>CM055116.1:1261939610-1262532722 GCA_029206835.1 Rana muscosa | reverse complement strand
TTCTTCCCACTGATCACCAATGTAAGGAGCATTCTTCCCACTGATCACCAATGTAAGGAGCATTCTTCCCACTGATCCCCAATGTAAGGGACATTCTTCCCACTGATCACCAATGTAAGGAACATTCTTCCCACTGATCACCAATGTAAGGAGCATTCTTCCCACTGATCCCCAATGTAAGGAACATTCTTCCCACTGATCACCAATGTAAGGAGCATTCTTCCCACTGATCACCAATGTAAGGAGCATTCTTCCCACTGATCCCCAATGTAAGGAACATTCTTCCCACTGATCACCAATGTAAGGAGCATTCTTCCCACTGATCACCAATGTAAGGAGCATTCTTCCCACTGACCACCAATGTAAGGAGCATTCTTCCCACTGATCCCCAATGTAAGGGACATTCTTCCCACTGATCACCAATGTAAGGAACATTCTTCCCACTGATCACCAATGTAAGGAACATTCTTCCCACTGATCACCAATGTAAGGAACATTCTTCCCACTGATCCCCAATGTAAGGGACATTCTTCCCACTGACCACCAATGTAAGGAGCATTCTTCCCACTGATCCCCAATGTAAGGAACATTCTTCCCACTGACCACCAATGTAAGGAACATTCTTCTCACTGATCCCCAATGTAAGGAACATTCTTCCCACTGATCCCCAATGTAAGGAACATTCTTCCCACTGACCACCAATGTAAGGAACATTCTTCCCACTGACCACCAATGTAAGGAGCATTCTTCCCACTGATCCCCAATGTAAGGAACATTCTTCCCACTGATCACCAATGTAAGGAACATTCTTCCCACTGATCACCAATGTAAGGAGCATTCTTCCCACTGACCACCAATGTAAGGGGCATTCTTCCCACTGATCACCAATGTAAGGAACATTCTTCCCACTGATCACCAATGTAAGGGACATTCTTCTCACTGACCACCAATGTAAGGAACATTCTTCTCACTGACCACCAATGTAAGGAACATTCTTCTCACTGACCACCAATGTAAGGGACATTCTTCTCACTGACCACCAATGTAAGGAACATTCTTCTCACTGACCACCAATGTAAGGGACATTCTTCTCACTGACCACCAATGTAAGGAACATTCTTCTCACTGACCACCAATGTAAGGAACATTCTTCCCACTGACCACCAATGTAAGGAACATTCTTCCCACTGATCACCAATGTAAGGAACATTCTTCCCACTGACCACCAATGTAAGGGACATTCTTCCCACTGACCACCAATGTAAGGAACATTCTTCCCACTGACCACCAATGTAAGGAACATTCTTCCCACTGACCACCAATGTAAGGAGCATTCTTCCCACTGATCACGAATGTAAGGAACATTCTTCTCACTGATCACCAATGTAAGGAGCATTCTTCCCACTGACCACCAATGTAAGGAACATTCTTCCCACTGATCACCAATGTAAGGAACATTCTTCCCACTGATCACCAATGTAAGGAACATTCTTCTCACTGATCACCAATGTAAGGAACATTCTTCCCACTGACCACCAATGTAAGGAGCATTCTTCCCACTGACCACCAATGTAAGGAGCATTCTTCCCACTGACCACCAATGTAAGGAACATTCTTCCCACTGATCACCAATGTAAGGAGCATTCTTCTCACTGATCACCAATGTAAGGAGCATTCTTCCCACTGACCACCAATGTAAGGAACATTCTTCCCACTGATCACCAATGTAAGGAGCATTCTTCCCACTGACCACCAATGTAAGGAACATTCTTCTCACTGATCACCAATGTAAGGAACATTCTTCCCACTGACCACCAATGTAAGGAACATTCTTCCCACTGATCACCAATGTAAGGAACATTCTTCTCACTGATCACCAATGTAAGGAGCATTCTTCTCACTGACCACCAATGTAAGGAACATTCTTCCCACTGATCACCAATGTAAGGAACATTCTTCCCACTGACCACCAATGTAAGGAGCATTCTTCCCACTGACCACCAATGTAAGGAGCATTCTTCCCACTGATCACCAATGTAAGGAACATTCTTCTCACTGATCACCAATGTAAGGAGCATTCTTCCCACTGACCACCAATGTAAGGGACATTCTTCCCACTGATCACCAATGTAAGGAACATTCTTCCCACTGACCACCAATGTAAGGAGCATTCTTCCCACTGACCACCAATGTAAGGAGCATTCTTCCCACTGATCACCAATGTAAGGAACATTCTTCCCACTGATCACCAATGTAAGGAGCATTCTTCCCACTGACCACCAATGTAAGGAACATTCTTCCCACTGACCACCAATGTAAGGAACATTCTTCCCACTGACCACCAATGTAAGGAACATTCTTCTCACTGATCACCAATGTAAGGAACATTCTTCCCACTGATCACCAATGTAAGGAGCATTCTTCCCACTGACCACCAATGTAAGGGGCATTCTTCCCACTGATCACCAATGTAAGGAACATTCTTCCCACTGATCACCAATGTAAGGAACATTCTTCCCACTGACCACCAATGTAAGGGACATTCTTCTCACTGACCACCAATGTAAGGAACATTCTTCTCACTGACCACCAATGTAAGGAACATTCTTCTCACTGACCACCAATGTAAGGGACATTCTTCTCACTGACCACCAATGTAAGGAACATTCTTCTCACTGACCACCAATGTAAGGGACATTCTTCTCACTGACCACCAATGTAAGGAACATTCTTCTCACTGACCACCAATGTAAGGAACATTCTTCCCACTGACCACCAATGTAAGGAACATTCTTCCCACTGATCACCAATGTAAGGAACATTCTTCCCACTGACCACCAATGTAAGGGACATTCTTCCCACTGACCACCAATGTAAGGAACATTCTTCCCACTGACCACCAATGTAAGGAACATTCTTCCCACTGACCACCAATGTAAGGGACATTCTTCCCACTGACCACCAATGTAAGGAGCATTCTTCCCACTGATCACGAATGTAAGGAACATTCTTCTCACTGATCACCAATGTAAGGAGCATTCTTCCCACTGACCACCAATGTAAGGAACATTCTTCCCACTGACCACCAATGTAAGGAGCATTCTTCCCACTGACCACCAATGTAAGGAGCATTCTTCCCACTGACCACCAATGTAAGGAGCATTCTTCCCACTGACCACCAATGTAAGGAACATTCTTCCCACTGACCACCAATGTAAGGAGCATTCTTCCCACTGACCACCAATGTAAGGAACATTCTTCTCACTGATCACCAATGTAAGGAACATTCTTCCCACTGATCACCAATGTAAGGAGCATTCTTCCCACTGACCACCAATGTAAGGAACATTCTTCTCACTGATCACCAATGTAAGGAACATTCTTCCCACTGACCACCAATGTAAGGAACATTCTTCCCACTGATCACCAATGTAAGGAACATTCTTCTCACTGATCACCAATGTAAGGAGCATTCTTCTCACTGACCACCAATGTAAGGAACATTCTTCCCACTGATCACCAATGTAAGGAACATTCTTCCCACTGACCACCAATGTAAGGAGCATTCTTCCCACTGACCACCAATGTAAGGAGCATTCTTCCCACTGATCACCAATGTAAGGAACATTCTTCTCACTGATCACCAATGTAAGGAGCATTCTTCCCACTGACCACCAATGTAAGGGACATTCTTCCCACTGATCACCAATGTAAGGAACATTCTTCCCACTGACCACCAATGTAAGGAGCATTCTTCCCACTGACCACCAATGTAAGGAGCATTCTTCCCACTGATCACCAATGTAAGGAACATTCTTCCCACTGATCACCAATGTAAGGAGCATTCTTCCCACTGACCACCAATGTAAGGAACATTCTTCCCACTGACCACCAATGTAAGGAACATTCTTCCCACTGACCACCAATGTAAGGAACATTCTTCTCACTGATCACCAATGTAAGGAGCATTCTTCTCACTGACCACCAATGTAAGGAACATTCTTCTCACTGATCACCAATGTAAGGAACATTCTTCCCACTGACCACCAATGTAAGGAACATTCTTCCCACTGATCACCAATGTAAGGAACATTCTTCCCACTGACCACCAATGTAAGGAACATTCTTCTCACTGATCACCAATGTAAGGAACATTCTTCCCACTGATCACCAATGTAAGGAACATTCTTCTCACTGATCACCAATGTAAGGAGCATTCTTCTCACTGACCACCAATGTAAGGAGCATTCTTCCCACTGATCACCAATGTAAGGAACATTCTTCCCACTGACCACCAATGTAAGGAACATTCTTCTCACTGACCACCAATGTAAGGAACATTCTTCTCACTGACCACCAATGTAAGGAGCATTCTTCCCACTGACCACCAATGTAAGGAACATTCTTCCCACTGATCAACAATGTAAGGAACATTCTTCTCACTGATCACCAATGTAAGGAGCATTCTTCTCACTGACCACCAATGTAAGGAACATTCTTCTCACTGATCACCAATGTAAGGAACATTCTTCCCACTGACCACCAATGTAAGGAACATTCTTCCCACTGATCACCAATGTAAGGAACATTCTTCCCACTGACCACCAATGTAAGGAACATTCTTCTCACTGATCACCAATGTAAGGAACATTCTTCCCACTGATCACCAATGTAAGGAACATTCTTCTCACTGATCACCAATGTAAGGAGCATTCTTCCCACTGATCACCAATGTAAGGAACATTCTTCCCACTGACCACCAATGTAAGGAACATTCTTCCCACTGACCACCAATGTAAGGAACATTCTTCTCACTGACCACCAATGTAAGGAGCATTCTTCCCACTGACCACCAATGTAAGGAACATTCTTCTCACTGATCACCAATGTAAGGAACATTCTTCCCACTGACCACCAATGTAAGGAACATTCTTCCCACTGATCACCAATGTAAGGAACATTCTTCCCACTGACCACCAATGTAAGGAACATTCTTCCCACTGATCACCAATGTAAGGAGCATTCTTCCCACTGACCACCAATGTAAGGAGCATTCTTCTCACTGACCACCAATGTAAGGAGCATTCTTCTCACTGACCACCAATGTAAGGAACATTCTTCCCACTGATCACCAATGTAAGGGGCATTCTTCCCACTGACCACCAATGTAAGGAACATTCTTCCCACTGATCACCAATGTAAGGAGCATTCTTCTCACTGACCACCAATGTAAGGAGCATTCTTCTCACTGACCACCAATGTAAGGAACATTCTTCCCACTGATCACCAATGTAAGGAGCATTCTTCTCACTGACCACCAATGTAAGGAGCATTCTTCTCACTGACCACCAATGTAAGGAACATTCTTCCCACTGACCACCAATGTAAGGAACATTCTTCCCACTGACCACCAATGTAAGGGGCATTCTTCCCACTGATCCCCAATGTAAGGAACATTCTTCCCACTGACCACCAATGTAAGGGGCATTCTTCCCACTGATCACCAATGTAAGGAGCATTCTTCCCACTGACCACCAATGTAAGGGACATTCTTCCCACTGATCACCAATGTAAGGGGCATTCTTCCCACTGACCACCAATGTAAGGGGCATTCTTCCCACTGATCCCCAATGTAAGGAACATTCTTCCCACTGACCACCAATGTAAGGAGCATTCTTCCCACTGATCACCAATGTAAGGGGCATTCTTCCCACTGATCCCCAATGTAAGGAACATTCTTCCCACTGACCACCAATGTAAGGTGCATTCTTCCCACTGATCCCCAATGTAAGGAACATTCTTCCCACTGATCACCAATGTAAGGGACATTCTTCCCACTGATCACCAATGTAAGGAACATTCTTCCCACTGACCACCAATGTAAGGAACATTCTTCCCACTGACCACCAATGTAAGGAACATTCTTCTCACTGATCCCCAATGTAAGGAACATTCTTCCCACTGACCACCAATGTAAGGAGCATTCTTCCCACTGATCCCCAATGTAAGGAACATTCTTCCCACTGATCACCAATGTAAGGAGCATTCTTCCCACTGATCCCCAATGTAAGGAACATTCTTCCCACTGACCACCAATGTAAGGAGCATTCTTCCCACTGATCCCCAATGTAAGGAACATTCTTCCCACTGATCACCAATGTAAGGGACATTCTTCCCACTGATCACCAATGTAAGGAACATTCTTCCCACTGACCACCAATGTAAGGAACATTCTTCTCACTGATCCCCAATGTAAGGAACATTCTTCCCACTGATCCCCAATGTAAGGGACATTCTTCCCACTGACCACCAATGTAAGGGACATTCTTCCCACTGATCACCAATGTAAGGAGCATTCTTCCCACTGACCACCAATGTAAGGAACATTCTTCCCACTGACCACCAATGTAAGGGACATTCTTCCCACTGATCACCAATGTAAGGAGCATTCTTCCCACTGACCACCAATGTAAGGAACATTCTTCCCACTGACCACCAATGTAAGGAGCATTCTTCCCACTGACCACCAATGTAAGGAACATTCTTCCCACTGATCACCAATGTAAGGAATATTCTTCCCACTGACCACCAATGTAAGGAGCATTCTTCCCACTGATCCCCAATGTAAGGAACATTCTTCCCACTGATCACCAATGTAAGGAGCATTCTTCCCACTGATCACCAATGTAAGGAGCATTCTTCCCACTGACCACCAATGTAAGGAGTTTTCTTCCCTCTGACAACCAATGTAAGGGACATTCTTCTCACTGACCACCAATGTAAGGAACATTCTTCTCACTGACCACCAATGTAAGGGACATTCTTCTCACTGACCACCAATGTAAGGAACATTCTTCTCACTGACCACCAATGTAAGGAACATTCTTCCCACTGACCACCAATGTAAGGAGCATTCTTCCCACTGACCACCAATGTAAGGAACATTCTTCCCACTGACCACCAATGTAAGGAGCATTCTTCCCACTGATCACCAATGTAAGGAACATTCTTCCCACTGACCACCAATGTAAGGGACATTCTTCCCACTGACCACCAATGTAAGGAACATTCTTCCCACTGACCACCAATGTAAGGGGCATTCTTCCCACTGACCACCAATGTAAGGAACATTCTTCCCACTGACCACCAATGTAAGGGGCATTCTTCCCACTGATCCCCAATGTAAGGAACATTCTTCCCACTGACCACCAATGTAAGGAACATTCTGCCCACTGATCACCAATGTAAGGAACATTCTGCCCACTGACCACCAATGTAAGGAACATTCTTCTCACTGACCACCAATGTAAGGAACATTCTTCCCACTGACCACCAATGTAAGGAACATTCTTCCCACTGATCACCAATGTAAGGAACATTCTTCCCACTGACCACCAATGTAAGGAGCATTCTTCTCACTGACCACCAATGTAAGGAACATTCTTCCCACTGATCACCAATGTAAGGGGCATTCTTCTCACTGATCACCAATGTAAGGAACATTCTTCCCACTGACCACCAATGTAAGGAACATTCTTCTCACTGATCACCAATGTAAGGAACATTCTTCCCACTGACCACCAATGTAAGGAACATTCTTCTCACTGATCACCAATGTAAGGAACATTCTTCCCACTGATCACCAATGTAAGGAACATTCTTCTCACTGACCACCAATGTAAGGAGCATTCTTCCCACTGACCACCAATGTAAGGAACATTCTTCTCACTGATCAATGTAAGGAGCATTCTTCCCACTGATCACCAATGTAAGGAACATTCTTCCCACTGACCACCAATGTAAGGAACATTCTTCCCACTGATCACCAATGTAAGGAGCATTCTTCCCACTGATCCCCAATGTAAGGAACATTCTTCTCACTGACCACCAATGTAAGGAACATTCTTCCCACTGATCACCAATGTAAGGAACATTCTTCCCACTGACCACCAATGTAAGGAGCATTCTTCTCACTGATCACCAATGTAAGGAACATTCTTCCCACTGACCACCAATGTAAGGAACATTCTTCTCACTGACCACCAATGTAAGGAACATTCTTCCCACTGATCACCAATGTAAGGAACATTCTTCCCACTGACCACCAATGTAAGGAGCATTCTTCTCACTGATCACCAATGTAAGGAACATTCTTCTCACTGATCACCAATGTAAGGAACATTCTTCCCACTGATCACCAATGTAAGGAACATTCTTCTCACTGACCACCAATGTAAGGAGCATTCTTCCCACTGACCACCAATGTAAGGAGCATTCTTCCCACTGATCCCCAATGTAAGGAACATTCTTCCCACTGACCACCAATGTAAGGAACATTCTTCTCACTGACCACCAATGTAAGGAACATTCTTCCCACTGATCACCAATGTAAGGGGCATTCTTCCCACTGATCACCAATGTAAGGAACATTCTTCCCACTGACCACCAATGTAAGGAACATTCTTCTCACTGATCACCAATGTAAGGAACATTCTTCCCACTGATCACCAATGTAAGGAACATTCTTCCCACTGACCACCAATGTAAGGAACATTCTTCTCACTGACCACCAATGTAAGGAACATTCTTCTCACTGATCACCAATGTAAGGAACATTCTTCTCACTGACCACCAATGTAAGGAGCATTCTTCCCACTGACCACCAATGTAAGGGGCATTCTTCCCACTGATCCCCAATGTAAGGAACATTCTTCCCACTGATCACCAATGTAAGGAACATTCTTCCCACTGACCACCAATGTAAGGGGCATTCTTCCCACTGATCCCCAATGTAAGGGACATTCTTCCCACTGACCACCAATGTAAGGGGCATTCTTCCCACTGATCACCAATGTAAGGAGCATTCTTCCCACTGATCACCAATGTAAGGAACATTCTTCCCACTGATCCCCAATGTAAGGAACATTCTTCCCACTGATCCCCAATGTAAGGAACATTCTTCCCACTGACCACCAATGTAAGGAGCATTCTTCCCACTGATCCCCAATGTAAGGGACATTCTTCCCACTGACCACCAATGTAAGGGACATTCTTCCCACTGATCCCCAATGTAAGGGACATTCTTCCCACTGACCACCAATGTAAGGAGCATTCTTCCCACTGACCACCAATGTAAGGAGCATTCTTCCCACTGACCACCAATGTAAGGGACATTCTTCCCACTGATCACCAATGTAAGGAACATTCTTCCCACTAACCACCAATGTAAGGAACATTCTTCTCACTGATCACCAATGTAAGGAACATTCTTCTCACTGATCACCAATGTAAGGAACATTCTTCCCACTAACCACCAATGTAAGGAACATTCTTCTCACTGATCACCAATGTAAGGAACATTCTTCCCACTGACCACCAATGTAAGGAACATTCTTCCCACTAACCACCAATGTAAGGAACATTCTTCCCACTGATCACCAATGTAAGGAACATTCTTCCCACTAACCACCAATGTAAGGAGCATTCTTCCCACTGATCACCAATGTAAGGAGCATTCTTCCCACTGACCACCAATGTAAGGGGCATTCTTCCCACTGATCACCAATGTAAGGAACATTCTTCCCACTGATCACCAATGTAAGGAGCATTCTTCCCACTGACCACCAATGTAAGGAGCATTCTTCCCACTGACCACCAATGTAAGGAGTTTTCTTCCCTCTGACCACCAATGTAAGGGACATTCTTCTCACTGACCACCAATGTAAGGAACATTCTTCCCACTGACCACCAATGTAAGGGACATTCTTCTCACTGACCACCAATGTAAGGAACATTCTTCTCACTGACCACCAATGTAAGGAACATTCTTCCCACTGACCACCAATGTAAGGAGCATTCTTCCCACTGACCACCAATGTAAGGAACATTCTTCCCACTGACCACCAATGTAAGGAGCATTCTTCCCACTGATCACCAATGTAAGGAACATTCTTCCCACTGACCACCAATGTAAGGGACATTCTTCCCACTGACCACCAATGTAAGGAACATTCTTCCCACTGACCACCAATGTAAGGGGCATTCTTCCCACTGACCACCAATGTAAGGAACATTCTTCCCACTGACCACCAATGTAAGGGGCATTCTTCCCACTGATCCCCAATGTAAGGAACATTCTTCCCACTGACCACCAATGTAAGGAACATTCTGCCCACTGACCACCAATGTAAGGAACATTCTGCCCACTGATCACCAATGTAAGGAACATTCTGCCCACTGACCACCAATGTAAGGAACATTCTTCTCACTGACCACCAATGTAAGGAACATTCTTCCCACTGACCACCAATGTAAGGAACATTCTTCCCACTGACCACCAATGTAAGGAACATTCTTCCCACTGACCACCAATGTAAGAAACATTCTTCCCACTGACCACCAATGTAAGGAACATTCTTCCCACTGACCACCAATGTAAGGGGCATTCTTCCCACTGACCACCAATGTAAGGAACATTCTTCCCACTGACCACCAATGTAAGGAACATTCTTCCCACTGACCACCAATGTAAGGGGCATTCTTCCCACTGACCACCAATGTAAGGGGCATTCTTCCCACTGACCACCAATGTAAGGGGCATTCTTCCCACTGACCACCAATGTAAGGAACATTCTTCCCACTGACCACCAATGTAAGGAACATTCTTCCCACTGATCACCAATGTAAGGAGCATTCTTCCCACTGACCACCAATGTAAGGAGCATTCTTCCCACTGACCACCAATGTAAGGAGTTTTCTTCCCTCTGACCACCAATGTAAGGAACATTCTTCCCACTGATCACCAATGTAAGGAACATTCTTCCCACTGACCACCAATGTAAGGAGCATTCTTCCCACTGATCACCAATGTAAGGAACATTCTTCCAACTGACCACCAATGTAAGGGACATTCTTCCCACTGATCCCCAATGTAAGGGACATTCTTCCCACTGACCACCAATGTAAGGGACATTCTTCCCACTGATCCCCAATGTAAGGAACATTCTTCCAACTGACCACCAATGTAAGGGACATTCTTCCCACTGATCCCCAATGTAAGGGACATTCTTCCCACTGACCACCAATGTAAGGAGCATTCTTCCCACTGATCACCAATGTAAGGAACATTCTTCCAACTGACCACCAATGTAAGGGACATTCTTCCCACTGATCCCCAATGTAAGGGACATTCTTCCCACTGACCACCAATGTAAGGAGCATTCTTCCCACTGACCACCAATGTAAGGAGCATTCTTCCCACTGACCACCAATGTAAGGGACATTCTTCCCACTGATCACCAATGTAAGGAACATTCTTCCCACTAACCACCAATGTAAGGAACATTCTTCTCACTGATCACCAATGTAAGGAACATTCTTCTCACTGATCACCAATGTAAGGAACATTCTTCTCACTGATCACCAATGTAAGGAACATTCTTCCCACTGATCACCAATGTAAGGAGCATTCTTCCCACTGATCACCAATGTAAGGAACATTCTTCCCACTGACCACCAATGTAAGGAACATTCTTCCCACTGATCACCAATGTAAGGAGCATTCTTCCCACTGATCACCAATGTAAGGAGCATTCTTCCCACTGACCACCAATGTAAGGGGCATTCTTCCCACTGATCACCAATGTAAGGAACATTCTTCCCACTGATCACCAATGTAAGGAGCATTCTTCCCACTGACCACCAATGTAAGGAGCATTCTTCCCACTGACCACCAATGTAAGGAGTTTTCTTCCCTCTGACCACCAATGTAAGGGACATTCTTCTCACTGACCACCAATGTAAGGAACATTCTTCCCACTGACCACCAATGTAAGGGACATTCTTCTCACTGACCACCAATGTAAGGAACATTCTTCTCACTGACCACCAATGTAAGGAACATTCTTCCCACTGACCACCAATGTAAGGAGCATTCTTCCCACTGACCACCAATGTAAGGAACATTCTTCCCACTGACCACCAATGTAAGGAGCATTCTTCCCACTGATCACCAATGTAAGGAACATTCTTCCCACTGACCACCAATGTAAGGGACATTCTTCCCACTGACCACCAATGTAAGGAACATTCTTCCCACTGACCACCAATGTAAGGGGCATTCTTCCCACTGACCACCAATGTAAGGAACATTCTTCCCACTGACCACCAATGTAAGGGGCATTCTTCCCACTGATCCCCAATGTAAGGAACATTCTTCCCACTGACCACCAATGTAAGGAACATTCTGCCCACTGACCACCAATGTAAGGAACATTCTGCCCACTGATCACCAATGTAAGGAACATTCTGCCCACTGACCACCAATGTAAGGAACATTCTTCTCACTGACCACCAATGTAAGGAACATTCTTCCCACTGACCACCAATGTAAGGAACATTCTTCCCACTGACCACCAATGTAAGAAACATTCTTCCCACTGACCACCAATGTAAGGAACATTCTTCCCACTGACCACCAATGTAAGGGGCATTCTTCCCACTGACCACCAATGTAAGGAACATTCTTCCCACTGACCACCAATGTAAGGAACATTCTTCCCACTGACCACCAATGTAAGGGGCATTCTTCCCACTGACCACCAATGTAAGGGGCATTCTTCCCACTGACCACCAATGTAAGGGGCATTCTTCCCACTGACCACCAATGTAAGGGGCATTCTTCCCACTGACCACCAATGTAAGGAACATTCTTCCCACTGACCACCAATGTAAGGAACATTCTTCCCACTGATCACCAATGTAAGGAGCATTCTTCCCACTGACCACCAATGTAAGGAGCATTCTTCCCACTGACCACCAATGTAAGGAGTTTTCTTCCCTCTGACCACCAATGTAAGGAACATTCTTCCCACTGATCACCAATGTAAGGAACATTCTTCCAACTGACCACCAATGTAAGGGACATTCTTCCCACTGACCACCAATGTAAGGAACATTCTTCCCACTGACCACCAATGTAAGGGGCATTCTTCCCACTGACCACCAATGTAAGGAACATTCTTCCCACTGACCACCAATGTAAGGGGCATTCTTCCCACTGATCCCCAATGTAAGGAACATTCTTCTCACTGACCACCAATGTAAGGAACATTCTGCCCACTGACCACCAATGTAAGGAACATTCTTCTCACTGATCACCAATGTAAGGAACATTCTTCCCACTGATCACCAATGTAAGGAACATTCTTCCCACTGACCACCAATGTAAGGAACATTCTTCCCACTGACCACCAATGTAAGGAGCATTCTGCCCACTGACCACCAATGTAAGGAACATTCTTCCCACTGATCACCAATGTAAGGAACATTCTTCCCACTGACCACCAATGTAAGGAACATTCTGCCCACTGACCACCAATGTAAGGAACATTCTTCCCACTGATCACCAATGTAAGGAACATTCTTCCCACTGACCACCAATGTAAGGGGCATTCTTCCCACTGACCACCAATGTAAGGAACATTCTGCCCACTGACCACCAATGTAAGGAACATTCTTCTCACTGACCACCAATGTAAGGAACATTCTTCCCACTGACCACCAATGTAAGGAACATTCTTCCCACTGACCACCAATGTAAGGAACATTCTTCCCACTGACCACCAATGTAAGGAACATTCTTCCCACTGACCACCAATGTAAGGAACATTCTTCCCACTGACCACCAATGTAAGGGGCATTCTTCCCACTGACCACCAATGTAAGGAACATTCTTCCCACTGACCACCAATGTAAGGAACATTCTTCCCACTGACCACCAATGTAAGGGGCATTCTTCCCACTGACCACCAATGTAAGGGGCATTCTTCCCACTGACCACCAATGTAAGGAACATTCTTCCCACTGACCACCAATGTAAGGAACATTCTTCCCACTGATCACCAATGTAAGGAACATTCTTCCCACTGACCACCAATGTAAGGAACATTCTTCCCACTGACCACCAATGTAAGGAACATTCTTCCCACTGACCACCAATGTAAGGGGCATTCTTCCCACTGACCACCAATGTAAGGAACATTCTTCCCACTGATCACCAATGTAAGGGACATTCTTCCCACTGACCACCAATGTAAGGAACATTCTTCCCACTGACCACCAATGTAAGGAACATTCTTCCCACTGACCACCAATGTAAGGAACATTCTTCTCACTGATCACCAATGTAAGGAACATTCTTCCCACTGATCACCAATGTAAGGAACATTCTTCCCACTGATCACCAATGTAAGGGACATTCTTCCCACTGACCACCAATGTAAGGAACATTCTTCCCACTGACCACCAATGTAAGGAACATTCTTCCCACTGACCACCAATGTAAGGAACATTCTTCCCACTGACCACCAATGTAAGGAACATTCTTCCCACTGACCACCAATGTAAGGGGCATTCTTCCCACTGACCACCAATGTAAGGGGCATTCTTCCCACTGACCACCAATGTAAGGAACATTCTTCCCACTGACCACCAATGTAAGGAACATTCTTCCCACTGATCACCAATGTAAGGAACATTCTTCCCACTGACCACCAATGTAAGGAACATTCTTCCCACTGACCACCAATGTAAGGAACATTCTTCCCACTGACCACCAATGTAAGGGGCATTCTTCCCACTGACCACCAATGTAAGGAACATTCTTCCCACTGATCACCAATGTAAGGGACATTCTTCCCACTGACCACCAATGTAAGGAACATTCTTCCCACTGACCACCAATGTAAGGAACATTCTTCCCACTGACCACCAATGTAAGGAACATTCTTCCCACTGACCACCAATGTAAGGAACATTCTTCCCACTGACCACCAATGTAAGGAACATTCTTCCCACTGACCACCAATGTAAGGGGCATTCTTCCCACTGACCACCAATGTAAGGAACATTCTTCCCACTGACCACCAATGTAAGGAACATTCTTCCCACTGACCACCAATGTAAGGGGCATTCTTCCCACTGACCACCAATGTAAGGGGTATTCTTCCCACTGACCACCAATGTAAGGGGCATTCTTCCCACTGACCACCAATGTAAGGACATTCTTCCCACTGACCACCAATGTAAGGAACATTCTTCCCACTGATCACCAATGTAAGGAGCATTCTTCCCACTGACCACCAATGTAAGGAGCATTCTTCCCACTGACCACCAATGTAAGGAGCATTCTTCCCACTGACCACCAATGTAAGGAGTTTTCTTCCCTCTGACCACCAATGTAAGGGACATTCTTCTCACTGACCACCAATGTAAGGAACATTCTTCTCACTGACCACCAATGTAAGGAACATTCTTCCCACTGACCACCAATGTAAGGAGCATTCTTCCCACTGACCACCAATGTAAGGGACATTCTTCCCACTGACCACCAATGTAAGGGGCATTCTTCCCACTGACCACCAATGTAAGGGGCATTCTTCCCACTGACCACCAATGTAAGGAACATTCTGCCCACTGATCACCAATGTAAGGAGCATTCTTCCCACTGACCACCAATGTAAGGAACATTCTGCCCACTGACCACCAATGTAAAGAACATTCTTCCCACTGATCACCAATGTAAGGAACATTCTTCCCACTGACCACCAATGTAAGGGGCATTCTTCCCACTGACCACCAATGTAAGGAACATTCTTCCCACTGACCACCAATGTAAGGAACATTCTTCCCACTGACCACCAATGTAAGGGGCATTCTTCCCACTGACCACCAATGTAAGGAACATTCTTCCCACTGACCACCAATGTAAGGAACATTCTTCCCACTGACCACCAATGTAAGGGGCATTCTTCCCACTGACCACCAATGTAAGGGGCATTCTTCCCACTGACCACCAATGTAAGGGGCATTCTTCCCACTGACCACCAATGTAAGGGGCATTCTTCCCACTGACCACCAATGTAAGGAACATTCTTCCCACTGACCACCAATGTAAGGAACATTCTTCCCACTGATCACCAATGTAAGGAGCATTCTTCCCACTGACCACCAATGTAAGGAGCATTCTTCCCACTGACCACCAATGTAAGGAGCATTCTTCCCACTGACCACCAATGTAAGGAACATTCTTCCCACTGATCACCAATGTAAGGAACATTCTTCCCACTGACCACCAATGTAAGGGGCATTCTTCTCACTGATCACCAATGTAAGGGGCATTCTTCCCACTGACCACCAATGTAAGGAACATTCTTCCCACTGACCACCAATGTAAGGAACATTCTTCTCACTGACCACCAATGTAAGGAACATTCTTCCCACTGACCACCAATGTAAAGAACATTCTTCCCACTGATCACCAATGTAAGGAACATTCTTCCCACTGACCACCAATGTAAGGGGCATTCTTCCCACTGACCACCAATGTAAGGAACATTCTGCCCACTGACCACCAATGTAAGGAACATTCTTCTCACTGACCACCAATGTAAGGAACATTCTTCCCACTGACCACCAATGTAAGGAACATTCTTCCCACTGACCACCAATGTAAGGAACATTCTTCCCACTGACCACCAATGTAAGGAACATTCTTCCCACTGACCACCAATGTAAGGAACATTCTTCCCACTGACCACCAATGTAAGGGGCATTCTTCCCACTGACCACCAATGTAAGGGGCATTCTTCCCACTGACCACCAATGTAAGGAACATTCTTCCCACTGACCACCAATGTAAGGGGCATTCTTCCCACTGACCACCAATGTAAGGAACATTCTTCCCACTGACCACCAATGTAAGGAACATTCTTCCCACTGACCACCAATGTAAGGAACATTCTTCCCACTGACCACCAATGTAAGGAACATTCTTCCCACTGACCACCAATGTAAGGAACATTCTTCTCACTGACCACCAATGTAAGGAACATTCTTCCCACTGACCACCAATGTAAAGAACATTCTTCCCACTGATCACCAATGTAAGGAACATTCTTCCCACTGACCACCAATGTAAGGGGCATTCTTCCCACTGACCACCAATGTAAGGAACATTCTGCCCACTGACCACCAATGTAAGGAACATTCTTCTCACTGACCACCAATGTAAGGAACATTCTTCCCACTGACCACCAATGTAAGGAACATTCTTCCCACTGACCACCAATGTAAGGAACATTCTTCCCACTGACCACCAATGTAAGGAACATTCTTCCCACTGACCACCAATGTAAGGAACATTCTTCCCACTGACCACCAATGTAAGGGGCATTCTTCCCACTGACCACCAATGTAAGGGGCATTCTTCCCACTGACCACCAATGTAAGGAACATTCTTCCCACTGACCACCAATGTAAGGGGCATTCTTCCCACTGACCACCAATGTAAGGAACATTCTTCCCACTGACCACCAATGTAAGGAACATTCTTCCCACTGACCACCAATGTAAGGAACATTCTTCCCACTGACCACCAATGTAAGGAACATTCTTCCCACTGACCACCAATGTAAGGAACATTCTTCCCACTGACCACCAATGTAAGGGGCATTCTTCCCACTGACCACCAATGTAAGGAACATTCTTCCCACTGATCACCAATGTAAGGAACATTCTTCCCACTGACCACCAATGTAAGGAACATTCTTCCCACTGACCACCAATGTAAGGAACATTCTTCCCACTGACCACCAATGTAAGGGGCATTCTTCCCACTGACCACCAATGTAAGGAACATTCTTCCCACTGACCACCAATGTAAGGAACATTCTTCCCACTGACCACCAATGTAAGGAACATTCTTCCCACTGATCACCAATGTAAGGAACATTCTTCCCACTGATCACCAATGTAAGGAACATTCTTCTCACTGATCACCAATGTAAGGAACATTCTTCTCACTGACCACCAATGTAAGGAACATTCTTCTCACTGACCACCAATGTAAGGGGCATTCTTCTCACTGACCACCAATGTAAGGAACATTCTTCTCACTGACCACCAATGTAAGGAACATTCTTCCCACTGACCACCAATGTAAGGAACATTCTTCCCACTGATCACCAATGTAAGGAACATTCTTCCCACTGACCACCAATGTAAGGAACATTCTTCCCACTGACCACCAATGTAAGGAACATTCTTCCCACTGACCACCAATGTAAGGGGCATTCTTCCCACTGACCACCAATGTAAGGAACATTCTTCCCACTGACCACCAATGTAAGGAACATTCTTCCCACTGACCACCAATGTAAGGAACATTCTTCCCACTGATCACCAATGTAAGGAACATTCTTCTCACTGATCACCAATGTAAGGGACATTCTTCCCACTGACCACCAATGTAAGGAACATTCTTCTCACTGACCACCAATGTAAGGAACATTCTTCTCACTGATCACCAATGTAAGGAACATTCTTCTCACTGATCACCAATGTAAGGAACATTCTTCCCACTGACCACCAATGTAAGGAACATTCTTCCCACTGACCACCAATGTAAGGAACATTCTTCCCACTGACCACCAATGTAAGGAACATTCTTCCCACTGATCACCAATGTAAGGAGCATTCTTCTCACTGATCACCAATGTAAGGAACATTCTTCCCACTGACCACCAATGTAAGGAACATTCTTCCCACTGATCACCAATGTAAGGAACATTCTTCCCACTGACCACCAATGTAAGGGGCATTCTTCCCACTGACCACCAATGTAAGGGGCATTCTTCCCACTGACCACCAATGTAAGGAACATTCTTCCCACTGACCACCAATGTAAGGAACATTCTTCCCACTGATCACCAATGTAAGGAACATTCTTCCCACTGACCACCAATGTAAGGAACATTCTTCCCACTGACCACCAATGTAAGGAACATTCTTCCCACTGACCACCAATGTAAGGGGCATTCTTCCCACTGACCACCAATGTAAGGAACATTCTTCCCACTGACCACCAATGTAAGGAACATTCTTCCCACTGACCACCAATGTAAGGAACATTCTTCTCACTGATCACCAATGTAAGGGACATTCTTCTCACTGACCACCAATGTAAGGAGCATTCTTCCCACTGACCACCAATGTAAGGAACATTCTTCTCACTGATCACCAATGTAAGGAACATTCTTCTCACTGATCACCAATGTAAGGAACATTCTTCCCACTGACCACCAATGTAAGGAACATTCTTCCCACTGACCACCAATGTAAGGAACATTCTTCCCACTGATCACCAATGTAAGGAACATTCTTCCCACTGACCACCAATGTAAGGAACATTCTTCTCACTGACCACCAATGTAAGGAGCATTCTTCCCACTGACCACCAATGTAAGGAACATTCTTCCCACTGATCACCAATGTAAGGAGCATTCTTCCCACTGATCACCAATGTAAGGAACATTCTTCTCACTGACCACCAATGTAAGGAGCATTCTTCCCACTGACCACCAATGTAAGGAACATTCTTCTCACTGACCACCAATGTAAGGAGCATTCTTCCCACTGACCACCAATGTAAGGAACATTCTTCTCACTGACCACCAATGTAAGGAACATTCTTCCCACTGATCACCAATGTAAGGAGCATTCTTCCCACTGATCACCAATGTAAGGAACATTCTTCTCACTGACCACCAATGTAAGGAGCATTCTTCCCACTGATCACCAATGTAAGGAACATTCTTCTCACTGACCACCAATGTAAGGAGCATTCTTCCCACTGACCACCAATGTAAGGAACATTCTTCCCACTGATCCCCAATGTAAGGAACATTCTTCCCACTGATCACCAATGTAAGGAGCATTCTTCCCACTGATCACCAATGTAAGGAACATTCTTCTCACTGATCACCAATGTAAGGAGCATTCTTCCCACTGACCACCAATGTAAGGAACATTCTTCCCACTGATCACCAATGTAAGGAGCATTCTTCCCACTGATCCCCAATGTAAGGAACATTCTTCCCACTGATCCCCAATGTAAGGAACATTCTTCCCACTGATCACCAATGTAAGGAGCATTCTTCCCACTGATCACCAATGTAAGGAACATTCTTCCCACTGATCACCAATGTAAGGAACATTCTTCCCACTGACCACCAATGTAAGGAACATTCTTCTCACTGATCACCAATGTAAGGAGCATTCTTCCCACTGATCACCAATGTAAGGAACATTCTTCTCACTGACCACCAATGTAAGGAACATTCTTCTCACTGATCACCAATGTAAGGAGCATTCTTCCCACTGACCACCAATGTAAGGAACATTCTTCCCACTGATCACCAATGTAAGGAACATTCTTCCCACTGACCACCAATGTAAGGAACATTCTTCTCACTGATCACCAATGTAAGGAGCATTCTTCCCACTGATCACCAATGTAAGGAACATTCTTCCCACTGACCACCAATGTAAGGAACATTCTTCTCACTGACCACCAATGTAAGGAGCATTCTTCCCACTGATCACCAATGTAAGGAGCATTCTTCCCACTGACCACCAATGTAAGGAACATTCTTCTCACTGACCACCAATGTAAGGAACATTCTTCTCACTGATCACCAATGTAAGGAGCATTCTTCCCACTGACCACCAATGTAAGGAACATTCTTCTCACTGACCACCAATGTAAGGAGCATTCTTCCCACTGATCACCAATGTAAGGAACATTCTTCTCACTGATCACCAATGTAAGGAGCATTCTTCCCACTGACCACCAATGTAAGGAACATTCTTCTCACTGACCACCAATGTAAGGAGCATTCTTCCCACTGATCACCAATGTAAGGAACATTCTTCCCACTGATCACCAATGTAAGGAACATTCTTCTCACTGACCACCAATGTAAGGAACATTCTTCTCACTGATCACCAATGTAAGGAGCATTCTTCCCACTGACCACCAATGTAAGGAACATTCTTCTCACTGACCACCAATGTAAGGAGCATTCTTCCCACTGACCACCAATGTAAGGAGCATTCTTCCCACTGACCACCAATGTAAGGAACATTCTTCCCACTGATCACCAATGTAAGGAACATTCTTCTCACTGATCACCAATGTAAGGAACATTCTTCTCACTGACCACCAATGTAAGGAGCATTCTTCCCACTGATCACCAATGTAAGGAGCATTCTTCCCACTGACCACCAATGTAAGGAACATTCTTCCCACTGATCACCAATGTAAGGAACATTCTTCTCACTGATCACCAATGTAAGGAACATTCTTCTCACTGATCACCAATGTAAGGAACATTCTTCTCACTGATCACCAATGTAAGGAGCATTCTTCCCACTGATCACCAATGTAAGGAACATTCTTCTCACTGATCACCAATGTAAGGAACATTCTTCTCACTGATCACCAATGTAAGGAACATTCTTCCCACTGATCACCAATGTAAGGAGCATTCTTCCCACTGATCCCCAATGTAAGGAACATTCTTCCCACTGACCACCAATGTAAGGAGCATTCTTCCCACTGATCCCCAATGTAAGGGACATTCTTCCCACTGATCACCAATGTAAGGAGCATTCTTCCCACTGATCACCAATGTAAGGAACATTCTTCCCACTGATCACCAATGTAAGGAGCATTCTTCCCACTGATCCCCAATGTAAGGAACATTCTTCCCACTGACCACCAATGTAAGGAGCATTCTTCCCACTGATCCCCAATGTAAGGAGCATTCTTCCCACTGATCCCCAATGTAAGGAACATTCTTCCCACTGATCACCAATGTAAGGAGCATTCTTCCCACTGATCCCCAATGTAAGGAACATTCTTCCCACTGACCACCAATGTAAGGAGCATTCTTCCCACTGATCACCAATGTAAGGAACATTCTTCCCACTGATCACCAATGTAAGGAACATTCTTCCCACTGATCCCCAATGTAAGGGACATTCTTCCCACTGACCACCAATGTAAGGAGCATTCTTCCCACTGATCCCCAATGTAAGGAACATTCTTCCCACTGACCACCAATGTAAGGAGCATTCTTCCCACTGATCCCCAATGTAAGGAACATTCTTCCCACTGACCACCAATGTAAGGAACATTCTTCCCACTGACCACCAATGTAAGGGGCATTCTTCCCACTGACCACCAATGTAAGGGGCATTCTTCCCACTGACCACCAATGTAAGGAACATTCTTCCCACTGACCACCAATGTAAGGGGCATTCTTCCCACTGACCACCAATGTAAGGAACATTCTTCCCACTGACCACCAATGTAAGGAACATTCTTCCCACTGACCACCAATGTAAGGGGCATTCTTCCCACTGACCACCAATGTAAGGGGCATTCTTCCCACTGACCACCAATGTAAGGAGCATTCTTCCCACTGATCACCAATGTAAGGAACATTCTTCCCACTGATCCCCAATGTAAGGGACATTCTTCCCACTGATCCCCAATGTAAGGGACATTCTTCCCACTGACCACCAATGTAAGGGGCATTCTTCCCACTGACCACCAATGTAAGGGGCATTCTTCCCACTGACCACCAATGTAAGGGGCATTCTTCCCACTGATCCCCAATGTAAGGAACATTCTTCCCACTGACCACCAATGTAAGGAGCATTCTTCCCACTGATCCCCAATGTAAGGGACATTCTTCCCACTGATCACCAATGTAAGGAACATTCTTCCCACTGACCACCAATGTAAGGGGCATTCTTCCCACTGATCCCCAATGTAAGGAACATTCTTCCCACTGACCACCAATGTAAGGAACATTCTTCCCACTGATCCCCAATGTAAGGAACATTCTTCCCACTGATCACCAATGTAAGGAACATTCTTCCCACTGATCCCCAATGTAAGGGGCATTCTTCCCACTGATCCCCAATGTAAGGAACATTCTTCCCACTGACCACCAATGTAAGGAACATTCTTCCCACTGATCCCCAATGTAAGGAACATTCTTCCCACTGATCACCAATGTAAGGAGCATTCTTCCCACTGATCACCAATGTAAGGAGCATTCTTCTCACTGATCACCAATGTAAGGAACATTCTTCCCACTGATCACCAATGTAAGGAACATTCTTCCCACTGATCACCAATGTAAGGAGCATTCTTCCCACTGATCACCAATGTAAGGAGCATTCTTCCCACTGATCACCAATGTAAGGAGCATTCTTCCCACTGATCACCAATGTAAGGGACATTCTTCCCACTGATCACCAATGTAAGGAGCATTCTTCCCACTGACCACCAATGTAAGGAACATTCTTCCCACTGATCACCAATGTAAGGAGCATTCTTCCCACTGATCCCCAATGTAAGGAACATTCTTCCCACTGATCACCAATGTAAGGAGCATTCTTCCCACTGATCACCAATGTAAGGAGCATTCTTCCCACTGATCCCCAATGTAAGGAACATTCTTCCCACTGATCACCAATGTAAGGGGCATTCTTCTCACTGACCACCAATGTAAGGAGCATTCTTCCCACTGATCCCCAATGTAAGGGACATTCTTCCCACTGATCACCAATGTAAGGAACATTCTTCCCACTGATCACCAATGTAAGGAACATTCTTCCCACTGATCCCCAATGTAAGGGACATTCTTCCCACTGACCACCAATGTAAGGAGCATTCTTCCCACTGATCCCCAATGTAAGGAACATTCTTCCCACTGACCACCAATGTAAGGAACATTCTTCTCACTGATCCCCAATGTAAGGAACATTCTTCCCACTGATCCCCAATGTAAGGAACATTCTTCCCACTGACCACCAATGTAAGGAACATTCTTCCCACTGACCACCAATGTAAGGAGCATTCTTCCCACTGATCCCCAATGTAAGGAACATTCTTCCCACTGACCACCAATGTAAGGAACATTCTTCCCACTGACCACCAATGTAAGGGGCATTCTTCCCACTGACCACCAATGTAAGGGGCATTCTTCCCACTGACCACCAATGTAAGGAACATTCTTCCCACTGACCACCAATGTAAGGGGCATTCTTCCCACTGACCACCAATGTAAGGAACATTCTTCCCACTGACCACCAATGTAAGGAACATTCTTCCCACTGACCACCAATGTAAGGGGCATTCTTCCCACTGACCACCAATGTAAGGGGCATTCTTCCCACTGACCACCAATGTAAGGAGCATTCTTCCCACTGATCACCAATGTAAGGAACATTCTTCCCACTGATCCCCAATGTAAGGGACATTCTTCCCACTGATCCCCAATGTAAGGGACATTCTTCCCACTGACCACCAATGTAAGGGGCATTCTTCCCACTGACCACCAATGTAAGGGGCATTCTTCCCACTGACCACCAATGTAAGGGGCATTCTTCCCACTGATCCCCAATGTAAGGAACATTCTTCCCACTGACCACCAATGTAAGGAGCATTCTTCCCACTGATCCCCAATGTAAGGGACATTCTTCCCACTGATCACCAATGTAAGGAACATTCTTCCCACTGACCACCAATGTAAGGGGCATTCTTCCCACTGATCCCCAATGTAAGGAACATTCTTCCCACTGACCACCAATGTAAGGAACATTCTTCCCACTGATCCCCAATGTAAGGAACATTCTTCCCACTGATCACCAATGTAAGGAACATTCTTCCCACTGATCCCCAATGTAAGGGGCATTCTTCCCACTGATCCCCAATGTAAGGAACATTCTTCCCACTGACCACCAATGTAAGGAACATTCTTCCCACTGATCCCCAATGTAAGGAACATTCTTCCCACTGATCACCAATGTAAGGAGCATTCTTCCCACTGATCACCAATGTAAGGAGCATTCTTCTCACTGATCACCAATGTAAGGAACATTCTTCCCACTGATCACCAATGTAAGGAACATTCTTCCCACTGATCACCAATGTAAGGAGCATTCTTCCCACTGATCACCAATGTAAGGAACATTCTTCCCACTGATCACCAATGTAAGGAACATTCTTCCCACTGATCACCAATGTAAGGAGCATTCTTCCCACTGATCACCAATGTAAGGAACATTCTTCCCACTGATCACCAATGTAAGGAACATTCTTCCCACTGATCACCAATGTAAGGAGCATTCTTCCCACTGATCACCAATGTAAGGAGCATTCTTCCCACTGATCACCAATGTAAGGGACATTCTTCCCACTGATCACCAATGTAAGGAGCATTCTTCCCACTGACCACCAATGTAAGGAACATTCTTCCCACTGATCACCAATGTAAGGAGCATTCTTCCCACTGATCCCCAATGTAAGGAACATTCTTCCCACTGATCACCAATGTAAGGAGCATTCTTCCCACTGATCACCAATGTAAGGAGCATTCTTCCCACTGATCCCCAATGTAAGGAACATTCTTCCCACTGATCACCAATGTAAGGGGCATTCTTCTCACTGACCACCAATGTAAGGAGCATTCTTCCCACTGATCCCCAATGTAAGGGACATTCTTCCCACTGATCACCAATGTAAGGAACATTCTTCCCACTGATCACCAATGTAAGGAACATTCTTCCCACTGATCCCCAATGTAAGGGACATTCTTCCCACTGACCACCAATGTAAGGAGCATTCTTCCCACTGATCCCCAATGTAAGGAACATTCTTCCCACTGACCACCAATGTAAGGAACATTCTTCTCACTGATCCCCAATGTAAGGAACATTCTTCCCACTGATCCCCAATGTAAGGAACATTCTTCCCACTGACCACCAATGTAAGGAACATTCTTCCCACTGACCACCAATGTAAGGAGCATTCTTCCCACTGATCCCCAATGTAAGGAACATTCTTCCCACTGATCACCAATGTAAGGAACATTCTTCCCACTGATCACCAATGTAAGGAGCATTCTTCCCACTGACCACCAATGTAAGGGGCATTCTTCCCACTGATCACCAATGTAAGGAACATTCTTCCAACTGATCACCAATGTAAGGAGCATTCTTCCCACTGACCACCAATGTAAGGAGCATTCTTCCCACTGACCACCAATGTAAGGAGTTTTCTTCCCTCTGACCACCAATGTAAGGGACATTCTTCTCACTGACCACCAATGTAAGGAACATTCTTCTCACTGACCACCAATGTAAGGGACATTCTTCTCACTGACCACCAATGTAAGGAACATTCTTCTCACTGACCACCAATGTAAGGAACATTCTTCCCACTGACCACCAATGTAAGGAACATTCTTCCCACTGATCACCAATGTAAGGAACATTCTTCCCACTGACCACCAATGTAAGGGACATTCTTCCCACTGACCACCAATGTAAGGAACATTCTTCCCACTGACCACCAATGTAAGGAACATTCTTCCCACTGACCACCAATGTAAGGGACATTCTTCCCACTGACCACCAATGTAAGGAGCATTCTTCCCACTGATCACGAATGTAAGGAACATTCTTCTCACTGATCACCAATGTAAGGAGCATTCTTCCCACTGACCACCAATGTAAGGAACATTCTTCCCACTGATCACCAATGTAAGGAACATTCTTCCCACTGATCACCAATGTAAGGAGCATTCTTCCCACTGATCACCAATGTAAGGGGCATTCTTCTCACTGACCACCAATGTAAGGAACATTCTTCTCACTGATCACCAATGTAAGGAACATTCTTCCCACTGACCACCAATGTAAGGAACATTCTTCCCACTGATCACCAATGTAAGGAACATTCTTCTCACTGATCACCAATGTAAGGAGCATTCTTCCCACTGATCACCAATGTAAGGAGCATTCTTCTCACTGACCACCAATGTAAGGAACATTCTTCTCACTGATCACCAATGTAAGGAACATTCTTCCCACTGACCACCAATGTAAGGAACATTCTTCCCACTGATCACCAATGTAAGGAACATTCTTCTCACTGATCACCAATGTAAGGAGCATTCTTCTCACTGACCACCAATGTAAGGAACATTCTTCCCACTGATCACCAATGTAAGGAACATTCTTCCCACTGACCACCAATGTAAGGAGCATTCTTCCCACTGACCACCAATGTAAGGAGCATTCTTCCCACTGATCACCAATGTAAGGAACATTCTTCTCACTGATCACCAATGTAAGGAGCATTCTTCCCACTGACCACCAATGTAAGGGACATTCTTCCCACTGATCACCAATGTAAGGAACATTCTTCCCACTGACCACCAATGTAAGGAGCATTCTTCCCACTGACCACCAATGTAAGGAGCATTCTTCCCACTGATCACCAATGTAAGGAACATTCTTCCCACTGATCACCAATGTAAGGAGCATTCTTCCCACTGACCACCAATGTAAGGAACATTCTTCCCACTGACCACCAATGTAAGGAACATTCTTCCCACTGACCACCAATGTAAGGAACATTCTTCTCACTGATCACCAATGTAAGGAACATTCTTCCCACTGATCACCAATGTAAGGAACATTCTTCTCACTGATCACCAATGTAAGGAGCATTCTTCTCACTGACCACCAATGTAAGGAACATTCTTCTCACTGATCACCAATGTAAGGAACATTCTTCCCACTGACCACCAATGTAAGGAACATTCTTCCCACTGACCACCAATGTAAGGAACATTCTTCCCACTGATCACCAATGTAAGGAACATTCTTCCCACTGACCACCAATGTAAGGAACATTCTTCTCACTGATCACCAATGTAAGGAACATTCTTCCCACTGATCACCAATGTAAGGAACATTCTTCTCACTGATCACCAATGTAAGGAGCATTCTTCTCACTGACCACCAATGTAAGGAGCATTCTTCCCACTGATCACCAATGTAAGGAACATTCTTCCCACTGACCACCAATGTAAGGAACATTCTTCCCACTGACCACCAATGTAAGGAACATTCTTCTCACTGACCACCAATGTAAGGAGCATTCTTCCCACTGACCACCAATGTAAGGAACATTCTTCTCACTGATCACCAATGTAAGGAACATTCTTCCCACTGACCACCAATGTAAGGAACATTCTTCCCACTGATCACCAATGTAAGGAACATTCTTCCCACTGACCACCAATGTAAGGAACATTCTTCCCACTGATCACCAATGTAAGGAGCATTCTTCCCACTGACCACCAATGTAAGGAGCATTCTTCTCACTGACCACCAACGTAAGGAGCATTCTTCAAACTGACCACCAATGTAAGGAACATTCTTCCCACTGATCACCAATGTAAGGGGCATTCTTCCCACTGACCACCAATGTAAGGAACATTCTTCCCACTGATCACCAATGTAAGGAGCATTCTTCTCACTGACCACCAATGTAAGGAGCATTCTTCTCACTGACCACCAATGTAAGGAACATTCTTCCCACTGACCACCAATGTAAGGAGCATTCTTCCCACTGACCACCAATGTAAGGAGCATTCTTCTCACTGATCACCAATGTAAGGAGCATTCTTCCCACTGATCACCAATATAAGGGGCATTCTTCCCACTGATCACCAATGTAAGGAACATTCTTCCCACTGACCACCAATGTAAGGAACATTCTTCTCACTGATCACCAATGTAAGGAACATTCTTCCCACTGACCACCAATGTAAGGGACATTCTTCCCACTGATCACCAATGTAAGGAACATTCTTCTCACTGATCACCAATGTAAGGAACATTCTTCCCACTGATCACCAATGTAAGGAACATTCTTCCCACTGACCACCAATGTAAGGAGCATTCTTCCCACTGATCACCAATGTAAGGGACATTCTTCTCACTGATCACCAATGTAAGGGGCATTCTTCCCACTGACCACCAATGTAAGGAACATTCTTCCCACTGACCACCAATGTAAGGAACATTCTTCCCACTGATCACCAATGTAAGGAACATTCTTCTCACTGATCACCAATGTAAGGGACATTCTTCTCACTGACCACCAATGTAAGGAACATTCTTCTCACTGATCACCAATGTAAGGAGCGTTCTTCCCACTGACCACCAATGTAAGGAACATTCTTCCCACTGACCACCAATGTAAGGAACATTCTTCCTGCTAGCCTCCAGTACAAGAGGCATTTTTCCACTGACCCCCAATTAACTCCTTTTAGCAGGGGTTCCTGAAACCTTAACATTTTTTCATGGGTTCCTTTGGGATAAAGAGGTTGAGGAAAGCTGCTCTAGTTATACAGATGTAGCTGAAGTCATTTGAGGCCAGAGAAGATAATGAGCCGGGGGCCACCCCTGTCCCCCCATCCTGATCCAGACAAAAGCACAGCACACGTCCATGAGACAAAGGCATGTTGAGGAGGGGGGAATTCACAGCTCCTGTAGAAGGCGGGTGGAATTATAGATGAAGTGGTTTTCCGGGTGACAGGGGCTGAGTTGGCCTTCTTCCGCACAATTAGCAGCAGCACTATACATTGAGACACTGGGACCAAATGGCCCCATACAGATGTTAATTGCCTGACTCTGGTGCTGCTGCTGTACACTGCTGCCACCTACAGGCAATGGCAGGAATGACTCTTGCAGATCTTCAAACTTTTTGAATTGGGAATAATAGGGGCCCCTATTTAGCCCCATTTTAGAGTGGTTGGTAAAAAAATTGCTTCTCTTTTCTCCACACAAAATAAATCTATCTACCTACCAATGTGACTTCCTTCTCTTTTTTCTCATGTTGAATGGGCCACAATGCACTAAGAATACAGTATGCCGCACTTACCGTATTTTAGCGCAATGCACAGATTGTTTTGTGTGGTGCATTACAATGAATGTGTGCTGTGGTGCATTAGGATGCTAGCCAAAATGTATGGCAATGCATTGGGGAACACGTGTTGCTATGTATTTGCAGTAGCAGACAGTTAAGCATGCATTTTACAGGCCGGTAATGCAATGCATCCATTGAGAATGGGCCTTAAAGTAAGGTGACCAGATTTTTAAATCCAGGGATATTTTTTTATTGGCAAATTGTAAACTATTTTATAAGCTGACCTACCCGATTCCTATACTGACCTACCTGAATACTACATTCGCCTACCTGATCCTTACACTGGCCTACCTGATTCTTATACTGACCTACCTGACCACTACATTGGCCTACCTGATCCCTACACTGACCTACCTGATTCCTATACTGACCTACCTGACCACTACATTGGCCTACCTGATCCCTACACTGGCCTACCTGATTCTTATACTGGCCTACCTGAGTCCTATACTGACCTACCTGACCACTACATTCGCCTACCTGATCCTTACACTGGCCTACCTGATTCCTATACTGACCTACCTGACCACTACATTGGCCTACCTGATCCCTACACTGACCTACCTGATCCCTACACTGACCTACCTGATTCCTATACTGACCTACCTGATTCTTATACTGACCTACCTGACCACTACATTCGCCTACCTGATCCCTACACTGACCTACCTGATTCCTATACTGACCTACCTGATTCCTATACTGACCTACCTGACCACTACATTGGCCTACCTGATTCTTATACTGACCTACCTGAGTCCTATACTGACCTACCTGACCACTACATTCGCCTACCTGATACTTACACTGGCCTACCTGATTCCTATACTGACCTACCTGACCACTACATTCGCCTACCTGATCCTTACACTGGCCTACCTGATTCCTGTACTGACCTACCTGACCACTACATTGGCCTACCTGATCCCTACACTGACCTACCTGATTCCTATACTGACCTACCTGACCACTACATTCGCCTACCTGATTCCTATACTGACCTACCTGACCACTACATTGGCCTACCTGATCCCTACACTGACCTACCTGAATCCTATACTGACCTACCTGACAACTACATTGGCCTACCCGATCCCTACACAGACCTACCTGATTCCTATACTGACCTACCTGACCACTACATTGGCCTACCTGATCCCTATACTGACCTACCTGACCACTACATTCGCCTACCTGATCCTTACACTGACCTACCCGATTCCTATACTGACCTACCTGATCCCTACACTGGCCTACCTGATTCCTATACTGACCTACCTGATTCCTATACTGACCTACCTGACCACTACATTGGCCTACCTGATCCCTACACTGACCTACCTGATTCCTATACTGACCCTCCTGACCACTACATTGGCCTACCTGATCCCTACACTGGCCTACCTGATTCCTATACTGACCTACCTGACTTCGACTTCCTGCACTACTCACACTCCCCCACCCCCCCTTCGCACACACATGTACAATTTAGATCGGTTGATTTTGCTCACCTCTCTATGGCCTCCATGATCATCCTTTGGAGCACCACTCCCCCTCCGCCGATCTCACACACCAGGCACCGACGCCAGAGGGATCATGTGGGAGAGGTTGGACCACAGGAGTCCATGGGCGGGGGAAAAGGTGCTGCAGAGCAATGCCTGGGAGTCGGGACATGCCTCATCGGAGATGTAGGGGGCCGAGTGGGGCATGCTGCACATGGCTACAACACATCACACTTCTGGGGGCACAGTAATAATTTTAAGCCGCCCCCAAATGTTGCGGCGAGAGTACTGGCTGCGCCCCCCCATACTACACCACTGCAATCCGGGGACAAACCCGGGGACAGGCTTGGTCCGCGGACAGTGTCCTCAATCCGGGGACTGCCCCTGGAAACAGGGGATGTCTGGTCACCCTACATTAAAGCTCCGGCTTTAATATCTCATTCAGACGCAAGCTGTAGTTATTGTATACAGCCTGTAATTGGCAGCACCTTCTGTACACCTTGCAGCTCATGGGACAACGGTGTCATGGGTTTTCTAGCAAGTTCAAAAGCACAACGCAGTGATTGATCACTAGGCCCTAGCGTTGCATCATGGGAGGAGTTCACTTGCTCCCTCGTACCTTGAAGGATTGGATATTTCCAAATGGCGGCCACAGAAGAAGGAGCTGAAGAGGTGAGTATAAAATAGTCAGGGAGTTTTGCACACTGAATGGGCCACTTGATTCACTTTAACACCAATCATGATACATTTGTACTCCCTATGACGAAGTTACATAGTTAGTCAGGTTCAAAAAAGACACATATCCATCTAGTTCAACCAATATATATGAAAAAAATAAAAAATCATACAATCTCATTATATACCCAATCCTTCACCCTCAGCTGATCCAGAGGAAGGCAAAAAACCCCAGCAGAGCATGATCCAATTTGCTACAGCAGGGGAAAAAAATCCTTCCTGATCCCCCGAGAGGCAATCGGATTTTCCCCTGATCAACTTTACCTATAAATGTCAGTACCCACTGTTATATTATGTACATTTACACCTTTTTTAACCACTTCAGCCCCGGACCATTTTGCTGGCCAAAGACCAGGCCACTTTTTGCGATTCTGCACTGCGTCGCTTTAACTGACAATTGCGACGTGGCTCCCAAACAAAATTAACGTCCTTTTTTTCCGCACAAATAAAGCTTTCTTTTGGTGGTATTTGATCACCTCTGTGGTTTTTATTTTTTGCGCTATAAACAAAAATAAAGCGACAATTTTGAAAAAAATTCAATATTTTTTACTTTTTGCTATAATAAATATCCCCAAAAAATATATAAAATAAAAAAAAAAAATCTTCAGTTTAGACCGATATGTATTCTTCTACATATTTTTGATAAAAAAAATTGCAATAAGCGTTATAGCGTCCACAAAATAGGGGATAGTTCTATGGCATTTTTATTAATATTTTTTTTTTTACTAGTAATGGCGGCGATCAGTGATTTTTATCGTGACTGCGATATTATGGCGGACACATCGGACACTTTTGACACATTTTTGGGACCATTGTAATTTTTACAGCGACTAGTGCTATAAAAATGCACTGATTACTGTAAAAATGTCACCGGCAGTGAGGGGGGCGATCAAGGGGTTAATTATGTTCCCTAAAGTGTGTTCTAACTGAAGGGGGGATGGGACTGACTAGGGGAAATAACAGATCGCTGTTCATACTTTGTATGAACATACGATCACTGATTTCTCCCCCTGAAAGAACTGGGAGCTGTGTTTACACACACAGCTCTCGGTTCTTGCTCTGTTACGAGCGATCGCGGGTGCCCAGCGATCTCCGGTGCCATGGAGCGAAATGACGTTATATTACGTGATTTCGCGCAGCCGAGCCAACCTGCTGACGTAAAACTGCGGTGGGCGGTCCGGAACCGGTTAAAGCAATCTACTGAACTGACCAGAACCACCTCTGGAGGGAGTCTATTCCACATTTTCACAGCTCTTACTGTGAAGAAACCTTTTCGTATTTGGAGGTGAAATCTCTTTTCCTCTAGACGTAAAGCGTGCCCCCTTGTCCTTTGTGATGTCCTTAAAGTGAATAACTGAACACCAAGTTCACTATATGGACCCCTTATATATTTGTGTAGCGGCCTCCTCAGTCCCCTCTCTTGCTCTCTCTTGTCTGTCTCTTGTCTAGGGGCATCTCAGAGGGGAGAGAGCGGGGACACCACACCAGGCCTCCACCACATGTATCAGTGCGGTATAGGCAACGTTCCTAATTTACCTTCGGGTCAGTGCTGTGCACCTGGATCCTCCCTCCAAGAGTCACCTTGAGCCATGTCCGTCAGAAATGAGCCCCACACCATTAAAGTCCAACACTCCTTTATTCTCATGCGAATGAACACAAACAGTTGAACTCCCTTGAAGAACAGCACAGGAAAGGAGGTGTGGATGCGAATAGGCCCAGACACAATCGTTCTCCACTTTCCTTCCTGAAAGTGGGTTGCGGTCTCCGAGCGAGGGGGGAATTTCCTTCCAGGCGGTCTCCGATGGGAGGCTCACCTGTCACCGGCAATATGCTGCACCGGGTCTTCAAGTGAGGAGCTCCCCCCGGTCCATTGCACCTTCCGGATTCGGGTACCCAATCCCTGGGTTCCCTAGGATCTCCTTCCCTCGCGGAACTCAGTGTTGGGCACTGAGCTCCGGACCTCCATTCAAGTACCTCACCCCAGGCTAAAGGTGCCTGAGATGGAACACGATCTCCGGTGGTCCTCCAGGCCTAGGCCACCCAGAGGACCAACACAAATCACCGTCCGCAAGCTAAAGGTGCCTGGGACTACGAACCCCGTGACAAAAATGGCCGGCCCCTTTATACCCTCTCCCAGCAAGCACGGGGGCTCCCCGCCCAACCATACCGCTGCCGAGGGAGGACAAAAAGGGGTACGGCACACAGCAATGGTTCATCCCCCAGCCCGTGGCGACAGCGCCGCCTGCTGGGCCGCAGGGAATCACACATCACTGGTGTCACCGCCAGATTCAAATTTACACCCGGGAAAGTGCATACCCGCTACATTTGTACATGTTGATCATATCCCCCCTTAATCTCCTCTTCTCAAGAGAGAATAAATTCAGTTCCTCTAATCTTTCCTCATAGCTGAGCTCCTCCATGCCTCTTATCAGTTTGGTTGCCCTTCTCTGCACTTTCTCCAGTTCCCCAATATCCTTTTTTTGAACTGGAACCTAAAACTGAACTGCATATTCCAGATGAGGTCTTACTAATGATTTGAACAGGGGGGCAACATGATATCTCTCTCTCTGGAGTCCATACCTCTCTTATACAAGAAAGGACTTTGCTCGCTTTGGAAACTTGCTAGCTTGGCATTGCATGCCATTATTGAGCTTATGATCTACCAAAACCCCCAGATCCTTCTCCACTACGGATCCCCCAGTTGTACTCCCCCTAGTATGTATGATGCATTCATATTCTTAGCCTCCAAGTGCATAACTTTACATTTATCAACATTAAACCTCATCTGCCACATAGTCGCCAAATTTGACAGAGCAATGATGTCGGTTGGTAAATTGGAGACATCTTGTAAGGACGTTATTCCACTGCATAGCTTGGTGTCATCTGCAAAGACAGAAATGTTACTTTTAATCTCAGACCCAATTTTATTTATAAAGATATTAAAAAGTAAGGGTCCCAACCAGTGGCGGCTGGTGCTCAAAATTTTTCGGGGACTCAAACAAACTGAAAAATTCTGAAAAAAACCCCCATCAATTGCAGCCTCACTGTGCCATCAAATGCAGCCAGTGTGCCATCAAACGCAGCCACTGTGCCATCAAATGCAGCCACTGTGCCATCAAACGCAGCCACTGTGCCATAAAACGCAGCAACTGTGCCATCAAACGCAGCAACTGTGCTATCAAACGCAGCCACTGTGCCATAAAACGCAGCAACTGTGCCATCAAACGCAGCCACTGTGCCATAAAACGCAGCAACTGTGCCATCAAACGCAGCCACTGTGCCATAAAATGCAGCCACTGTGCCATAAAATGCAGCCACTGTGTCATAAAACGCAGCAACTGTGCCATCAAACGCAGCAACTGTGCTATCAAAGCAGCCACTGTGCCATCAAACGCAGCCACTGTGCCATCAAATGCTCCCACTGTGCCCCATCAAATGCTGCCACTGTGCCATCAAATGCTTCCACTGTGCCCATCGAATGCTGCCACTGTGCCCCCCCGCCCGCTGTCTGCCCGGCACTTACCCTGTCTCGGTGGGGCAGCAGATGTCGGCGGCGAGCGGTCTCCTTCATGCTCCTCCATGTCCTCGATGTCTTCTCCCGTCCTTTACTCCCATCCTCTCCTATGATTGGACGCCTGATAGGTGTCCAATCACACAGCGCCTGTCGTTTCCGCCAATCAGGTGACGGGTAACAGACCCAAGCACCTGATTGGCGGAGAGGCGGTTCAGTGTTAGGAAAGCGAATAGTCATTTGCTTTTCTAACACAGCTGGGTGAACTGCGAAAATTTTGGATTTTCTTTTACTTTTACTTTTTATAAATAATGGGAAACAGAACAGATAGAGAGGACGAATCTCCTTAATGGGGGCACAGACAGCAATAAAACCTGATAGGTGTCCTAATCCCTCTCGGCTCTCTATCCAAAACTGAAAAAAAATAAAGTTTTGCCTTTAGTTATACTTTAGGCCCAGCCTTGTGGGTGAAATACTTTTAGAAGAGAAGGTGCCAGGTGGGAGTTTAGCTTTTGCTTTGGATTTGAGCCCCAGCCATTGCTTGGTCCATGTCTGCCAGATAGTAGTTACTGCAAGTGATCTATTATTTGCTCCTTATATCATTATATATTAATATCAGTAAACTGGCCCCCTAGTTCTTGCCTGAGCAAGTATTCCTTTTAATTTTGTAATTCAGTACTAATAATATCAGTCGTGGCCTAATATGCAGGAGCCATAGTGTACAGCAGGTACAGTTACCTAATCCGCCACTAAGCGGCTCTGTTCCAGAATAGTGTCTGATTACAAGGGTCCCGTTTAGCTAGAACCATCCTGTAGTGATGTAATGGGGGAGTCAGTGCAGTGGCGTTGCTAGGCGGGTGCGAGGGGTGTGGGCCGCACCCGGGTGACACCCGCCAGAGGAGTGACACCCGAGGGTAGCGGCACCACTAACACCACCCGCTGCCCTGTGCCTCGTGCCGCGGCTGTGTCCCTCAGCAGAGCGGAATGAAGCCACCTCCCCCTCCTCTCTGTTTACATCCACAGAGGAGGAGCCCGCGCTCGAGACACACACATCGCTGTGTGTATCTGCTGTTCTAAAGGTCTGTAAGGGGGGCGTCTATACTGCTGGGGGGTCTGCACTGAGGGGAGGGGGTGTCTGTACTGCTGGGGGGGTCTGCACTGAGGCGGGGGGCTGTACTGCTGAGGGGGGGGGTCTGCACTGAGGGGGGTGTCTGTCTTTACTACTGGAGGGGTCTGTACTGGGGGGGTCTGCACTGGGGGGTCTGTACTGGGGGGGTGTCTGTACTGCTGGGGGGTCCTGCACTGAGGGGGGGTGTCTGTCTGTACTGCTGGGGGTGTCTGTACTGGGGTGTCTGCACTTGGGGGTCTGTACTGCTGGGGGTGTCTGTACTGCTAGGGTGGTCTGCACTGAGGGGGGGTGTCTGTCTTTACTACTGGGGGGTCTGTACTGGGGGGTCTGCACTGGGGGGGTCTGCACTGGGGGGTGTTGGTACTGATGGAGGGGTCTGTACTGAGGTGGGGGTGTCTGTACTGAAGGAGGGGGTCTGCACTGAGGGGGGGTGTCTGTACCGATGGGGGGTCTGCACTGAGGGGGGGTGTCTGTACTGAGGGGAAGGTTTATACTGAGGGTGGGGGGTCAATATTGATGGAGGGGGTCTGCACTTAGAGGGGGGTCTGTACTGAGGGAGGGGATCTATAATTAGTGGAGGGGGGTCTGTACTGAGGGGGGACTATAGTTGGTGGGGGGGTGAAACCAGTTTTTTTGCACCGGGTGCAACCCTAGTGTTGTCACTGAGTCAGTGCACACATATAGTGTAAGAAAGGTTGAGAGGAGCCCTAGCACAGTTGGGGCTTGGGAGCCCGAAAACCCACCAGCAACCAGCAAGTTGAGGCCCTGGACAGGGCAGGAGGACAGGGAGAGTTAGACCTGCACCCAGAAGAGCTGGCTGTAGACTTCCTGATCCTTATGGTGGTGGAGGCTAGGGTGGTTTGCAATAGGCCTTATTGTCTAGGCCAAGAGCCAAGTGTTCCCTGGAGTGAAGCTATCCCCCTGGAGGACCTAGGAAAGGTATACCCAGCTAGAGGTTTCTGTAGTGATCCTATCAAAGTGGGACTATCTGCAAGGAACAGTGAGTGGACACAGACAGTCTAAGGCGAACCAGAACCTTTGAGTGAGTACTAATAACCTCGGGTGGAGAGAGACTGAGCTAGGAAAGATGGCTTACTATATGTGCTTCTGGATGCTTTCGCATGTGACTACTGCGGATAATCCACTATATGTGATTGACAATGTATGGTCAAGTGACCCTTGATAGTTTGTCATTGTGATGTGACTGTATTTACTATCTTTCAACTACCATCAGTAAAGTGGATAAATCCTATCTCTGTGTGGACATTCCTTCCTTTGGTATATGAAGCTAAATAGCTGGGAGGAGGCCTCTGGCATGGGGAGGGCACAAAATGACGGACGGTTAAAGCCCCAAGCATGTGAGTTGTTGTTCTGGAAGGGAACAAGCAGGGCAGGGACTTGTGCGCTTGGCGCTATTACATAGCCATTCACAAGACCCCACAAAATCCATCCCACGACATGCCTTTAAACGCCTTCAGGAGGGTGCATGGCCAACCATAGTTACATAGTAGGTTAGGGTGAAAAAAGAGTCCATCAAAGTCCATCAAGTCCAACCTATGTGTGTGATTATATGTCAGTATTACATTGTATATCCCTGTATGTTGTGGTTGTTCAGGTGCTTATCTAATAGTTTCTTGAAACCAGCGATTCTCCCCATGAAAACCATGATACAGTAAAATCCAAGATGGCCAGCACACCATAACGTAATTCGCACACAGAAGACATCAAAACCACCTACCATCAGTGGTTATGATGTCTTCTGCATGCTAAATATGCTGTTATTGCAATTAAGGCCCCATACACACCATTAGATTTTCTGCAGATTTTTGTCCTGAAAAGGTAGACGTGGTCCTTGCTCCTCCAAAACCTTTCCCTATAGCTTCCACTGTCCCAGCCCCCCCACCCCAAAGCATCCACCTCCCCATGTTGAGGGCATGTGGCCTGGTATGGTTCAGGAGGGGGGGCCGCTTGCTTGTCCCCCCTTTTCCTGACCTGCCAGGCTGCATGCACTGATAAGGGTCTGGTACGGATTTTGTGGGGGGGGGGGGCACGCCATCTTTTTCTTTATTTTTTTCAATAGCAGGGTGTCGGCAATTGTAACAGCAAATCATATTTAAATGGGATTTGACCAATTTTTTTTTTCCTTTAGAAATTTTATTTTTGCTGCAGCATGTTTTTTGCATGCTACAGATGCGCCACTTTACAGGCACATTAAGGGGACCCCCCGAGGCACCAAATTTAACCACTTGCGGACCGTCGTTATACGTCGGCACTTTGAATAGGAATGTTGTTGTTATGGAAGCAGATAGCTGCCATAACCCCGGTATCCTCTTCTTCAGCGGGCCGTCCGCTTCAAGATAAAAGTGGTCTCTGCAAGATCACTTTTATCAGGGGGTGGGAGGGTGGGAGAGGGGAACCCCCCCTCACGCCGTGCTCCGGTGGTCTCCGCTGCTTACTGGAGCCGCCGGTGGCGGAAGAGACAATCGCGTCCCTTCCCCTCACAGGCTGGCTGGCATCAAACGTCACTTCCGCCCAATGCTCTTAAAGGAGAATTTTTATTTTTTTTCCCCCTTAAATTACCTTTTTTTAATTTTTTTATTGCATTTTAGTCTGAATATGAGATCTGAGGTCTTTTTGACCCCAGATCTCATATTTAAGACCCCTTTCACACTGAGCCGCCCATAGCGTCGGCGGTAAAACGCCGCCATTTTTACCGCCGACAATATGGGCAGTATTGCGGCGCATTTCGGCTGCTAGCGGGGCACTTTTAACCCCCGCTAGTGGCGAGAAAGTGTTAATACCGCGCTGTCCCATTGATTTCAATGGGCAGGAGCGGTGGAGGAGCGGTAAACACACCGCTCCTTCACCGCTCCAAAGATGCGGCTAGCAGGACTTTATTTACCGTCCTGCTAGCGCAACACTCCAGTGTGAAAGCCCTCGGGCTTTCACACTGGAGACAATGGAGCAGCTGTTTGAGGGCGGATTGCAGGTGCTATTTTTAATGCTATAGCGCCTGCAATATGCCCTCAGTGTGAAAGGGGTCTAAAGCGGAGGTCCACCCCAAAAAAAAAAAAAATACATAAAAAGGTTCCTAAAAATTTGAAAAAAATAAATACATTTTTTTTTACTTACCAGAAATGGCGGTTGCTAGGCAGATCTTCCTAATCTGCCACTTCCTATACTGCGGCTAGCTTCTTTCTCGTCCTCCTTACGTTGTCTTCTGGGGAATGGAGCGCGCTGTCTTCTCTAACCTGTGTGTGTCCCAGAAGACAGCCGCGCGACTCGCGCATGCGCAGTCGGAAACGGGCGGTGAAGCCGCAAGACTCCACTGCCTGTTTCCCTTAGTTCGAATGGCGGCGCCAGCACCCGATCCGATGGACGGATCGGCCTCGGGGGGCCGACATCGCGGGCACCCTGGACAGGTAAGTGTCCTTATTAAAAGTCAGCAGCTACAGTGTTTGTAGCTGCTGACTTTTTAAAAAAAAATTATTTCAGCTGGAACACCGCTTTAAAGCCCTGTACACACGATCGGTTTTACCGATGAAAACCGTCCGATGGATTTTTTTCATCGAACAAACCGATCGTGTATGGGACCCATCGGTCTTTTTTCCATCGGTTTTAAAAAATAGAACATGTTTGAAATTTTTCTGATGGATCCAAAACCGATAGCAAATTCCGATCGTCTATGGGCAAGTCCATCGGATAAAAAACCCACGCATGCTCAGAATCAAGTCGACACATGCTCAGAAGCATTAAACTTAATTTTTCTCGGCTCATCTGAGTGTTTTACGTCACCGCGTATGGAACGGTCGGTTTTTGGACTGATGGTGTGTAGGCAAGACTGATGGAAAACAGTTTCATCGGATATCCGATGGACAAATCCAACGGACTAGAATCCATAGGAAATCCGATCGTGTGTACAGGGCTTAAGAGGACCTGACATGCTTTTTTTCTATTACAAGGGATGTTCACATTCCTTGTAATAGGAATAAAAGTGACCCAAAAAAAATTTGAAAAAAAAAGGAGAGTGTCAAATTAAAAAATAAAAAGTAAAATAAATAAGAAAAAAATAAAAAGTTTTTTTTTAAAGTGCCCCGTCCTAATGAGCTCACACGCAGAAGCAAACACACACGTGAGCAGCGCCCGCATATGAAAACAGTGTTTAAACCACACATGTGAGGTATCACCGCGATCCTTAGAGTGAGAGCAATAATTCTAGCCCTAGACCTCCTCTGCATCTCAAAACTGGTAACCTGTAGAAAATTGTAAACGTTGCCTATGGAGATTAAAGGTAAAAGTTTGTCTCCATTTCACAAGCGGGTGCAATTTTGAAGCATGACATGTTGGGTATCATTTTACTCGGCGTAACATTATCTTTCACAATATAAAAAAAATAATTGGGCTAACTTTACTGTTGTTTTATTTTTTAAATAAAAAAATGTATTTTTGCCCAAAAAAGTGCGCTTGTTAGACCGCTGCGCAAATACGGTGTGACAAAGTATTGCAACGACTGCCATTTTATTATCTAGGGTGTTAGAAAAAAAAAAATATATATATAGAACATTTGGGGGCTCTAAATAATTTTCTAGCAAAAGAAAATGATTTTATCTTGTAAACACTGAGTCTGAAAAATAGGCCCGGTCCTTAAGTGGTTAAAGGAATTTTTCATTTTTAATGTTGCATTTTAAGCATAATTAAAATCATTGCTCCTGAAAAAAACAATCATTTTAAAAAAAATGTATTGGAACATGTCCCCCGGGGCAGTACCCAGACCCCCATACCCCTTTTATGGACAATTACTTGCCTATAAATCTTTAAAATGGGCACTTTTGATTTTTCCTGTTCGGCTCCCATAGACTTTAATGGGGTTCGCTGTTCAGCTTAGAACATTTCCCCTGTTCGGGGGTTCTGCTGCGAACCAAACAGGGGGGTGTTAGACCTGCACCTGTGAATGGTGCCATCAAAAACAGTCCAAAAATGCAACATATCACCAGCACACCACTGAAGGACAAAAGCGGGACACTTCTTCACCACCATTATTATTATTTGGGGTTCTGGGCTCCATAGAAGATGTTAGGCATGTGCGCCATCAATAAATTTGTTTCGTTCCGTATTAGACGAAAATTCGTATTTCGTAATTCGTGTCCGAAATTCAATTTGGATTCGTTTGGTACGAAATACAAATTTCCGTTAGATTTGTTAACTTTTTGTAACAATTACGAACATTCGTTATGATGAATTTAAAAAGCAAAAAATACCTTTCTCAATATGGCAGTCACAGACTCATTATGCTCATTATGAGGGGCCCCCACCATCCCTGTGCTGTGCTGACTTCCTCCTGGGACTGTACCTCTGCTGTGCTCATTATGAGGGGCTCCCACCATCCCTGTGCTGTGCTGACTTCCTCCTGGGACTGTACCCCTGCTGTGCTCATTATGAGAGGCTCCCATCATCCCTGTGCTGTGCTGACTTCCTGGGTTTGTAGTAGCCCGTTAATTCGTATTTCGTAATTCGTGTCCGAAATTCAATTTGGATTCGTACGAAATACGAAGGTTTGTTTTGGTTCATTAACTTTTCGTAACAATTACGAACATTCTTTATGAGGGGCTCCCACCATCCCTGTGCTGTGCTGACTTACTGGGTTTGTACCCCTGCTGTGCTCATTATGAGGGGCTCCCACCATCCCTGTGCTGTGCTGATTTCCTGGGTTTTTAACTTCATCATAACGAATGATCGTAATTACTATGACAATAATAAAACGATATTAACGAACATTCTTCTTTTGTCCAATTCTGAATCTCCCATCGATTACCAGTACCAGTCTGAGCCGTCTCTCCCACTCCCGAAACAAAATTCGTCAACGAAATTTCGTATTTCGGATAAAATTCGTAAAAATAGAAATTCGTATTTCAGATGCTTCCGAATGTACGAATTTTCGATTCGTACGAAACGAATCGCACATGTCTAGAAGATGCATGGTGTGCACTATTTGGTGGCGAATATGTGTCCCACTTTTGTACTTCAATGGTGTGTTGGTGATTTCTTGTATTTTTTGGACTCTCAAGCCTCGTACACACGACCGAGTTTCTCGGCAAAAACCAGCAAGAAACTTGCTGGCAGAGATGTCTTGCCGAGAAATTCGTTCGTGTGTATGGTTTCTCGTCAAGAAAAGCGACAAGAATCTCAACGAGAAAATAGAGAACCTGCTCTCTATTTTCTCGTCGAGATTCTCGTCAGCCTGTTTCTCGACGACAAAATTGTGTGTGTGTACACTTACCTGTCCTCCGGGAAGCCCGCGCATGCTCGAAATGACTTCGACGCATGCGCGGTAGCTTCCTAGGCATAGGTAGGGTGAACCAAGATGGCGGCGACGGCATCGAATGTGACGAGCGCATGCTCGTCGTATTCGATGACGTCACCGTGTACGCTCCATTCAAAGAACCGCGGGTTCTTTGAAATGAGCGTGTGTACACTCGGCCGGGACAAGTTTCTTGTCCAAGGATCTCGTCGAAAAAAACAACATGTTTTTAACGACGAGATTCTCGGCCGTGTGTACGAGGCATTACTGACAAAGCCCTTTGTTTCTTGCTGTCGTTCTGATTTCTTATGTATGCCCTTGGGCTTAGTTCATTAGTCATAGTGCCAAACAATAGCACCTCCACATATAGATACACTAATACAGACATCATGTACCGTATATACTCGAGTATAAGCCGACCCGAATATAAGCCGAGGCACCTAATTTTACCCCAAAAAACTGGGAAAACTTATTGACTTGAGTATAAGCCTAGGGTGTCCATCTGCATGCCTCACTGTGTCCATGCCTCACTGTGTCCATGCCTCACTGTGCCCATGCCTCACTGTCACTGTGCCCATGCCTCACTGTCACTGTGCCCATGCCTCACTGTGCCCTTGCCTCACTGTCACTGTGCCCATGCCTCACTGTGCCCATGCCTCACTGTCACTGTCACTGTGCCCATGCCTCACTGTGCCCAATCTCCCTACCTGATCTCCTGCGCTGTGTGACTAGACTGACGTTTAACATGGGAGTCTATGGAAGGGGTGCCCGGGTTTAAAAAATCGGTGCTCCCCGGCCGTAGGTCCCCTGAACAACAAACTTTGCACACTTGTAGATGAAGAGTGGGGCTACATTTGTGCCGAGCTTGGGGTCCAGGGGACCTAGGGCCAGCCGGTACCAGGTCCCCAAAATCACCAGAGACATTACCATTTAACATGGGAGTCTATGGAAGGGGTGCCCAGATTTGAAAACTCGGTGCTCCCCGGCCGTAGGTCCCCCAGACAACAAACTTTGCACACTTGTAGACGAAGAGCTACATGTGTGCCAAGTTTGGGGTCCAGGGGACCCACGGCTGGCGGGAATCAGGCGCACAAAGTTGAAGATGGACACAGACTCAAGTATAAGCCGAGGGGGGCATTTTCAGCACAAAAAAATGTGCTGAAAAACTCGGCTTATACTCGAGTATATACGGTACTCTTATTTCTCTACAAGCATGTGTTCTGTAGCAGCTTATGTGTAGATATTTGGCTAATGTACATACATGTAATTCATTTTAAACTCTTGGCAGCAGAACAAGCCAACAATACTTCAGGATTAATAGTTTTGAATTTGGTATAAGGGATATGTTCTTGTATATAATAAAACATTTAAGACTGCTAGGGTTCAAAAAAAGCACCATTGTACATTAGCCGTTATAGTAATTGAGGTAGAAGAATACATTTTCACAGTATTGTATCCCATGAAGTCACAGAAGGCTGGATCTCTTCATAACTAAACCCAACTTAGAGGACTGGTCTACCACTTGACTCCTCAATTAAAGGGCTGCCAACTGTCCTTTACTATGGGTACATCTCTCACTTTCAGGAGCGTGTTGCACCATTTCCTCCGTTCTCTTTAACCTACAGTCCCCAAGTATTGACAAATGTCCATTATGAAGTGTGTGCAGGGATCCAGTATGGGCTTTTGAGATTTCATATAGGTTAATTTGTTCTAAAGCTGAGAGCTGATAACCTACCAAACCACAACCCAAGTAAGTAGGAATATTGGCAACCCTACAAGATCACAAGACAACAACAAAAAGTCAAAAGTCCCTGTAACGACTCCGACCAAAATCCAGGATTGTGAAGTCTTCTGGTTACGACTGTAGACTGCTGCTCCTCCATTTTGAACAGGTACATGATCCGATGTCCATGAATGGCTTTTTACTCTAACCAAAAATGTACCAGCCAGGTTTCTTAGACAAAAACTTCTGAGGCATTAAATGGCTGAATGGAGGGAATAAATGATATCCAAATATAAACCCCTTCAGATACAGATAAAAACCAAGGCATGGTTCTCTTCAACTCACGATGGAAAGTTTGTCCTTACTATTTTCACTTTTCTTCTTGGTAAGAGCTTCATATTACAAATGATGACCAGCAGCATGAAGAAGACCACCGGACAGAGGACTACAGAGACCATCCCAACTGGAATACAAAGAAATTGGTCTAGGAGTTAAACATCAACCAGAAGACTTTATAAGATTAGATTGTAAGCTCTAATCAGCAGGGCCCTCTGATTCCTACTGTATTAAATTGTATTGTAATTTGTACTGTGTGCCTTCATGTTGTAAAGCGCTGCGTAAACTGTTGGCGCTATATAAATGCTGTATAATAACAATAAAACCATCACAGAAGACTTACCTGCCTCTAATGGACTGTAGCCAGTAGAATGTGTGTGAAACTTTGGTTCGTCCTAGAAGACACAACACCCGAATTGATGAAAACTTTATTGCCAAACAAAGACCTACCACACTTATCAATCTAAAAATTGTACAATAAGCAAAGTCAATTAAAGTGAACGTTTTATCATCACATGGCTGGCTTAACCAGAACACCTACCATTGACCAGGGAGGACTGGGAACATTTGGCCCAAGGGGAAAACACAACCAACTAACCCTTCCAGTTGAATGTTCAGGCATCACATGACCTAGCTTAACCAGAATACCTTCTTCCATTGACCAGGGAGGACTGGGAACCTTTGGCCTACAACCAACTTACCATCCCAGTTAAATTTTTAGGCATCATATGGCCTAGCTTAACCAGAATACCTACCATTAACCATGGAGGCCTTAGAACCTTTAGTTTAGGGGGAAAACAAAACCAACTAACCCTTCCAGTTGAATCTTTAGGCATCACATGGCTTAGCGTAACTAGAACACCTATCATTGACCATGGAAGACTTTGGAACCTTTGGTCTGGGGGGAAAAAACAACCAACTAACCCTTCTAGTTGAATGTTTAGGCCTTTGGTTAAGCTAGATGGCCTAGCTTAACCAAAACACTTTCCATTGACCAAGGAGGACTGGGTACCTTTGGCCTGGGGGGAAAACACAACCAACTAACCCCTCCAGTTGAATGTTTAAGCATCACATGGCCTAGCTTACCAGAACACTTTCCATTGACCAAGGAGAACTGGGAACCTTTGGTCTAGGGGGGGGGGGGGGGGACACAACCAATTAACCCAGTTGAATGTTCAGGCATGACTGGCCTAGCTTAACCAGAACACTTTCCATTGACCAAGAAAGACTGGTAACTTTTGGCCTAGGGGAAAACGCAACCAACTAACCCTTCCAGTTGAATGTTTAGGCATCAAATGACCTAGCTTAACTAGAACACCTACCATTTGACCAGGGAGGACTGGGAACATTTGGCCTAGGGTAAAAACACAACCAATTAACCCTTCCAGTTGAATGTTTAGGCATCACATGCCCTAGCTTTACAAGAACACCTACAATTGACCATGGAGGACTGGGAACCTTTGGCCTAAGGGGGAAAACATAACCAACTAACCCTTCCAGTTGAATGTTTAGGCATCACATGACCTAGATTAACAAGAATGCCTTCCATTGACCGGGGAGGACTCGGAACCTTTGACCTAGGGGGAAAAACACAACCAATCAGCCCTCCCATGATGGGGACAGATTCCTGTGGGCTTAAAATCTGTACCAGCCAAAGTGAGCCACGGTGCCACATTGCATGGTGAGCTTAGGACATGGTTTATTGTGACACATCTTACAACATCAACTTCCTTTGCAACTCTCGGCATTCAATCACATCTCATCAGAATCTCTGAGTTAGTGCTGAAAGACTTCCCTCTGCAAAAGGTCAGAGCAGGGAGCAGGTAGCTTTATATCGACCCGCACGTATCTGTCCTGCTCTAATTAGGGTCTAAATTATTGAGTATCCCCACTCATGGACACTATTCCAACACATATTATCAGTACTGACCCAGGGAGCAAATTCCCCCTGGTCCAGTACTTCCTTGTTATGGACAGTTGTGACCATGGATTTGGAAACATCATGGTAGGTGTTCCAGCTCGGGCATGCCTTGGTTTGGGAAAAGCACCATGGTGCTTTAAAAACATACAGGCCTGAAATACTTATGGCTTTTCAATAGGTGTTTCTTAAAAGGAGAAGTATGGGATGAGTTAAATAACTAGTACATATCACATTAGTCACATATCAGCTAATCTTTTTTTCCTACCTCGCTTAGTTTTTACAACATGTGCACATGAACTTTCCTTCAGCTGGCAAAAACGGTCCACTTTTAGTTTGAAAAGTTCTCTGGGGGTGTGAACATCTCCACCAACACACCCCCTGCCTCTGTCCCCCCTCCCCTAAGAGACGTGTCTGTGCTGATAGATAGGGAGGGGGAGGAGGGAGAAGGGAGGGGGGAGCAGCTACGCTCTGTGAAGTCTCAGAAACAAGCAGAGGGAGGAGAGCCAACATCAATCAAGCAAAATGACAGGAAAGGGGGTGGATCCAGACTCTATATTCACACCATTGTCTGGATGATGCTGTATGAAAGACTGTAGAACCTCCCACAGGTATTTATCTTAATTTTAACAGAATGGGGGCACTTCTGAGAGGGTGTATAGATATCAGCAGCTCACATAGAATAAATGTAAGCAAACAAAAGGAAACCCATACTTCTCTTTTAAAAGTGTATTTGTAAATGTTAAGAACTTTTGCTTTTCGGGTGGATGGTCAAATCAAACATTGTTCTCATCTGTTGTTCTATCCAAAGGCTCATATGTCTATTATGTCATTATTTTTAGACCTGTGCACTGCCGAAAAATTTGTTTTTTTCGTTTCATTCGTTTTTTTCCTTTTTCGGAAATTCTGGAAATTCGAAAAAAAAATAAAAATTTATTTTCGTTTTATTCGTTTTTTTTGCTTTTTTCGGAAATTGGGAAATTCGGAATTTCTAAAAATTCAGAATTCGGAAATTCAACTTTCCAAAATTTCCCATTTTCGTATTTTAGATTTTCGAATTTTGCAATTTCGAATTTTCGACTATCGAATTTTCGAAATTTCAAATTTTTGACTATCGAATTTTCGAAATTCCGGATTTCCGAAATTCGGAAATTTGAAATTTTGGAAATCCGAAAATTCGGAAATTGAAAAATTCGGAAATTGAAAAATTCGGAAATTTCGGAAATAACGAATTTCTCAAAATTCGTTAAAAACGAATTAGAAACTAAACGAATTGCACATGTCTACCGTATATACTCGAGTATAAGCCGACCCGAATACAGGGGCGGATCCAGAGTCTTTTCTCGGGAGGGGCACTGCCAAAAAATTATTTTTTTGGTGGGCAATTTATCGGGGAAATGGTTGGTGTAGGCGCTTCAACCATCCCGGCACCATGGTTGTTATGGTGTCAGGATGATTGAAGCGCATTATTTCTATTATTACATTGTAATATGAAATTAAATAGTTCAATGCAGAATCAGTGGGAGCCCCGAGTGTGTCACTTGCCACCGTCGCCTGCAATTAGTGGGAGCCCTGAGCGTGTCACTTGCCACACCTTGCGGATTGTCACTTGCCACGTCACCTGCCACACCTTGCTGATTGTCACTTGCCTGCCACCAGATGCAGATTGTCACTTGCCACGTCACCTGACACACCTTGCGGATTGTCACTAACTTGCTTGCTAAGGTGTAGTTTTGGTTGTCTCTTGCTGTGTCTCAGACTCCCAGAGTCAGGCAGAAGAGAGATAATGTAATCTCTCTGCTGCCTGCACAGTGAGGGCGGAAGTCACTGCAGGAATGCAGGGCAGGCACGGTCGGTGAGAGATGATCTCATCTCTCTGCTCCCTCGCTCCCAGCTAGCTGATTGGCCAGCTGCCACACTGAGCCTGCTCTCTCACTCTCACCTGCGCTGCCAACACACTGAGCAGCGCGGTCTGCCCACGAACCGCGCCGCCCCCGACAACAAACCGCGCCGCAAGCGGAGCCGCCCGCTTTCTTACCCGTCTGTGGAGCCGCACGCTATTGCACCTGCCCGCAGAGCGGCCTGATGTGACTCACTGACGTCACTCGTTGCTAGACGCCAAGCGGCCCAGGCGTTAGCAGCGAGTGCAGGGAAGAGGCTCCACCCACCTCCTCCTCCGCTCCTGGTATCGTGTCAGTGCGCCACGTAACTACATTAGACGAGTCTCTCTCTCAGCGCCGCTGATCGGCTGATGTTAGAAACTGAGAGAGAGACTCAGAGAGGCAGCGGCAGCCGCAGAACAAGTACTGTATATACCCGAGTATAAGCCGACCCGAATATAAGCCGAGGCACCTAATTTTACCCCAAAAAACTGGGAAAACTTATTGACTCAAGTATAAGCCTCACTTTGCCTCACTGTGCCCATGACTAGACTGATGTTTAACATGGAAGTCTATGGAAGGAGTGCCCGGCTATTAAAAATCGGTTCTCCCAGACACCAAACTTTTCAAACTTATAGAGGAGACATGGGGCTACATGTGTGCCAAGTTTGGGGTCCAGAGGACCTACGACCGGCCGGTAACGGGTCCGCAAAATCACTGGAGAAATAACCGTTTAACATTGGAGTCTATGGAAGGGGTGCCCGGTTTTAAAAAATCAGTGCTCCACAGCCATAGGTCCTCCAGACACCAAACTTTGCACACTTATAGAGAAGACACGGGGCTATATGTGTACCAAGTTTGGGGTCCAGGGGACCTACGACCGGCCGGTAACGGGTCCGCAAAATCACCGGAGAAATGACCGTTTAACATTGGAGTCTATGGAAGGGGTGCCCGCATTTAAAAAATCAGTGCTCCCCGGCCGTAGGTCCCCCAGTCACCAAACTTTGCACACTTGTAGAAGAGACATTGGGCTACATGTGTGCCAAGTTTGGGGTCCAGGGGTCCTACGGCCGACCGGTACTGGGTCCCCAAAGTTCGGAAGATCAGGCGCAAAAAAAAAAAATAGAGCAAGCAAGTGAGTGTGACAGATGGTCTGGGGGGGGGGCAATTGCCCTGTTGCCCCCCCCCTGGATCCGCCACTGCCCGAATATAACCCGAGTCACCTAATTTTACCACAAAAAACTGGGAAAGTTTATTGACTCGAGTATAAACCTAGGGTGTCCATCTGCATGCCTCACTGTGCCTCACTTTGCCTCACTGTGTCCATGTGCATGCCTCACTGTGTCCATGCCTCACTGTGCCCGTGCCTCACTGTGTCCATGCCTCACTGTGCCCGTGCCTCACTGTGTCCATGCCTCACTGTGCCCGTGCCTCACTGTGTCCATGCCTCACTGTGCCCGTGCCTCACTGTGTCCATGCCTCACTGTGCCCGTGCCTCACTGTGTCCATGCCTCACTGTGCCCGTGCCTCACTGTGTCCATGACTAAACTGACGTTTAACATGGGAGTCTATGGAAGGGGTGCCCGGATTTGAAAAATCGGTGATCCCCGGCCGTAAGTCCCTTAGACAACAAACTTTGCACACGTGTAGAGGAGAAATGGGGCTACATGTGTGCCAAGTTCCGGGTTCAGTAGATCTACGATCGGCCGATACCAGGTCCCCAAATTCACAGGAGAAATTACCGTTTAACATGGGAGTCTATGGAAGGGGTGCCCGGCTTTGAAAAATCGGTGCTCCCCGGCCGTAGGTCCCCCAGACAACAAGCTTTGCACACTTGTAGAGGAAGAGAGGGGTTACATGTGGCCGGTACCGGGTCCCCAAAGTCCGGGAGATCAGGCGCAAAAAGGTGACTTGAGTATAAGCCGAGGGGGGCATTTTCAGCACAAAAAAATGTGCTGAAAAACTCGGCTTATACTCGAGTATATACGGTAATTATTTTGGGAGTTGTGGGAGGAGCTCTCGCTTCTGTACTCACTATGTAGGTCTGCGGTCGGTCCTTCAGACAGGTGACGTCTTTCTCTTCCAGGAAACGATTGAGGAAACGATGGCTGCAGTCACTGAACATGTCATTCATGTTGCATCTGCAGAGCAGACAATATGTGGTTACTTTGGGTGCTGTGATACGCATAAAGGATATTAAAGATATTATTTTCATTACATATCTTCTTTTTTTTTTTACGGCCAATGACATCATCACCGGGTAGGGTGACCACATTTCCAAACTACCACTCAGGGACACACCTCCCTTCCCAAAAATCAGCTTGTGCTGTAACGAATCACAGCACAGTGATTGGACACAAGAGGCGGGATTTATGATTTCTCCAATCGCAAGCAGGGGCGGGGATTGTGCTCCTCCAGGCATTCCCGGCCAGGACAAGTACTGTCAGTGAGTAAAGCGGTGATGTGGCGGCCTTTTTTGGGGGCATCAAATTGACCCGGGGGGGTGGCTGTGTCAGTTTCATTCCGGGACACTGTATTGTCCTGGAATTAATGTGCCCGGGACAGACCTGCAAAATGCGGGACTGTCCCGGGCAATCCGGGACACGTGGTCACCCTATCACTGGGTCTCTTTGCTTCTCTATGCAATGCAGGCAGATCGTAGATGGTGGAAGGAGCAGGCAGGGAGCTGTACATAGCTCCTAAAAACATCACAGCACTAGGCCTCTGTACTCCTCTCAAGAGCCCTCAGCTCTGATGCAAGCAGTGGGCTGGCTCTTGGGAGGCGCTATGCAAATATCAAAATAACTTGAGGGATGAGTTCAGTCTGGGCGTTCCTAGTCAGATAGTATTTGCATGAAGACCACCCTAGGTAACGGCCACATGGTTACTATGCACAGCTGCACCAAATTCTGTGTACACCAGTTTTAGTAAATCTCCCCTCCCTGCTATAGCTCATCATTCAAATTTTTACCATAAGTACCTGTTGTACATATAATGTCCACTGGGTGGCACTGTATCCATAGTACATTGTAAAAAGTTGGCTACTAATTGGTGCTGAATTTGCACCAAATTTACTTCTGTCGTTAGCATAAAATATGGCTTTTGGCACCAAAAAGAAATGTGAATTTCACTATAAAACACCCCATGTACCCCCCAAAGTGTCATTGTAGCTCAACACACCCGTAGGGTTAGGGTGCGTTGAACTGTAATGATCAGCATTTCTCAATGCCACAGAAAACAATTGCTTTCTATGTGCCCTGTTCACACCATACAAGTGCATTGGTGTCTACATAAAAAAAAAATACAGCACGTTAGCATTTTTGCACACTGCAACACACAAAAAAGCATTTTAATGCACCATAAGAGCTCTGTTTTGCATAGACTTAAAGCGGAGTTCCAACCACATATATGATTTTTTTATATTTTTTTTAATCTATCTCTTACTATAATATAATGTATATTTCGCAATGGATAGTCTCGTAAATATCGCCGCTTTTATTAAATATTTTATTAACCACTTCAGCCCCGGACCATTTGGCTGGCCAAAGACCAGAGCACTTTTTGCGTTGCTTTAACTGACAATTGCGCGGCCGTGCGACGTGGCTCCCAAACAAAAATTTCCCACAAATAGAGATTTCTTTTGGTGGTATTTGATCACCTCTGCGGTTTTTATTTTTTGCGCTCTAAACAAAAATAGAGCGACAATTTAGAAAAAAAAAAGCAATATTTTTTACTTTTTGCTATAATAAATATCCCCAAAAAATATATAAAAATTTTTTTTTCCCTCAGTTTAGGCCGAAACATATTCTTCTACATAATTTGGGTAAAAAAAAACAAAAACGCAATAAGCGTTTATTGATTGGTTTGCGCAAAAGTTAAAACGTCTACAAAATAGGGGATAGTTTTATGGCATTTTTAGTAATATTTTTTTTTTTTACTAGTAATGGTGGCGATCAGCGACTGCGACATTATGGCGGACACATCGGACACTTTTGACGCTATTTTGGGACCATTGTCATTGATACAGCGATCAGTGCTATAAAAATGCACTGATTATACTGTGAAAATTACACTGGCAGGGAAGGGGTTAACCTGTAGGGGGCACTGAAGGGGTTAAGTGTGTCCTAGGGATGTGTTCTAACTGTAGGGGGGATGGGCTACGTGAGACACGACAGTGATCACCACTCCCGATCACAGGGAGCTGTGATCAGTGTCCTGTCACTAGGAAGACTGGGGAAATGCCTTGTTTACATTAGCATTTCCCCGTTCTTCCTCTCCGTGAGACGATCAAAGCTATCCCCGCGGACATCGCGTCCGCGGGACCCGCGGTCGGACTCACGGAGCTTGCGGCGCGCGCGCGCGCCCACAATGCCACATCTTAAAGGGGACGTACCTGTACGCCCATCTGCCCAGCCGTGCCATTGTGTCGGCGTATATCGTTGTGCGCTGGTCGGCAAGTGGTTAAAAAAGTTACCTTATTATTATTGCTGCTCGGGCATTCCCATCTTAGTTGTGGGCAGAAGAAATTTGGAGTATAGCCTCAGATAGAAAAGCATAAATTCATAACAACGTACCATCATCCGGATTACTATAAAGAACAGGAGGGGGTGGGGGGCAAGGAAAAAGTTGCTGAAGCTAACCCTATAGCGTTCCCACCCATATGAATTTATGGACTATCTTGGTACTGAGAGAAAACAAAATACATTGTAATGTAAGAAAAGAGATTTTATTACATGTAAAAAACAGAACAAATATACAGTTGACATTAAAAGGAAAAAACAGATACTCAGGGTTCCCCCAAGGGATATCCGTGATTTGCAGATCATAGATTGGTCAGGGTCGCCACTAGTTTCGCGTTAAACAGCTTCCTCAGGAGAGCCAATCTATAGAACAAATAATACAGTGAGAAACACAAAATATGGTTCAAAACCTAATAAAAGCAGCATATAATACATAAATAACAAACATAGCTCACCCAATGAATACATGGTCACGTGCGGACCCAGGCCGCCCAACTAGATTCCCCCCGCCGCGGACAAAGGGGAATTGTGCGTGATCTCTATCTAGACAAAAGGTATAATGTTGGTAAAGAACCAGATACAGAAATATGGCCTAATGTAGGGCAGAGGGCAAATGAGGCCTGGGTCCGCACGTGACCATGTATTCATTGGGTGAGCTATGTTTGTTATTTATGTATTATATGCTGCTTTTATTAGGTTTTGAACCATATTTTGTGTTTCTCACTGTATTATTTGTTCTATAGATTGGCTCTCCTGAGGAAGCGGTTTACCGCAAAACTAGTAGAGACCCTGACCAATCTATAATCTGCAAAACACAGATATCCCTCGGTTTTCTCATCAACAAATGACAAGAAAACTGGTGGGAGAGCTTTCTTGCCGAGAAAATTGTTGCGTGTGTAAGAGGCTATCAGGTTTCTCGTCAAGAAAACTGGGCAGAATCTCGACGCGAAAAATAGAGAACCTGCTCTCTTTTTTCTCGTCGAGATTCTCGTTGGCCTGTTTCCCGACGAGAAACCCGAGAGTCTGTACGCTTACCTGTCGCCGTGGAAACCCGCCCATGCTCGAAATTACTTTGACGCATGCGCGGTAGCTTCCTAAGCATAGGTAGGGTGTAGCAAGATGGCGGCGGCATTGAATTTGACGCGCGCACGCTCGTCGTAGTCGATGACCTCACCGCGTTCGTTCCATTCAAAAGAACGGCGGTTCTTTTGAATCGTACGTGTGTACACTCGGCCGGGACAAGATTCTTGTCAAGAATCTCGTCAGGAAAAACAACGTGTTTTTTCCTGACGAGATTCTCGGCCGTGTGTACAGGGCTTTAGTATCTGTTTTTTTCCTTTTAATGTCAACTGTATATTTGTTCTGTTTTTTTACATGTAATAAAATCTATTTTTTTACATTACAATGTATTTTGTTTTCTATCAGTACCGAGATAGTCCATTAATTCATATGGGTGGGAACGCTATAGGGTTAGCTTCAGCAACTTTTTCCTTCCCCCCACCCCCTCCTGTTAGTTGTGGGCAGGCGAAGCCCACAAGCATAAACTTCCGGGATACGGTGATGCTCTATTACCAGCATGGACTGCCCGTTCTCGCGCACAGCAAGTGGCGCAGGAAACTTCTCATGTTGCCATCACAGCGGGCGGCGGCGACGGAAGTGCCCACCCTGTTGTGATGGCAACCAAGATAAGCCTAATATATATTGTGAGGGGGTTAGCTCGGTAGCGGGTGTGTGTGACCCCCTGGATGGGCTCCCCACACAAAAACAGGCCCAGCAGACGTAGGTTGTGGTTTTCAAGATCAAAAGGTGCGGTTTATTTCTCTATTTACAGTGACAAAAACACAGCAAAGCAAAAAGAAACATAAACAAAATAAATCCTGGTCAGCTTGACCTCTGACTAAACATGCAGGTTTCCCTAACTAACAACTGGGATCAGCCTAGTGCTGTCCTAGTCCCTAAGTCCCTGGTTTAGTAAATGTCCAAACAAATAGCCACACAGGCTTTGTCTCACCGCACAGGGGTTCACTCTCCCTAGACAGTCCACACAGGTCTGGGTCCAGGCATGAGCAAACACCTAATGAAGCTGGGAGTTTTTATAGAGGCCTTAAACGAGCTGACAAGCTTCAGCTGGTCTCATCAACTCCCTGTCTGCACGACGCCCCACACTCTCCCTAGAGGTATGAATCATCCATGAGCCCACTAGCCTCAGCTGGGCTTCATCAACTCTCTCCCTAGTTGTATAAGTCGGCATAAAGCCTGAATCTGGGAGAAATATACCTACCCCCCTGGATGCAACCAGGTGACTTTACCTTCCTGCTGTCACATACCCCCCCCCCTCTTGTTTTAACCTTGGGGTTGGAACACCAGCAATCAGGCATTCATGTACTCGAGACAAAGCATCCACATTCCCCATTTGAACGCCAGGGCGATGCTTTACTGTGAAGTTGAATTCCTGGAGGGCCAGGAACCACCTATTTACTCTTCTATTTGTCTCCTTGTTTTGAGCCATCCACTTTAACGGAGCGTGATCCGTAACCATGTCAAAGTGCCTACCTAGCAGATAGTACCGAAGGGAATCTAGAGCCCACTTCACCGCTAAACACTCCTTTTCAACCGTGGCGTAATTTACCTCATGGGACTTCAACTTCCTGCTGAGGTAAATGACTGGGTGCTCTTCCCCGTTCCAGACCTGGGACAATACTGCTCCTAACCCCACATCTGACGCATCACTTTGTACGACAAAGTCTTTAGAGAAGTCGGGTGAGTACAACACTGGCTGGCTACATAAGGCTTGTTTCAAGAATTGGAATGCTGCCTCAGCCTCGGGGGTCCATTTAATCATGACCGACCCTTTCGTCAGGTTGGTTAGCGGCACAGCCTTAGAAGCAAAGTGGGGAATGAAGCGCCGATAATAACCCGCGATTCCCAGAAAGGCTCGTACCTGCTTCTTGCTGTTGGGACGTGGCCAACTCTGGATGGCCTCGACTTTGTTGAGTTGGGGTTTTATTACTCCCCTGCCAATGGTGTACCCAAGATATTTGGCCTCCTCCTGCCCAATGGTACACTTCTTGGGGTTAGCCGTAAACCCCGCTTCCCGGATAGAGTCCAGGACTGCTTGCACTTTTGGCAGATGTGAGGCCCAATCTGTGCTATGGACAATTACGTCATCCAGGTAAGCCGCAGCATACTTCCGATGGGGCCTCAGTATCTGGTCCATTTTCCGCTGGAATGTGGCCGGCGCATTCTGTAACCCGAACGGCATTCTCTTATATTGGAACGCCCCGTCTGGGGTTACAAATGCGGTTTTCTCTTTGGCCGACTTGGCCAGGGGAATTTGCCAATACCCTTTTGTGAGGTCAAGAGTCGTCATGTATCGGGCTGTTCCCAGCCGGTCGATCAACTCATCTATACGTGGCATGGGGTAGGTGTCAAATTTTGTAACTTTGTTCAACTGACGAAAATCGTTACAAAATCGCCAGCTCCCATCCGGTTTAGGCACCAACACAATGGGACTAGACCAATCACTTTGGGACTCCTCTATCACCCCTAAGTTCAGCATTTTCTGTACTTCCTCCCGTATTGCCTCCCGTCGGGCCTCTGGGATCCGATAGGGTTTTAACTTCACCCTTTCACCGGGCGGGGTAATAATATCATGCTCTACCCCAGATGTTTGTCCCGGCAGCTCAGAGAACACCTCCTTGTTGCGAAGCACAAACTCCTTAACCTCCTGTTGTTGGGGTTGTGACAAGGTGGCTGCTATTCCAACCTCCGGAATCACGCAACCAGTTTGAGCTGGTGACCAAGTTTCTGCGACTAGGGACTCTCTATCCCTCCAGGCTTTCAACAGATTAACGTGATAGATCTGTTCGGGCTTTCGCCTTCCTGGTTGTCTGACCTTGTAATTCACTTCGCTCACTTTTTCCATTATCTCGTAGGGGCCTTGCCATTTGGCAAGGAATTTACTTTCAACCGTAGGGACAAGTACCAATATCCTATCCCCCGGGGAAAAGGTACGGGTCTTGGCTCCACGGTTGTACACTCTCTGCTGTGCCAACTGCGCTTGGGCCAAATGTTCCTTCACGATGGGCATTACCTGTGCAATTCGATCTTGCATCAGGGCGACATGCTCAATCACACTCCTGTGGGGAGAACTCTCACTTTCCCAAGTTTCCTTGGCAATATCCAACAGCCCTCTTGGGTGTCTCCCATACAGTAACTCAAAGGGGGAGAATCCCGTAGAGGATTGGGGCACCTCCCTAATAGCAAACATCAAATAAGGAAGTAGACAGTCCCAATCCTTTCCATCTCTATCCACCACTTTCTTCAACATTTGTTTTAGGGTTTTGTTGAATCTTTCAACCAGCCCATCGGTTTGAGGGTGATACACAGACGTACGCAATTGCGTCACTTTGAACAATTTACACAGCTCTTTCATAACCCGGGACATAAAGGGTGTACCTTGGTCCGTAAGCAGTTCTTTACAAATACCCACCCGGCTAAAAACAAGAGATAGCTCTTTGGCTATGGTTTTGGCCGAGGTATTTCGGAGAGGGATCGCTTCTGGATAACGGGTGGCATAGTCCATTATAACTAATATGTACTGGTGCCCCCTAGCGGACTTGATTATAGGACCTACCAAATCCATTGCGATCCTCTCAAACGGGACCTCAATGATGGGTAGAGGGACCAGCGGGCTACGGAAATGTGGCATCGGGGCCGACCTCTGACACACAGGGCAGGAGGAACAATAATTTTCTATGTCCTTCATCACCCCAGGCCAATAGAATCTCTGTAATACCCTCTCTCGGGTTTTCTCTGTCCCCAGATGACCTCCAAGAATGTGCCCATGGGCCAACTCCAACACCAACTTCCTGTAAGGTTTGGGCACTACAAGCTGCTCAACGGTTTCTTCTGCCCTTTTTGCCACCCGATACAGTAGGTCCTTCTCTACGCTGAAGTATGGGTAAGTGCAGGTATTATCTGGGTTCACTAACTCGCCATCTATTTTCACTACGTTTTCGCGTGCCTTTATTAGGGCGGGGTCTTTTAACTGTTCTGTGGCAAAATTTTCCCTGTGAACCTCAAGATCAGAAAACTCCACAGACGGTAGGTTTTCGTCTGAGGAGGTGGGCTCCTCTCCAGTTTCTTGAGTCTCGCCTACCAATACTGACAAGGGAAATTCTGGAGAGTCCTCACCACTCTCAGAGGAGTTCTGGCTATCACCTTCCTGGTACATAGGGGCACCAGTGGGGGGCTCAGGATCATCCCACAGTTCCCAGAACTTCGGAAAATCCCTTCCCACAATGGCATCATGCGGTAGTTGAGATACTAACCCCACTGGATGAGAGAGGGTACCTTTGGGGGTCTTGAAACACACTGTAGTCACTGGATACTCTCGGGTGTCCCCATGCACACAAATAACAGCTACCTTGCTATTCCCAGAGACCTCTGTTTTAACTAATTCAGCCTTTATCAGGGTCACAAGGCTACCTGAATCCAGTAATACCACAACATTTCTACCATTAATACACATTTTGCATAAATGTTTCTCAGTTCCCCGAATGGCAGTGCATGCGACTGTCGCACACAGCGACTGACGTCTGTCCGTCAGAAAGTCATATTGCATGGGTTCCTCCACAACCGGGCAATTTGCTGCAATATGTCCCGCTTGCCGGCAGCGGTAGCAAACAATCCATTTGGCTGCCTCTTGAGCCCCTGACTTCCCAGGCTGTTCTCGCCAAACTTTGGGTAGAGCTCCCACCCTCTCACTCTCTCCACCCTCACCCCTTGGAATCCTCTTATCCGCCCCTGGGGATGGTCTGGTCTTAGGGTGGAAAGTCCGAGAGTCTCTGGAAGAGGCCGTCAGGTTCTCTGCAGCCAAGTATCTCTCTACACGATCCACAAGTTTACCGGCCGTTTCTGGGTCTCCATGGCTTACCCACTTTTGAATGGCGGTAGGAAGAGCTCTCAAGAAACGATCCATCACAACACGTTCCACAATCTCCGGTGCGGACAAGTCTCTGGCTGTAGCCACTTCCTGCTCAGGTGAATGAGATCATACATTTGAGACCTGGGGGGTTTTCCAAGCTGGAAAGTCCAGTTATGCACACGCTGAGCCCGGACAGCCAGGGTGACACCCAGCCTTGCCAATATTTCAGCTTTTAGCATCACATAGTCTTTTGCTTGGTCAGGCTCTAGGTCATAGTAAGCTTTCTGCGATTCACCAGTTAACAGAGGAGCCAGCAGTCCAGCCCACTGCTCCTCAGGCCACTTTTCTCTTTCAGCAGTCCTTTCAAATGTGGTCAAAAATACCTCTGGATCATCCTCTCCAGTCATTTTTGTCAATAAACTACTCACCCCAAAGGACGCGGTATTAGTGGGACGGCTTTCCTCACTGGTCTGCGGACGTTGCTGCATTACTGCTTCCATCTGTTGTTGTAGTCTCTGCTCTTGCTTCTGCAACAGGTCTATGAAGCGGGCCTCAGATTGCTGCTGGGCTTGTTGCTGGGCTGCGAAGCTCTGTTGTTGAGCTGCAAGGCTCTTTTGCAAACCTGCATTTGTCTGCTGTTGATTGGCATTTGCTAGAGCCAGCTGTTTCAGTATCTCCTCCATGCTGGCTTAAAAAAAACTACCTGCATTCTCCACCAACTGTGAGGGGGTTAGCTCGGTAGCGGGTGTGTGTGACCCCCTGGATGGGCTCCCCACACAAAAACAGGCCCAGCAGACAGAGGTTGTGGTTTTCAAGATCAAAAGGTGCGGTTTATTTCTCTATTTACAGTGACAAAAACACAGCAAAGCAAAAAGAAACATAAACAAAATAAATCCTGGTCAGCTTGACCTCTGACTAAACATGCAGGTTTCCCTAACTAACAACTGGGATCAGCCTGGTGCTGTCCTAGTCCCTAAGTCCCTGGTTTAGTAAATGTCCAAACAAATAGCCACACAGGCTTTGTCTCACCGCACAGGGGTTCACTCTCCCTAGACAGTCCACACAGGTCTGGGTCCAGGCATGAGCAAACACCTAATGAAGCTGGGAGTTTTTATAGAGGCCTTAAACGAGCTGACAAGCTTCAGCTGGTCTCATCAACTCCCTGCCTGCACGACGCCCAGCACTCTCCCTAGAGGTATGAATCATCCATGAGCCCACTAGCCTCAGCTGGGCTTCATCAACTCTCTCCCTAGTTGTATAAGTCGGCATAAAGCCTGAATCTGGGAGAAATATACCTACCCCCCTGGATGCAACCAGGTGACTTTACCTTCCTGCTGTCACATAATATATATATATATATATATATATATATATATATATATATATATATATATAGGAACGGAATTAGAAACAGGACAGGAATCAGCACATTGCAGGGAGAGCGCAGCGCAGGTGAGATTGTAGCACTGTAGCCGCTCAACACACGTCCTTCTCCTCAGCTGGCTGCTCTATATATAAAGTATATTAGAATGGCAACAAAGGACTTTGTTCCCTTTTTTAAAAATGGCGCTTGAATTTCATCTTTGCCCGCGACACTTCTGGTTTTCAAATACCGCGATTCTAGCCCTCAGCGCTGCCCAGTGACTCCTGGGAAATTATGACACACATCTCCCAAGAGCTCTAGCGAGCACAGGCGCCGAGGGAAATGACGTCAGGCGCCGCGGAGAGGAAGGGGCCGATTACAAGGGACCTCATAGCAACAGCCCTGAACGAAATAAGTAAAAAAAATATATATTTTTCCCCCAAATGTTGTTGCTGATGTATACTGTAAAGTTATGGGTGGAACTTCACTTTAAATGAAGTGTCATAAAACAAAGAGCGTTGCACCACCCTCACAAAATGAATGGGTCCCAATACTTAAACTTTCCAAAAATCTTAAAAGCAGAACTGTTTAATTATTTTATTTATATATATATATATATATATATATATATATATATATATATAATGTAGCGGGGTTCTAAATTGCAGGGACCTAGTTGCCAAATTTAGGGGGGTCATCTGAGTGGTCTTTAACTCAGATGTGTGATTTAATTACTCTGTCTTGTCACTTTTGCATCTGTGTGTAGTTCCACCTTGGTGGCCTAGGTGGCGCTGTTACCAGCTCTGAGGGTGGAATGGCAGATGCTGAGGTGGTGCTTGGATGTCCCTCCACAGCTCCCGTACGGTGGGTTGGTCTTTGGGCCCGCGGGGCATGCTGGGGAGGGGTATTTAAACGGCAGAGTCCTCGTGTGCGGGGTCTTCTTCGCGCCCAGGCACCTTCAGCCTGGGTGCGCGTGCTTGGAGCGGAGCAGATGCGGCGCCTTTCCCCCCCACCGCGAGGCTACCTGCACACCAGTCTCAGGCACCTTCAGCCCTGGGACTGCATCATTGACCGACCCTGGCAGTTCCAGCCAGAGGCGCTTTAGATGGAGGAAATCTCAGGGATGCTACTTGGGATAAGGTAGAGTGTCCGAGCTGCACTCCGGTTGCCAGCGCATAAACGCCTGTCCGGGTGAGCTATCACCGGTTGCCAGTATTACAAATAGAACTGTCCGGTTTGAGTACCCCCCCTCGGGACCGAGTGGGGGTGGGAACTTTGAATGCCTGAACTCTCTCTCTATCTCTCACACCTATGTTTCTCTCCTGCCATTGAGAGAAATAAAGTTCTTGTTTGAAAAGTGATTACTGTGTGGAAAGCGGAATTTCTGGGGAAGGGCAAGGCTCTGTCCCTTATGCATAGGAGACAGAACCCATTTGGGGGGGGGGGGGCACATCACAAGACCCAACAGAAAAAAAAACTATCCGCTTCCGCAAACTGGAGGGTACGGATATGGTAGCCACGTCACGCCCACCCTTGTGAGTGAGCCTATAGACAGGAGCTTGGGTGGCGGAGGGCGCTACATATATATATATTTATATTTATTTTTTATTTTTTTAGACCGTAACCAACCCCTAAAACCTTGGATCTGTAGTTCTGCATGTAAATAAATTCTGTGCGAATGGGGCAAATATCTAATATTCTCAGGCTACATCATTTTCTGCAGATCAAATGTGTAAATGGGGAATATACTGTATTATGGCCACTAGATGGAGCTGCATAGAATTGTCAGCATCCTCAAGTGGCCGTAATGCGGTCATTTCCCCTATTATGTCTATGATGTCCCTGTGACACCATGAGAAGTAATGGAGGAGAGGCACTCAAAGCAATAAAAACCTTGTCCCAAATCACCATTATATTTTATTTTTGTTTTTGTCTGTGTCGCCATTAGAAAGATAAACAAAGACTTGGGGGGGGGGGGGGCACACTCTAACTATGTATCACATTAAAGGTGGTGCTGCTATAAGACCATACAAACAGAACAAGAGATTATAGCGCACACATACAAAAATGTCATTTAAAGGAGAAGTCCAGCCTGAGCTTTTTAGGCTGGGCTTCTCCGCAGTTCATTTTGCTTGAGCACTGTATGGCCATATGGTGTGACCAAATCTCCATACAGTGGAACCTTGGATTACGAGCAAAATCCGTTCCAGGAGAATGCTTGTAATCCAAAGCACTCGCATATCAAAGCCAAGTCAATGGAAACAAAGATAATTCGTTCCGCATTGACTTCTATGGTATGAAATATCGCATGTGGCCAGAGGTGGGGGGGGGGGGCACCGGAGAGCCTCGGAAATACTCGGGGACAGCTCAGCTGATGTCGGAAAGGCTTGGAAACACCCGGGAATGGAGTATTTCCGAGCGGCTCCGAACTGTTCACCGGCGCCCCGCACCTCTGGCCAAATGCGGTACTGCACACCCCATTAGCTTGAATTCTGCTCGTTTTGCCAGACAACACTCGCAAACCGAGTCAGGATTTTTAAAAAAAAGTTGTTCGTCTTTCAAAACGCTCGTTAACCGCGCTACTCGTAAACCAAGGTTCCACTGTATTTGATTATTATGTTCAGGTGTTTTAAATAGCCTTGTAGGATTTTAAATTAAATTTTTGTATGTGTGCGCTATCATTTTTTGTTCCCATTAGAAAGATTTCCCATAACTTCCTGCTCTGTTCTCAATACCTAAAAAGCGAACATACCAAGCCTTAGGCTGCAGCCTGGACACTTTCCACCATTACCCCTAGGAAGCTTACCCAGTGCGTCGGGAGAGTAGGCATTTCCCTTTAGCAGCGGGGCAGTAGCAGTTCTCCGTATCGTGGCTCATTCCAAGATTGTGACCCATCTCATGAGCCACATACTTGGCGAGTTCTCTGGCGCTGAGTCCTGTGTCCTGTAAAACAACAAGCATTATATGAGAGTGCCGACACTTCACCAGGTACTTCAAGAGCTGCCGATATCGCCTAAACACTTCATTGTTTAGTTGTTCCCTGGGGGGGAAACTTTCAAAAGAGTTTGGGATCTTGGGGAACCCCTGAAACCATTTGTTGATCCTGAGGGTTGGGGAGAATAACCTTGTTTAAATTACAATTTCAATATAATGGATGGAACAGGAACTATGGTCAGAAAGGTGCAATTAGCCTTTAAGTACTGCTGTAGCGCCCTGCTCCTGTTGGGTAGGCGCTATGTGTTAAATTTAGTTATCTGAGCTGTAGTTTAGCTCAGAGGGATTATGCTAAATTGTTGGCTCTGTTTCAGTCTAGCTGGGTTGCACGTTTTCCACCTGACAGTAGGTGTCACTGTCACCACAGGTCAAGGTTGTAAAGGCAGCAGGCTAGGTGTATTGGGTATTCCTTCCCCAGAAGTGGCTCAGGGGGCGTGGTCAACTCGCTGTGCATTCTGGGAAGAAGTAATTAAGGGACAGAGACCGCTCCAGGGCAGCCACCAGGAATTTTGGGGCCCCTTACACAGCTTCAAGCATGGGCCCTCTGGAGCCGAGGAGAACCGGGGTGGGGGGGGGTGCTGCCGCCGCGAATTGAGAAGCGGGGGGGCTGCCGCAAATTCAGGAGCGGGGGGGGTGCCACGAATTGAGAAGCGGGGCTTTGGGTGCTGGCGACGAACACAAAAAAACAGAAGAACAAAAAAACAAAAAAAAAGGGGGGATGCCATCCTGGGCCCCTTGCAAAAAAAAAATTCTAAAAAAATAATTTATCAAAAAAAAAGGGAGGTTTCCATCCTGGGCCCTGGGGACCTCCGGGCCTCTGGGGGCCTCTGGGCCCCTTACAAAAACAAAAAGCAAAAAAAAAATTTTAAATAAAAAAATTTATAATAATTTTTTTTTATAAAAAAATAAATAAAAAAAAGGTAGGTTTCCATCTGGGGCCCTGGGGACCTCCGGGCCTCTGGGGACCTCTGGGCCCCTTACAAAATAAATAAATAAAATAAATAAAATAAATAAATAAAAAACAAATTAAATAAAAAAATGAATAATAAAAAAAAATTATACTTTTTAAAAAAAAAAGGGGGGTTGACATTCGTGGGCCTGGGGAACTCTGGGCCCCTGGGGACCTCTGGGCCCCTTACAAAAAAAAGGGGGGGGGGCATCCGGGCCCCTTGGGACCTCGGGGCCCCTTACAGGTGTACTGCCTGTACCCCCCTGATGGCAGCCCTGGACCGCTCTATCGGGGTTCATTTGCCGGATCCTAACCTGAGGGCCCTCCTGGCCTCAGGGATGTGCAAGCTGTTTCTCGGCCTCGGGGCCTGCTGGCCGAGGCTCTGCAACTGAGAAGTAGGCTCAGGATGTTTCTGGGGCCTACTAGTCCAGGGATGGTCCTACGCGGTCTTGCCTGCGGGAAGAGGCAGAACAATTGGGGACTCAATTGAAGGACGCATCCTGGCCAATTTACCTGAGCTGCGTACTTTCTGAAGGAACTTTTGCAAAGTGTCAGTGTGGTTACACAATCTTGTGGAGGAAGATTGTGAAACAACTCGACGGCACTCATCAAGTCTGTGGCAGAGACTTTGAGCGAGCTTCGCACCGGTTGCTAGGTCGGTGAGAGTAGGCCTATCCGGTGGTTGCTGAATCCAGCGTGGAACTGATTTGTCCTCTGGATCTGAGATTGTGCCCGTGATCCGCAAAGCAAGGTACCTGAACCTCCCCTCTCCCTCTACCCCTCTGTTGGAACTGTTTAATAAAACTCTTGAAGAAAAAGAAACCAAGTGTTGGTGTGAACATTCATGAAAGTTCTTCAAGAGGGACCCCTAAGACGAGTGTGGTGAACAGAAAGGTAACGGCAGGCCCAAAACTTAAACCAGCGGCCCCTTCGGGGGTATTGCTACACTGCCATCCAAGCTTTTTAACACCTGAAATTTGGTAGCAAAATGCAACTTAGTAGAAGAAAAAACAACTTTGGCTATTGTAGGGATAAATATAATGGTTTTTATTTACCTTGATGATACCCCCACTCTGACCCCTGGTACACATCTTGCCTAGAAACGCCTCTCCCAGGGCGTGGTTCCTGAAGTGCGCTCCGCTGCGAGAGATGAGAAGAGACGACGCCGGTCAGAATTCAATCTGTCTTGATGTGAAACCAACACACCAACTCAAATAACTATCATTGGCCACAGAACAATAACCCACCTCTAGGTCACACTGAAGCAATAAGTATAAAATGTAATGCCGCGTACACACGAGCGGAATTCCCTTCGGAAAAAAATTGGATGGTTTTTCAGACGAAATTCCGCTCAAGCCTGCCTTGCATACACACAGTCACACAAAAGTTTGGTGAACTTATGACTGCCAAGAAAGCGGTGACGTAAAAGACTACGACGAGCCGAGAAAATTAAGTTCTATGCCTCCGAGCATGCGTCGATTTGTTTCCGAGCATGCGTAGGAATTTAGCGCATCGGAATTTGTACACGCGATCGGAAATTCCGATCAGATTTTTTCCGGACGGAAAAATAGAGAACCTGCTCTCTAACGCCGTCAGAAATTCTGACAGAAAAAGTCCGATGGGGCATACACATGGTCGGAATATCCGACGATAAGCTCTCATCGGACTTTTTCCATCGGAAATTCTGACCGTGTGTACGCGGCATAAGTTGTGCTAAAATAGAAAACCTGCTTGCCTCCATAGCCTTACCGGCTCCACTGGACCAATGTAAATGTAGGTCAAAAAGTACATGTGGATAAGCTTCCCAGCCAGGGCCGTCATCAGGGGGTACAGGCAGTACACCTGTAAGGAGCCCAGAGGTGCCCAGGGCCCTGGATGGCAACCCCCCCTTTTTTTTAATCTTTTTTTTTGTTATTGTTTTTGTAAGGGGCCCAGAGGTCCCCAGGGCCACGGATGGCAACCCCCCCTTTTTTTTTATAATTTTTTTTTTGTTTTTGTAAGGGGCCCAGAGGTCCCCAGGGCCCCGGATGGCAACCCCCCCTTTTTTTTTATTTGTTCCTCAGCACCCAAAGCCCCCCCCGACCTCAACAATTCGCGCACCCCCCGATTCTCAATTCGCGGCAGCCCCCCGCTTCTTAATTTGCAGCGGCAGCACCCCCCCCCAGTTCTCCTCTGCTCCAAGGGGCCCATGCCTGAAGCTGTGTAAGGGCCCCAAAATTCCTGATGGCGGCCCTGTTCTCAGCAGCTGGATCATAGAAGATGGTAACCCGATAAATACCACTCTCTCTCCTCTTTCAACCTTTCAGCAAGTCTGGAATCACCTTTTCGTCACTAGTGGGACATACCATGAGGGCTGAGAGAGAGAGGACAGTGAATGGTATTTGATGGGTTGCCATATTCTGTGACAATTGGTTGAGCAGCAAGGATGGGCTTGGGTTCGGTCCAAATAGAGTTTGGTCAGAACTCAGAAGCTAGCTGTATTGGGCTATGGGCTGTTGGTAGGAGATTCCCTACCTCGTCCACAGCTCACTGGGCCGGTGAGGATGCAATCATGTGACAGCTTTCCATGGGTTTAGGCAAACGGGGTTCAGACCAAGTTCGGACCTGAACCCAGCAGCTTTCTACTGAGCAGTAGGGTGCCAGAAAGCAAAAGTCATATCTACAGGACTTGGTAAACTAAACCTGTCAGAATAGTTTAGTGCTTATAGGCTGTAGTCAGCCTCAGCCCACATTGATAGTTCCACTTTCTTCAGGTTTCCCCCTAAGTTTAGGTTGTTGTTTACTTCTGCCTGCCTCTGCGGAGTTTCCCTGGAGTGTGGGAAGACTCCATAACCTAAGTTATAATTATTTATTTCTCCCTGGCCAATTACTAGGAGGTTTATTGGCAGTGGTGCATGCTGGGAGTGGGTATAAATGTTTTGGGGAACCTTGCAGAAGCTTTCTTGCCTCCCAAGCTCTGCATGGGAAGGACGTGTGTGCTGTTGTTCCTCACCTCCCAGGCCTGCTAGCTGGGGAGGAGACATGTACATTGGGAAGAAACGAAGCCTGAGCTGAGGGACCTACAAGCTAGCACTGTCTTGCTGGAAGATCGGTGTGTGAAACTGGAATTTGGTTTGCAGCACCGGGGGGGGGGGGGGGGGGGGCTTGGTCTGCTGGAAATTATTCTGAAGAGCAAGGTTAATATTTGAACACACGCAGGGAGTCTGGTGGCTCATCCAGAGGGTTCATGTCCTTCAACTGCTTACAGTCATGAGAATACAGCTGTCTTGCATCCCAGGCTGTGCATGGGAGTACATAGGCTGCTGTTCCTGACCTAGGGTGACCACATGTCCAAACTACCATTCAGGGACACCCTCCCTTCCCAAAAATCAGCTTATGCTGTAACGAATCACAGCACAGTGATTGGACACAAGAGGCAGGATTTATGATTTCTCCAATCACAAGCAGGGGGCGGGGATTGTGCTCCTCCAGGCATTCCTGGCCAGGAAAAGTACTGTCAATGAGTAAAGCAGTGATGTGGCAGCCTTTTTTGGGGGTGGCTGTGTCAGTTTCATTCCGGGACACTGTATTGTCCTGGAATGAATGTGCCCGGGACAGACCTGCAAAATGCGGGACTGTCCCGGGCAATCCGGGACATGTGGTCACTCTATCCTCACCTCCCAGGCCTGCTGCCTGGGCAGGACACATGTGCTTTGAGAAGAAACTAAACCGGAGCTTAGGGGCCTACAAGCTAGCACTGCCTTTACAGAGGGCTTGCCTGGGAGGCGTGAAGCTGGATTCTGGATTGGAGCACCAGGGAGGGACTTTGAACAATGCAGGGAATCTGGTGGCTTGTCCTACAACTGCCTACAATCAAAAGTGCCAGTCTGGCTTTAATGTCCTTTTTTGTATCAGCTGTAAGTAGGGTTTTCTGTCTGTGTGTTGTTCTTAGGAAATCTTGTGGAAGCTCTCTTGCCTCCCAGGCTCCGCATGGGGAGTACATGTGGGCTGTTGTTCATGACCTCCCAGTAGGGTTGCCACCTTTTCTTCAAGTCCTGAACACTTTAGTACCGGGTATATATTTTTTTATAGTATAAACTATACATATATTTTTCTATTAAATAACATTTCTAATCATATGAAGTTAATAACAAGAGTTCCGCTTTTACATCTGAACTCACAGAGTTCCCTTTCACTGTAAGGCCCCTTTCACACTGAGGCGTTTTTACAGCGTTTTCGCTGTAAAAATAGCGCTGTAAAAATGCCTGAAAAAATTCTGCCCCATCATTCTCAATGTGAAAGCCCTGAGGGCTTTCAGACTGAGGCGTTTTGCTGGCTGTGCGTTGGAAAAAATCCTGCAAACAGCTTTTTTGTAGCATCTTTAGGGCGCTAAAAATAGCGCTGTAAAAACGCCTATCTCCATTGAAATTAATTTGAGTAACGCGGTAAAAACGCAGTAAAAACGCGGTAAAACGCAGAGGCGTTTGCGCTATTTTTACCGCGAACGCGTAAAAATGCGGGAAAAAATCTCATAATTATTTTGCATTTTTTCAACGCCTCAGTGTGAAAGGGGCCTCAGGTGGGGCTCTGCAGACTCTGATGTAAGGGAGAATATATATGGGATGCTCTGGGAACCCTGATTTAAGGGGGAAAACTGAGAACTCTGATGTAGGGAGAAGACTCTGCTGTAAGGGGAAACACAGTGGCCTCTGATGTAAAGGGGAACTCTGATGTAAGGGGTGCTCTGAGAACCCTGATTTGTCTTAGTGTACTCACTCAGAGGCAGGAGAGAGAAGGGGGGAGACAGGAATGGATGGTGAGCTCACCCACCCCTTGGCAGTCAGCATCTCTCATCCAGAAGTATCTGGGGCTGCTGGACTTTAATCCTAGGCGCTATGCCTCAGAAAAGGAAGGTTGGGGCTGGATATTTGGAGTGTGGGCAGACACAGAGGAGTAGGGGTGGGGGGGGGGAAAGGTGCAAATTGAGCCCTCTCTCCTCTCCTGTCTGTGTGTGTGGGGGGAGGGAGGGGTCAGAGTTTGTTAGTGCTGGCTTTAGGCACTGTGAAAGAGTATCAGACACTCTCTCAGCTTAGACAACTGCAGCCAGCAACCCTGCTGGGAAGCCATAGTCCAGTCTAATCAATGCGTCCGGGTTTCAGGCAGTCTGAAACCCGGACGCCTTTTTTCAAACCCAAACTGTCTGGGTGAATCCTGGACAGGTGGCAACCCTACCTCCCAGGCCTGTTGCCTGGGCAGGACATTTGAGTTTTGAGAATAAACTAGGCCTGATCTCATGCCGTGTACACACGACCGTTTTTCTCGTCGAGAAAAACAACATTTTTTCCTTTTGACGAGAAAAACGATCGTCTGTGGGCATTTTGTCGTTTGACGAGAAAAACGGCATTAAAAACAACGAAAAAAATTAGAACATGTTCTAATTTTTCTCGTCGTTTTTTCCGACATTTTTTCCGCGGCAGTGTTTCCCATAGGGAAACACTGCCGTGGAGCCCACAGACGGTCGTTTTTCTCGACGTGAAAAACGACCGTGTGTGGGGAACAAGCCGTTCCCTCGTTTTTAATGTCATTATTCACGGCGTTTTTTTAACCGCCGTGAATAATGATCGTGTGTACGCGGCATTAGGAGTGAAACACTGCAGGAAGCCTGGTGGCCTATTCAGTGGGTTTATATCCTACAACTGCTTACGTTCAAAAGAAAACAGAATGCCAGTCTGGCTTTAATGTCCTTTTTTTGTATCTGTTGGTTTTTCAGAGTCTGTGTATTGTTCTTTAGGGAATCCTGTGCCCTAAACACTTTCTCCCTAGACTTTATTTACTTGAATATACGTAAATACATTTTCAAAAGTGACTGGCGCCCATCTGTTCACCTCCTCTCTACAAGTCAAGAATCCAACTCTGAGATGAAATGTCAACCCTGCTCTTTAGTGGTCCTTAACCGCCTTAAGGGGTCAGGGGGTGCTTCACGTTCCGGCAGTTGAGAGCCGCACTGTAGGCGTCTTTTGTCTGTAGCGCGGATCTCAAGTGGTTAAGAAGTGTTTTTGACACCCTCTAAATGCTGGGTCCAGAGATGTGCAATTCTGCTCTCGCCAATCTTTGCGTTGTTCCTTAACATAAAGTGCAGTTTCTCTTTAGGCTCGTCATATTTACATGCATGAATTCTAAAAAAAAATCTTTGCGGTAAAATTTCTTACATCCACGAGGTGGTGTGAAGAGCATTGGTGGGACCTCAGAGACAAATGAAGTCCACCAGAAGTCTTCACAGATTGTTACCTGATCAGTTGGATGTTATCGTGATGTTTGCGAGGTAGAAGTTCATTCATCCGCCACCGCAGGAAGTGCTGAAGGGTTCTGTGCGCGGTTTCCGAGATGGCAGCTCGATTTTCCTGTGTCCAGATCTCCACCCCGACCAGAAAAACCTGGAAGCCGATCTTGGAAAAGATCTAGAATTGGGACGAGTGATTTCAGCTAAATTGACTATCCTTGAATTATGCAAGAATTTCTGCTTTGGTAAAATTTTCCTAAATGAAAACCCTATCATGGTACTTTGCAAAGTTTTATTTTTGCGTTTTTTTTTTTTTAATGGTACCGTATATACTTGAGTATAAGCCGAGCTTTTCAGCACATTAATTTGTGCTGAAAATGCCCCCCCTCGGCCTATACTCGAGTCACCTTTTTGCGCCTGATCTGCCGGACTTTGGGGACCCGGTACTGGTAACTTGACACACAAGTTTGTTGTCCGGGGGTCCTACGGCCGGGGAGTATCGATTTTTCAAAGCCGGGCACCCCTTCCATAGACTCCCATGTTAAACGGTCATTTCTACGGTGATTTTGGGGACCCGGTACTGGCCGGTCGTAGGTCCCCTGGACCCAAAACTTAGCACACATGTAGCTCCATTTCTCCTTTATAAGTGTGCAAAGTTTTTTATCTGGGGGACCTACAGCCGGGGAGCACTGATTTTTCAAAGCCGGGCACCCCTTCCATAGACTCCCATGTTAAACGTCAGTCTAGTCATGGACACAGTGAGGCATGGGCACAGTGAGGCATGGGCACATGGGCACAGTGAGGCATGGGCACAGTGAGGCAAAGTGAGGCACAGCGTGGCATGCAGATGGACACCCTAGGCTTATGCCGTGTATAACCGGCTTGGTCCCCTACACACGGCCGTTTTTCACGACATGTTTTCTCTTGGTCGAGAAAACCGGCCGTGTGTAGGCTCCCTAGCAGTGTTTCCCTATGGGAAAACTGCCATGGAAAAAAATGCTGCGATTTTGCGACGAGAAAAATTAGAGCATGTTCTAATTTTTCTCGTCGTGATTCTTGTCGTTTTTCTCGTCCAAGAGAAAAAATAAATTTTTTCCCCGACGAGAAAAGTGATCGTGTGTACGTGGCATTATACTCGAGTCAATACGTTTTCCTAGTTTTTTGTGGTAAAATTAGGTGCCTCGGCTTATATTCGGGTCGGCTTATACTGTACTCGAGTATATACGGTACTTTACATTTTTATGTTACTTTTTTTTTATGCCTTTTTTTTTTTTTTTTAATTGTAAAAATAACATAAATGCACAAAAAAAGGAAATCACACACACAAATACAACTCTGAGGCCTCGTACACAGGACCGGTTTTCTCGACAAGAAAACTGCAGGGAGAGCTTTTTGCAGTGATAAAAGTTTGTGTGTATGGTTTCTCGTTGCGAAAACTGCCGGGAATCCCGGCGAGAAAAATAGAGAACCTGCTCTCTATTTTCTCGTCGTGATTCCCGGCAGAGTTTTCCTGAAAAAAGCGGTCGTCTGTATGCTTACCTGAAGGGTAACGAAACCGCGCATGCTCGATAACACTTCGACGCATGCGCGGTAGCATACAAAGTTAGTGTGGGGTGTAGCAAGATGGCGGCGACGGAATGTGACGAGACGCCGGATCGTCGTAGTCGATGCTGTTACCGCGTTCTTGCCATTCAAAAGAACGGCGGTTCTTTTGAGTGACCGTCTGTATACACGGCTTTGCAAGGCAAGCTTGCCAGGAATCCCGTCAGGAAAACCAAAGTTTTTTTTTCCTGACGGGATTCCCGGCCGTGTGTACAGGGCTTCATGCCGCGTACACACAATCGGAATTTCTGACAACAAAACCGTGTTTTTTTTTTTTCGACGGATGTTGGCTCAAACTTGTCTTGCATACACACACGGTCGCACAAATGTTGCTCGGAAATTCAGATTATCAAGAACGCGGTGACGTACAACACTACGACGAGATGAGAAAAATTAAGTACAATGATTCCGAGCATGCGTCAAATTGATTCCGAGCATGCGTAGGATTTTTGTGCGCCGGATACACACGATCGGAATTTCCGACAAGAACTTTTCTTGTCGGAAAAATTGAGAACCTGCTCTCAAACATTTGTTGTTGGCACTTCCAACAGCAAATGTCCGATGGAGCCTACACACGGTCGGAACATCCGACCAAAAGCTCAAATCGAACAATTGTTGTCGGAAATTCCGATCGTGTGTACGCGGAATTAGGAGTTATTTAAAGCCATTGCACCACCAAAAACCACCTAATCCCTAATCTGGAGGAATAAACAGAGGACATTCGAGGTACTGTATATGTACGTGAGGGATGAAGCGCCCATCTACTACAGATCCAGTTGTGAGACACTTATTTTTCTGTAATGACTTGCACCATCAGACATGTGATGCCTGTGTTCAGAGCTGTCCCTCCCTGTGCATGTCTTGGTAAATTCACTCAGAGAATGACTGATATAGGATGCCATGTACCACCTTCACCTGGGTACTGGACTCTACCTGGCCGAGGTGATGAGCCACGGAGATGAGATGCTGTCTGGTCCTCTCCAGATCCTCCCCATGACGCTGGAACTGCAGAAAGAGATGAAGACAAGATCTTCAGACAGTCAACCTATAGACAAGAAAGGATGCTGTGCAATTTTATTTATAATTTTTTCAATAGTAGTAGAGCTAATAGGACTTAATGTTTCAATATCTACGGTAATTTGTCATTTTTGATGTAGGGTTGGGTGTGGTGACAAGGATAGAGGTGGTAGGTATGTCATTGGGGTCATCAGGTGGGCACCCTCCTTCATTGGTGTTTCATTGATGAGTCCACTACATCTCCAGAGGGCTCAATGGTGATACCTGGTGTCCCAGGAACACCCACTTCAGTTCCATACCCTCCTGTCTCCTTGCCACCCAGTTGTTGTCAACACGGGCAAATATTCATTATTTTCATTCATTAGAGCCCAACTGAACTCTCCGATTTAAAGAAGAACTCCAGTAGAAAAACCTGTCCCCTGTAAGCATGCTGCAGAGAAGGACCCTTGATCTCTGTTTGAAAAGCCAATGTCTCTCCGTAGCCCACCTTGCGCCGGCTGCCGCGCACTGCACTCGCTGTCTGAGTTGGTGAGGGTGGTTGGCTGACCATCTATACACACTAAATATCAATTTACCTAGATATTTTCCAATTATTTACAGTATGGTTCATTAAATCTCTATATATATTCCTTAGGAATTTCTGTCGCATCTGCTCCTGATGAGTGGACACATCCACGAAACGCGTCGAGCTCTATCTGATGCTACAGTTACATCTCACATGGAATCATACCCATTTATTTATTACGTATTATACTCAATGATGTTCTTCACATATTATCCAGTGGAGTTACACATACCATGTAGGCACACATCTCAGTATTGGGCATGTTGCCACCGGCATTTTCATGCCATATTATCTCATATAAAAAGTGTGAAAATACTGCGCTGTCTAAATAAAATGTAAAATGTATGTGATAACTTAATATCTATGCAGCAACCAAAAAATGTGGGACACACACAAATAACAGATATATAAGGAAGAACTAAGGCTGCGCAACTGAATACAAAAAGTAAAAAACCAAAATTATGTTATAAAAACACAATATGATATCATTTGTATATGACGTGAATAAAACAATATAACTTATGGAGTAAAGGACATTGTTCCATGTACGTCTCTGGGTGATAGATGGTACTTAAACTGTATTTCTAGATATTGACATGCAAAAAAATTCAAAGATAGTCCATAAGTAACAAAAAGTCCCCAGAAGGAAGAAATAAAGGATTCCAAAACTCTTCAAAACTGCATAAGTGACTTCAAAAATGAAACACCATAGAAGGAGTGATGATATGACAGGAGAGAAATCCACCACCTTGTCCCTTTCAGGCTGCTTACCAGAAATTTTGATCCCTGAAAGAGATCAATCTGAATAGGTGGCTGTTATCCCCGCCAAGGGCTCTAATTGGCTCTCTCTGTGCTCTCTGTTCGTCTAGGTTCCAGTCTGTTAGTCCACCAGGCAGCTCAGTGAGTCACATTTAGGGTAAAAGAGAAAACCCCATAGCGTAATCCAGTATATAAAAAACGTTTATTATAATAAAAATGCACTTACAGCATATTGAAGTAAAAACAGCAGTGGTTTAGTGTGCGGCCGGCCGGCTCTCACTACCCGTTGCTTCCGGGATTCGTATCGTGGTCTACACTGCTGTTTTTACTTCAATATGCTGTAAGTGCATTTTTATTATAATAAACGTTTTTTATATACTGGATTACGCTATGGGGTTTTCTCTTTTACCCTAAATGTGACTCACGGAGCTGCCTGGTGGACTAACAGACTGGAACCTAGACGAACAGAGAGCACAGAGAGAGCCAATTAGAGCCCTTGGCGGGGATAACAGCCACCTATTCAGATTGATCTCTTTCAGGGATCAAAATTTCTGGTAAGCAGCCTGAAAGGGACAAGGTGGTGGATTTCTCTCCTGTCATATCATCACTCCTTCTATGGTGTTTCATTTTTGAAGTCACTTATGCAGTTTTGAAGAGTTTTGGAATCCTTTATTTCTTCCTTCTGGGGACTTTTTGTTACTTATGGACTATCTTTGAATTTTTTTGCATGTCAATATCTAGAAATACAGTTTAAGTACCATCTATCACCCAGAGACGTACATGGAACAATGTCCTTTACTCCATAAGTTATATTGTTTTATTCACGTCATATACAAATGATATCATATTGTGTTTTTATAACATAATTTTGGTTTTTTACTTTTTGTATTCAGTTGCGCAGCCTTAGTTCTTCCTTATATATTATCTCATATATTTACTACTACAATCATGTTCTGCTCTGTATGTACTATTTTCATCATGTTTATGCCTTGTGCACACCTTATGTATTTATGTGAAATACATGTTTTATTGTCTTTAGATCCATGTTAACAATTAAATATTTTATACTGAAATCTACCTCTACTATCCAATTGGGTCCTAAATTTAGGGGTTGCTATACTAAATTTAGGGGTGATTCGAGTGGTAGTTGGCTCAAATCTTTCAATTTACTGGACTCTGCCTTGCTGCTGTTTCGCCTGGTGTGCAGTTCCCCTTAGAAGTATGGGTGGCGCTGTCACTTGTGCTCGGGGTTGAACAAGCCTCAACACCATCTCCAAGATCATGGAGAAAGCAGTAGTACAACAGCTACAACTCTATTTGGACACCCACAAACTCTTGGATCCACTACAATCAGGCTTCCGCCCAGGCCATGGCACAGAAACAGCACTTCTTAAAATATGGGATGACACCCTCGAAGCAGCAGATGACGGAGAATCATGTCTCCTGGTGCTGCTGGACCTCAGTGCAGCGTTCGACACAGTAGACCACAAAACTCTACTCATTCGCCTTAAAGAAGTAGCCGGAGTCGCAGACCCTGACCTACACTGGTTTGCATCCTTCCTAGACAATCGTTCCCAGACAGTGAAACTAGGAGCCTTCACCTCTGAAACTCGCACAATTTCTTGCGGAGTCCCCCAAGGATCACCCCTGTCACCCGTGCTCTTTAACATCTACCTCCGCCCACTCCTCAAAATCATCAGCAAACAGGGCCTGTGCTACCACTCATATGCTGACGACACCCAACTCTACTTTCGTATCACCGGGAAAAAAGACCAATATCACGGATTGGAAACCTGTCTCACATTGATCGATGAATGGATGACTGAGAATTCCCTCAAACTCAACGGATCCAAAACAGAACTCCTTCTCCTCAACGCAAACCGAAAGACAAAAACTAAGACTTCTTGGACACTCCCCACTATCCTTGGACAGACCGTTACCCCGAGCACCAAAGTCAAAAGTCTCGGAGTCATCTTTGACTCGGAGATGTCGATGGACGCACAAATTGGATCAGTAGTCAGCGGAGCTCACCATCTCCTCCGTCTACTACGTAGACTCATCCCCTTCATCCCAAAAGAGGATACAGCAGTAGTAGTTGGAACAATTATCAACTCCCGACTCGATTACGCAAACGCCCTCTACCTCGGACTACCCAAATACCAGATTTCGCGCCTACAAGTCATCCAGAACACGGCTGCCAGGCTGGTAACGGGAAAAAAACCTTGGGAATCCATCACCCCATCACTAAGGACCCTTCATTGGCTAACCGTAAAGGATCGGATCACATTCAAGACCCTCTGTCTCACCCACAAGTGCACACAGGGAAACGCTCCACAATATCTATGCGAGAAGATAAAACACTACACCCCCAATCGCAATCTCCGATCAACCAACCAAAACCTCCTTCACATCCCCAAGTCCCGCTACAAATCAAAGGGAGAACGAAGATTTGCAGTCCAAGGACCACGGCTATGGAACGCTCTACCCACCAACATCCGCATGGAAGAAAACCACCGGGCCTTCAGGAAAAAACTTAAGACCCACCTATTCTGAAGGGTCAGGATGTCACTGGATGCAAAGCGCCTTGAGGCGATTTAGTTCGCATTTGTAGCGCTATACAAGTTATTCACTCACTCACTCACTCACTCACAGGTGAGCCGTGCAGTGGGCGTGGTCTATCCATTGTGCATGCCGGGAGAGGGTACAAAAGGGGCAGACGCCATTGGTGGTTGTTTTAGTTGTTACCCCGGGGACCTGTACCCGGGGGGGAAGAGTGTTCCAGGTCCAAGTTCGAGTGCATGGCCCTCCAGGTCATGGGGCCGCGTGCGCCTCAGTCCCAGGCACCTTTTAGTCCTGGGACTGCAACTTCAGCCCTGGGCCCAGCACCTTTAGTTGGAGCCCACTTCGGGAGGGGGAATCCCAGGGTGCCGCCTTGCGAGGGGACCCGTTTCTAGAAGAGGAGGCTGGGGGAGGACCGTTCCCAGGTACTGGTGAGAGATCACAGTGAAGGAAGGGGCCCAGTAACTCTCTGGAGGGATGTCATCCATCCGAAAAGGGGCCTAACATCTTGGCCATTAGGAGGTTTGGGATACCATAGATTCTGTGGCAGAGGATCTCCTGAACGCATCCATTGGGGAATCTGATAGACTGTTCGAGCTACACGCCGGCTGCTAGTGCCATTGGGTGACTATCTGGGTGAGCTATACCCACTCGGGATCGAGTGGCGAAGAAGCCAGGAGTGTCTGAATCTGATCTGCCCTTTCTAACACATTTCTCTCTTCTCAACTTTGTGGTTATTCATGCATAAAGGAAAATAAACTCTACGTTGGAGTGGCTACTGGTGTGGACCTTGGAGTGACTTGGGGTATAGAGACTTTGTCCTTACATTCTAGGGACAGAAACCAGCTTTGAGGAGAACCTTGCTGCAAGACCCGTAAGTTAAAACAAGTGTGCTTAACCTCTGCAAACCAGGGGGTACGGGCATGGTGGCCATGGTGTGCCTTTTTATCCTGTGAGCGAGCCAAGGACAGTGGAGAAAGAGGGCCGTCTTGCTACACTTCATTTAAAGTCCCAACTTCCTTCTAGTTTCTACCCAACTGATTCATGGAACCCTGGTGGTAATATAATTGGTCTTGAGTCTTGGAATCATTATGAGGTTCTCTCACTCTCCCAGATGGATTTTTATTTTATTTATTATTATGCAGAGTGTTACAGGAGTGAAATTCTAAGACTTTATATACAGTGATATCCAGACCATCTGCCCAGGGGGTTTCCACTACCAGGTAGTATTGGCTGCGCCAAGTTTGCCGATACTAAGACTAGGTAACATGTAAAATCCACACAGTCTGATTTTTATGGTCATGAGGGCCACCAAGATGACACCAGAGGGCCAGCCTTGACCCCTTTTATCACTCCTGCAATAGACGCATGGCAAAAATAGAGTCAGTGACCGCTATGGAGCCCTGGCAGGGGTCTTTTGAGAAAAGTCGGGAAAAAGGAGATGTATATTTTTACTTTCTGATGCTGCTAAATGGTATTGCCCCAGAGTATAAAACTTTGATACAAAATATCGCGAGATGGAAAATATAGTTAACTATAAAACTTTCCCTTCTCCGACTTCCTTCAATGAACAGCTCACACCAGATTTAGGACAGAATAACCTAATGGAGATATTTCATGGAGAGATTTCCAAGAACCAAATTTGTAAAATTATGAACATTTTTTAAATCAATCCAGCTTTAACTGACCCGGTCTATACAGACATGTCCTTCATTTTACCACTGGTGATTCTGCCTCTACTAACAGACCCTATCCGATGCCAAAGCACCTAGTCTAGAAGTTCCCATGTGATCAGAAGTGGAAGGGAATGTCCTCCCTAATCCTCACCTATTGGCCCCTGTAATGGGCCCCCTTGTACTTATGGACCCCTGTGCAGTCAGAAAGCCAACCTCTCCCGGGACAACATGAAGAAGAGGGCTCTACAAAAGAAACGTCTCACCTCCTTCTTGTCAGCGACCAGGAATAGCTCAATGTTGTAGCTCTCTCGCTGACCCTAATAACAAAGACATGAAATGGAAGTTTAATTTCCATCAAAACAAAAGATCCAACGCCACCATTCCAATGGCAACTTTCCTTTTAAACTCCAAAGTGGTACACAATAGAAGCCACAATGGGCCTTGTTCAATGGAGTATAGTCATCATGAATAGGGTGACCACGTGTCCCGGATTGCCCGGGACAGTCCCGCATTTTGCAGGTCTGTCCCGGGCACATTCATTCCAGGACAATACAGTGTCCCTAAATGAAACGGACACAGCCACCCCCCGGGCTAATCTGATGCCCCCAAAAAAGGCTGCCACATCACCGATTTACTCACTGACAATACTTGTCCTGGCCGGGAAAGCCTGGAGGAGCACAATCCCCGCCCCCTGCTTGTGATTGGTGAAATCATAAATCCCGCCTCGTGTCCAATCAGTATGCTGTGATTCGTTACAGCACAAGCTGAGTTTTGGGAAGGGAGGGTGTCCCTAAATAGGAGTTCGGAAATGTGGTCACCCTAATCATGAAGCCCAGCTGATTGAAACAATGTCACATGGAGAGTTGCATTAAGCATTTTTGGTGCAATGACCACCATGTTTTCAATTAAGTCAGCTGACTGGAGTCCTCAAATGGCAACTCCAATGCATTATTAATAACCCACAGCAATACATATTTAAACAACAAGTGATCAGGCTGGAAGGAGCTCTGGATAATTACCACCCCCCCCCAATGAGTGCGTCAATCATTCACCGGGACTGTGGTGACCTGGCTATTATTTGGAGTTGGGGGATGATCACCATTTTGATGATATTATGTATTATCCCAAGGAATGTTTCTATAGAAGGGTTGGCACCTTGGGTCCTATTGAGAGAGTTACCCTCCTTGGGTTTGCTGGTCAATTTTTTAACACAGCAATGATCATGGCCAGTGGCGTCACTAGGAGGTGGCTACTGGGGCTATAGCCCCGAATCTGGGGCCCATAGCCCCGAGTCTCTAGAGCAGGGTTCTGCAACCCGCGGCCCGCCACCGATGAATGCGGGCACCCGGCCCGCGGACATTTTCGCCGCTGTCCTCTTCATTGGACAGCAGTAAGCGGCCAGTATCACAGGGCTGGATGGGGACGGGAACTGCAGGAGTTAACTTTTTACATTAAACAGCAAGTGATGGGTTGCCGGGCGATCCTAGCAACCAATCACCAGCCTGTTAATGTGAAAAGTTAACTTCAGTAGTTTCTGCCCACATCAAGCCCTGTGATGTCGATCTCTGCTGCTCTTATTGCTGTACACCTGTGTAAGGTAAGATAGTTCTACCTACACAGTGTGTGTTTGTGGGGTGCAGGGGACAGAGGGCACTACAGTGTGGGAGAGGTGTATATATACATACACACATGTATATTATATACATGTGTATGCCCGTCCAAGCGTATGACTTTCTTTACTTTGCTGTTATGGGCTCTAGCCCCAGATCTTTTGTAGACCTAGCAACGCCCCTGATCATGGCCACATATATATTGTGATCTCTTGGATCTCTTTCAGATTCTTGTTCCCCTGAGGAACATGGTTTGTTCGAAACACGTTGGAAGTGAAGAGAATTATACCCAATATGTCTTGATCACTATGTGGCCTTGTGTATTGCTTTGATTTTTATTGTGTATATTTACATGTTTAGTAAAATACATTTTATAGGCTTTTAATACACATTTATGTAGAATGCCTGAAAAGTCCCACTCAAATATGGAATTGTATACTTGGAGTGAAAAAGCCCTTCAGAATTTCACGTGAATTTGTGTACAGATATTGGACTGTAATACCTGGAGAGCCATTACCTTGCTGGCAGTAAAATACAAGGAACGTGTCTGGCGGTCATGAGAGACGGGCGGTGGTGTCCTCTTCCTCAGCAAGGTGGCCACAGGTGTCAAGGATCCAGAAGAATGGTGGCGATCAATGACATAGGTGTCATCTCTGATGGTGAAATAGCCACTGTGAAGTAGAAATGGTGATTTTTTTTTTTTCTTCGTGTTTTTGGGAAATTGTGGTAATCCCAGTTAATGGATAAATCCAAATGTTCAAAAAAAAAACATAGTAGAAGTTTTACCAACCCAACAACATTTCTTAAAAGGCCACAACGCTAAAATAGGTCACCCCAGGTAAACTCTAATAAACAACCCTTCAACCCCAAATACAGGGACTTTGAAGGTCTCAAAAACACAGATCTTTTCAATTTCATATATAATTGTTTAAAAAGTTAATTACTGGAACAATTTACACTCACCGGCCACTTTATTAGATACACCTTGCTAGTATGGGGTTGGACCCCCTTTTGCTTTCAGACCTGCCTTAATTCTTTGTGGCAAAGATTCATTCAAAGTGTCAGAGATTTTGGTCCATAGTGACATGCTGCAGATTTGTTGGCTGCACATCCATGATGGGAACCTGACGTTTCACCACATCCCAAAGACGCTCTATTGGATGAGATGTGGTGAGTGTGGAGGCCATTGGAGGACAGGGACCTCATTGTCCAGTGGTGAGATGATTGGAGCTTTGTGACATGGTGCATTATCCTGCTGGAAGGAGCCATCAGAAAATGGGGACACTGGAGTCATAAAGGGATGGACTTGGTCAGCAACAATACTCAGGTAGGCCGTGGTGTATAAACAATGCTCAATTGGTACTAAGGGGCCCAAAGTGTGCCAAGAAAATATCCCCCACACCATTACACCACCACCACCAGCCTGAACCGGTGATACAAGGCAGGATGGATTCATGTTTTCATGGTGTTTACACCAAATTCTGACCCGACCATCTGAATGTCGCAGCTGAAATCGAGACTCATCAGACCAGGCAACGTTTTTCCAATCTTCTATTGTCCAATTTTGGTGATCCTGTGCCAATTGTAGCCTCAGTGTTCTTAGGTGACAGAAGTGGCAACCGGTGTGGTCTTCTGCTGCTGTAGCCTATCTGCTTTAAGGTTCAATGTGTTGTGTGTTCAGAGATGGTATTCTGCATATCTTGGTTGTAACGAGTGGTTATTTGAGTTACTGTTGCCTTTCTATCATCTGGAACCAGTCTGCCCATTCTCCTCTGACATCAACAAGGCATTTTCCTCCACACAACTGCCGCTCACTGGATATTTTCTCTTTTTCGGACCATTTTCTGTAAACCCGAGAGATTGTTTTGCATGAAAATCCCAGTAGATCAGCAGTTTTTGAAATACTCAGACCTTTAGCAAGTCATCTTCACCACGTCTAGATGCCTAAATGCATTGAGTTGCTGCCATGTGATTGGCTGATTAGCAATTTGTGTTACCAGGCAATTGAACAGATGTACCTAATAAAGTAGCCTGTGAGTGTATATGGTTGATGTAGGGGGATGCTCAGGGATCTCTCTCCACTGTGAGAGCCTCCTGCTGGATGGAAGGCCCAAACTGAAATCAGTAGGTGAGGGGCCTGTGACTTGGGTGGGCTGGGGAAGAAACCGGTTGGTCCTTACCTCATCTAGGTGGCGGGTTGCAGGCAGCGGCTCTGGTGTCTCCTCCAGCACGGTGGGTGGCGGATGACCCTCCAGCACTGCCATTACATACATTCAGTGCTGGAGGTGCTGGAACTGTGTCCCTACGAGTTCCCGCCAGTGGCGTCTCCAGCTTTCACATTTAGGGGGGGCACATGGGGGGACAAGGACAAAAGTAGGGGGGCCAACCATAAAACGTGTGTGTGTATATATACATATATACACACACACTCATATATACACATACATATATACAGTATATATACACACACACACACACATGTGTATTAAAAAATAAATTAAATCAAGAATAGAATGCACTCCAGAGGTCTTGTTACAAATTCACCTTTGTTTTATTTGTGCAACATACAATACACTTGAGCGTCAACATTTCAGTCCAACTGCGGACTTTTATCAATGTGCAAAAAGTCCCTTTAATGTGACCCATAGCCATAGACAAAAATTTGCATTATGAAGGGCCAACTATAATGGGCTAGCTTGTCCTGTAAGAAAAGCTGATTTAGCCCTACTTCCATGAAAAACTACTAAGAAGGGTTGGCCCTTCATCATGCTAATTTAAGTCTATAGTTGAAGTGTACATAATAATTTAAAATCCCCTACAAAAAAAACACTATTAAACCACATAATGGTAAACATTGCAAAATGAACTGCAATACCTATGTTGAAGCATAGGCAATAATAATAATTTTTCCAGGTATGTACCAAAACATATTCAAGCTATAGTTATATAAATGAACAACAATAATTGTAACTATTTTTGTTAAAGGGACACTATAGTCACCAGAACAACTTGAGCTTTAATTGTTCCTAAACCCACAACAGTAAAATCAGTCTGTATATGCAGTAAAGCATGCTTGTTATACTCACTTTGAAACCTAAGGGGCTAAACCTCTGCATTGTGTGAAAAGGCTGTTTGATCCTGTCTTCTCTGATCCTCTCCTTCTTCCACAGTCCCCTCCTAATAGTACAGTCTTGGTGCAAGCTGTACATGCTCAGTTTGGTGTGTATTGCTAGAGAGGTTTATTTTTTTTCTTGGGAGGGTGCATGTGATCAGCACTGTCCAGACAGAGGGTCAGGGATCCTGCAGCCTCATAGGACAGACAGAGGAGAATGAAATTAACCTGTTGGTATTCCTGACCCTATAGTGTCCCTTTAACTATAAATATCTAACTTTCAAATAGCAATTCTTAAATAAGGAAACAAGTGCACGTAAAATAAAGTGCAACGTCACAACAAATATGCAGTGTTATGCTTTTAAAGTGCACAGCATAAAGAAAAAAATTGAGCTTAAATTTTGTCTTTCACGCTAATATAGGCTTAAACGTGAATTTTTATGGATTGATGCAAACCTGCTAACTACAAGTCCCATATTTATTTGGGATGCAAGTCTGGCCTCAATTGACAATGTGGCAAGATCTGAAAGCCTTTCCTCAGTCATTGTTGTGCGTAGGAATGATTTTATTAACTTTAGTGCAGAAAAGCTTCTTTCACATGAGGCACTACTGACTGGCAAAACACAAGCTATTTTACATAGCCGATAAAGTTCAAGAAATGGAATAGAGTAAGGCTCCAGAAAGTTAGTGAACTCAAGAATTGTGTCCACCTTAATGGCATCTGAAGATTTTTTCCTCTGTAGGGTCAGCATTGCCTGTTTCAGCTCAATCTCCAAGTTTTCTGTGTTGCAGGAGTAGAATTTGGCCATTGGTAGCAATTTTTCAAAATTAAGAAATGAATCTGATCGAGGATTCAGAGACTGTACGCCTTCCATGATTTCCAGAGAATCTTTTGAAAATCGAGATTTTAGCTCTGAAATTATTCTGTCAAGAACAACATACATGAACATTTGAATGAAGTCATCTTTTTTGAGCAGTTGTTGTCGATGCCCTACAGTTTCCAAAATGACGCTATTTCTTAAGTTGAGAGGAGGCCGGCGATCTCGCTTCTTGGAAGGCGGTTCGGTAGAATCATCATTTGGTGCTGATATTCCACACTTGATGCTCAGTTGGATTGCTTCTGCCCAGACACTTTCTATTGTTCCAGAATTAGCTTCAGGTCTCCTCTCTGGATTGCGCACTTCTTCAAGCTCTTGTAAAATTGTTTGCACAAGAAGGACAGCTGATGCCAAGTCAATATCTTTGGCTTGTAACATGTTAGAGAGCGTCTGGGTCCTTTTTAGTATGTTCTCAAAAAACACAAGTGCCAGAATGAAGCCAAAATCAATGAACCGATGAATTGATTTTGCCTCAACTGCTCTCTCAGTATGGTTCCCTTCTGCCAAAATATTGAGAGTTTCCAACAGAGGGCCAAGCGTTTTAAGAACAGCATTGCAGGCTGCATGTTGGCATGTCCACCTTGTGTCACTTAATTGTTTAAGCTGGATAGCTGGTTTGCTTGACATTTCTTGTTGCACATTAGCAAACACAGAGTGAACAACAGATGTACTGCAAAACACATATAGCTTTTCGAGTTTTATAAAAAAATTCATTTGCTGCCTGTACATTCTTCACAGTGTCCACGATGACCAGGTTGAGGCGGTGACTCATGCAATGAATGTAAAGTGCACAAGGCACCTCCTTTTTAATGCGTGCTTGCACGCCATTAAGCCGGCCACTCATTACAGAGGCTCCATCATAGCCTTGTCCAACACAATAATTTTTATCAATGCCTAGAGATGCTAGGACCTGGAATATGTATCCTGTTAGAGATTCAGCATCAAGGCTATCTGCGCGGTAGAATTGTAAGAACCGTTCATGGATCATCTTATCGTGAAAAAATCAGACTACGACAGACAGTTGTTCTGATTTACTCAGATCCTTTGTTTCATCTGCAATGATGGAAAAGGGACTTCCTTTAATGCTCTGTGCGATGCCTTCTCTAACAAGAGCAGCCATAATTGATAAAAGTTCATTTTGTATAGATGGATGTAGATATCTTGCATTCCTTGGTCCTGTAATTTTGTTTCTTACAACGCTGTCTTTTTCTGCAATTAAATAGAGAATTTCACGCACATTACCATGGTTGACATAATCTGAGCTGTACCGATGCTCTCGCTGGGCAATTTTAGTCTTGGCTGTTAGCAACAAAACTTGGGCAATTGTCTTTAAGTAATGTCTATTCTCATTGACCTCTCGTGTATGAGCTTTAGTTAGATCCTTCATGATTGATGTATCCTGGCTTACACTATTTTTGAAATCCTCCCATCTGACATGGCAATCCTTGTGTGAAGCAGACTTCTCATGCTGTAGTATTCCTTTACCAGTTTCAGGTGCATTTTTCCAGTTTTTGTACCCTATGTTGATAAACGGTACTTTTTTAGCATGCCCATGGAGATATTTTGGTGTTGAAAAAAAACGGCACGGAAAACAGTATGCAGCATCCTGGGACACAGAATATTCCAACCAGTCAAACGATCCAAACCACTGTGGGCGGAATGACCTGAAGCGTCCTCCCATTTGTTTCTGTGGGTATTTTTTTAATGCAGGCTGTCTTGGCCCTTCACTAGCACACTGGCTGATATCATGTGGTCCTTGTACCTTTGTTTTTTCAATGCTAGCAGATGTTTGTGCACTCTGTGGCTGTTCAGCTTCACTGAATTGCTCTTCATAAGCACTGTGTTGAATATTGCTTAGTGAGGAGGTGCTTGCGTCTTCAACCTGCAATGAAGGTTTATCATTATCCGATATTAATTCAGCAGTGTCATATTCAACGTCATCCTTCTGAAGCTCTTCACACTCCTCAATGGAAGAAGACGGGCCAGGCTGACTTTTTCCCTTTTGCTGCTCTTTTGAAATATCAGCCTTCTGGGCCTTAACATTTACCACAGAATAAAATGAACGGATGTCCATTTTTTGAGTTATAATAGAAAATTTTATCTGGGGGAAAAAAAAATACATGATGTTCTTCTGAAACACTTACCATAAATGAATACCATTTGTTTTATTAAATGTCTTATTGATAAATGTAGTTGCCCATCCAACCAGCAACTAGCAATCAACTAAAATAACTAAAGTGGAGTTCCACCCAAAAGTGTAACTTCTGCTTACCGTATTTAATTCCCCCCCCCCTCCGGTGCCACATTTGACACCTTTTAAGGGGGAGCAGGTACCTGTTTTAAATTGACAGGTACCCTGTCCCCACTTCTGGCGGACACGGTCGCGGCGATGTGCTTCACCTTGGCCGGCCTTCTCCTCCCCCCACCACTGGGCCAATACAGAAAGCGCAGTAGGGAGCTGGCCATGAAGCTGCAAGGCTACACTGTTGGAATCCCTTACCCACAATGGCGGCGGCAGCACCCGGGGTTGCCGACATCACTGGATTCCAGGGCAGGTAAGTGTCCTAATAATAAAAGTCAGCAGCTGCAGTATGTGTAGCTGCTGACTTTAAAAAAAAATTCTGGGCGTCAGAACTCCACTTAAATAAGAAACTGCATTATCACACACACCTTACTAAAATGTGCATTGTTAAATCGTCATCAAATATTCCTGACAATGCACACGAAACGCACAAATATGAAATATTCCTGACAATGTACACGAAACGCACAAATATGAAATATTCCTGACAATGTACATGAAAGCACAAATACGAAATATTCCTGACAATGTACATGAAAAGCACAAATATAAAATATTCCAGAAAAATTCAATGCACACGAAACGCATTAGCATGAAATATTCCTGACAATGTACATGAAACGCACAAATATGAAATATTCCAGACAAATTCAATGCACACGAAACGCACAAATATGAAATATTCCTGACAATGTACATGAAACGCACAAATATGAAATATTCCTGACAATGTACATGAAAAGCACAAATATAAAATATTCCAGAAAAATTCAATGCACACGAAACGCATTAGCATGAAATATTCCTGACAATGTACATGAAACGCACAAATATGAAATATTCCAGACAAATTCAATGCACACGAAACGCACAAATATGAAATATTCCTGACAATGTACACGAAACGCACAAATATGAAATATTCCTGACAATGTACATGAAACGCACAAATATGAAATATTCCTGACAATGTACATGAAAAGCACAAATATAAAATATTCCAGAAAACTTCAATGCACACGAAACACATTAACATGAAATATTCCTGACAATGTACATGAAACGCACAAATATGAAATATTCCTGACAATGTACACAAAACGCACAAATATGAAATTTGAATTCTTAATTCACGGTTCATCTACGCTGTCAGCAAATTTTAACTCATTCATGGTAAAATACCAATTTATTGTTTAATCCTTATCAACTGTCATTGCATGCATGCATTTTGTAAACTGAAAAAAATATTTCTTAGGCCCGGTTTACACTGGTGCGTTGCGAGAACACTGCGAATCCACTGCGGGTTCCCGCATCGCACCCGACACGCACGGAAGTTCACATTTAAGGCTAGGTTCACACTGCTGCGATGTCAGAGTTCGAATGTGATCCGCACCGCACTGCAAGTGCACATCACAGGACCCTTTTTTTTGTCCGCAGCAGAATCGGATCGCATGGGTGTTCACACCCATGCGATCCGATTCCTTTTTCGAGTTTGCAGATCGCACTGCGATATGCAAACTGATTTGGGGGTGTCATTAACTTTTAATTGACACTCCCAGCAGTTCGCATAGGGCAGTGTGAACTGCCGCCGGAAAACCTGCGATGCCTAAACCCGCAGTGGATTTGCAGCGTTCCCACATCGCAGCAGTGTGAACCCAGCCTAAATCTGAAATAAATAGCTGGTGGTTCTGGTGCCGGACAACAGTAACTTCAAAGATACATAAGATAGAGCTCTCATGGAGGTAACAGAAAAAATACTTAACTAATATTAGAAAAGCATGATGAAAAGATGAAGTAATATTGACTAAATAGTATATAGGAGGCTTTGTTTTTTCTTTTTGCAAAATCCAAACCAATGTGTTTTAGAGGTTAACATATATATCATTGACCCCCAATATATATATATATATATTGGGGGTCAATGATATATATTTTAACCTCTAAAACACATTGGTTTGGATTTTGCAAAAAGAAAAAAACAAAGCCTCCTATATACTATTTAGTCAATATTACTTCATCTTTTCATCATGCTTTTCTAATATTAGTTAAGTATTTTTTCTGTTACCTCCATGAGAGCTCTATCTTATGTATCTTTGAAGTTACTGTTGTCCGGCACCAGAACCACCAGCTATTTATTTCAGATTTAAATTATAAATGGTAATGCAATTGCAAGCAAATTTTTACTGTTTTTTTAAAAAAAGTGACCTACCTTTCCTGTGGCAGCACTGGTGGCAGATGCACTGTGACTGGACTGGAGTTGGCGGGCAAAATATGATAATTTATTTATCATAAATAACCGACGATGGGAGTTGGCACGCGATAGGCTGGCTGCGCTGCTCTTCTCAGTGACTCACTGACTCCACCCCCCGGGAGCAGGGAGCTTGAGCACGATGTAGGCGGCGCCGCGGACTACAATTCCCATAATCAATAGCGGCGGCCGTGACCGTCAGACGCGATGTCACCTGACAGGCTGACGTCTGTTACAAGTCAGATTCAGTCATTCAGCGCCGCGGACGGAAACTCAGATAGCCGCGGCGCTGTTAATACTAACAACTTAACTTGGGGGGGCACATGGGGGGGCACACAGTAAAATTGGGGGGGACGTGGCCCCCTCAGGTCCCACCCTGGTGACGCCCATGGTTCCCGTGGCCGTCTCCTTTCTAGCTTTATTAACCCCTCCATGTTCCTTCCCCAGCCCACCCGAGTCACAGGCCCCTCATCTACTGATTTCAGTTTGGGCCTTCCATCCAGCAGAAGGCTCTCACAGTGGAGAGAGATCCCTGAGCATCAGTTAGATCACATATACAAAGACCTGCTGAGACTAATATTGAGGTCTAGCTCCCACCAAAAGCTCTACAAAGTCTCTGAGCTCCAGGACCCAGTATAGGACTTATTAAGATCTGAGGAAACAGCAAGTTTGTTTCCTCCATATCAGTTGCCAACCCTGGAACCTCTTACCATGTATGGCGAGAAACCTAGGTGACGTATAAAAATGCATACATTTAAAAGTAAAATAATAGTGATCCAAAATAGTTTCCCTTTAAATGACTGAAATCATTGATTCATACAGTAACTCATACTGGAATAATGTGTAGGGATGAGCTTGGAGTTCGAGTCGAACTCATGTTCGACTCGAGCATTGCCTGTTCGCCCGTTCGCCGAACAGCGAACAAATTGGGGTGTTCGCGGCAAATTCGAAAAATATATGGGAGAAATCTAAAGTGTTAATTATAAAGGCTTATATGCAAGTTATTGTCCTAAAAAGTGTTTGGGGACCGGGGTCCTGCCCCAGGGGACATGTATCAATGCAAAAAGAAGTTTTAAAAACGGCGGTTTTTTCGGGAGCAGTGATTTTAATAATGCTTAAAATGAAAAAATAAAAGTGAAATATTCCTTTAAATTTCATACCTGGGGGGTGTGTATGATATGCATGTGAAGTGGCGCATGTTTCCCGTGCTTAGAACTGTCCCTGCAAAAAATTTCATTTTTGAAAGAAAAAAATGCATTTAAAACTGACTCGCGGCTATTAATGAATTGTTGGCTCCGGGCAATACATACAAAAGTCATTGATAAAAAAAAAAAAAAAAAAGCGTGGGGGTTCCCCAGAATTCAATTACCAGGCCCTTCAGGTCTGGAATGGATATTAAGGGGAACCCCGCCGCAAATTTAAAAAAAAATTGACGTGGGGTTCCCCCAAATATCCATTCCAGGCCCTTCAGATCTGGCATGGATTTTAAGGGGAACTCCACCCCAAATTTAAAAAAAAAATGGCGTGGAGTCCCCCTAAAAATCCATACCAGACCCCTTATCCGAGCACGCAACCTGGCCGGCCGCAGGGGAAAAGGGGGGGACGAGAGAGCGGCCCCCCTCCCTCCTGAACCGTACCAAGCCACATGCCCTCAACATGGGGAGGATGTCCCCATGTTGATGGGGACAAGGGCCTCATCCCCACAACCCTTGCCCGGTGGTTGTGGGGGTCTGCGGGCGGGGGGCTTATCGGAATCTGGAAGACCCCTTTAACAAAGGGGACCCCCAGATCCCGGCCCCCCCCTATGTGAATTGGTAAGGGGTACGTTGTACCCCTACCATTTCACGAAGAAAGCGTAAAAAAATGTTTAAAAAAACACACAAACACCTTGAAAAAGTCCTTTATTAAAAAAAAAAAAACATTCCAGCGGTGAAATCCAGTGTCCCGCGGCGATCCCGATGTCCAGCGCTGTCCTTCATTGGTTGTGCCTGAGCGGGCCTGATGGGGAACTCCCTCTCAGTATTTTAAATGTATAGACCCGCCCCTTCTAAAGTTCCCCATCAGGTCCGCTCCCTCGGTATGTCGGACCCGCCTACGTCATTGGCTTGAGCGGGGAACTTCCTTCACTGTGTAATTTAAATTTACATAGTGAAGGAAGTTCCCCGCTCAAGCCAATGACGTAGGCGGGTCTGACATACCGAGGGGGCGGACCTGATGGGGAACTGCTCTCACTTTGGTAATACATGTATAGACCCGCCCCTTCTCATGTTCCGCATCTGGTCCGCTAAGCGGACCTGATGGGGAACTTTAGAAGGGGCGGGTCTATACATTTAAAATACTGAGAGGGAGTTCCCCATCAGGTCCGCTCAGGCACAACCAATGAAGGACAGCGCTGGACATCGGGATCGCCGCGGGACACTGGATTTCACCGCTGGAATGTTTTTTTTTTTTTTTAAAATAAAGGACTTTTTCAAGGTGTTTGTGTGTTTTTTTAAACATTTTTTTACGCTTTCTTCGTGAAATGGTAGGGGTACAATGTACCCCTTACCAATTCACATAGGGGGGGGCCGGGATCTGGGGGTCCCCTTTGTTAAAGGGGTCTTCCAGATTCCGATAAGCCCCCCGCCCGCAGACCCCCACAACCACCGGGCAAGGGTTGTGGGGATGAGGCCCTTGTCCCCATCAACATGGGGACATCCTCCCCATGTTGAGGGCATGTGGCCTGGTACGGTTCAGGAGGGAGGGGGGCCGCTCTCTCGTCCCCCCCTTTTCCCCTGCGGCCGGCCAGGTTGCGTGCTCGGATAAGGGGTCTGGTATGGATTTTTAGGGGGACTCCACGCCATTTTTTTTTTAAATTTGGGGTGGAGTTCCCCTTAAAATCCATGCCAGATCTGAAGGGCCTGGAATGGATATTTGGGGGAACCCCACGTCAATTTTTTTTTTAATTTGCGGCAGGGTTCCCCTTAATATCCATTCCAGACCTGAAGGGCCTGGTAATTGAATTCTGGGGAACACCCACGCTTTTTTTTTTTTTTTTTATCAATGACTTTTGTATGTATTGCCGGGAGCCAACAATTCATTAATAGCCGCGAGTCAGTTTTAAATGCATTTTTTTCTTTCAAAAATAACAGTTTTTGCAGGGACAGTTCTAAGCACGGGAAACATGCGCCACTTCACATGCATATCATACACACCCCCCAGGTACGAAATTTAAAGGAATATTTCACTTTTATTTTTTCATTTTAAGCATTATTAAAATCACTGCTCCCAAAAAAACGGCCGTTTTTAAAACTTCTTTTTGCATTGATACATGTCCCCTGGGGCAGGACCCGGGTCCCCAAACACTTTTTAGGACAATAACTTGCATATTAGCCTTTATAATTAACACTTTAGATTTCGAACGTTCGAGTCCATTGTATTTAATAGGGTTCTAAAGTTTACACGAACATTTTGTCTGTTCGCAGGTTCTGGTGCGAACCAAACAGGGGGGTGTTCGGCTCATCCCTGATAATGTGGTAGTTTTGTAGGTAGATGGGAGTAGTGATCACTTACCTGAGCCCATGACAGGTGCACACAGAGGCCGAGGATTCCGCAACTCCCTCCACTATTCCCGTGTAACAGCAATGGGCCTGTGTGCAGAAATAGAGTGTTATAGACAGACGCCAAGAGTCACATCCTCCAGATCTGAAATAACCCCCCCCCCCCCTCCAGTCCCCTAAGTCCTTCTTTGTTTCACAATGTCCTTATCTTTATGTTACAGTCCCCACCATATATTCCTTTGCACCACTATAAAGAAAAAGTTGTGATGTTGCCAATAGATAGCCCATTATGAGGGGTTCCCACCATCCCTGTGCTGAGTTCCCGGGTCTGTACACCTGTTGTTCTCATTATGAGGGGTTTCCACCATCCCTGTCCTGAGTTCCCGGGTCTGTACACCTGCTGTTCCCATTATGAGGGGTTAATTTTGTTTATTGAAAAATCTTACAAACAACAACTTATATACAATAAAACCATAATAAATAAAACATATTTACAAAATAATTGAATATGACTATAAAAAACAAAACAAAACAAAAAATAATAAACGGTGCAAACCAAATTGCACACAACATAATCCCTACGGGAGAGCCAGACTAAAGAACATCACCGTCACCATGCATGGAGCCTTTTATATAAAATGAGTTAGGAACTGCCATTGGGGTAGTTGGGGCAGCCGCTTCCTAGCCTGGCTACTCCCTCACCCTGGAGAACCAGCGTGCTTCGTTGCACCCTGGCACTCATCATCCATCAGCCCCATTCATCATCATCATCATCTGACAGTACCTTAAATTTATTCGCCAATGACAAAACCTTAGGACTTAAGGTAACTGTACCTCCTTTTTTTCCTTCCTTTTGCCTCTCCTCCTTTTATCCTCCAACCACTCCATATCATCCTTGGACAAACCGGAGTCAACAGCTTCCCCACTCCTATCCTCCCCTCCACACTTCCTTCCCTTATCTACCACCAGGCCAGCCTCTTCACCGTCCTCCCCACTCCTCTGCACCCCACGATCCTTAACAGGAACCCTGCAGCGTCGAGAGAGGGGGACTGGCATTGCACTTGATACACCAGCCTCAGCACCTCTTGCTGCCTCTGCAATTTTAGAAGACACAGACACAGAAGGATTGGACACATTCTCGGCAAATTATACCTTACCTACAGACTGGGAAGACACGGGCACACTAGGTAAACGCACAGACTGGGGCACCACAGACTGGGGAGACACAGACACATTGGGTATTGGCACAGACTGGGGCACCACAGACTGGGGAGACACAGACACATTGGGTGTTGGCACAGACTCAGATGGACTCACAGGCACTCCAGCTGCTGAGCTCTGAGCATCCTCCATGACCAGGTGGAAGAACTCTCTCATGAGCTCAGGCTTGTTGTGCATTGCCTCAGGACAGTGACTAAGGATGTCCCACTGCATTGCACAGATTACACCTTACAATATTACAATGCTTAGCCAAATGTCCTGTACCCTGACACAGAGAGCGCTTCATCACTGGACAGGAGGATGCAAGATGCCCTTTGTCCCCACGTTTGTTACATAGCTTTGGCTGTCCCTCCCCAGGAAATCTGAGGATGGCAGATGCTGAACAACATTATCAATGACATTTAATTTTAGCTGCACAGACCACCCTCCTGTCCATATTCCCTGATCGTCCAAAATCTTTTTTAGGGGGCTCAGGACGTCTCCATACCTCCTCAACCAAACACATAAATCCCCCTGTGGTATGGACTCATTACGGACAAGAATTGTCACCATTTTAATGAGTGGCTGGTGGGATATAAGCTTGGGGATGAGCCCTTTCCAGTCCGGCAGGCCCCTACACACGTGCTCATATTTTTCACAAAATATGTCCAAAGACTCTGGACGGATAAAGGACAAATCATATTCATATGAACCTGCCGGACTGATCAGGGTGAAGATATCTGCGGGCGTAAACCCCATCTGCAGGATTCTATCCACCACTGCCCTCCTATGTGGGGGAATTCCACCGCCTTCCCATTTAAGTTGGACAACATTCCTCCTTTTAAACAGGGAGGAAGATAAAACATTCCCATATTCCTTCCCTGCTTGCTCCCCCTTCCCAGATCCTGTAGCAGCAACACCAGCATAAGTTTTTTTAACACCCCCAGTATTTGCAGTCTTGTCCTTGGACACATTCAAATCTGCTGGCAGAGAGTCTAATTCAGCTGGGATAGCAGTCACTGAATTAGCAGAGGCAGGACCCGTCCCCTCCCCCTGCCCTGAACACACAGCTCCAATCCTGTCCACTGCAGACTCCTGGAGAGTTGTGGCACTACTGCACCCAGCTTCTCCTCCACCATTCACAGAAACAGCCACTGTGCCTGGTCCAGGCAAAGTCTCTGTATTGTCCATGGACTTCTCTGCAGACTCTTCCCTCAGAAGCTGACTATTGCTCTCACCAGTTTCAGCTGAAGCTTTGTTTTCAACAGGTAAATCAGACTGCATTGTATGTTGTACATTGTCTATGGGATTGGGCTGACTGCCTGCAGCACTACAACCCCCAGCAAGCCCATTGTCACCAATAAAGTTCACACCACCATCCTGCACACACACTGTACCTGCTTGCTGGGTTGTTACCTTTACAATGTTATGGTTGATAATGGAATCGGACTTCCCCCCCCCCGCTGCTGCAGATTTTATGGTGGATCTTGCTCTTGCCATAGGTTTGTCTTCCACAGGGCTAGGAATGGTGTCCATCTTATCATCACCATCCGGGGAAGCTGCATCCGGAGGGGATTCCAGCTTATTGATGAACTCCAGCAAGCCAGAACCTTCACCCTCCTGAGATGTTCCACATTGCTGGGGTGTGAAGGGGACAGAGGCCTCCGCCATTGAGGGCTCAGCAGATGTCTGAGGTGTTGAACAGATGGGCTCATCCTCCGGGCCCACTTTCTCACTCTCTGCTGAGTCTGTCTGTTCCTGCATCTCCTCACTGGTCTACTCACCCTCCATGCAGGAAGCGGCTCCTCTCCTCATGCGATTAAATCGCTCCTCATTCCTATATTTTTCTTAAAAAATGCCACTATTCTCCTTCAGAGAACACACCAAATCCTTCTGCTTCCTTACAGCTAGTGATGAGCCGAACACCCCCGGGTTCGGTTCGCGCCAGAACCCGCGAACGGACCGAAAGTTTGCGCGAACATTAGAACCCTATTAAATACAATGGATGCGAACGTTCGGATTCTAAAGTGCTAATTATAACGACTATTATCCATGTTATTGTCCGAAACAGAGTTTGGGAACCCGGCTTCTGCACCAGGGGACATGTATCAATGCAAAAAGAAGTTTTAAAAACGGACGTTTTCCGGGAGCAGTCATTTTAATGATGCATAAAGTGAAAAAAAAAAAGTCAAATATTCCTTTAAATATTGTACCTGGGGGGTGTCTAAAGTATGCCTGTGAAGTGCCACGTGTTTCCTGTGTTTAGAACTGTCCCTGCACAAAATAACATTTCTAAAGGGAAAAAAGTCATTTAAAACTGCTTGCGGCTTTAATGCAATGTCTGGTCCCGGTAATATGGATGAAAATCTTTAGGAAAAATGGCATAGCTACCCCATCAACCCATCAACCCCCCCCCCCCCTACCCCAGCCCATTACCAGCCCCTTTGGGTCTTGTATGGATATTAAGGGGAACCCCGCACACAAAATAAAAAAGGACCTATATACTCTGAACAGCCGTATACAGGCGGTGCATACAAGACAGGGACTGTAGGTTTGTTCTTATGTAGAATCTGTTTATAATTTTGAACAGCTGCATTGTTTAAGTGGAGCTCCATGGCAAATTCCTTTTTTTTTGTTTTTTGTAAAACATAGGGAACGGTTATCACCCCTGTCACATTTTTTTTGCTGTCTGTGCCCCTGTTCAGAACATTTCACCTCACTTTGCGTCCCAATGACAACTGTTTTTGAAATGTGGTGTTTTTATTGAAACAAGGATTGGTGATAAAGCATCAGTAGAGAGGAGACACCTTTCTCCCATATTAATTCTTACAGGAGAGAATTTTCCTTCCAAGGGGTAGATTTCCTCTCACTTCCTGTTGTCTTCTTCCGTTTGCAAGTAGTAGTAGTTTGTAAGTTGGATGTTTGAAAGTAGGGACCTTCCGTATATACTCTGCAGAAATTGGCCCCTTAGGTGTTGGTGTTGGCACAACACTGAAAGCACTCACAGTTATTCTTGGTGGGTGCTGGAACGCCCTTCTGTCAAGTATAATATCAGGAATTGTAATAACATATAATTGTTGATCAGTGGTAGTAAAAATTGGGCCTTTGATGGTGGTGCTGGTGCCCTAACACTGTAAGGCCTGACAGTTACTCTTGGTGGGCGCAGCAATGGTCCCTGCTGTGAATTATTAGATAAATAATTATAATTGCATGCCCCTGTTGAACAGGGGCTGAAAAATTGGGCCTTTGGTGGTGGTGGTGGTGGTGATGGTGGTGCTGGTGCCACAACACTGTAAGGCCTGACAGTTACTCTTGGTGGGCGCAGCAATGCTCCCTGCTGTGAATTATTAGATCAATAATTATAATTGCATGCCCCTGTTGAACAGGGGCTGAAAAATTGGGCCTTTGGTGGTGGTGGTGGTGGTGATGGTTGTGCTGGTGCCACAACACTGTAAGGCCTGACAGTTACTCTTGGTGGGCGCAGCAATGCTCCCTGCTGTGAATTATTAGATCAATAATTATAATTGCATGCCCCTGTTGAACAGGGGCTGAAAAATTGGGCCTTTGGTGGTGGTGATGGTGGTGCTGGTGCCACAACACTGTAAGGCCTGACAGTTACTCTTGGTGGGCGCAGCAATGCTCCCTGCTGTGAATTATTAGATCAATAATTATAATTGCATGCCCCTGTTGAACAGGGGCTGAAAAATTGGGCCTTAGGCACTGGTGGCACAACACTGCAACCCCTCACAGATACTGTACTTGGAGCACAGCAATGAGGCCTGTTGCAAAGTATTGCATCAAAAATTTTAATTACACGCCCCTGTTAAACAGGGGCTGAAAAATTGGGCCTTAGCCACTGGTGGCGTCACCCATAAACCAAAATGATCTTCCAAGCTATCATCGTTAATCGTATCATTGAGGAGGAGGAGGAGGATAGCCAGTCAACATAACAGCACAGGCACTCAGCATCAGCATCAGTCTTGAAGGGATGTGACATTTTAAAATCAATTAGTCTGTTATATCAGCATCTGGTGTGTGGTAGCTGGTGGTGATCCAAGACTGGTTCATCTTGATGAAAGTCAGTCGATCAACCGAGTCGGTGGACAGGCGCACCCTGTGATCCGTGACAAATCCTCCAGCAGCACTGAATGTGCGTTCTGAAAGAACGCTGGATGCAGGACAGGCCAGTAGCTCAATTGCATACTGTGCAAGCTCTGGCCAGTGATCCATCCTCAAGACCCAGTAAGCCAGAGGATTTTCGGTGGGGAAGGTGTCCAAGTCTGACCTTGCCCCTAGGTATTCCTGCACCATGTATATCAGACGCTGGCGATGGTTGCTGGAACCGATCATACTTTGGGGCTGCGGACTAAAGAATTGTCTGAACGCATCGGTCAGACGGCCACCTTCCCCACCGCTCCTTCTTTGACTGCCCGAAGCCTCAGCAACTCGTTGTCCAGGACCAGGAGTTTGTAACCTCCCAGTCTCTGGGAACGCGTTGCACAGACCTTTCTGCAAGGCCTCCCGGAGTTGTCTCATCCTCTGCTCCCTCTGCGACGGTACGATAAGGTCCGCAACCTTACCCTTGTACCGTGGATCAAGGAGAGTGGTCAGCCAGTAATGGTCCCTCTCCTTGATCCGAAGAATACGAGGATCCTTCCGCAGACTTTGCAGGATCAGGGAGGCCATGCAGCGTAGGTTAGCTGAGGCATTCAGTCCGGAGTCCTCTGGGTCACTAAGGACGACATGATCCGCAGCCACCTCCTCCCAGCCACGTACAAGTCCACTGGTTTCTTGGGACTGTAAATCATCCCTAAAAGACTGCTTGCTGCTGATGATGCTGAGTGCCAGCCTCCACCTCCATGCTGACACAATCCTCCTCCTCCTCCTCCTCCTCCTCTTCCTGTGCGATGGGTGGGACAGAAGGAACACTGTCTGGGTAAAGGGGGCCTTGAGAGGCAAGGAAGTCCTCCTCTTCCTGCCTCTGTTCTGCCTCAAGTGCCCTGTCCATTATTCCACGCAGCGTGTGCTCCAACAGGTGGACAAGAGGTACAGTGTCACTGATGCATGCACTGTCACTGCTCACCATCTTCGTGGCCTCCTCAAATGGTGCCAGGACAGTGCATGCATCCCTGATCATGCCCCACTGGCGTGGTGAAAAAAACCCGAGCTCCCCTGACCCTGTCCTGGTGCCGTAGTCGCACAGGTACTCATTGATGGCCCTCTGCTGCGTGTGCAGCCGCTGCAGCATGGCCAACGTTGAGTTCCACCTGGTGGGCATGTCACATATAAGGCGGTTCTTGGGCAGGTTCAACTCCTTTTGAAGCTCAGCCAGGCGAGCACTGGCATTATAAGATCTGCGGAAATGCACACAGACTTTCCTGGCCTGCCTCAGGACATCCTGTAAGCCCGGGTACCTGCCCAAGAACCGCTGCACCACCAGGTTAAGGACGTGAGCCATACAGGGCACATGGGTCAGTTGTCCCTGTCGGAGGGCGGAGAGGAGGTTGGTGTCATTGTCGCAAACCACCATTCCTGGCTTAAGCTGGTGTGGCGTCAACCACCTCTCGGCCTGCCCCTGCAGAGCAGACAGGACCTCTGCCCCAGTGTGGCTCCTGTCCCCCAAACACACCAGCGCAAGCACGGCATGGCATCTTTTTGCCTGCGTACTTGCGTAGCCCCTTGAACGCCTACGGAGCACCGCTGGTTCTGAGGACAAACCACAGGAAGAGGCCATGGAGGAAGAAGAAGAGGAGGGGGTGGAGGAGAGAGGTGTGTCACAACCAGTAGTAGCATTTTGGAGGCGTGGCGGTGGAACAACCTCCAACACTACTGCACCTTGTCCTGCATCCTTCCCAGCTGCCAAAAGAGTGACCCAATGGGCCGTGAAAGAAAGGTAACGTCCCTGTCCATGCCTGCTGGACCATGAGTCAGCGGTAATATGCACCTTACTGCTGACCGCCCTGTCCAGCGAGGCCAAGACATTGCCTTCCACATGCCTGTAGAGAGCCGGAATAGCCTTCCGTGCGAAAAAGTGTCGTTTGGGAACCTGCCACTGAGGAACCGCACATTGCACAAACTCACGGAAGGGGGCCGAGTCTACCAACTGAAAAGGCAGCAGTTGAAGCGCTAGCAATTTAGCCAAGCTAGCATTCAACCGCTGGGCATGTGGATGGCTGGGAGTGAACTTCTTTCGACGGTCCAGCAGCTGGGGCAGGGAAATTTGCCTGCTAGAATCGGACGTTGGTGTACTGCTAGCAGAGTGCCCGCAAGTACTTGCCTGTGACACACCTAATTCTACACCTTCATTCCTCTCAGAGCAGGTTTCAGAGAGGAGTGAAGGTATAGTGGGGTTGGAGATCCCAGCTGATGCGGTGCAAGAAGAGGTCAGCTTTGTTCTTTGGTGTGGGTCTTTAAGGTAGGCTTGCCAACGAGCTGCATGGCAGGTCAACATATGTCTGATCAAGCATGTGGTGCCCAAGCGGCTGATGTTTTGGCCACGCGATATACGCTTGAGACATATGTTGCAAACAGCAGCTGTGCGATCTGATGCACTCGCCTCAAAAAAGGCCCACACCAAAGAACTTTTTGAATGACGGGCAGAGGCAGCGCCCTGCACAGGCGGAGCTCTGCGGTGTGATTCCGTCGGTGTGCTGCCCATACGCTGGCCACTCAAGGGCATCCTGCCTCGTTGGAGATGTGCCTCCTCCTCATCCTCCTCCTCCTCCTCTCTCCTATTAGGCACCCACGTGGAGTCAGTGACCTCATCATCCCCTCCATCCTCATCACTGGAGCCAATCTGGCAGTATGCTGCAGCTGCTGGAACATGACTACCAGATTGGTGTCCTTCTTGAGCATCCCCTCTCTCTGCTCTCACGCTGCTGCCTTCCTCTAGCTGGGTTTCATCATCAGACCCTTCGAAACGCTGGGCATCCTCCTGGAGCATGTACCCAACACTGTGCTCAAACAGTTCGGGGGACTCCTCAGGAGGAGGGCATGGTGGGTCTAGGGAAGGATTGACTAATGAAGATAATGATACCAGAGAAGAGGACGCTTTGGCAGCTGCTTTGCCAGTACCCTGAGCCTGGATGAGAGAGGATGAGGAGGATGAGGTGGGCTTGGTCATCCACTCTACCAAGTCTTCGGCATGATGTGGCTCAACATGTCCAGCTGCCGAAAACAAGGACAAGCGTGTCCCATGGCCATGTGCTGATGACAATGCACCGCGTACACGACCAGCACTGTTGCCCCCAGACACAGAGCCTGCTTGCCCTCTTTTTTTGCCTCCTGACTGTCTGCCTCTCCTTGGTTGCCTTCCAGACATTTTAATGGATGGCCTGCAGGGAGATGGGAAAAACAGCAATAAGGGCTACCTTCAGGTGTATACTGTGCAGGAGGCTTAGCAACAATGACACTGACACTGTCCCCTGCCTATCCTTCTCTGTCCCTAAACACAAGGATTGAAAATATGGTTCAGCAAAATAGTTTTAGAACAGAATAGCACACTGACACTTTCCCTCACTGTCCTACTCTGTCCCTCCCTACAAACAAGATTTAGCACAGAATAGCACACTGATAATTTCTACGAGTGTCCTTCTCTGTCCCTCAACTCAAGGATTGAAAATATGGAACAGCAAAATTGGTTTAGAACAGAATAGCACACTGTCAGTTTCACTCACTGTACCTCTCTGTCCCTCAACTCAAGGATTGAAAATATGGAACAGCAAAATAGTTTTAGAACACAATAGCACACTGTCAGTTTCCCTCACTGTACCTCTCTGTCCCTACAAACAAGGATTAGCACAGAATAACACACTGTCACTGACACTCTCCCTACCTATCCTTATTTGTCCCTAAACACAAGGAATCCAGGATTAGTAAAGGAAAAAAAATGACACTGTCCCTGCCTATGCTTCTCTTTCCCTGCTCCGGAACACACTACACAAGGCCGCCGCGCTGGTGGCCTTTTATAGTGTGGGGCGTGTACTAAACCCCCTCAAGAATAATTGGCCATAGGCATCCTGCCTGTGGCCAATCATTGCTCTCCTCGCTGCCGGCGCTGTGATTGGCCAAGCATGCGGGGTCACAGTGCATGCTTGGCCAATCACAGCGCCTGGATGACACTGCGATGGCGTAGTGCATTGTGGGCCGTTCGCGTCACTCGAATTTGGCGCGAACGGCCCAAATCGTTCGATCTTCGTCGAACGATCGAACAGCCGATGTTCGAGTCGAACGTATGTTCGACTCGAACACGAAGCTCATCCCTACTTACAGCTTGTTCCAGGTCCTTCAACTCAGGCCTCAGAGCCGGTCTTTTCTTGCTGTACACTTTTGCACAGATCTGTTTTTTCTTCCTGAATTCAGCCATCAAAACCATCAACTTCTCCTCTTCCTTCTCAATCCGTTTTAGTTTGCTGACAGTCCTCTGTCTAAAGACAGATAAGGACTCATCTCTCCTTTGGCCAGGCCCAGAATCTTCCACAGGCCTATCCATGGGGCCCCCGCCAGGGTCCTACCCAGGATCCAGCATCCCTCCTGGGGCAGAGAAGCAACTCTAGCCCCTGGTCTCTGGAAGCACAGGAGCAAGGAACTAGCAACATCACTGTCAAGGAGTAGAATGGCAGTTTCCCACCATCCCTGTGCTGAGTTCCCGGGTCTGTACACCTGCTGTTCCCATTATGAGGGGTTCCCACCATCCCTGTCCTGAGTTCCTAGATCTGTACACCATTTGTACCCATTATGAGGGGTTCCAACCATCCCTGTGCTGAGTTCCTAGATCTGTGGAAGGTATTAATTCAAAAAGTATAAAGTGAATCAGGAGAATACCACAATATGGCCACTAGATAGAGCTAATTAATAAATACTTATTATTATTATACAGGATTTATGTAGCACCAACAGTTTACGCAGCGCTTTACAATATAAAAGGGAGACAATACAGTTACAATACAATAAAATACAAGAGGATTAAGAGGGCCCTGCTCAGAAGAGCTTACAATCTAATAATTACCATAATCATCAGCTCCATCTAGTGGCCACAATGCAGTATGTTTCTGCTTCACTCTATTCTCATAAATAAATGATGTTCGACCTGGAAAGACATTAGCCTAATAACATTTGTTTTTGCCCCCCATTTGCACAGGATGCAAAATTAAAAAAAATACCCCCCTCAAGTGACATACATTTTTGCTGTATCCCTTTTATGCTAATGCTGTCTGTGGTGGGTATCTGTAAAAGCACAACAATGTGTTTTTGCATTATCGATTGTTTGCATTGATGGTATTGATAGCTTTTTATGTGAAATGATAGAACATCATGTGGCAAAGTGTGTGATTTTTGCCCGAAAAAGGGGTTTAGAACTAAATCTCATCCTTCTGTGCCAGAAATGTAAGCTGACATAATCAGAAGTCGCTGCACAATGACAGGTAAGAGGAAACGGTTAACTCCGGAAGGTGATAGTTGAATGCTGTCAGTGGGATCGGAGTTGGGCCCCTAGGCTCTAGTTTCTGTAAAGTTTATGAAGTGAGGGGCCCAGGACGCCATCATTAGAATGTACTGCCTGCCCAGGCCTGCTTCCCGGCCCTTATAGAGCAGCTGCCTAGCGTTGTCCTCCAGGGGGCCCCGCAGATCATCACCGATATCAGTGCTGCACACTATGGGAAGTCACGAAGGGTGACCGTTCCATCATAACACGGGAGACCGTCACACATGATAAGATTTATTATCATCTTCTCTGTAACCTCAGGATATTGGAGGAAGGAGAACTCAATACCAAACCAGCGACTGCAACACCACGCGGGTCTTACATATGAGTTCAACAGAATATAAAGTGTTTTTGTATGTTTTATTTACGACTCAAATGTAAAGAAATAAAATATTAAAATTTAATTTTTATCATTAGCTGCAACAGAATTATTTACTATTAGGCTGTGAATAGCCTGAATAATTTTTTCTACAGTTATTCAGTCAAATCACAACAAGCATCTGAGTGATTCAGCAGAGTAGGGATGAGCCGAACACCCCCCCCCCCCCCCCGGTTCGGTTTGCAGCAGAACATGCGAACAGGCAAAAAGTTTGTGCGAACACGTGGACACCGTTAAAGTCTATGGGACACGAACGTGAAAAATCAAATTTTAAAGGCTTATATGCGTGGTATTTCCTGCCACGGGGGTTTCCTGCAGTTTCCCCGTGGCATCAGAGGGGGGCAGGGTCACTTGCGTATGTCACGAGTGGCCCCGCCCTCAGATATTTAAGAGCTGTCACGGCAGGTGTAGTGTCATTCGACGGGAACCTCCCATGGAGGCGGATCATGGCAGCGTTTTATTTTATTTTTTTCCGTATCCTCGCCAGGTCGAGAATGGATGTACATCGCTGGAATTTTTTTTTTCTTTTTTTAATAAAGGACTTTTCACAAGCTGTCTCCTGTGTTTTTTTTACCACTTTTTTGTGAAATGGTAGGGGTACAATGTACCCGTTACACAATTTACATAGGGGGGGCCCAGATCTGGGGGTCCCCTTTGTTAAAGGGGGCTTCCAGATTCCGATAAGCCCTCCACCCGCAGACCCCCACAACCACCGGGCAAGGGTTGTGGGGATAAGGCCCTTGTTCCCATCAACATGAGGACATGGTGCTTTGGACCCCAAAGCATCCCCCCAATGTTGAGGGCATGTGGCCTGGTACGGTTCAGGAGGGGGGGTGCTCTCTCGTCCCCCCCTCTTTTCCTGTGGCCTGCCAGGTTGCGTGCTTGGATAAGGGTCTGGTATGAATTTTTGGGGGGAACCCCACGCCATTTGTTTTTTAATTTTGGCGCGGGGTTCCCTTTAAAATCCATACCAGACCTGAAGGGCCTGGTATGGAATTTGGGGGGACCCCCGCTCAATTTTTTTATTTTTTTTGGTTCGGGATTCCCCTTAATATTCATACCAGACCCAATTGGCCTGGTAATGGACGGGTGGGAGGAACCCATGCCATTTTTTTCAATGACTTTTATCTGTATTGCGGGACCCGACAATTCATTACAGCCGCTAGCAGTTTTAAATGACTTTTGTGCAGGGACAGTTCTAAGCACGGGAAAAAGGCGCTACTTTACAGGCATATCATACACACCCCCCAGGTACAAAATTTAAAGGAATATTTCACTTTTATTTTTTCACTTTAAGCATTATTAAAATCACTGCTCCCGAAAAAACTGACGTTTTTAAAACTTATTTTTGCATTGATACATGTCCCCTGGGGCAGGACCCGGGTCCCCAAACACTTTTTATGGCAATAACTTGCATATTAACCTTTAAAATTAGCACTTTAGATTTTTCCGCCTTAGAATTTAAAGGGTGTTCTGCGGCTTTCGTTTGCCGCGAACACCCCAAATTGTTCGCTATTCGGTCAACAGGCGAACACTCGATGTTTGAGTCGAACTTACGCTTTTCCACTCGAATATCGGGCTCCTCTCTACAGCAGAGGAACCCACCCCCCTCTTCCTTTACAAGAAGGTTCTCTTCAGCGGAATCATTTTCTATTAGGCTGTGAATAGCCTTATTATTTGGTCTTTGGCTGTTCGGGACTAATCACAACAAAGACAGCTGAGCTCTTCAGAGGAGGGGCTCACCTCCTTCTCCTTCTGATTTTATGTTCTCTACCTCTTCAGCTGAATGTTTTACCATTAGGATGTGAGTAGCCTGTATTATTTGACCTCTGGTATTCATTTCTACCTACAACAAGCACAGCTGAGCTCTTCAGAGGAGGGGCTCACCTCCCTCTCCTTTCATTTGTAGGTTCTCTATCTCTTCAGCTGAATCCTTTACTATTAGGCTGTGAGTAGCCTGTGTACTTATGATTTCTGGTATTTAGATCTACCTACAACAAGCACAGCTCAGTGATTCAGAGGAGGGGCTCATCTCCCTCTCCTTCTGTTTGGAGGTTCTCTACCTCTTTAGCTGAATCCTTTACTATTAGTCTGTGAATAGCCAGTGTACTTTCATCTCAGGTATTCAGATCTACCTACAACAAGCACAGCTGAGTGATTCAGAGGTGGGACTTGCCTCCCTCTCCTTCTGGTTAAAGGTTCTCAACCTCTTCAGCTTCAGCTTTGGTTTCCAGCTATTCAGTTCTAATCACAGATGTCTGAGTGATCAAGAGAAGATTTAAGTAGGTTCTCCACTTCTTCAGCTGAATCATTTACTATTAGGCTGTGAATAGCCTGTATTATTTGGCGTTTGGCTGTTCAGGACTAATCACAATAAACACAACTGGGCTCTTTAGAGGAGGGGCTCACCTCCCACCCCTCCCACCCCTTTTCATTTGTAGGTTCTCTACCTCTTCAGCTGAATCCTTTACTATTAGGCTGTTCATAGCCTGCGTACTTTGGTCTCTGGTACTCAGATCTACCTACAACAAGCACAGCTGAGTGATTCAGAGGTAGGACTTGCCTCCCTCTCTTTCTGGTTAAAGGATCTCGACCTCTTCAACTTTGGTTTCCAGCTATTCAGTTCTAATCACAAATGGATAAGTGATTAAAAGGAGATTCAAGAAGGTTCTCCACCTATCCAGCCCAATCATTTACTACTAGGCTGTGAATAGCCTGTAATATTTGGTCTCTGGTATTCAGATCTACCTACATCAAGCACAGCTGAGCTCCTCAGAGGAGGGGCTCACCTCCCTCTTCTTCTGTATGAGGGTTCTCTACCTCCTCAGCTGAATCATTTACAAGACTGTGAATGGTCTGTGTTCTAATCACAACAAACTGTTCAGTGATTCAGAGGAGGATTCCCCCACCCTCTACTTCTATAAGAACATTTTCTAACTTTTTAGCTGAATTCTTTACTATAAGGCTGTGAATAGCCGATGTACTTTGATCTCTGATATACAGTTCTACCTATAACACATGTGTCAAACAGAAGGCCTGTGGAGAGAGTCCAGCAAACCAGGCCATTCCATGTGGTGGCACCCCTCTCATCTCCCCACCACCTTGTCTCAGCAGTCGGCAGCAGAGGGGAGGACAGAACTCCTCTGCCAGATCCTGCGCTTTTCCGTGCAGTCGCAGAGAGAGGCTCATCCCTGCTCCACCCCCGTCTCAGCAGTTGGCAGCAGAGAGGAGGAAGAAACTCCTCCTACAGATCCTGCGCCCTTCTGTGCAGCCGCAGCACCCCTCTCCTGGTCTCAGTATTTAGCAGACTCTGGCCCTCCTCTGGTTCTCCTCCAGACCCTGCACTTTCTGCTTCCAAGCTCCGCCCCCAGCTTCTTCCCGGCAGCAGCACAAGGTGAGAGGGGTGCACTGTGATGTAAGGGAGGGTGGGGGACTCTGTTGTTGGGGGGGGGCATTTGACATCTGATGAAATGGGGGATGGGGTGCTCTGGACATTTAGCCTTACAGATACAAATGGCCCTTTGACAGTGACCATAATGCTGAAGAGGCCTGCAATTAAATTGAATTTGACGCCCCGCTCTATAATGCCGCGTTAACATGCCGCGTTTAGCGGTGTTTTGCCGTGTTTGCGTTTAGAAGCACTTAAAAAAAATATATATATATTGTGAGGGGGTTAGCTCGGCAGCGGGTGTGTGTGACCCCCGGGATGGGCTCCCCACACAAAAACAGGCCCAGCAAACGGAGGTTGTGGTTTTCAAAATCAAAAAAAGGTGCGGTTTATTTTCTATTTACAGTGACAAAACACAGCAAAGCCAAAAGAAACATAAACAAAATAAATCCTGGTCAACTTGACCTCTGACTAAACATACAGGTTTCCTAACTAACAACTGGGATCAGCCTAGTGCTGTCCTAGTCCCTAAGTCCCTGGTTTTAAATGTCCAAGCAAATAGCCACACAGGCTTTGTCTCACCGCACAGGGGTTCACTCTCCCTAGACAGTCCACACAGGTCTGGTTCCAGGCATGAGCTAACATCTAATGAAGCTGGGAGTTCTTATAGAGGCCTAAATGAGCTGACAAGCTTCAGCTGGTCTCATCAACTCCCTGTCTGCACGACGCCCCACACTCTCCCTAGACATATGAGTCATCCATGAGCCCACTAGCCTTAGCTGGGCTTATACAACTCTCCACCTAGTTGTATAAGTCGGCGTAAAGCCTGAATCTGGGCGAAATATATCTACCCCCCTGGATGCAACCAGGTGACTTTACCTTCCTGCTGTCACATACCCCCCCTCTTGTTTTAACCTCGGGGTTGGAACACCAGCAATCAGGCATTCATGTACTCGAGACAAAGCATCCACATTCCCCATTTGAACGCCAGGGCGATGCTTTACTGTGAAGTTGAATTCCTGGAGGGCCAGGAACCACCTATTCACTCTTCTATTTGTTTCCTTGTTTTGAGCCATCCACTTTAACGGAGCGTGATCCGTAACCATGTCAAAGTGCCTACCTAGCAGGTAGTACCGAAGGGAATCTAGAGCCCACTTCACCGCTAAACACTCCTTTTCAACGGTGGCGTAATTTACCTCATGGGACTTCAACTTCCTGCTGAGGTAAATGACTGGGTGCTCTTCCCCGTTCCAGACCTGGGACAATACTGCTCCTAACCCCACATCTGACGCATCACTTTGTACGACAAAGTCTTTAGAGAAGTCGGGTGAGTACAACACTGGCTGGCTACATAAGGCTTGTTTCAAGAATTGGAATGCTGCCTCAGCCTCGGGGGTCCATTTAATCATGACCGACCCTTTCCCCTTCGTTAGGTTGGTTAGGGGCACAGCCTTAGAAGCAAAGTGGGGAATGAATCGCCGATAATACCCAGCGATTCCCAGAAAGGCTCGTACCTGCTTCTTGCTGTTGGGACATGGCCAACTCTGGATGGCCTCGACTTTGTTGAGTTGGGGTTTTATTACTCCCCTCCCAATGGTGTACCCAAGATATTTGGCCTCCTCCTGCCCAATGGTACACTTCTTGGGGTTAGCCGTAAACCCCGCTTCCCGAACAGAGTCCAGGACTGCTTGCACTTTTGGCAGATGTGAGGCCCAATCTGTGCTATGGACAATTACGTCATCCAGGTAAGCCGCAGCATACTTCCGATGGGGCCTCAGCATCTGGTCCATTTTCCGCTGGAATGTGGCCGGCGCATTCTGTAACCCGAACGGCATTCTTTTATATTGGAACGCCCCGTCTGGGGTTACAAATGCGGTTTTCTCTTTGGCCAATTTGGCCAGGGGGATTTGCCAATACCCTTTTGTGAGGTCAAGAGTCGTCATGTATCGGGCTGTTCCCAGCCGGTCGATCAACTCATCTATACGTGGCATGGGGTAGGTGTCAAATTTTGTAACTTTGTTCAACTGACGAAAATCGTTACAAAATCGCCAGCTCCCATCCGGTTTAGGCACCAACACAATGGGACTAGACCAATCACTTTGGGACTCCTCTATCACCCCTAAGTTCAGCATTTTCTGTACTTCCTCCCGTATTGCCTCCCGTCGGGCCTCTGGGATCCGATAGGGTTTTAACTTCACCCTTTCACCGGGCGGGGTAATGATGTCATGCTCTACCCCAAATGTTTGTCCCGGCAGCTCAGAGAATACCTCCTTGTTGCGAAGCACAAACTCCTTAACCTCCTGTTGTTGGGGTTGTGACAAGGTGGCTGCTATTCCAACCTCAGGAATCACGCAACCAGTTTGAGCTGGTGACCAAGTGTCTGCGACTAGGGACTCTCTATCCCTCCAGGCTTTCAACAGATTAACGTGATAGATCTGTTCGGGCTTTCGCCTTCCTGGTTGTCTGACCTTGTAATTCACTTCGCTCACTTTTTCCATTATCTCGTAGGGGCCTTGCCATTTGGCAAGGAATTTACTTTCAACCGTAGGGACAAGTACCAGTATCCTATCCCCCGGGGAAAAGGTACGGGTCTTGGCTCCACGGTTGTACACTCTCTGCTGTGCTAACTGCGCTTGGGCCAAATGTTCCTTCACGATGGGCATTACCTGTGCAATTCGGTCTTGCATCAGGGCGACATGCTCAATCACACTCCTGTGGGGAGAACTCTCACTTTCCCAAGTTTCCTTGGCAATATCCAACAGCCCTCTTGGGTGTCTCCCATACAGTAACTCAAAGGGGGAGAATCCCGTAGAGGATTGGGGCACCTCCCTAATAGCAAACATCAGATAAGGAAGTAGACAGTCCCAATCCTTTCCATCTCTATCCACCACTTTCTTCAACATTTGTTTTAGGGTTTTGTTGAATCTTTCAACCAGCCCATCGGTTTGGGGGTGATACACAGATGTACGTAATTGCGTCACTTTGAACAATTTACACAGCTCTTTCATAACCCGGGACATAAAGGGTGTACCTTGGTCCGTAAGCAGTTCTTTACAAATACCCACCCGGCTAAACACAAGAGATAGCTCTTTGGCTATGGTTTTCGCCGAGGTATTTCGGAGAGGGATCGCTTCTGGATAACGGGTGGCATAGTCCATTATAACTAATATGTACTGGTGCCCCCTAGCGGACTTGATTATAGGACCTACCAAATCCATGGCGATCCTCTCAAACGGGACCTCAATGATGGGTAGAGGGACCAGTGGGCTACGGAAATGTGGCATCGGGGCCGACCTCTGACACACAGGGCAGGAGGAACAATAATTTTCTATGTCCTTCATCACCCCCGGCCAATAGAATCTCTGTAATACCCTCTCTCGGGTTTTCTCTGTCCCCAGATGACCTCCAAGAATGTGCCCATGGGCCAACTCCAACACCAACTTCCTGTAAGGTTTGGGCACCACAAGCTGCTCAACGGTTTCTTCTGCCCTTTTTGCCACCCGATACAGTAGGTCCTTCTCTACGCTGAAGTATGGGTAAGTGCAGGTATTATCTGGGTTCACTAACTCGCCATCTATTTTCACTACGTTTTCCCGTGCCTTTATTAGGGCGGGGTCTTTCAACTGTTCTGTGGCAAAGTTTTCCCTGTGAACCTCAAGATCAGAAAACTCCACAGACGGTAGGTTTTCGTCTGAGGAGGTGGGCTCCTCTCCAGTTTCTTGAGTCTCCCCTGCCAATACTGATAAGGGAAATTCCGGAGAGTCCTCACCACTCTCAGGGGAATTCTGGCTATCACATTCCTGGTACACAGGGGCACCAGTGGGGGGCTCAGGATCATCCCACAGTTCCCAGAACTTCGGAAAATCCCTTCCCACAATGGCGTCATACGGTAACTGAGATACTAAGCCCACTGGATGAGAGAGGGTACCTTTGGGGGTCTCGAAACACACTGTAGTCACTGGATACTCTCGGGTGTCCCCATGCACACAAATAACAGCTACCTTGCTATTCCCAGAGACCTCTGTTTTAACTAACTCAGCCTTTATCAGGGTCACAAGGCTACCTGAATCCAGCAATACCACAACATTTCTACCATTAACACACATTTTGCATAAATGTTTCTCAGTTCCTCGAATGGCAGTGCATGCGACTGTCGCACACAGCGACTGACGTCTGCCCGTCAGAAAGTCACACTGCATGGGTTCCTCCACAACCGGGCAATTGGCTGCAATATGCCCCGCTTGCCGGCAGCGGTAGCAAACGATCCTTCTTGCCGCCTCTTGAGCCGCTGATTTCCCAGGCTGTTCTCGCCAAACTTGGGGTAGAGCTCCCACCCTCTCACTCTCTCCACCCTTACCCCTTGGAATCCTCTTATCCGCCCCTGGGGATGGTCTGGTCTTAGGGTGGAAAGTCCGAGTGTCTCTGGAAGAGGCCGTCAGGTTCTCTGTAGCCAAGTATTTCTCCACACGATCCACAAGACCATCGGCCGTCTCTGGGTCTCCATGGCTTACCCACTTTTGGATGGCAGTAGGAAGAGCTCTCAAAAACCGATCCATTACAACACGTTCCACAATCTTTGGTGCGGACAAAGTCTCTGGCTGTAGCCACTTTCTGCTCAGGTGAATGAGATCATACATTTGAGACCTGGGGGGTTTTCCAAGCTGGAAAGTCCAGTTATGCACACGCTGAGCCCGGACAGCCTGGGTGACACCCAGCCTTGCCAATATCTCAGCTTTTAGCATCACATAGTCTTTTGCTTGGTCAGGCTCTAGGTCATAGTAAGCCTTCTGCGATTCACCAGTTAACAGAGGAGCCACCAGTCCAGCCCACTGCTCCTCAGGCCACTTTTCTCTTTCAGCAGTCCTTTCAAATGTGGTCAAAAATACCTCTGGATCATCCTCTCCAGTCATTTTTGTAAATAAACGACTCACCCCAAAGGACGCGGTATTAGTGGGACGGCTTTCCTCACTGGTCTGCGGACGTTGCTGCATTACTGCTTCCATTTGTTGTAGTCTCTGCTCTTGCTTCTGTAACAGGTCTATGAAGCGGGCCTCAGATTGCTGCTGGGCTTGTTGCTGAGCTTCCAGACTCTGTTGGTGAGCTTGCTGCTGGGCTGCAAGGCTCTGTTGATGAGCTTGCTGCTGGGCTGCGAAGTTCTGTTGTTGAGCTGCAAGGCTCTGTTGATGAGCTGTAAGGCTCTTTTGCAAACCTGCATTTGTCTGCTGTTGATTGGCATTTGCTAGAGCCAGCTGCTTCAGTATCTCCTCCATGCTGGCTTAAAAAAAACTGCCACTGGTTCTCCACCAACTGTGAGGGGGTTAGCTCGGCAGCGGGTGTGTGTGACCCCCGGGATGGGCTCCCCACACAAAAACAGGCCCAGCAAACGGAGGTTGTGGTTTTCAAAATCAAAAAAAGGTGCGGTTTATTTTCTATTTACAGTGACAAAACACAGCAAAGCCAAAAGAAACATAAACAAAATAAATCCTGGTCAACTTGACCTCTGACTAAACATACAGGTTTCCTAACTAACAACTGGGATCAGCCTAGTGCTGTCCTAGTCCCTAAGTCCCTGGTTTTAAATGTCCAAGCAAATAGCCACACAGGCTTTGTCTCACCGCACAGGGGTTCACTCTCCCTAGACAGTCCACACAGGTCTGGTTCCAGGCATGAGCTAACATCTAATGAAGCTGGGAGTTCTTATAGAGGCCTAAATGAGCTGACAAGCTTCAGCTGGTCTCATCAACTCCCTGTCTGCACGACGCCCCACACTCTCCCTAGACATATGAGTCATCCATGAGCCCACTAGCCTTAGCTGGGCTTATACAACTCTCCACCTAGTTGTATAAGTCGGCGTAAAGCCTGAATCTGGGCGAAATATATCTACCCCCCTGGATGCAACCAGGTGACTTTACCTTCCTGCTGTCACAATATATATATATATATTTATTTTTTTAAATAGCAAAAAAAAATGAAAAACACCTATAAACGAAACGCAGCTGCCCCCCCCCCCCACTATGTGCGCTCCCCAATACAGAGACCCAACAAACTAACGTTGATGGTGAATGCTCTGAGTGCTTCTCTTAGTGGATGAAAGGCGCATTGTGCGATCTAATAAAGTGTGACGGACACGTTCCTCTGTCTTCTGTAGCCGGGAGAAAGAAATATCCAAACCCGTAAATGTTCTCATTTTTACGCATTCTTGATGTGATGAGCCCCCCCCTCCCCCGACCGCCACAGTGATTTACAACCCGCCATGCGCTCTGCACTACACAGGTAACCTCAGGATTCCACCTGACTCCACAGGAATGTCACTCCAACCGATCTCTTGGGTTTATCAATGCTGACATCTGAAAAGCTACAGTGCCTTGAAAAAGTATTCATACCCCTTGACATTTTCCACATTTTGTCATGTTACAACCAAAAACGTAAATGTATTTTATTTATTTTATGTGATAGACCAACACAAAGTGGCACATAACTGTGAAGTGGAAGGAAAATGATAAATGTGTTTTTAATTTTTTTTTTACAAATAAATACATGAAAAGTGTGGGGGGCATTTGTATGGCGCCCCCCGGAGTCAATACTTTGTTGAACCGCCTTTCTCTGCAATTACAGCTGCAAGTCTTTTTGGGGATGTCTCTACCAGCTTTGCACATCTAGAGAGGGACATTTCTGCCCATTCTTCTTTGCAGAATATCTCAATCTCTGTCAGATTGGATGGAGAGCGTCTGTGAACAGCAATTTTCAAGTCTTGCCACAGATTCTCAATTGGATTTAGGTCTGGACTGTGACTGGGCCATTCTAACACATGCATATGCTTTGATCTAAACCAGGGGTCTCCGTACTTTTCAAGCAAAGGGCCAGTTTACTGTCTTTCAGAATTCAGGGGGGCCGGATTCTGATCTATGGGGGTAGAAAATGCCCCAGGGCCGAGCATCAGTGAGAATAAACATGGGCCCAGTGTTGGTGGGCAGTAGGAGGAGGAATAGTGCTCCATCATTGCTATTAGTGGAAGAAATAGTGCCCCATTGTTGGTGTCATTGGGAGGAAAAGTGCCTCATATGGTTGGGAGAAATACTGCCCCAAGGCTAGCAAAGGGCCACATCTGGCCCTCGGCCCGCAGTTTGGAGACCCTTGATCTAAACCATTCCATTGTAGCTCTGGCTGTATATTTAGGGTCGTTGTCCTGCTGGAAGGTGAACCTCCGCCCAGTCTCAAGTCTTTTGCAGACTCTAATGCCCCGTACACACGACCGGTTTTCCCGGCAGGAAAACTGCCAGGAGAGCTTTTGGCCGGGAATCCCAGCCGTGTGTATGCTCCCTAGCAGTTTTCCCGACAGGAAAACTGCTCGGGAAAAATAGAGAACCTGCTCTCTATTTTCCCGTCGGGATTCCCCGGGCAGAGTGTTTCCTGCCGAGAAAAACGGTTGTCTGTATGCTTACTAGGGGTGCAACGGATCAAAAAACTCACGGATCGGATCGATCCTCGGATCAGAGCCACGGATCGGATCATTTTCGGATCGGAAAAAAAAAAAAAAAAGAAAAAAAAGAATAATAATGTTACACCCACTGGAGTTTTCGATTTCACAGTTATTTTCAACACAAAACGGAGCTTATAAGCTTAAATACATTATTTGGAAATCCAACAGACTGTTTACATTTTCAATTTTAAAAACAGCAGCAAACCTGCTGACCTTACATGCTTGCTAATGTGACAGAACACCTCTGATTTTCACATTTAACTAAATGTTAAATGTGAAAATCAGGGGTGTTCCGTCACATTAGCAACCATGTAAGGTTTACTGCTGCTTTTAAAATTTAAAATGTAAACAGTCCGTTGGATTTACAAATACTGTATTTAAGCTTATAAGCATATAAAATACCTGAAATCTAAAACTCTGTTGGGTGTAACAAAGTATCCGCTTGGCCCCTTTCACAGTAATGAGAGTGAGGAGTGTGAGTGGAGCAAGATGGCGGCGGCAAAACGTGACTACAGCGGCCACCGCCGGGTGTACAAAGATGGCCGCCGCTCCGGAGCTAGGACGAAGCCGTGGCCTTTCCTATGGCCGAGGCTCCAGAGCGCTCCGCGGATCGCGTGGTGTTCCGATCCGAACAGGGTGACCCGTTCGGATCACCACCGATCCGTTGCACCACTAATGCTTACCTGAAGGGGAAAAACCGCGCATGCTCGATAACACTTTGACGCATGCACGGTAGCATACGTTATTTAGCCGGCTCGTCGTAGTCTTTGACGTCACCGCGTTCTTGCCATTCAAAAGAACGGCGGGTTTTCTGTGTGGCTGTGTGTATTCACGGCTTTTCAAGGCAAGCTTGCCAGGAATCCCGTCAGGAAAACCGACGGTTTTCAAACAGACGGGATTCCCGGACGTGTGTACAAGGCTTAACAGGTTTTCTTCTAAGATTGCCCTGTATTTGGCTCCATCCATCTTCCCACCAACTCTGACCAGCGTCCCTGTTCCTGAGGGCTTCACAGAACAGCTGTATTTATACTGAGATTAAATTTATTTGTAAAAAAAAATGTTGAAAACCATTTATCATTTTCCTTCCACTTCACAATTATGTGCCACTTTGTGTTGGTCTATCACATAAAATCCCAATAAAATACATTTACGTTTTTGGTTGTAACATGACAAAATGTGGAAAATTCTATTTTTTTTTCTTTAAATATAAGTTACTAAGCTTAGATATTTATCCACAGACAAGCAGTGGCGTCACTAGGGTTGGTGTCACCTGGTGCGGTATAACATGGTGTCACCCCCCCCCAATAATTTTTTTCACCCTAATAACACTGCATATATTGGCAACAGTAGTGCCGTTAATAACTATCAATCAACTAGCAAATTTGAATAACAAAATCATATGAAAATAATAGAAATCAAAGCTTAAACTGTTAAAGAACTGTATTTATTTTAACTTTAAACTTTACTGAATTAATAAATAAATAACACAAAAACAGGAACAAATATGAAAGCATTTAGTTAACATCTAAATCAAAACTTTGCTTTTCTAGCCTTGACAGCTGCAAAATTGTGAACAACATCATCAAAATCAATACATTTCGCTAGTTCACTTTCAACTGATAATATTGCAAGATCAGAAAGCCTTGCCTGTCCCATCGTTGAACGCAAATAGTTTTTTATCAGCTTCAACTTTGAAAAGCTCCTCTCACATGAAGCCACAGACACACAGATTGTCAGAAATATTTTTAGACATAGTGAAAGGGTTGGAAGAGATTCAATGAAGTCCCATTCTGCTATGAAGGTCAAAACTTGTAAAGCCGACCAATCTTTGACTTCTTCTAGGTTGATCTTGGCTGCTTTGAGATGTCTCCTCAGTCTGGGTATTTCCATTAACAGCTCACTCTCAGATATTTCGTCATAAAAAGTGGTCAGTTTTGGAATGGACACCTTTAATGTTTCTTCAGTTTCATATATGAGACTCTTTGCTTGAACAGCCTCAAACATGGCTGCAACTTCCATGATGGCTCTTAATCTGATCTGGAGTTCAGAATGGAAGCGATCAATGCACTCAAGCATTGCCCTCTTGTTCTCGTCTTGTAGACTTATGCCTCCAGCATCACGTGCCTGTTCCCCTGCCATCCTCTTCTTAAACCTGGCTCTTCTCTCTACGGCAATTCCATATTCTTTAGATTTTAAATGTGCCTGCTTAATTGCATGTTCCACTAGGTGACTGCGCTCTTCAAACAGAAAAAGTCTTAGTGTACTCCTGGAGAGTGGAGAGGAGGAGGGCTGGGCACTGTGCGCAGCGACCGTCACACACAGCAGCCGCGCCGCCCGGGCGGAGAAATTTGTGTGTGTGCTGCAGTGACGTGTCGTCACATCATCACAGTGCAGTGTGATGATGTGACAGGCTGAGTCGCTCGCTGGCTCTGTAGGGTAGGGAGGAGGATTGGAATTTAGGAATAGGAAGAATAAGGAGCCGGAGGACACACACCAGGCGCAGCCGCGGCGCTGGAGGTGTTGTTCCAGGCTTCCAGCCCAGCGGGGTGAAATTAATCAATGAATGGGTCAGCTGTAAAAAAAAAAAAAAAAAAAAAAAGGGAGAGTGTCACCCCTCTAGCGGGTGTCACCCGGGGGCGGACCGCACCCCCCGCACCCCCCTAGCAACGCCTCTGCAGACAAGCAAATTAAAGGTGTACACAACAACATAATGACACACTGCCTGCAGCCAAGTCATTATTGCCGTCACTTAGTTATTACCCCCCCCCCCCTGCACCCCTGAGGGATCTCTGCAGAACCCTCATTATACCAATCACACACACATTTCATACGGCAGCATAATTCATAAATACAGCTTAGTGGTTGAGGATATAAGAAAACAATACGAGAAATCGTAAAACTGAATACGGAAAATGTTTGAAGCTAATTATACACAAATTCTAAAGATTTACAACAATGCGGTATTCCCCTCAATGCGTTTTCAATTGAAATCAATAAAAACAAATCATGAAACAAATATATGTCTATATAAAGTATAGGCTGTACCCCATCTATTAGCCAATGACTGTGGAGATACAGTAATGCCGCGTACACACGATCATTTTTCCCGTCTGGAAAAATGAAATTTTTCCCTTTGGACGAGAAAAACGATCGTCTGTGGGCTTTTTGCCGTTTTTCCCGACGGGAAAACCGTCATTAATCACGACGAGAAAAATTAGAACATGCTCTAATTTTTCTCGTCGTGATTCCTGTCATTTTTTTCCGCGGCAGTTTTCCCATAGGGAAACACTGCCGTGGAGCCTACACGCGGTCGTTTTTCTCGTCAAGAGAAAAAATGACGGGAAAAACGACTGTGTGTGGGGGAACAAGCCGTTCCCTCGTTTTTCCTGTCGTGATTCACGGCGGTGTTTTCACCGCTGTGAATCACGATCGTGTGTACGCGGCATAAGACTCAATTCGCATATATGCGGTGCAGGAAACCCATCCTCCACGTTTCCCGCACCGCATAGAGATTGCACGGCATTCTTGTAAACCGCAGGGGGTATCGACGTTAACAACACCCCAAAACGGTTCGCAAAAATGCCCATGTGATCCAAATGCGGGGGGGGGGGGATGGTCCTGCACCTTTTTTGTGTGGATTTGGTGCGATTTGGGCCATACAAATTAACGGATGCTGTGCGATTCCTATCCCCCCACCGCAAATATATGTGAACCCAGCCTAAAGTTGGATAAAGGGGCACTATGCTGCTATTTGCAAAGTCTGGCCTTCCCCTCTGCATCGCCACCCAGCTCCACGTGGTTTCAGAGACACCTGCCAGATATCATTGACTGAAGGTGCAGGAATTTGGGTGATCTGAGGTGTGAAGGTGCAGGAATTGGGGTGATCTGAGGTGTGAAGGTGCAGGAATTGGGGAGATCAGAGGAGTGAAGGTGCTGAAATTGGGGGGTGATCTGAGGTGTGAAGGTGCAGGAATTGGGGAGATCTGAGGAGTGAAGGTGCAGGAATTGGGGAGATCTGAGGAGTGAAGGTGCAGCAATTGGGGTGATCTGAGGAGTGAAGGTGCAGCAATTGGGGAGATCTGAGGAGTGAAGGTCCAGGAATTGGGGAGATCTGAGGAGTGAAGGTTCAGGAATTGGGGTGATCTGCGGTGTGAGGGTGCTGGAATTGGGGTGATCTGAGGAGTGAAGATCCAGGAATTGGGAAGATCTGAGGTGTAAAGGTGCAGGAATTAGGGTGATCTGAGGTGTGAAGGTGCAGGAATTGGGGAGATCTGAGGAGTGAAAGTGCAGGAATTGGGGGTGATCTGGGGGGCAAGGTGCAGGAATTGGGGTGATCTGGGGTCAAGGTGCAGGAATTGGAGTGATCTGAGGTGTGAAGGTGCAGGAATTGGGGTGATCTGGGGTCAAGGTGCAGGAATTGGGGTGATCTGGGGTCAAGGTGCAGGAATTGGAGTGATCTGAGGTGTGAAGGTGCAGGAATTGGGGAGATCTGAGGAGTGAAGGTGCAGGAATTGGGGTGATCTGGGGTCAAGGTGCAGGAATTGGGGTGATCTGAGGTGTGAAGGTGCAGGAATTGGGGTGATCTGGGGTCAAGGTGCAAGAATTGGAGTCATCTGAGGTGTGAAGGTGCAGCGATTGGGGTGATCTGAAGTGTGAAGGTGCAGGAATTGGGGAATTCTGAGGTGTGATGGTGCAGGAATTGGGGAGATCTGAGGAGTGAAGGTCATGGAATTGGGGTGTTCTGAGGTGTAAAGGTGCAGGAATTGGGGTGTTCTGAGGTATGAAGGTGCAGGAATTGAAGTGATCTGAGGAGTGAAGGTGCAGGAATTGGGGTCTGTGACAGGGGGGTCACTTTGGACACAGGATGAGCCAGGAAATAATGGACATTAAGAAATATATCTTGGACTACCTAAAATGGGTCTGTAATATTTATCCACCATATTCCCAAGGATATCTCTAAAGGACTATTTACCGATTCTGAACTCAACAGGTTAATTGAGAGATACGGATGTGTTCAGCCTCAATCACCTGTCTGCCTAGTGTAATGCTAATGAATCGCAGCTTCTAAAAGACCTGTTCAGTGTTTGTGGTGATGTGGATTGGGGAAATTAAGTCTGTCCTTGTGTGTATTGTAAAGTAACAGACAGTCTGGTGAATATAAAGGTCATGCATAGTTATTTAAACATAAAGGGATTAGCTGTTGCCTTCTAAGAGATGGGTATTGGGAGACAAAAGCTAGCCTACTGTCAAATGTGTATTGGGTCTTGTTATGTTGTAGGTGGAGCTGGACCATTGTTCATTTTAGATTAATGCAGTATTGGATGTGTATACAAGTTACAATGTTTTTGGCAATAAAGTCAGTCTATCCAGAGAAAGATACAGAGTGTGTCTCGTTCTTTCAGAAGGATTAATTCCTATGGGAAGTGGTCGTCTGGCTGTGGAGAATCAGCAGTGAATTTGTGTCCAGGAGAGGGAATATTTTTAAACGGCGTTAAACCCCTTTCGTATTTGGGGTGTCGTTACATTGGTTGGCAGCAGCGGGATTTTCCCTCCAGTTCCTGGGACACTCAAAACCACCACAGTGAATGACCAGCTATGCAGCCGGCAGGAAAGCCACACTGAAAGACCTACTTGAGAGCCCTGGAGGGACCAGTGGGACAAAGACCAAGGCCACCTTGATCAGGGAGCTAGCCGAGATGGACCAGAAGGATGGTGATGCAAGACCCCGGTCAATTGAAGATTTGTTTCAGCAACGAGTTCGAGAGCGGTTGGCATTATATGGTGCTAACCCATCAGAGACCGCCATACAGGAAGCCATTAGAGGCATCCAGCTGCAGGATGAGCGACAAGAGAAAAAACTACAGCGACAAAAGAGAGAACTAGAGCGACAAAAGAGAGAACTAGAGCGGCAACATGAGCGGAGAATGGCGGAAATACGGCAATCGGAGATCGCCTACAGACAGCTGCTAGAATCTGCTCAGCAGCAGGGTGGGGCTACCTTTGCCTGGGACTATCAGGAAATACCAGTTGACAACTATGAAATCTTGGCTGAAGAATCGGCAGTGGAAAATCTGGAGATTGCCATCCCCAAAGCAGGAGTGCTGACTGACCTGGATGATCCTGTTTCTGCTTGGGATGATCTTGGATGGAGGAATGTACCTGTCCAGCAGCATGCCAGAGAATCGGCAGTGGAAAATCTGGAGATTGCCATCCCTAAAGCCGAAGTAGATGATGTGGAGTTCCAGGGAGCTAGGGCAGTTGGCTCATCTCCCCAGCCACAGATTACAGAAGGTATGGACTTACTGGGCTGTTCAGAGGATGTTAGGGATTATGCATCGCCTGCCCAAGTACTGGCAGCAGGACAGAGTACTGCAGACCCCTGCCCTACACCCGTGGCAGTTTTGAAGGCCCGAGGTGAGAAGGTGATGGTTCCTCTTTCCCAGGGGATTTCAGAGATGCAGGGAGGAGAAGCAGCCCTTTCCCCTCCCCAACAGTTAGCCAGAGCAGATGGTGTGGAGTCCCCAGGAGAAGTGCTGGCAACAGGGCAGAGTGATAGCAACCTCTGCCCAGCACCGGAAACAACTGTGGAGTTTCAGGGAGCCGGGGCAGTTGGCCCCTCTCTCCAGCAACAAGCTGAGGTGGTAAAGCTTTTACCCCCAGCTGAATCACTGGCAGCAGGGCAGAATGTTACTGGCCGCTGCACACAACTGCCACTTGAGCTGACATCGGTGGATGGGACTGCGGTCTCCACTCCCAGCAACCCAGCAGAAGAGCTGGCAACAGAGCAGAGTGCCGCGGGCCTCTGCTCTCAACTAACAGAAGAGGGAGTTCCTGTGGTACTGGATGGGACTTCGGTCTTCACTGACACAACCCCAGAAAATGGTGTGACACTGAGACAGGAGGATGTCAACCTTGCTTTGCAAGCACTGGGGGATTTTCACCCACCACAAGTGGATAGGACTTCAGTCTCCACTTGTATACCCCAGGGATGGGGGGCAGTCGGCCCAGATCCCCAACAGCATGACAGACTGAGCCCAGTCACCCTGTCTTCTCCCCAGCGGCGGGTATGTTCTCTGAGAGAGGCAGAGGTTGGCTGGGTAAGTAATGCTCTGTTTGGAGCAATTTATTTGGGGTACTGTGTGGATACCGGCATTAGAAGAATGGACCTATGGACTAACTTCGGAGTCAACCCGTCTGGGGTCACCTCCTGTGTTAGTCTCCTGCCGAAAGGGGAGATGTGTGACAGGGGGTCACTTTGGACACAGGGTGAGCCAGGAAATAATGGACATTAAGAAATATATCTTGGACTACCTACAATGGGTCTGTAATATTTATCCACCATATTCCCAAGGATATCTGTAAAGGACTATTTACTGATTCTGAACTCAACAGGTTAATTGAGAGATACGGATGTGTTCAGCCTCAATCACCTGTCTGCCTAGTGTAATGCTAATGAATCACAGCTTCTAAAAGACCTGTTCATTGTTTGTGGTGATGTGGATTGGGGAAATTAAGTCTGTCCTTGTGTGTATTGTAAAGTAACAGACAGTCTGGTGAATATAAAGGTCATGCATAGTTATTTAAACATAAAGGGATTAGCTGTTGCTTTCTAAGAGATGGGTATTGGGAGACAAAAGCTAGCCTACTGTCAATTGTGTATTGGGTCTTGTTATGTTGTAGGTGGAGCTGGACCATTGTTCATTGTAGATTAATGCAGTATTGGATGTGTATAAAAGTTACAATGTTTTTGGCAATAAAGTCAGTCTATCCAGAGAAAGATACAGAGTGCGTCTCGTCCTTTCAGAAGGATTAATTCCTATGGGAAGTGGTCATCTGGCTGTGGAGAATCGGCAGTGAATTTGTGTCCAGGAGAGGGAAGAGATCTAAACGGCGTTACCCCCTTTCGTATTTGGGGTGCCGTTACAGGGTCATCTGAGGTGTGAAGGTGCAGGAATTGGGGAGATCTGAGGTGTGAAGGTGAAGAAATTGGGGAGATCTGAGGTGTGAAGGTGCAGGAATTGGGGTCATCTGAGGTGTGAAGGTGCAGGAATTGGAGAGATCTTAGGTGTGAAGGTGAAGGAATTGGGGTGATCTGAGGTGTGAAGGTGCAGGAATTCGGGTCATCTGAGGTGTGAAGGTGCAGGAATTGGGGAGATCTGAGGTGTGAAGGTGAAGGAATTGGGGAGATCTGAGGTGTGAAGGTCCAGGAATTGGGGTGATCTGAGGAGTGAAGGTCCAGGAATTGGGGAGATCTGAGGTGAGGAGTGAAGGTCCAGGAATTGGGGAGTTCTGAGGTGTGAAGGTCCAGGAATTGGGGAGATCTGAGGTGTGAAGGTCCAGGAATTGGGGTTATCTGAGGAGTGAAGTCCAGGAATTGGGGAGATCGGAGGAGTGAAGGTCCAGGAATTGGGAAGATCTGAGGTGAGGAGTCTTGAAGGTCCAGGAATTGGAGAGATCTGAGGTGTGAAGGTCCAGGAATTGGGGAGATCTGAGGTGTGAAGGTCCAGGAATTGGGGTGATCTGAGGAGTGAAGGTGCAGGAATTGGGGTGATCTGGGGTCAAGGTGCAGGAATTGAGGTGATCTGAGGTGTGAAGGTGCAGGAATTGGGGTGATCTGAGGGGTGAAGGTCCAGGAATTGGGATGATTTGTAAAAGTTTCAATGGCAGACATTTATCTGGAGAGTACTATGAGCTCCTCCATTCCTCCCCACAGACACTCGTACAATGTATACATCACATACCAGATGTCCCGGTGACTCGGTGACCAATTCTCCTTCTCCTCTGTAGTAGGATGCAGTGAAATTCAGTGGCAGGAGATCTCTGAAAATGAGAGCAGCTATTATTATATATATTGGTGAGTACATTAGATCTGGCCAATATAAAGGCAAACAGCGGACAATAGACCAGTCACTGGTATTGTATGTAGTTGCTCAGCAGCTGATATTTTCCCCGTTATTCTTACCATGCCTAGTTCTCTGTATGGAGAAGGTCATCTTGGTAGAGGCACTGCCTCCTCATGTCAGATCTCCCATGATGTGATGACCAGTGATCTGATGAATGGAGGAGGGTAATGATAAAGAACCAGCAGGGGAGGTGGAGGAAGCCCAGATCCATGAAATGAATGAAGAAGAAGCGGGGAGATCCTACCACTGCAGGATCTCAGGTACACCTTCCACTCCATGACTAGCAGTGCCTTAGATCTCGCTCTGCAGATATACAGCTATAGGCCTACACAAAAGGAGTGCCCAGGCACACTGACATACCAGGAAGTGTACTTTTTATATTTTAGGAGGCGATCAAGACAACACATAATTTTGTTTAGGGTAAAGCTTAGACAAAAATAGCATTTTAAAGGCAGTACAGTGATTTTATGGTTAGCACTTCTACCCTGCAGCACTGGGGTCTTCGGGTCATGTCCCAGCCAGGACACCTAGTATGTGTTTGAATCTATGTATATATGTGGGATAGGGACCTTAGATTGTAAGCTTCTGGAGAACAGAGACTAGGGATGAGCCAAACACCCCCCTGTTCGGTTCGCACCAGAACCTGCAAACGGACCGAAAGTTCGTGCGAACTTTAGAACCCTATTAAATACAATGGACGCGAACGTTCAAAATCAAAAGTGCTAATTATAACGGCTAATATGTAAGTTATTGTCCTAAAAAGGGTTTGGGGACCCGGGTTCTGCCCCAGGGGACATGTATCAATGCAAAAGGAAGTTTTAAAAACTGACGTTTTTTCGGGAGCAGTGATTTTAATGATGCTTAAAGTGAAGAAAAAAAGTGAAATATTCCTTTAAATGTCGTACCTGGGGGATGTCTATAGTATGCCTGTGAAGTGGCACGTGTTTCCCGTGTTTAGAACTGTCCCTGCACAAAATTAAATTTCTTAAGGAAAAAAAGTAATTTAAAACTGCTTGCGGCTTTAATGTAATGTCTGGTCCTGGCAATATGGATGAAAATCATTGAGAAAAATGGCATGGCTACCCCCCCCCCCCCCAGCCCACTACCAGCCCCTTTGGGTCTTGTATGGATATTAAGGGGAACCCCACACCCAAATTAAAAAAAGGCCCTATATACTCTGAACAGCAGTATACAGGCGGTGCAAACAAGACAGGGACTGTAGGTTTGTTCTTAAGTAGAATCTGTTTGTAATTTGGAACAGGTACATTTTTAAATGTAGCTCCAGCCAAAAAATCTATTTTTAAGCTTTTTGGAAAACATAGGGAAGGGTTATCACCCCTGTAACATTTGTTTTGCTGTCTGTGCCCCTGTTCAGAACATTTCACCTCACTTTCCGTCCCAATGACAAATGTTTTTGGAAAATTTGGGGGTTTTATTGAAACAAGAATTGGTGATAAAGCATCAGTAGAGAGGAGACACCTTTTTCCCCATATTAACTCTTACAGGAGAGAATTTCCCTTCCTAGGGGTAGATTTCCTCTCACTTCCTGTTGTCTCCTTCCGTTTGCAAGTAGGAGTCGTTTGTAAGTTGGATGTTTGAAAGTAGGGGCCTGCCGTATATACTCTGCAGAAATTTGGCCCTTAGGTGTTGGTGTTGCCACAACACTGTAAGCCCTCACAGTTACTCTTGGGCGTTGGAATGCCCTGCTGTCAACTATTATATCAGGGATTGTAATTACATGCCATTGTTGAACAGTGGTAGGAAAAATTGTGTCTTTGGTGGTGGAGGTGTTGCTACAACACTGTCAGCCCTCACAGTTACTCTTGGTGGGCGCATGAATGGGTCCTGCTGTGAATTATTAGATCAAGAATTGTAATTACATGCCCCTGTTAAACAGGGGCAGAAAAATTGGGCCTTAGGCACTGGTGCCACAACACTGCAACCCCTCACAGATACTGTACTTGGAGCGCAGCAATGAGTACTTGGTGCAAAGTATTGCATCAAAAATTGTAATTACATGCCCCTGTTGAACAGGGGCAGAAAAATTGGGCCTTATGCACTGGTGCTGGTGCCACAACACTGCAACCCCTCACAGATACTGTAATTGGAGCGCAGCAATGAGCCCTGCTGCAAAGCATTGCATCAAAAATTGTAAATACACGCCCCTGTTAAACAGGGGCTGAAAAATTGGGCCTTAGCCACTGGTGGCGGTGCCCAGAACCAAAATGTTCTTTCAAGCTATCAGCATGATTATTGAGGAGGAAGGGGATAGTCACTCAGCATAACAGGATAGTCACTCAGCATCAGCATAGGCAGTCTTGAAGGGATCTGACATTTAAAAGAAAATTATTTGGTTACATCAGCATCAGGTGCTTGGTAGCTGGTGGTTATCCAAGACTGATTCATTTTTATGAAGGTGAGTCGATCGACCGAGTCAGTTGACAGGCGCACCCTGTGATCGGTTTCAAAGCCTCCAGCAGCACTGAATGTGCGTTCCGAAAGAACGCTGGATGCAGGATAGGCCGTACCTCAATTGCATACTGTGCAAGCTCTGGCCAGTGATCCATCCTCAAGACCCAGTAACCCAGAGGATTTTCGGTGGGAAAGGTGTCAAAGTCTGATCTTGCCCCTAGGTATTCCTGCACCATATAAACCAGACGCTGGCGATGGTTGCTAGAACCGATCATACCTTGGGGCTGCAGACAAAAAAATTGTCTGAACGCATCGGTCAGACGGCCACCTTCTCCACCGCTCCTTCTTTGACTGACTGAAGCCTCAGCAACACGTTGTCCAGGACCAGGAATTTGTAATCTCCCAGTCTCTGGGAACATGTTGCACAGACCTTTCTGCAAGGCCTCCCGAAAATGCCTCATTCTCTGCTCCCTCTGCGACGGCAAGATAAGGTCCGCAACCTTACCCTTGTAACGTGAATCAAGGAGGGTTGCCAGCCAGTAATGATCCCTCTCCTTGATTGCACGAATACGAGGATCCTTCCGCAGGCTTTGCAGGATCAGGGAGGCCATGCAGCGTAGGTTTGCTGAGGCATTCGGTGCGGAGACCTCTGGGTCACTGAGGATGACATGATACGCAGCCACCTCCTCCCAGCCACGTACAAGTCCATGGGTGTCTTGGGACTGTAATTGATCCCTTGAAGACTGCTGCTGATGCTGAGTGCTAGTCTCCACCTCCATGCTGACACAATCCTCCTCCTCCTTCTCGTTCTCTTCCTGTGTGATAGCCGGGCCAGCAGGAACACTGTCTGGATAAAGGGGGCCTTGAGAGGTAAGGAAGTCCTCCTCTTCCTGCCTCTGTTCTGCCTCAAGTGCCCTGTCCATTATTTCACGCAGCATGTGCTCCAACAGGTGGACAACAGGGACAGTGTCACTGATGCATGCACTGTCACTGCTCCCCATCCTTGTGGCCTCCTCAAATGGTGCCAGGACAGTGCATGCATCCCTGATCATGGCCCACTGGCGTGGGGAAAAAATCCAAGCTCCCCTGACCCTGTCCTGGTGCCATATTGCAACAGATACTCATTGATGGCACTCTGCTGTGTGTGCAGCTGCTGCAGCATGGCCAACGTAGAGATCCACCTGGTGGGCATGTCACAGATTAGGCGGTTCTTGGGCAGGTTGTAATCCTTTTGCAGCTCAGCCAGCCGAGCACTGGCATTATATGACCGGCGGAAAAGCCCACAGAGTTTCCTGGCCTGCTTCAGGACCTCCTGTAAGCCCAGGTACCTGCCCAAGAACCGCTGCACCACCTAGTTAAGGACGTGAGCCAAACAGGGCACATGGGTCAGTTGTCTCAGTTGGAGGGCGGAGAGGAGGTTGGTGCCGTTGTCGGAAACCACCTTTCCTGGCTTAAGCTCACGTGGCGTCAACCACCTCTGAGCCTGCCCCTGCAGAGCTGACAGAATCTCTGCCCCAGTGTGGCTCCTGTCCCCCAAGCACACCAGCTCAAGCACCGCATGGCATCTTTTTGCCTGCGTACTGGCGTAGCCCCTTGAACACCTACGGAGCACCGCTGGTTCCGAGGACAAATCAGCACAGGAATAGGCCATGGAGGAAGAAGAAGAGGAGGGGGTGGAGGAGAGAGGTGTGTCAGAATCACCAGTAGTAACATTTTGGAGGCGTGGTGGTGGAACAACCTCCAACACTACTGCACCTTGTCCTGCATCCTTCCCAGCTGCCAGCAGAGTCATCCAATGCACTGTGAAAGATAGGTAACGTCCCTGTCCATGCCTGCTGGACCATGAGTCAGCGGTAATATGCACCTTACCGCTGACCGCTCTGTCCAGCGAGGCCAAGACATTGCCTTCCACATGCCGGTAGAGAGCCGGAATAGCCTTCCGTGAGAAAAAGTGGCGTTTGGGAACCTGCCACTGAGGAACCGCACATTCCACAAACTCACGGAAGGGGGCAGAGTCTACCAACTGAAAAGGCAGCAGTTGAAGTGCTAGCAATTTAGCCAAGCTAGCATTCAACCGCTTGGCATGTGGATGGCTGGGAGTGAACTTATTTCGGCGGTGCAGCAGCTGGGGCAGGGAAATTTGCCTGGTACAATCGGACGTCGGTGTACCGATAGCAGATTGCCCACAAGTACTTGGCTGTGACACACCTAATTCTACACCTTCATTCCTCTCAGTGCAGGTTTCAGAGAGGATTGAAGGTATAGTGGGGTTGGAGATCCCAGCTGATGAGGAGCAAGGAGAGGTCCGCCTTGTTCTTTGGTGTGGGTCTTTTAGGTGTGCTTGCCAACGGACTGCATGTCAGGTCGACATATGTCTGGTCAAGCACGTGGTGCCCAAGCGGCTGATGTTTTGGCCACGCGAGATACGCTTTAGACATATGTTGCAAATGGCAACTGTGCGATCTGCTGCACATGTCTGAAAAAAGGCCCACACCAAAGAACTTTTTGAATAACACGCAGAGACAGCAGCGCCCTGCACATGCGGAGCTCTGCGGTGTGATGCAGTCGGTGTGCTGCCCTTAAGCTGGCCCCTGGAGGGCATCCTGCCTCATTTGAGATGTGCCTCCTCCTCCTCCTCCTCCTCTCTCCTATCAGGCACCCACGTGGAGTCAGTGACCTCATCATCCCCTCCCTCCTCATCACTGGAGCCAATCTGGCAGTATGCTGCAGCTGGGGGAACGTGACTGCCAGATAGCTGACCTTGTTGGGCACCCCCTCTCTCTGGGCTCACGCTACTACCCCCTCTCTCTGAGCTCACGTTACTGCCTTCCTCCAGCTGGGTTCCATCATCGGAGCCTTCAAAACGCTGGGCATCTTCTTGGAGCATGTACCCAACACTGTGCTCAAACAGTTCGGGGGACTCCTCAGGAGGACATGGTGGGGCTAGGGAAGGAGTGACTGATGCCATTGAGCCGAGGGAAGAGGCCGCTTTGGCAGCTGCTTTGCCAGACCAAGTACCCTGAGCCTGGGTGAGAGAGGATGAGGAGGAGGACGGCTTGGTCATCCACTCTACCAAGTCTTCGGCATGTTGCGTCTCAACATGGCCAGCTGCCAAAAAGAAGGACAAGCGTGTCCCACGGCCACTTGCTGATGAGGATGCACCGTGTCCACGACCAGCAGCACTGTTGCCTCTAGACACAGAGCCTGCTTGCCCTCTTTTATTGCCTCGTGACTGTCTGCCTCTCATTGTTTGCCTTCCAGACATACTAATGGCCTGCTGTGGTGTTAGTATGGGAAAAGTAGCAATTGTTTTCAGTTAGTTTTAGGTGAAAACTGTGCAGAGGACACAGTACACTGAAAATACTTGCAGCTCTCTGCTTGTGGTTTTATTATGAGAACACCACTATAATAGTCACTAACTGTATTCAGGTGAGCTTTAGGTGAATGCTATGCACTGACTGTCTGCAGCTTGCACAATCACCGGCCTGCCTGTCACAGTATAGAGAATAACTGTATTCAGGTGAGCTTTAGGTGAACGCTATGCAAAGCACACAGTAGTACACTAAGTGAAACACTGACTGTCTGCAGCTTGCACTGTCACAGTATATAACAGGAACGGATCTAGCTAAACTGAATACAGTGTATAAATATATATACACAACACCTAGGATGCATATATATCCTCTACACACTGTAACAGCAGCTAACTGACTCGCCTGCCTGCTCTATCTAACTCAATATAAATGACACTGTCTCTCTTTCTCTGTAACTCTCTTTCACAAACGCCAACACACTACACAATGCCGACTTCCAGGTGGCCTTATATAGTGTGGGGCGTGTACCTACTCCTCTGAGCCATGATTGGCCAAAGCCACCCTGGCTTTGGCCAATTACGGCTCTCTGTACAGACGGCACTGTGATTGGCCAAGCATACGGGTCATAGTGCATGCTTGACCAATCATCAGCCAGCAATGCACTGCGATGCCGCAGTGAATTATGTGCCGTGACGTGCCATTTGAATTTGGCGCAAATGGCCCATAATGTTCGATCTTCGTCGAACGAACAATGTTCGAGTCGAAATGTGTAGTATGTTTATCGTTGGCACTATAACAATGTCTGTGATCAATACATTTCTAGATTGCCCCTATAACATAGCAAATCCTCCATTTTTATATTCAAGTCCACCTTGAGGGGACAATAGTGTCCATTCACTTCAAGTGACCATTCAGAGAAGAACTAGGGTTGGGAGTTAGCAGTTGTGAAAAGGTACTTCTAGGTCAAAGCCACCATTTTTGTGTGGAATTACATTTTGGAGTTAAAAGGCGATTTTAGACATTTAAAATTAAAACACATGTATACACTCTTCCTAATATACAGTGTAATGTACATATGTATACTACATCAGGATCCCCAAAGTCCCCTCCCCGTACATCAGGGTCCTCAGAGTCCCCCCTTGCATTAGAATCCCCAAAGTTCCCTCCACTTTACATTAGGGTCCTCAGAGTTCCCCCCCCCCCCCCTTACATCAGGGTCTCCAGAGTTCCCCTTCTTTATATCAGCGTCCCCAGCATTCCCCCTCTTACATCAGGGCCATTAGAGTCCCCCCTTCACATCAGCATCTCCATAATCCCCCCATACATTAGGGCCCCCCAAGTCTCCCCCTTACATCAAGGTTCTCACAGTTGCCCTACCCCTTACATCAGGGTTCCCAGAGACTCCCCTTACATCAGCATCTCCAGAGTCTTCCCCTTACATTATGCCCCCCAAAACCCCCTTACATCAGCAATTATCTCCAATGTCCCCTCCCCCTTGCATTAGGATCCTCAGTGTTCCCTCACCCCCTTACATCAGGGTCTCCAGGGTTTCCCTGCTTTATATCAGGGTCAAAAGCATTCCACTCCCCGTTACATCAGGGTCCCCAGAGTCTCCCCTTATATCAGCATCTCTATAGACCCCCTTACATTAGGGCCCCCCAAGTCTCCCCCTTACATCAGGGTCCTCACAGTTGCCCTACCCCTTGCATCAGGGTCCCCAGAGACTCCCCTTACATCAGCATCTCCAGAGTCTCCCCCTTACATTAGAGCCCCCTAAGTCTCCCCCCTTATATCAAGGTCCCCAGAGTTCTCCCTTTACATCAGGGTCCCCAGAGTCTCCTCACATATATCAGCATCTCTAGAGTATCCCCCCCACATCAGGGCCCCCTAGAGTCTCCCCTTACATCAGGGTCCCCAGAGTTCCCTTCCCTTACATCAGGGTCTCCGGAGTCCCCCCTACTTACATCAGGGTCCCCAGAGTCCCCTCCCCCTACATGAGGATCCCCAAAGTTCCCCTTATTTACATCAGCATCTCCTGAGTTTCCCACCTTACATCAGGGTTCTCAGAGTCCCCCCTTACATTAGGGCCCCCCAAAATTCCACCCTTACATCAGCGTCTCCAAAGTCCCCTACCCTTTACATTAAGGTCCCCAGAGTCCCCCCTTTACATCAGGGTCCCCAGAGTCCCCTCTCATATATCAGCATCTACAGAGTACCCTTCCCCTACCCCACACATCGGGGCCCCCTGAGTCTCCCCTTACATGAGGGTCCCCAGAGTTCCCTTGCCCTTACATCAGGGTCTCCAGAGCCCCCCCCTTATATCAGGGTCCCCAGAGTCCCATCCCCATTACATCAAAGTCATCAGAGCTCCCCTTTACATCATGGTCCCCAGAATCCCTCTACCTACATGAGGGTCCCTAGAGCCCATCTTCTCTGAAAAATCCTTGAAATCTACAGTCTGATCACGTAAAATGTATCTAAACCCAAAAATAAAAATGTTTTTATTTTTTCAGGGTTTTTTCCTTTAATTTCTCCTGATCTTGCCAGTAACACACTTCCTGTCCTTGGGTGACAACGCTCACTCACTGTACTGTATCTCTGGAGGAGCAGCATTGTATCCGGAGCACTGGGCTGGTGTTCTGATGATCGGGATATACTCGTGTATTTATCCGGTCTTGTTGTGTACGGTTCAGGTGTGGGACGGATTGGTAGTCAGGTATTTATTATCATTAACCATCTCCCTCCTGCACTGTAGAGACACGCGGGGAATGCGACTACCGAGAGGAATTCTGACAATGCTGACACCTCAAAGCCATCACATCTGCTGCCTCCCTCCTCACAGCTATGGATTCTGTATTCCTAGGAAAAACATCCACCCCGGGGGTCACACGGGGCAATGAGGGCCCCAGGGAGAAAATTGTTTATATCCGATCAAAGAATGACTCCAGGTGCCGAGTATTTCGATTCTGCTGCTATCCAGGAAACTCTGCAATAGTGCTAAAGTCTATGAACATTAACCACTTCAATACCGGCCACTTTTACCCCCTTCCTGCCCAGGCCAATTTTCCGCTTTCAGCGCTGTCGCACTTTGAATGACAACTACGCGGTTATGCAACACTGTACCAACATGACATTTTTATCATTTTTTTTTTTAGACATTTGGTGGTATTTAATTACTGCTGGGTTTTTTTTTTTTGCTAAACTAATAAAGAAAGAACAAACATTTTGAAAAAAAAATAAAAAATTCTTAGTTTCTGTTATAACATTTAGCAAATAAGTAAGTTTACTTCTTAACTGGTGTGCGCTGATGAGGCTCCACTAATGGGCACTGATAAGGCTGCACTGATAGTCAGCACTGATGGCACTGATATGTTGCACTGATGGGCACTGATAATTGGCACTGATGGGTACTGATAGATGGCAATGATGAGGAGAGACTAATGGGCACTGATATGCTGCACTGATGGGCACAGATTTGCAGCACTGATGAGGCTGCACTGATGGGCACTGATGAGGCTGAACTGATGGGCAGCACTGATGGGCACTGATATGCTGCACTGATGGGCACTGATAATTGTCACTGATGGGCACGGATAGGTGGCAATGATGAGGAGACACTGATGGGCACTGATAGGCAGCACTGATGGGCACTGATAGTCAGCACTTATGGGCACTGATAGTCAGCACTTATGGGCACTGATTTGCTACACTGATTGGTACTGATAGGTGGCAATGATGAGAAGAGTCTGATGGGCACTGATACTCAGCACTGATGAGGCTGCACTGATAGTCAGCACTTATGGGCACTTATAGGCAGCACTGATGGTACTGATATGCTGCACTGATGGGCACTGATAGGTGGCCATGATGAGGTGAGACTGATGGGCACTGATATGCAGCATTGATGAGGCAGCACCGATGGGCACTGATGAGGCTGCACTGATGGGCACTGATAGGCAGCACTGATGGTACTGATAGGTGGCAACGATGAGGAGACACTGAAAGGCAGCACTGATTGGCGCTGATATGCTTTACTGATGGGCACTGATAGTAAGCACTTATGGGCACTGATAGGCAGCACTGATGGTACTGATTTGCTACACTGATGGGCACTGATAATTGGTACTGATAGGTGGCAATGACGAGAAGAGACTGATGGGCACTGATAGGCAGCACTGATTGGCACTGATATGCTCCACTGATGGGCACTGATGAGGCAGCACCGATGGGCACTGATGAGGCTGCACTGATGGGCACTGATAGGCAGCACTGATGGTACTGATATGCTTCACTGATGGGCACTGATAATTGGCACTGATGGGCACTGATAGGTGGCAATGATGAGGAGACACTGATAGGCAGCACTGATTGGCAGCACTGATTAGCACTGATATGCTGCACTGATGGGCACTGATGAGGCTGCACTGATAGTCAGCACTTATGGGCACTGATAGGCAACACTGATGGTACTGATATGCTGCACTGATGGGCACTAATAGGTGGCTATGATGAGGAGAGACTGATGGGCACTGATATTCAGCACTGAAGGGCACTGATATGCTGCACTGATGGGCACTGATATGCAGCACTGATAAGGCAGCACTGATGGGCACTGATAGGTGGCAATGATAAGGAGAGACTGATGGGCACTGATAGGCAGCACTGATAGGTGGTAATGATGAGGAGAGACTGATGGACACTGATAGGCAGCACTGATGGGCACTGATAGGTGGCAATGATAAGGAGAGACTGATGAGCACTGATATGCTGCACTGAAGGGCAATGATATGCTGCACTGAAGGGCACTTATAGGGATGCACTGATAATCAGGACACGGATGACCATTGCCCTGATTATCAGTGTAGATGTCCTCTGTCACACTTGTAGGTTACTGGCTCTCCTATGCTCACACTGTGACAGCGCATGAGGAAAAGACTGTTGATAACCATCAAGTTTGTTTACATTGTGATTAGCTGTGATTGGACATATTTGGTCACATGGTAAAGGGCCGCTGTGATTGGCCCTTTACCCAGTTCTGGGATCAGTTGTGTCTGTAGGACACAGTGATCAGAGAGCGCACCGGATGCAGGTCCCAGTTGGGCGTGCGGGGGGGGGGGGGGGGGGTTGGCGGGCGTGGTTCTGGGATTGCACCTGTTTTGTTATTCCTTTCAACAAGAATTGGGAGTGTCTTGTCTTTGTCAATAAAGAGATTCCAAAAAACACTGCAGAGACATTTAGCTTCCTGAAGAACACCAGTGAAGGTCTCCTCCATTTCTCCCATTGATAGACATATGCTTGTAATGTCTGTTTGTTTGTTATAGTTTATGATACATCTGGATTGCACTGCTATGTCTCTGCTTTGGGATTTGATGCCATCATGTTTATAAATACACTACTTATGTTCTCTCCACCTCTTTACTAGGAAAAGGTCATGTTTGTCAAAGGCTCCTCCGTAGGGCAGATGAAGATACAGACACAGAGTACTTACCTGGCCTTGGTCAGTTTCAGGATGTGATCTTTGTCTTGGATCCGGACCGTGTATTCAGCCTGGTCCTCATAGAGCACCTAGAAAATGGGAGTCTCTATTAATACCAAGTTTAATCAATAGATAACCAGAGACCACAGACATACTACAAGAGACGGTTAGAGACTGCAGACATACTACAGGAGATGGTCAGAGACTGCAGACATACTACAGGAGATGGTCAGAGACTGCAGACATACTACAGGTGATGGTCAGAGACTGCAGACATACTACAGGAGATGGTCAGAGACTGCAGACATAGTACAGGAGATGCTCAGAGACAGCAGATATACTACAATAGATGGTCAGAGACAGCAGACATAGTACAAGAGATGATCAGAGACTGCAGACATAGTACAGGAGATGATCAGAGACAGCAGACATAGTACAGGAGATGGTCAGAGACTGCAGACATAGTACAGGAGATGGTCAGAGACAGCAGATATACTACAATAGATGGTCAGAGACAGCAGACATAGTACAAGAGATGATCAGAGACTGCAGACATAGTACAGGAGATGATCAGAGACAGCAGACATAGTACAGGAGATGGTCAGAGACTGCAGACATAGTACAGGAGATGATCAGAGACAGCAGACATAGTACAGGAGATGGTCAGAGACTGCAGACATACTACAGGAGATGGTCAGAGACTGCAGACATACTACAGGAGATGGTCAGAGACTGCAGACATACTACAGGTGATGGTCAGAGACTGCAGACATACTACAGGAGATGGTCAGAGACTGCAGACATACTACAGGAGATGGTCAGAGACTGCAGACATAGTACAGGAGATGCTCAGAGACAGCAGATATACTACAATAGATGGTCAGAGACAGCAGACATAGTACAAGAGATGATCAGAGACTGCAGACATAGTACAGGAGATGATCAGAGACAGCAGACATAGTACAGGAGATGGTCAGAGACTGCAGACATAGTACAGGAGATGGTCAGAGACAGCAGATATACTACAATAGATGGTCAGAGACAGCAGACATAGTACAAGAGATGATCAGAGACTGCAGACATAGTACAGGAGATGATCAGAGACAGCAGACATAGTACAGGAGATGGTCAGAGACTGCAGACATAGTACAGGAGATGATCAGAGACAGCAGACATAATACAGGAGATGGTCAGAGACTGCAGACATGCTACAGGAGATGGTCAGAGACTGCAGACATAATACAGGAGATGGTCAGAGACTGCAGACATAGTACAGGAGATGATCAGAGACTGCAGACATACTACAGGAGATGATCAGAGACAGCAGACATAGTACAGGAGATGGTCAGAGACTGGATATCAGGGACTTGTTCAGGAGACAGTGACAGATTGAACACTGATTCCATAAACTTGCTAGAGATGATTGCTTTTTCAGCTTATTTACAAATCAATAATTTCACATTTGTACTCTCTCCTCCTATCGGCATATTCCTTGTCAATTTATGCTGTAAACATGATTCTCCTCCAGAGGGTCCTTTGATTCCTCCTGTATTGAACTGTATTGTAACTGTACTGTCTGCCCTCCTGTTGAAAAATCTTCTGTGTGCAGCAGCCCCCCTAATACTTACCTGAGCCCCATTTCAATCCAGCGATGTTGCATGAGTGCCTCAGCTGTCCGGGCACTCTCTCTCCTCATTGGCTGAGACAGCACCACTCGCTGCTGTCGATCAAAGCAAGTGAGTCAATCAGGAGAGAGAGGGGGTGGGGCCGGGCCACAGCTTCATGTCCGAATGGACACACAATAGAGCAGCTGCTTTGCTCAGGTGCTCCCACAGCAAGCTGCTTGCTGTGGGGGCACTCGGCAGAAGGGAGGGGCCAGGAGCGCTGGCGAGGGACCCGAGAAGAGGAGGATCTGGGCTGCTCTGTGCAAAACCATTACAACAGAGCAGGTAATATCACTTTAAGGGCTGACTCAGCTCAAATATGCAGATCAGTACCTCGTGGCCTCTGGCCACTAACTTCTAAAAGTTTCTCCAAACTTCTAGATCTAGGGGGAGGTACCAGAGACCTGCCTTCGTGGAGCCACCCAGCCTGACCTGCTGTAACCCTGACCCAATTTCTTTGCCATTCTGAAGCTTCCCTCCAACCACTTTGCATTTTATATATACTGTGATTCTGTACTTGCCAAATATGCTGAAGAAATCTCCCTCCACTGAGTCTGGCTGCAACCATTTTAACTGTGGGCAGCTGAAGCTGCTGCCTGTTCACTTCCTGGATTTACACAGACACACAGAGGCACACCTCCAGCTCTGCAGCTCTCATTGGCCCTCTTAAGACTCATCCCCCCTCCCTTCCTGGCAAACTCTCACTAGAGTGAGAGAGAGAGAGCTGTGCATGATGTCATAAGCCTAGGCTAATGACCAGACAAGAAACAGGAAGTGGGCTGGCTGTATAAGGTATTTACTGGCAGAAAAAAAAAATGTTTTACTATCCAAAGATAAAACAGCAAGTGCAGAATATTTAATAGATGGAAAGATACAAATATAACTGAAGGCATACCTCCCAACATTTTGAGATGGGAATGAGGGACACCTATCAGCAAAAGTATGCAGGACACGCCCCTTGTCACGCCCCCTTAAAGGACAATTGTACAAGAAAACAAGATTGGTTAAACCCACAAGTGCTTTTTTACCCCTACCATTCCTTTATATTGGTTTTTGGAATTTACAAATACAGCAATTTAGAAATCAGATGAAAGGTTTAGCACTGGGAAACACTTTTTGATAGCTAAAAAGTGCATTTTATATACATCTATATGGATCAGACCAAAATGAGGGACAAATGAGGAGGAATGAGGGACAGAGGGACATTGCCCCAAATCAGGGACAGTCCCTCGGAATCAGGGACAGTCCCTCGGAAACAGGGACAGTCCCTCCGAATCAGAGACAGTCCCTCCGAATCAGAGACAGTCCCTCCGAATCAGGGACAGTCCCTCCGAATCAGGGACAGTTGGGCAATGGGAGCTATGTTGAAGGTCCGCTTTAAATTTGCCGGTATTAACACTAGTAGCACACTAGAGGGTGCTACACCACAAACATAAAACAGTGAGGTGGATTTAGACTGTACACTTTGCAAGTGCGATTTCATTTCCCCCAGAGCTGAATGTGGTGATTGGTGAAGCTCTGCTGATTTCAATCATCCAATCATGTGCAAGCAAAAATGCATTTTTTTAAAATTTAGTTTTCTTTGCACCTTACTGGGTATTCTTTACAAAGTTTTATCACATGCACAAAGCTCTGGGGGCAAACGAGTGCTTCTTGCACAGTGCGCAGTCTATTTGACTTTAGGAAATCCACCCCAAAAGTGGAAGCTCGGCTCAGTTTGCTTCCTCCCACTCCGGTGCCACATCTGGCACCTTTTGGGGGAGGAGAGAGGAACGGGTACCTGTTTTTGACAGGTACCCATCCCTACTTCCAGGAGAACTGGCTGCGGCGAGGTCCCCCGGAAGTTCGGCCCCCCTCCTCTTTTGTCTGCCGCTGGGCCAGTTAGAAAGCGCATTACAAGGAATGGCGGTGGCAGCATCTGATAGCCGGTTGGAAAATCGGCTGGGGTGCCGACATCACGGGGTTCCCAGGACAGGTAAGTGTCCTAATATTAACCGCTTGCCGAGCGTCGCCTGTACATATACGTTGGCAGAATGGCACGGCTGCGCAAAGTAACGTACCTATACATCACTTTGAATTTGCCGTCGTGCACGTGCGCCTGCCGCAAGCTCCGTGACCGTGCCTGCGGGTCCCAAAATAGCGTCAAAAGTGTCCGATGTGTCCACCATAATGTCGCGGTCACAATAAAAATCGCTGATCGCCGCCATTACTAGTAAAAAAAAAAAAAATTATTAATAAAAATTCCATAAAACTATCCCCTATTTTGTAGACGCTATAACTTTTGCGCAAACCAATCAATAAATGCTTCTTGCGATTTTTTTTTTACCAAAAATATGTAGAAGAATACGTATCGGCCTAAACTGAGGAAATTTTTTTTTTTATATTTTTTGGGGATATTTATTATAGCAAAAAGTACAAAATATTGCATTTTTTTCAAAATTGTTGCTCTATTTTTGTTTATAGCGCAAAAATAAAAAAACGCAGAGGTGATTAAATACCACCAAAAGAAATCTCTATTTGTGGGAAAAAAAGGACGTCAATTTTGTTTGGGAGCCACGTCGCACGACCGCGCAATTGTCAGTTAAAGCGACGCAGTGCCGAATCGCAAAAAGTGGCCTGGTCCTTGGGCAGCCAAATCGTCGTGGTTAAAAGTCAGCTGCTACAGTAGAGAGATTGGGGGGGGGGGGGCGGGGGCTGGAGCTCTGCTTTAAATGAATGAGAATAGGTAGGCGGCTCCTGATTATTCTGATCCCAGTTTATAAGGAGACACTTGTGTGATAGCGGTCCTCATACGGCAGGCTTTGATAGCACCTAGTGCATGGCAGTTTGTGCTCAATGAAGATGATATAATACATTGTTATATTCTCAGCAAGAAAACGACATGCCGATCTACTCTCCCCTCTTCATTTTCCTGATGAGATCATCACCTTGTGTGCGCCGGGTGCTCCGGGACGCTCATCGCCATCGTCTGATATTTCCCGGCTCCATGTAGGAGGGATGGCTGCAGGAAACGGGCACAAGAGGGAAAAAAAAAAGCAGTAAATCTCTCCCCACAAATGGTCTAATTTGAGTTGATTTTTTAACATTTTACACACAGACTACATTCACATTAGTGTGTTGTGGGAATGCGCTAGACATGTGCGGTTAGTTTAGTTCACGAATTAAAATTCCAAAGAATTTTCGTCATTCGGAAACTCGGATGTATCTGAATTTCCAAATTAGAACAGTACCGAATTTAAATCTGAAAAAAACGAGAGAAAAAAATTCGGACGAAATTCGAATCGTTTTCGAATACGTTTCGAATCGTTTTCCAATTCGAAAACTTTTCAAATTTGAATAGTTTTCCGATTTCCAAAAGAGAATAATATAGAATAGATAATAAAGGAATAGAATAGAAAAAAAATTCTATTCTATTTTATTCTTTTTGGAAATTGAAAAACTATTCAAAATTGGTTCGAAAACTTTTTTACTTCGATTCGAAAACGAATAAACAAAACGAATTCCGAAAACGAATGAAACTAATTTATGAAAATAACAAAGCGAAACAAGTTTTTTTCCTTCTGCACATGTCTGGAATGCGCACAAAATCATGCGCTTTTCCTGCACCACACAGAAACGCGTTGCCCTTTTGCTGATGCACAGTGACGTCATCTGTCTAATTTCAGCTTATTTTCCTGACGCATCATGGCAGCATACAATCGGTCGTGGCTCCGCCTCCCACAACCTGATAGGACTGGTTAAAGAGAAACTGCAGTCTGCTCACATAATTAAATAATAATAATAATAAAATAATAAATAATAATAAAAACATTTTTGTCCTTCTGAAGCTTCCCTCCAAACATATTATTTTATATATACTGTGATTCTGTACTTGCCAAATATGCTGCAGAAATCTCCCTCCACTGAGTCTGGCTGCAGCCATTTTAACTGTGGGCAGATGAAGCTGCTGCCTGTTCACTTCCTGGATTTACACAGACACACAGAGGCACACCTCCAGCTCTGCAGCTCTCATTGGTCCTCTTATGACTCACCCCCTCCCTTCCTGGCAAACTCTCACGAGAGTGAGAGAGAGAGCTGTGCATGATGTCATAACCCTAGGCTAATGAACAGACAAGAAACAGGAAGTGGGCTGTATAAGGGATTTACTGGCAGAAAAAAATGTTTTACTATCCAAAGTTAAAACAACAACAAGGGCAGAAGATTTAATAGATGGAAAGATGAAGAAAATTACTGAAGAGCCACTTTAACTATAAATCAAAGACAGACCCGGCTAACAGCATTTTCCTTTTTGTCCTCACCTGATCAGGACTGGAGTCGTGCAGCAATATGGTCCTCCGAGGACATCTTCATTACACTTTATTAAGTGAACCCGGCTCAGCTTGCGACAATAACATTTGGAGAATTCATTGCGCATACTTACGCTACTAACCATTACAAAAATGTTCACGCAACCTCCCGTATGGCGAGTTAGTTCCCAATGGCGGCCGCTCCATTAGGGGCAGCCCCCTAATCCATGCGCCCGACCTCTAATCTACATGCAGGGCGCCAGACGCATGGATTCCAATGGTTTTTTAAATTGTATTTTTAATCACATGATTAGAGGGCTCTAATTGGCTTAAAAAAAAGGGTGGGCTCGGGTCGCAGAGCACTGTGCCCTGAGCCCACCCAGTTGTGTGGCAATAGTTAATTAAAGTGGTTGTAAACCCTTAGGTAGAACTTTCACCTACAGGTAAGCCTAGATTAAGGCTTACCTGTAGGTGCTTGCAATATCTCCTTAACCAACACAGTTTAGTAAATATTTGCAAAAAAGACTATACCGATGTCTGCCGTTTTATGAATGGGGTCATGCCGTAAGTGGCGGCTCCCGCGCGAACGCGCGGGAGTGACGTCACGCGCTGTCACGCAACTCCGGCCAGTCACAGAGCCGAAGTTCACGGACCCCGGAAGAAGAGGGGTGATTATGGACGCTCGCTACTAGCGAGGAAGACCGGGACATCGCGGGCTTCTCCTGCAGGTAAGTGACACATAATGGGCTACTATGCGATGCATAGTAGCCCATTATGCTTTACCTTTGCAGGGAAACAAAGAGGAAGTAAAATCCATCAAGGTTTACTTCCTCTTTAATATTCGCTATTGTCTTCTGCTTCTCCTACCAGCCAATCAGGAAGCGTTTGGCCGGGAGGAGAAGCAACCGTATTGACCGCCGAGGAGGAGACGCAGGGGGAAGCCTCAGAGGAGGAAACCCAGAGGAAGAGACCCAGGCAGCGTCCTAGATGGGGTAAGTGCTGGGCTTGCCGATTGGCCGAGCGATGGGGGGTGTGTTTCACTGACCGACCAACCGGGGCGGTTGGTGGGTGGTTTGTTTTATGCCCCTCCCAAAAAAATAAATAGAGCACCAGCCGCCACTGTTAGTAACCATTGCATGCTGCCATGATGCGCCAGAAAAACTGAAAATTGTATACTTATCTTTCCATAATTTTCCTTTCCTGGTGCACCTTCATGGCAGCATACTGATTCCCACTCAATGGGTGAGAGGTACAGAGAATGCCGTGAGCTGAGTTTATCTTTGATTTATAGTTAACCAATCCTATCAGGTTGTGGGGGCGGAGCCACGGCCCATTGTATGCTGCCATGAAGATGCACCAGAAAAGGAAAATTACAGAAAGGTGAGTTTACAATTTTCAGTTTAGATGCACAGCGGTGCCATTAAAGTGGAGTTCCACCCTAAAAAAAAAAAATACACCAAAATCCAGCAAAAAAAAATAATTGAAAAAAAAATAATTTTTACTTACCAGAAATGCCGGTTGCTATGCGGATGTTCTTAATCTGCCTCGTCACCTGCCGCGGCAGGTCTTCTTCCACATCCTCCTCACGTTGTCTTCTGGTGAATGGGGCGCGCTGCCTTCTGGGAAATGTGTGTGTCCCAGAAAGCAGCCGCCCATTCGCAAAGCGCATGCACAGTAGGAAACGGGCAGTGAAGCCGCAAGGCTCCACTGCCTGTTTCCCTTAGTGAGGATGAGTGGCGCCGGGACCTGCCAGGATTGAGGGGTCTCTGCGGCATGTCTGCTATAGGACAGCGTGTTTCTGTGCGTGTCAAGAAAGCGTGTGATTTTGCGCCCGTTTCCACAATGCACAAAGTGATCCTGAGGACACCCCAACACATCTCTCTCAAAAGGGTCAGGGATGTCTTTTGAGTGTTTCTTGCAAATAGGGAACAAGTTGAAACAAATGGACTACCATACACTTTGGACGCACGGAAATGCATGGAACTGCGCGCACACTCTGACAGCGTGAACAGAGCCTATACCTTTGTTTTCCCATTCAGGATTTCTCTTTTTGACGGACAATTCCTCTACAAATACAGATTATGGGGACCCGTCACACTACAGATCTGATCATACAATGTAATCATATACTGGCAGAGCTCAGCCCTTTAATTGTATGACTATGAGATCGTGCTGTGGGTGACCCAAGTGTAAGGCTGGCCATAGATGGTTCAAATCTTGGCCAGTTCAGCCCGGACCATCTGAGATTTGAACCATGTACGGCAGTGGTGACTGCTCCTCCATTTTTTGGCAAACAAACATCCCGCCTCCCCACCCACCACTCCCGGTCGGCTGGTCTGTCAGTCAAAGCTGGATTTGCCGGTTATCGGCATTCCTCTCCTAACACTGGCAACGCATGAGAAGAGGAGAGCCGATGAGCAGGGGACATCTACATTGGTAATCAGGGCACTGATTATCAATGTCCTGATTATCAGTGCAGCCCCAACAGTGCCCACCAGTGCCGTCTATCGGTGTCAATCAGTGCTGCCAATCAGTGCCCATCGGTGCTGCCAATCAGTGCCTATAAGTGCTGCCTGTCAGTGCCTATCAGTGCTGCCCGTTAGACTTGTGCACAATGGAAAAATTTGTTTAGTTTCGGTTCTTTTCTTGTGCACAACGGAAAAATTTGTTTGGTTTCGGTTCGTTTCTTTTCGGTCCTGTTGATTCGTAATCGTTCGTAATTTTGCTAGACGGGATTTTTCGTGTTCGGACTAATTCATATTTTCGCAAGCAACATTTTTCGTTGAATCAGAATGATTCGTATTAACGTAAGCCTTATTTTTAGTTGATTTATAATTCGTACTTTCGGTAGAGTACATTGTTTTTCGTTGATTCTGGACACAACTCCTACTTTCGTAACTTTTTTTGGGTTCGTTGATTCGTAATTTTCCGTGTCTCTCTCACAACGACGCTGCCTATTATGCCTAATGTGCTTCGAATGGATTTGTACTTTTCTAAATACATAGCGGTTATTTGTAACGATTCAAAATCTCGTATTTTACTTTCGTTTTTTACATGCGGCTATATACTCCGCCCCTGTACACCATTTTGAGAGGGAGTTCAGCATGGTGAGGGAGAAGCAGAGAGCAGAGCAGAGTGTTATTGTGCTTCGTATGGATTCGTACATTCGTAACTTTTTTCATAACAAATTATGCCGAAGACATTCGGGCATTCGCTATTTGCGATATAATTTATTTCGGATTCGGTTTTATTCGTAATTGCTTTGTTCGGAAATTCGAATGCTTCCGAATGTCCGAAAGTTGCTAAATTCGGACGAATTTCAATTAGTTACGAAACGAATTGCACAAGCCTACTGCCTGTCAGTGCCTATCAGTACTGCCTTTTATTGCCGCCTATCGGTGCCTATCAGTGCCACTTAACAGAGCCGCCTATCAGTGCCCATCAGTGTGCATCAATTCCGCATATCAGTGCCTCCTCATCATTGCCGCCTATCAGTGCCCATCACTGCTGCATATCTGTGCCGTCTCATTCGTGTCTCCTCATCAGTGCCGCCTATCAGTGCCCCATCAGTGCCACATCATTAGTGTCTCCTCATCAGTGCTTATCAGTCCACATCAGTGGCACCTATCAGCGCCCATCAATGCCGCCCATAGGTGTGCACAGCCTATCGCATTAGAGTGTGCACCCCAAAGCTCAAACACATATATGTGTGCGTGTGTATATACAGTATACTAACAATATCAGTAGAGCAATGGATAGTGTCATTAGGGCAGACACTGGTGTCACTAGGCTAGTGGATGGTGTCAGTATTTTTTTTTTTATTATTATTTTTTTTTACAATTTCTTTTTTATATTTATTTATTTATTTATTTTTTCAGGAGCCCCATTTAGGGGGCTTTAGTGAAATATCAGGAGTCTAAACAGGGGGAATCTGTGCCACACAGGGTGATTAGGGTGTGCCCAGGCACACCTGGCACACCCTGCGCGCACACCTATGGTGCCGCCTATCAGTGCCCATCAGTGCCACCTATCAGTGCCCATCAATGCCACATATCAGTGCTGCCTCATTATTGTCTCCTAATCAGTGCCGCCTATCAATGTCCATCAGTGCCGCCTCATCAGCACACATCAGAGAAGGAGTATAATTACATGTTTATTAAATCTTATAACAAAAACTTTTTTTTGGAAAATTTTCTTTTGAATTTTTTTTTTTCTAAATGAATGGGTTGCGCTATGCATGAAGTGCAAAAATGTGCAAATAACGCTCAAGAAAAGAGCTAAAAAACGTGCATTCACATGCGAACATAGCGGTGCGTCGCACTCCGTCAGCAAGATGAGTCGGGTGGCATTCAGAATGAATCGCACTGCTTTGCACCAATGCATGTAGCTTGTGTTGTACGTTATTGCAACGCGATAGTGTGAATGGCTTGTCAAAATCAGGAAAGTCACAATAATGATTGGTTCACACTACTGCATGTCAGGAATGTGCGCAAAATCACGAGCGCTCCCAACGCACCCAGAAGCCCGCTGTCATTTTGCAGATGTGCGGCGGTGTCATTGTCAATGGCACCCCCACGGCGCAGTTTGGTGCGTCACATTTTTGGAAATGAGTCAGGCTTGGTTTGCGAGCAAGCATGCGCACGTTTTCAGCGCGTTCCCACATGGCGTGTGTAGGGCAGCCCATTTGTTTCAGTGGACTGCCCTACACACAAGAAACTTGGAAAAGTCGTCCCTGATTCTTTTCCTAAAACGCACTTCACCGGACGCAACACAATTTGGCGCACTTGAAAACTCACAGATTTGCAGATGTGTGGAGTTGCCATTAACAATTAACGGCACCGCTGCACGTTAATCCTGAGGGGCAACACGTTTCTGTGTGTCAAGAAAGCGCACGATTTTGCGCACGTTCCTGCAGGCAAAGGTGTGAACCTAGCCTCAGGGATTCCTTTACCACGCTTCTCACAGGTAGGGCAGCCCACTGATATAAATAGGCGGCCCTACCCGTGACGCGCAAACGCGCTGAAAACATTAGAAAACGCACGCTCAGCTGCACCTGTAGGTATGAACCAATCCTACAGGAAGAACCCCTTGTCTGTACACGCGTTCCAGGTCAGTGACTGACACTTTTTTTGGAAACAACCACCATTTATGTTGGCTGCTGCTTATTTTATTTAACTTTATTTATGTGGTTTGCGCATTAGTTTTAGAACTGCTATTAGCACTGCCATTTTTGGAAAAACCTGTCGTTTTTGGAAACAACTGTCGTTTTTGGAAACAACTGTCATTTTTGGAAACAACTAACATTTTTGGAAACAACTGTTGTTTTTGGAAACAACCACCATTTATGTTGGCTGCTGCTTATTTTATTTAACTTTATTCACTGTGGTTTGCGCATTAGTTTTAGAAATGCTATTAGCACTGCCATTTTTGGAAACAACTAACATTTTTTGAAACAACTAAAAAAAATTGAAACAACTGTCGTTTTTGGAAACAACTGTGATTTTTTTAAACACCTGTCGTTTTTGGAAACTACTGTCATTTTTGTCTGCTGCTTATTTTATTTAACTTTATTCACTGTGGTTTGCACATTAGTTTTAGCACTGCTATTAGCACTGCCATTTTTGGAAAAAAATGCAATTTTTGGAAACAACTGTCATTTTTTTAAACAACTGTCGTTTTTGGAAACAACAAAAAATTTGAAAGAACTAACATTTTTGGAAACAACTGTTGTTTTTGGAAACAACCGCCATTTATGTTGGCTGCTGCTTATTTTATTTAACTTTATTCACTGTGGTTTGTGCATTAGTTTTAAAACTGCCATTTTTGGAAACAACTGTCACTTCTGGAAACAACAATTTTTTTTTAAACAACTATCGTTTTTGGAAACAACTGTCATTTTTGGAAACAAGTAACATTTTTTAAGGGCCAGTTCACACCACATGCAGTCCAGTGCGCTTTTTGCATCAAAAATGCATAGAAAGTAGGTTATATGGTTTCCAATGGCATAGTTCACACCAGTGCTTTCAGTTCCAGTGCGTTCCAGAAAAAAAAGTAGAACATGCTGCATTTTACCTGCACTGGACTGCACTGGAACGCTGTAAAACGCATAAAAACGCACTGGAACGCACCTAAATGCACCAAAAACGCACTGGAACACAATTGTCATTATTTAAAGGGGTTCCTTTAAGCTAGTGCATTGTTGGTTCACTTACCTTTTCCTTTGATTTCCCTTCTGAATTTTTTTTTCTTTGTCTGAATTTCTCACTTCCTGTTTCTCCTCACTAAACTTCACACCATCATCGGAGTGGTGTGGAGTCAGCCAGAAGAGCTTACTGAACAGCTTACTGAGGAGGGACAGGAAGTGAGAAATTCAGACAAAGAAAACAAAGAAAAAAAACATGTAGAAGATAAATCTAAGGAAAAAGGTAAGTGAACCAACAATGCACTAGATTAAAGGAACCTATTTAGAAAATAAAAAACAAACCTTTACAACCCCTTTAAGGTTAAGAAAAAAGTTGGGTGAAAAAAAGCACTGGACTGCATCAAAAACGTACCAAAAACGCACTGGAACGCATCAAAAAGGCGTCAAAAACGTGCATGCAAAAAAGCACCTGGAACGCATCCGGATTGCATTTTTATGGTGTGAACTGGCCCTAAAACAACTGTCATTTTTGGAAACAACTAACAGTTTTTTTTAAACAACTGTCGTTTTTGGAAACAACTGGCGTTTTTGGAAACAACTAACATTTTTGTTGGCTGCTGCTTATTTTTTTTAATTTTATTCACTGTGGTTTGGAAACAACTGTCATTTTTGGAAACAACTATCGTTTTTGGAAACAACTTTGTTGGCTGCTGCTTATTTTATTTAACTTTATTCACTGTGGTTTGGAAACAACTGTCATTTTTGGAAACAACTGTCCTTTTTGGAAACAACTAACGTTTTTGGAAACAACTGTCCTCTTTGGAAACTACTAACATTTTTGGAAACTACTGTCATTTTTGGCTGCTGCTTATTTTATTTAACTTTATTCGCTGTGGTTTGCACATTAGTTTTAGCACTGCTATTAGCACTGCCATTTTTGTAAAAAATTGTCATTTTTGGAAACGATTTTTTTTTTAAATAACTGTCATTCTTGGAAACAATTAACATTAACAATTAACATTTTACTGTCATTTTTGGAAACAACTGTCATTTTTTTAAAGAACTGTCATTTGTGGAAACATTGGATATCAGGGAATGTAGAGCTGAGGAGCAGGGACACACATGGGTGCTACACACACACACACAAGGTCACCCAGTGTAAGGTGTTCATGGCGTCACTCACCCTCGCTCCTGAAGAGTTGCTGCAGGAGGATGAAGATGACGGCACACAGAAGATTCCTCATAGTCTCCAGGATAGGTCAGCGGTCCAGTCTTGGGGTGAAGCGGAGGATGGGGCATTGAAGATCTGTGCGATGTGTCCACCGGATGGGAATGGACTGCCTTAGTAGAGAGATTTCTGAGCTGTATAGAGGAAGGTGACAGGCTCAGACACGCAGTGACCAGATATACACTGCGCTCCGCTCACCCCCTGGGCAGTAAAACTATTCTGAACTTTGTCCTGGGGGGGGCGGTAAATCCTCAGCTGCTTCCAGGGAATCCGCAAATTCATCCACATCAATGCAAACAATGTTGGAGGCATGCTCAGTTTTTCTTTTAAGGTGGCGTACCGAGCGTATTTGTCACCCGGGGCAGATTATTTTTTTCGAAATCTTTGAAATGTCAAGAAATGGAGACGGTAAAATAAGTTCTGTATACGATCGATGTGTAAACTAGAATCATGCTGGTGGGGGGGGATGGACAATCAGATGACAAAGACAACAGTGAGAGTGTGGCGCTCCCAGTGATATGCAGTCTGCGGAATGCACCTCAATATGTAGGTGTTCATTGTAGTGGCTCCTTTCGTAGTTGGTAGTCAGTGGCTTTGGTAACCTCTTTTTGGCCCCTTTCACACTTGTGCGACTTGTCCTGCGACTTAGAACACTGCAAAGTCGCATGACAAATCCTACCCCATGATTTCCAATGAGCACCGTTCATATCTGTGCGACTTCAAACTAGTCCCTGCATTACTTTGGTCTGACTTAGAAGCGACTTGAGGTCCGTAGACCCCAAGACTACACAGGCATAGCTTCAAGTCGCATCAAAGTCACGGCAAAATCACGCAGCAAAGCCGCCGCAACTTTTAGGTCGTACAAGTGTGAAAGGGGCCTTAGTTGGTTTTCAGTGGTTTTGATGTCCCCATTTAGATAGTAGTCAGTCGTTTTGGTGCCCCCTTGTCAGTAGTTGTTGGTAGTCAGTGGTTTTGCAACCTCCTTTAGATGGTGGCCAGTGGTTTTGGTGTTCTCTTTTAGTTGACAGTGAGTAATTTTGGTGCCGCCTTTTTGTTGGTGGTCAGTGGTTTTGGTGGCTCCTTTTGGATAGTGATGAGTGATTTTGGTGCCCTCTTTTATGTTATTCAGTGGTTTTGGTGTTTTCTTTTGGATGGTGTGATTTTGGTGCCCTTTTTTAGTTGTTATTCAGTGGTTTTGGTGTCCCCATTTAGATGGTGATCAGTAGTTTTGGTCCCCACTTTTAGTTGGCGGCCAGTAGGGATGAGCTGAACACCCCCCGGTTCGGTTTGCACCAAAACCTGCAAACGGACCTAAAGTTTGCGCGAACTTTAGAACTCTATTAAATACAATGGACTTGAACGTTCGAAATCAAAAGTGCTAATTATCAAGGCTAATATGCAAGTTATTGTCCTAAAAAGGGTTTGGGGACCCGGGTCCTGCCCCAGGGGACATGTATCAATGCAAAAAAAGTTTTAAAAACTGCCGTTTTTTCGGGAGCAGTGATTTTAATAATGCTTAAAGTGAAACAATAAAAGTGAAATATTCCTTTAAATTTCGTACCTAGGGGGTGTGTATAGTACGCCGGTAAACTAGCGATTGTTTCCCGTGTTTAGAACTGTCCCTGCACAAAATGTAATTTCTGAAGGAAAAAAAGTCGTTTAAAAGCACTCGCGGCTATTAATGAATTGTCGGCTCCTGGCAATACAGAGAAAAGTCATTGATAAAAAATAAAAAAAAATGCGTGGGGGTCCCCCCAAATTTAATTACCAGGCCCTTCAGGAACAGCACACGGTCCTCTGTTCACCGGAGCGGAGCCCCCCCGGGAATGATGCGGCTTCAGCCAGTGACAGCTCTTAAGTAGCTGAGGGCGGGGCCACCCGTCACGTGACCCCGTCCGCCTCTGACGCAAGGGGAAACCCAGGCTGATGTAACGCAGGTTTCCGTTGCATCAGAGGGGGCGGGGTCACCCGCACGTCACTGGGGAAGCCCGGATTTCCCCTTGCGTCAGAGGGGGACGGAGGGGGAAGGCCACCCGTCACGTGACCCCGTCCCCCTGCCCTCAGCTACTTAAGAGCTGTCACTGGCTGAAGCCGCGTCATTCCTGGGGTGTCTCCGCTCCGGTGAACAGAGGACCGTGTGCTGTTCCTCGTTGCGCTGGACATCATCGTTGGAGCCTGGACCTGGAGAGGAGATCATCCACCGCTGCACCCCGGAGAGGAGATCACCCATCGCAGGATACCGAGAGTGGATTACCACCGCTGGAATCTTTTTTTTATTTTTAACAAAGGACTTTTCCCAACGGTATCTGTGCGTTTTTTTTTTTTTTTTTACTCATTCTTTGTGAAATGGTAGGGGTACAATGTACCCCTTACCAATTCACATGGGGGGGCGGGATTTGGGGGAAAGGGGTCTTCCAGATTCCGATAATCTCCCCCGCTCGCAGACCCCCACAACCACCGGGCAAGGGTTGTGGGGATGAGGCCCTTGTCCCCATCAACATGGGGACATGGTGCTTTAAGGGGTCACAGACCCCCAAAGCATCCTCCCCATGTTGAGGGCATGTGGCCTGGTACGGTTCAGGAGGGGGGGGCCCTCTCTCGTCCCCCCTCTTTTTCTGTGGCCTGCCAGGTTGCGTGCTCGGATAAAGGGTCTGGTATGAATTTTTGGGGGGAACTCCACGCCATTTTTTTAAAATTTGGCGTGGAGTTCCCATTAAAATCCATACCAGACCTGAAGGGTCTGGTATGGATATTTGGGGGGAACCCCACGTCATTTTTTTTAAAATTTGACGCAGGGTTCCCCTTAATATCACTACCAGATCTGAAGGGCCTGGTAATTGAATTTGGGGGGACCCCCAGGCATTTTTTTTTATCAATGACTTTTCTCTGTATTGCCGGGAGCCAACAATTCATTATTGCCGCGAGTGCTTTTAAATGACTTTTTTTCCTTCAGAAATTACACTTTGTGCAGGGACAGTTCTGAGGACGGGAAACAAGCGCTGCTTTACAGGCATACTATACACACCCCCCAGGTACGAAATTTAAAGGAATATTTCACTTTTATTGTTTCACTTTAAGCATTATTAAAATCACTGCTCCCGAAAAAACGTCCGTTTTAAAAAAAAAAATGAGCATTGACCCGGGTCCCCAAACACTTTTTATGACAATAACTTGCATATAAGCCTTTAAAATTAGCACTTTTGATTTCTCCCATAGACTTTTACAGGGTGTTCCGCGGCTTTTCGAATTTGCCGCGAACACCCCAAATTGTTTGCTGTTCGGCGAACGGGCGAACAGGCAATGTTCGAGTCAAACGCGAAGCTCATCCCTAGCGGCCAGTACATTTTGGTTCCCCGCGTTTATTGGTGGTTAGGGGTTTTGGTGCCTCCGTTAGATGGTGGTCAGTGGTTTTGATGTCCCCTTTCAGATGTTGGTCAGTAGTTTTTGTGGCCCCTCTTAGTTGATGGTGAGTGATTTTGGTGCTGCCTATTAGTTGGTGGTTTTGGCCCCCCATTTTTGTTGGTGGTCTTGGTGGCCCCTGTTAGATGGCGGTCAGTTGTTTCGGTAGCCTCTTTTAGATGGTGGTGAGTGATTTTTGTGATGCTTTTTGTTGGTGGTCAGTGGTTTTGGTGCTCCCTTTTTGTTGGTTTTCAATGGTTTTGGTGTAACCATTTAGATAGTAATCAGTATTTTTGGTGCCCCCTTGTCAGCAAGAGGTAGTTTTGCAACCTTCTTTAGATGGTGGCCAGTGGTTTTGGTGTCCTCTTTTAGTTAACAGTGAGTGATTTTGGTGCCGCCTTTTTGTTGGTGCTCAGTGGTTTTGGTGGCCCCTTTTGGATGGTGATGAGTGATTTTGGTGCTCTCTTTTAGTTGTTATTCAGTGGTTTTGGTGTCGCCATCAGTAGTTTTAGTCCCCACTTTTAGTTGGTGGCCAGTACATTTTAGTGCCCCCTTTTTGTTGGTGGTGAGTGGTTTTGGTGCCTCCTTTAGATGGTGGTCAGAGGTTTTAATGTCCCCTTTCAGATGTTGGTCAGTAGTTTTTGTGATCCCTTTAGTTGGTGGTGAGTGATTTTGGTGCTGCCTTTTTGTTGGTGGTCTGTGGTTTTGGTGCCCCATTTTTGTTGGTGGTCAGTGGTCTTGGTGACTCCTGTTAGATGGCGATCAGTTGTTTTGGTAGCCCCTTTTAGTTGGTGGTGAGTGATTTTTATGATGCTTTTTGTTGGTGGTCCCTTTTAGATGATGGTCAGTGGTTTTGGTGCCCCTTGGAGTTGGTGGTGGGGGATTTTAGTACCCTCTTTCTAATTAGTGGTCAGTTGTCTTTTTTCTGCCCCCTTTCAGTTGGTAATCAGTGGTTTTGGTTGCCCCTTTTAAATGGTGGTCAGTGGCTTTGGTGGTCCATTTTAGTTGGTGGTCTTTGGTTTTGGTGTATGTACCTTTTAGATGGTGGCGAGTTATTTTAGTGACCCTTTTCTAATTTGTGGTCCACTGATTTTTCTGCCCCCTTTAAGATTGTGGTGAGTGCTTTTGGTGCCCCCTGTAGACAATGGTTAGTGTTTTTTTCGCCCTTTAGTTAGTGGCCAATGCCGCCCCTAGTTAGTGTAATGCCACATATGACATAAATAGTGGTCACTAAATTTGGTGCCTCCATGATGAGTGTAGTACTTTTTAGTTGGTGGTCAATGGTTTTGGTGCCCGTTTTCACTGCATCCAATTCACAGGACATGTGAGCGTGACCTGTTTTCAATGGAGCCAGTTCACACATGTCCGGGGCGGCCACGGTGTGGTTACCAAAAGGGTCCTGTGTGTTTTTGGGTCCGGTTCAGGTGTGAATTCAGGCAAAAATCAGGATGAGGTCAGGACTCTGAGACTTAAGGAATATGGATGCCACCATTGCTGTCCTGTCCTGAAAATGCTGTTTGCCAGGCTGCCATGACAGTTAGAACCAGTCTGCAGATCAGCCATTTTATTAAGACTCGATTTACACTAGTGTGATTTCTGATACGCACAGAATCGCACGACAAGAGAAATCACATTATTTTAGATCGAACATGAATTCAATCATATTTCGATCGATCAGATTATGAGATGGTGGAAACATAGGTGCTGTGATCAATCGGCAAACAATTAAATAGCCATACCTTCCCTTTCCAATTGATTTAGACCAGATTTGATCGGTTGGGGCTGAACATTATTGATTATTTTGTATCAATCAGCAGCACTGAGATGCTTTGGTTATGAATTCATCATATTTCGATCGATCAGATTGTGAGATTGTATGGTGGCAACAGAGATGCTATTGATAACTTATGATCATAACTTTGAGCCCTGGTTCACACTGACTGCGGGAATGAAATGATGCGAGTTCAGCTGAATTCGCACCATTTCATTCCCGCATGTCAGTCCTGATTTCGGGGGCGATTTCAGAGACATTGGTGCGGGTTTCTGCACAGATATAAATGGAAAATCGCCAAAAGTAGTACAGAAACTGCTTTTGGGAATTGGTGCGTCGCCGCAAATGCGGCGTCGCACTGATTCGGACAGTGGCATTGCCGCCAATTGCCGCAGATTTGGCATGTGATTTGACATGTCAAATAGAGTTGCCACCTCATCCCTTTAAACCTGAACACATATTAATTACACAGGTTCTGAGGCTAATTTAATGCAGATAATGCACCAAATGAGTTTAATTACCACCTTAATCAGCCACAGAATCTGTGTAATTAATATGTGTTCGGTTTTAAAGGGATGAGGTGGCAACCCTAATGTCAAATCGTATGCCAAATCGCACCAATGTGAACCAGGGCTCAAACCATTGATCAAAACCCTCTTCCCTGTAGGTAACATATCGATTGATTGAGTTGTTGACTATAGATCGACTATTCCTATTGATGATAAAATAAATCGATAATTTATCAAATAGCGTGCTGTATGGCTACCAATAAATTTATCAATCTTAATAGGAATAGTAAAACCCAGTCCCTCCATTTTTATTGGTTTAGTGAACTTTAAAATTCGATTTTGATGCTGGTTGAATTTTATTGATTGTTTCCGATCGATTTAAGCAAATATGTGCGTGCGTGCGAGTCAGGCAACCGATCACAATGGTGGCCGTACAAATAACGGTCTGCAAAATCGAGTCAAAAATCACATGGCAGTAGTGTGAACGGAGTGTTGTGACAGTTAAGAGAAGCCTTTCAGTGAACTGTAACATGCTAATAAAGTTTGTTGACGACAACAGAAAGCCTGAGGCCTACATCTCCCAGGTGCCCTCTCAGCCTCGTCTGTCGCCACGGTGACCACAGACACAACAATGTCAGCTGGGAGTCTGAGAGAACGAGGACTCAGGTGTATGAAGGAGGAAGGATGGCCGAGGAGTTTGACGAGCACAACCTGCACGAACTTTATTCCTGGGTGGACAAGATCCCGCTCTCCCGACCCAAGAGGAACATCGCCCGCGACTTCAGCGACGGAGGTCTGACACCCTTAACCCTTTCGCTGCCAGAGCCCTTTTTGCATTTTTTTTTTTATAATTTTAGGCCTGAAGATTGCATAAAACCCCCCAAAACATGATATATTTTCTGAAAGCAGAGACCCTAGAGAAAAAAACAGCGGCGCTTCCAATATTTTATGTCACACGATATCAGCGCAACGGTTTAGGAAACGCAAAATTCCAGCAAAAAAATACACTAAAAGGTAATTTTAGGGCACACAGTTGCAGTATAATGCCCATTTTTTTGGGTGGGGGGGGGGGATATAAAAGATGAGGTTGTGCCGAGTAAACCCTCTGTTCACACCTATGCGCTTTTTGGTGCGACAGCAACTTTTTTTCCCGTTTTTGCGTATAATAGACTTCAACGGAGTCGCACCAAAAATGCAAGTGTTGCGTTTTTGATGCGATTTTTTTTTTTTAAAGCATTTTATGGGGGGGGGGGGAGGGGGTTCTGCTTTAAAAACACTGTGTATTGCTGGTTGCTAAGGAGCGGGCCAGGAAGTCGGTCGCCGCATCCTTAACCACTTCCGGACCGCCCACCGCGGATATGCTTCGCTACTTTGACGTTATATACCATTGTTATAGCAGCAGCTAGGTGCCATAACCCCGGGATATTTTTGCTCAATGGGCGATCCACATTCACATAACAGTGGTCCCAGTGGATTCGCCATGGGATCACTTTTATGGGTAGCGAGAGAGGTGCCCTCCCGTCACTTCCTGGAGCGATGGGCAGGAAGTCGAGTGAGGGCAAGATGGGCCCCCACTCGACTCTATGCCCTTGGAGGACCGGAGCGACGTCAGATGTCACTTTCACCCTCCTGGCCTTAAAGGGCCCATTTTTCATTATGTGAAAACATAAAATTACATTTTTATTTTTTTTTATTACTTTTAAGTGTAAATATGAGATGTGAGGTATTTTTGACGCCCAGATCTCACATTAAAGAGGCCCTGTCATGCTTTTCTTCTATTACGAGGGATGTTTGCATTCCTTGTCATAGAAATAAAAGTGATCAAAAAGAAAATTTGTTTAAAGGGACAGTGGAAAAAATAAAAAGTAAAATAACTAAATATTTAAAGTGCCCCGTCCCGCCGTGCTCGTGCTCAGAAGCGAACGCATAAGTAAGTCGCGCCCGCATATGTAAACGGTGTTCAAGCCTCACATGTGAAGTATCATCGCGGTCGTTCGAGCGAGAGCAATAATTCTATCACTGGACCTTCTCTGTAACTCAAAACATACAACCTGTAAAAATATTTAAAGTCTCGCCTATGGAGATTTTTAAGTATTGTAGTTTGTCGCCATTCCACGAGCGTGCGCAATTTTAAAGCGTGACATGTTCGGTATAATTTTACTCGGCGTAACATTATCTTTCATATTATACGAAAAAAAATTGGCTAACTTTATTGTTTTCTTATTTTTTTATTCAAAAAAAATTATTTCTTCCAAAAAAATTGCGTTTGTAAAGACCGCTGTGCAAATACGGGGTGACATAAAGTATTGCAATGATCTCCATTTTATTCTCTAGGGTCTCTGCTAAAAAAAAACATTGTTTTCTTAGTTTTGTATACAATGGGAAGGGGGTAGAAATCCCTGTCAGGTTTTTACTGCTATCTAGGGTTCCGTTAGAGAGATTTCCCCTCACTTCCTGTCCTGCTGACAATGTTGTACCAGACAGGAAGTGAGGGGAACCCCCAACAGCAACACAGACAGAAATAAATAGGGTTATCTGCGTTTTGCCCATATAAAAAAAAAAAAAAGTGCCGATAATGGCAAAATCGCGTCCCATTGACTTCAATGCAATAACGCCCACTAGTGACTTCAATGCAAAATCGCATCTCACTGACTTCAATGCAAAGACGCCCCCTAGTGACTTCAATACAAAATCGCTTCTCATTCATTTCAATGCAAAATCGTGTCCCATTGACTTCAATGCAAAAACGCCCCCTAGTGCCTTCAATGCAAAATCGCATCTCATTGACTTCAATGCAAAAATGCCCGCTAGTAGCTTCAATGCAAAAACGCCCCCTAGTGACTTCAATGCAAAATCGCTTCTCATTGATTTCAATGCAAAATCGCGTCCTATTGACTTCAATGCAAAATCGCTTCTCATTGATTTCAATGCAAAACCGCGTCCCATTGACTTCAATGCAAAAACGCTCCTTAGTGACTTAAATGCAAAAATCGCATCCCATTGACTTCAATGCACTAACGCCCCCTAGTGACTTCAATGCAAAATCGCTTCTCATTGATTTCAATGCAAAATCGCCCGGGCCGCTGTTGCAGATTTTCCCTCACTTCCTGTTTGGTGACACTGATGACAGCAGGACAGGAAGTGAGAGGAAATGTCAGTAATAGAGTCTTAGATAGCAGTAGAAACCTGACAGGGGTTGCAATTGCCCACTGTGAGAGAAATTATATATATATTTTTTAAATGTGCCATCAAAATTCTGTTTTCATTTCTGATTCTTTCATGTCATTGCAGAAAAATCTTATGGAGCAACTCCAGCTTTTTTTTATTGTATTTATTTATTTATTTTAGTTTTGGGCAGATAGACAGAGTGTTGGAGCCTCTCTCATTTTTTTTTTTTTTTGCTGTCACTTTTCTATGTTTCTTTGTGTCTATGATGAAAAATCTCTTCAACCGGGACATCTAGTGGTAGAGTGAGGACATCTAGTGGTAGAGTGAGGACATCTAGTGGTAGAGTGAGGACCTCTAGTGGGAGAGTGAGGACGTCTAGTGGGAGAGTGAGGACGTCTAGTGGTAGAGTGAGGACCTCTAGTGGTAGAGTGAGGACCTCTAGTGGTAGAGTGAGGACCTCTAGTGGTAGAGTGAGGACATCCAGTGGTAGAGTGAGGACCTCTAGTGGTAGAGTGAGGACGTCCAGTGGTAGAGTGAGGACATCCATTGGTAGAGTGAGGACATCTAGTGGTAGAGTGAAGACGTCTAGTGGTAGAGTGAGGACATCCAGTGGTAGAGTGAGGACGTAGAGTGGTAGAGTGAGGATGTCTAGTGGTAGAGTGAAGACGTCTAGTGGCAGAGTGAAGACGTCTAGTGGCAGAGTGAGGACGTCTAGTGGCAGAGTGAGGACGTCTAGTGGCAGAGTGAGGACGTCTAGTGGCAGAGTGAGGACGTCTAGTGGCAGAGTGAGGACGTCTAGTGGCAGAGTGAGGACGTCTAGTGGCAGAGTGAGGACGTCTAGTGGTAGAGTGAGGACGTCTAGTGGTAGAGTGAGGACGTCTAGTGGTAGAGTGAGGACGTCTAGTGGTAGAGTGAGGACGTCTAGTGGTAGAGTGAGGACGTCTAGTGGTAAAGTGAGGACGTCTAGTGGTAGAGTGAGGACGTCTAGTGGTAGAGTAAGGACGTCTAGTGGTAGAGTGAGGACATCTAGTGGTAGAGTGAGGACGTCTAGTGGTAGACTGAGGACATCCAGTTGTAGAGTGAGGACCTCTAGTGGTAGAGTGAGGACATCCAGTGGTAGAGTGAGGACGTCTAGTGGTAGAGTGAGGACGTCTAGTGGTAGAGTGAGGACGTCTAGTGGTAGAGTGAGGACGTCTAGTGGCAGAGTGAGGACGTCTAGTGGCAGAGTGAGGACGTCTAGTGGCAGAGTGAGGACGTCTAGTGGCAGAGTGAGGACGTCTAGTGGCAGAGTGAGGACGTCTAGTGGCAGAGTGAGGACGTCTAGTGGCAGAGTGAGGACGTCTAGTGGTAGATTGAGGACGTCTAGTGGTAGAGTGAGGACGTCTAGTGGTAGATTGAGGACGTCTAGTGGTAGATTGAGGACGTCTAGTGGTAGATTGAGGACGTCTAGTGGTAGAGTGAGGACGTCTAGTGGTAGAGTGAGGACGTCTAGTGGTAGAGTGAGGACGTCTAGTGGTAGAGTGAGGACGTCTAGTGGTAGAGTGAGGACGTCTAGTGGTAGAGTGAGGACGTCTAGTGGTAGAGTGAGGACGTCTAGTGGTAGAGTGAGGACGTCTAGTGGTAGAGTGAGGACGTCTAGTGGTAGAGTGAGGACGTCTAGTGGTAGAGTGAGGACGTCTAGTGGTAGATTGAGGACGTCTAGTGGTAGAGTGAGGACGTCTAGTGGTAGAGTGAGGACGTCTAGTGGTAGAGTGAGGACGTCTAGTGGTAGAGTGAGGACGTCTAGTGGTAGAGTGAGGACGTCTAGTGGTAGAGTGAAGACGTCTAGTGGTAGAGTGAGGACGTCTAGTGGTAGAGTGAGGACGTCTAGTGGTAGAGTGAGGACGTCTAGTGGTAGAGTGAGGACGTCTAGTGGTAGAGTGAGGACGTCTAGTGGTAGAGTGAGGACGTCTAGTGGTAGAGTGAGGACGTCTAGTGGTAGAGTGAAGACGTCTAGTGGTAGAGTGAAGACATCTAATGGCAGAACAATGTACTGCAGGGGGGGAGACAGCACAGAGACATAACACACTTCTAGTAGAGTAGGGAAGGGTTAAAATATCTGACAATGTAAGCTATAGAGGATTGAGTTACAATGTTTCTTGCTGTATTGTGTAATCATAGCTGAAATACACACGTATTTAACCATTGCAGTGTACAGTGATTAGCACTGAGATGAATAAAGCTCATCATACATTTTACAATCTCCGGAAGGTTTTAACCCCTTCATGACGAGGCCATCTTTTTGTGCTATTCAGCACTGCACTAATTTAACTGGCAATTGCGTGGTTATGCAACATTGTACACAAATGAAATTTGCATCATATTTTTCACATAAATAGAGCTTTCATTTGGTGGTATTTGATCACCACTGGGTTTTTTATTTTTTGCTATATGAGCGAAAAAATGACCAAAAATTAAAAAATAAAAACACGTTTTTCTTAGTTTCTATTATAAAATTTTGCAAATAAATAATCTTTCTTCATAAATTTAGGCCAAAATATATTCTGCTACATTTCTTTGGTGAACATAACCCAAATCCGTGTATATTATTTAATCTGTAGGAAAATTATAGAGTCCACAATCTATGGTATTTTCCAGGAAATTGATCAGTCATTGTGTACTGACGGACGATCTCATTTCTTGAGGCAGAAAATACCAGGACAGTACAAATATCCCCTTTTTGGAAAGTAGACAGCTTGAGGCATTTAGTAAGAGGCATGGCGAGTTTTTTTAAGTTGTCACAATTTTTTGGAAAATTAGGAAATTAAATTTTTTTTTTTTTTTTTTTTACAATAGTGTTTTTGTTTTACATACTGTCACCAGTGCAGTACAGGGTCCTCATATAACTGGTGTGGTGGTGACCAGAGACACTGACTGGTGACAGTATGTAAAAAAAATATTAAAAACAATAATTAATAATTTTTTATTTAAATTTTTTCTACATTTTTTTCTTGTTTTTTTAACATTTCTTCCTATATATATATATATATATATATATATATATATATATTTTAATTATTTTACATCCTGTCATCAGAGTAGTTCATTGTTCATTGGGAGGGCGGTGATCAGGGATTTTTTTTTTCTTTTTACACTGTTATAAGCAATAACAGTGTGATCATCAGATAGACAGAGGGTCGTCAACCTAATGCCTTGTACACACAATCCGAATTTCCGCTGAAAAAAGTCAGACGGATTTTTTTCATCGGATATTCCGACCGTGTGTGTGCCCCATCGGACTTTTTCCATCAGAAATTCCAACGGATTTAGAAAGAGAACATGTTTTCTTTTTCTCCGATGAAAAAAAATTCCGATCAGAAATTCCGATCGTCTGTATGGAACTCCGACGGAGAAAAAAAACCATGCATGCTCAGAATCAAGTCGACGCATGCTCGGAAGCATTGGACTTAATTTTTCTCGGCTCGTCATAGTGTTGTACGTCACCGCGTTCTTGAAGATCGGAATTTGGTCTGACAGTGTGTATGCAAGACAGCTTGAACGTAATTCCGTTGGAACTCCGTCGGACAATCCGTCGGACTTTATTTCGATAGACATTTCCGATCGTGTGTACAAGGCATAACAGTAACATTCCTGATAGGATTGTGTTTTTTGGGAAGAATACTCCTCTGTGTATCTAAGAACAGTATAAAGACTATCCCTCCTTGAATAGGAATAAGATATACCTTCTAGAACACATTACAATGGCACTTATCATGGTATATCGTGTGGTAATTTTTCCAGTGCTGACCGCCGAAATTGTAAAATTCCATTTTCCTAAACTGGTAGAGATGCACAACTACAACCCAGCCAACTCCAAACAACAGAAGCTCAGCAACTGGACCACCCTGAACCGGTAAGTGACTCTCCTCCCTAGCTGACCCCGAAGGGGCCAATTTTCTCTTCACCCTTCTAGTAGCCAATGAGTGATATCTGCTGGCTGATGAGGCGCACCCATTGGAGTACCACCATGGATGACATGAGGTTTGAGCCCTTCTTTGACTCCAACACAATCATTCATATTACTGTATATACTCGAGTATAAGCCGAGTTTTTCAGCACATTTTTTTGTGCTGAAAATGCCTCCCTCGGCTTATTCTCGAGTCACCTTTTTGCGCCTGATCTCCCGGATTTTTGGGGACCCAGTACCGGCCGGCCGTAGGTCTCCTGGATCCCAAACTTGGCACACATGTAGCCTCACTCTTTCTCTACAAGTGTTTTCCCAGTTTTTTGTGGTAAAATTAGGTGCCTCGGCTTATATTCGGGTCAGCTTATACTCCAGTATATACTGTACTATCCTGTAAATGCTCGTGCCAACTGTGTAACACATACACTACATTACATAGTTAGTCAGGTTGAAAAAAGACACAAGTCCATCCAGTTCAACCATAAAAAAATTAAATAATAATCTCATACAATCCCATATACCCAATTCTATACCCACAGTTGATCCAGAGGAAGGCGAAAAACCCCAGCAGAGCATGATCCAATTTGCTACAGCAAATTTGCTACATTGTCAAAAGTATTGGGACACCTGCCTTTTACACGCACATAACCTTTAATGGCATCCCAGTCTTAGTCTGTAGGGTTCAATATTGAGTTGGCCCACCCTTTGTTTGCAGCTATAACAGCTTCAAATCTTCTGGGAAGGCTGTCCACAAGGTTTAGGAGTGTGTCTATGGGAATGTTTCACCATTCTACCAAAAGCGCATTTGTGAGGTCAGGCACTGATGCTGGATGAGAAGGCCTGGCTTACAGTCTGTGCTCTAATTCATCCCCAAGGTGTTCTATCGGGTTGAGGTCAGGACTCTGTGCAGGTCAGTCAAGTTCCTCCACCCCAAACTCGCTCATCCATGTCTTTATGGACCTTGCTTTGTGCTCTGGTGCGCAGTCATGTTGGAACAGGAAGGAGCCATCCCCAAACTGTTCCCACAAAGTTGGAAGCATGAAATTGTCCAAAATGTCTTGGTATGCTGACGCCATAAGAGATCCCTTCGCTGGAACTAAGGGGCCAAGCCCAACCCCTGAAAAACAACCCCCCACCATAATCATCCCTCCACCAAATGATTTGGACCAGTGCACAAATCAAGGTCCATAAAGACATGGATGAGCGCGTTTGGGGTGGAGGAACTTGCCTGGCCTGCACAGAGTCCTGACCTTAACCCGATAGAATACCTTTTGGGATGAATTAGAGCGGAGACTGCGAGCCAGGCCTTCTCGTCCAACATCAGTGCCTGACCTCACAAATGCGCTTCTGGAAGAATGGTCAAACATTCCCATAGACACTCCTAAACCTTGTGGTCAGCCTTCCCAGAAGAGTTGAAGCTGTTATAGCTGCAAAGGGTGGGCCAACTCAATATTGAACCCTACGGAGTAAGACTGGGATGCCATTAAAGGTCACGTGGGTGTAAAGGCAGGCGTCCCAATACTTTTGACAATATTGTGTATATGCAACAGCAAGAAAGTTGGGCTCTAACACCCAGCTGCTGCACATAGGTGCCCATGAGGTTGGGTGCTGGGAACATGTTTACCACGCGCTTCCAGCACGCTGACTGAACTGTCACCGACAGGTCTTGGTCAAGGCTTCATATTGGAGGCCAGCAGGATAGGTTCCCAATCATGTGACTGCTGTGTGAGACAATCACAATGGTCACGTGATACAGAAGCCACGCCGCCTCCAGACATTACCCCTGACCAGATTTTTAAAATGAAATCCGGGGACATATTTTTGTTTTTACTAGTAATGGCGGCAATCAGCGACTCTCTGCCCGTTGCCGCCGCCTCACAGCCTGTCAAGTCTCACTCTGCGGGCCCCGGATACTACTGGGTGGGGAGCGGAGGAAGATCACTCTGCCAGGGAAGGCAAGGAGATAAGCAGGCAGGCGGCTGGCCGGGACTTGAGCCAAGGCAGAAGAACATGCGAGCGGAGCTGAATGGGCACCCGAAACTGAAGAAATATTCCCTCCGCTCCGACCAGCACATGATCATCAGAAAGGGGCACAGATAATGGAAAAAAATACACCCCCCTAAGCTAATAGGAGCTGGGGGTGTAATTCAGATTTTTTTTTTTTTTATTCTGCACTGACTGTCTTTAAAATTGCCCCAGCCCCTGTTCAAATCCAATCCGGGGACAAAACTGGGGACAGACTTGGTCCGGGGACAGTGTCCTCAATCCGGGGACTGTCCCCGGAAACCGGGGATGTCTGGTCACTCTACCCTATATAAAGGGCTGTCAGGAGGCGGCATTAGGGGTTAAAGGATAAGTGTGCGTTAAGATAAAATGCACTCATATTTTTACCTCTTTTGTCTTAGTCTATTACCCACTACCCCCCTACTGGCTGCCCCTGCCCATTACAGCCCCATCAACTTCCATGGAGCTACCGAGGTTGGAGGCAAAGGTAGGAGACCCCAAAGAAGTCTGCGGGGTGTAAAGAGCAGGCCAAGCAAGGACAGTGTAAACAAACACCGGAGGTAAGTATGCATCTGTGGAGGCGGAGTGTTAGGACAGGACAAAAGGGGCAAAAAGGACTTTGTCTTAAAGTATACTTAAAGCGTATCTAAACCCAAAATTAAAAAAATATAAATACATTACAGCTTACCAGTCTTAGGCCCCTTTCACACTGGGGCGGGCAGGAGCGGTGGCGGTATAGCAGCGCGATTTGCAGCGCTGCTATACCGTCGGTCTTACCGCGGTATGCGGTCGCTAGGGGGGTGAATTTAACCCCCGCTAGCGGCCGAAAAAGGGTTAATACCGCCCACAAACCACGGCTATTGCCGCGGTTTGCGGGCGGTATTACCGCGGTGTCCCATTGATTTCAATGGGAGACCGCGGTAAAGGAGCGGTGAACACACCGCTCCTTTACCGCTGTAAAGGAGCGGCTAGCAGGACTTTTGGAGCGGTCCTGCTAGCGCACCGCTTCAGTGTGAAAGCCTTCGGGCTTTCACATTGAAGGCTACAGGGCAGGAATTTTTCATGCGATATAATAGCGCTAATATTAGCGCTAAACCGCATGAAAAACGCCCCAGTGTGAAAGGGGCCTTAGATATTGTGGATTTGTGTTCTTTTCTTTTTTCAAGCTTGTGGCCTTTATTTTACCCTGGGGCCCCTTACACAGCTTCAGGCATGGGCCCCCTGGAGCCGAGGAGAACCGGGGGGGGGATGCTGCCGCCACAAATTGAGAAGCGGGGGGGTGCAGCCGCGAATTGAGAAGCGGGGGGTGCCACGAATTGAGAAGCAGGGGGGTGCTGCCGCCGCAAATTATTGAGGTTGGGGGGGCTTTGGGTGCTGACGAACAAAAAAAAACGTATAAAAAAATTCATTAAAAAATAATATTTTTATATATATAAAAAAAAAAGGGGGGTTGCCATCCGGGGCCCTGGGGACCTCTGGGCCCCTTACAAAATATAAATAAAAAAAAGAAAATATATATTTTTTTTAATAAAAAATACATAAAAAAGGGAAGTTACCATCCGGGGCCCTGGGGACCTCTGGGACCCTTACAAAAAATAAATAAAAAAAAATAAAAAATAAATAAAAAAAAATATTATTATTTTTTTTATTTTTTTAAATAAAAAAATACATTAAAAAGGGGGGTTACCATCCAGGGCCCTGGGGACCTCTGGGCCCCTTACAAAAAAAATAAAAAAGGGGGGGTTGACATCCGGGCCCCTTAGAGGTGTACTGCCTGTACCCCCCTGATGGCGGCCCTGCCTAGGATGACAACCCTCACCCTTCTGTAGCAGGACAACAGAAACAAGACAGGACTGCAGAATCCTGCCTTTCTCTTATTGTCCATCACACAGAGGGGTGTGGTTCTGTGGTCAGTAGTAGTGTTAACATCACAAGCTAATGATATGGTTCCACAAATAGGAGCTGTCCACATCCCACCCAGCAGCAACCTGAAGTGACACTAGTAACCTGATACCTCTCTCAGGGACTAAATTCGAAAGAACTCTGTGCTGGGTGCCCATTTTGAGGGGTTCCCACCATCTCTGTGCTAAGTTCCCAGGTCTGTACACCTGTTGTGCCCATTATGAGGGGTCCCACCATCCCTGTGCTGAGTTCCCAGGTCTGTACACCCGTTGTGCCCATTATGAGGGGTTCCCACCATCCCTGTGCTAAGATCCCCGGTCTGTACACCTGCTGGGCCCATTTTGAGAGGTTCCCGCCATCCCTCTGCTGAGTTCCCGGGTCTGTACACCTGTTGTGCCCATTATGAGGGGTTCCCACCATCCCTGTGCTGAGTTCCCGGGTCTGTACACCTGCTGTGCCCATTATGAGGGGTTCCCGCCATCCCTCTGCTGAGTTCCCAGGTCTGTACACCTGTTGTGCCCATTATGAGGGGCTCCCACAATCCCTGTGCTGAGTTCCCAGGTCTGTACACCCGTTGTGCCCATTATGAGGGGTTCCCACCATCCCTGTGCTAAGATCCCCGGTCTGTACACCTGCTGGGCCCATTTTGAGAGGTTCCCGCCATCCCTCTGCTGAGTTCCCGGGTCTGTACACCTGTTGTGCCCATTATGAGGGGTTCCCACCATCCCTGTGCTGAGTTCCCGGGTCTGTACACCTGCTGTGCCCATTATGAGGGGTTCCCGCCATCCCTCTGCTGAGTTCCCAGGTCTGTACACCTGTTGTGCCCATTATGAGGGGTTCCCACCATCCCTGTGCTGAGTTCCCAGGTCTGTACACCTGTTGTGCCCATTATGAGGGGCTCCCACCATCCCTGTGCTGAGTTCCCAGGTCTGTACACCTGCTTGGCCCATTTTGAGAGGTTCCCGCCATCCCTCTGCTGAGTTCCCAGGTCTGTACACCTGTTGTGCCCATTATTAGGGGCTCCTACCATCCCTGTGCTGAGTTCCCAGGTCTGTACACCTGCTTGGCCCATTTTGAGAGGTTCCCGCCATCCCTCTGCTGAGTTCCCGGGTCTGTACACCTGTTGTGCCCATTATTAGGGGCTCCTACCATCCCTGTGCTGAGTTCCCAGGTCTGTACAGCTGTTGTGCCCATTATGAGGGGTTCCCACCATCCCTGTGCTGAGTTCCCAGGTCTGTTCACCCGCTGTGCCCATTATGAGGGGTTCCCACCATCCCTCTACTGAGTTCCTAGGTCTGTACATCTGATGTGCCCATTATGAGGGGTACTCACCATCCCTGCTGGACTTCTTATTTTTTTTATATTGTAGAGAATGTAACAGGAGAAGCTGGAATACACAAAGGTGGGGAGCCTAAAGCTCCCAGGTGTGCAGGAACAGAGCTGGGAATTATGTTGGTGGATCCCATTGTTTGAGGGTCCAGGACATGGAAGGAGCCAGAGCTGAGTGTCAGGTTCAGTCTGAGGTGTCAATGTGGGCGTTTTACAATCACAGCTGTCCACGACTCATCTGTATTTTCTTATTAGGAAAGTTCTGAGTAAACTGAACTTCTCAGTCCCGGACGATGTGATCCGGAAGGTTGTACAGTGCTCGCCGGGAGTGGTGGAGCTGGTACTGAACACACTGCGGCAGAAGATCGAGGAGAAGCAGAAACAGATCCAGGCCGCTGGAGACACACCAGAGGTAACACTTTCAGTGCTGGTACTGAAGGGTACCTGTCATTTAGTACTTCCCATGGGGGAGTGAAGGACATCATTCCAGTGATGAAGTTTGTAATGCCTTGTACACACGATCGGATTTCCGATGGAATAAAATCCGATGGAATTTTCCGTCGGAATTCCGATGAAGCTGACTTCCATCAGTCTTGCATACACACTGCCAGACTAAATTCCGACCGTCCAAAACGCGGTGATGTAAAACACTACGGTGAGCCGAGAAAAATGAAGTTCAATGCCTCCAAGCATGCGTCGACTTGATTCTGAGCATGCGTGGATTTTTCTCCGATGGAATTCCACACAGACGATCGGAATTTCCCATCGGAAAAATGTAAAACATGTTCTATTTTTTTACTCCGATGGAAAAAAGTCAGATGGGGCCCACACAGGATCGGAACAAGTCCATCGGATTTTATTCCATCGGAAATCCAATCGTGTGTACAGGGCATAGGTCTAATGTTGTAGTGCTTTGTTTGTATTGTACTATGGCACTGCTAGGAAGTTAGGTTGGGGACAGTTAGGTGTGATCTCTCTTTTTCTTTGTCTCTCTGACAGGCGTCAATGATGAGACATCAGCTAGAATTCTTAGTTCTGTCCAACCTGTCATAACGGAAAGAGTAAAGAAGAGAGAGCCAGAGAGAAGGAAAGAGAGAGAAGAAGAGAGAGCCAGAGAGAAGGGAAGAGAGAGAGCAAGAGAGAAGGAAAGAGAGAGAGAAGAAGAGAGAGCAAGAGAAAGAGAAGGCCTGTACACACGATCGGTTTTACCGATGAAAACAGTCCGATGGACTTTTTTCATCGGACAAACCGATCGTGTATGGGCCCCATCAGTCTTTTTTCCATTGGTGATTAAGAATAGAACATGTTTTAAATTTATCCGATGGAAAAAAAAACGATAGGAAATTCCGATTGTCTGTGTGGAACTCCATCGGAGAAAAAACCCACGCATGCTCAGAATCAAGTCGACGCATGCTCAAAAGCATTGAACTTAATTTTTCTCGGCTCGTCGGAGTGTTTTACGTCACTGCGTTTGGGACGGTCGGATTTTTGACTGATGGTGTGTAGGCAAGACTGATGGAAGTCAGCTTCATCGGAAATCCGATGGAAAAATCCATCAGATTTTATTTCATTTATTTATTTATTTTATTTTACTTCCATTTTGTTCTCATCGGAAATCCGATCGTGTGTACAAGGCTTAAGAGAGAGAAGGGAAAAAAGTGAAGTAAGGGAGGATAAGAGAATAAGAGAGGGACAGAGAGTGAAGGAGAGATAAAGAGAGATAGAGAAGGGAGGATAAGAGAGAGAGAGAGATAAGGGAGGATGAGAGAGAGGGGAGGATAAGAGAGAGAAGGGAGGATAAGTGAGAGAGAGAGAAGGAAGAAGAAAAAGAGAGAAGAGAGAGAAGTAAGGGAGGATAGAGAGAAAGGGAGAGAGAAGGAGAGAGAGAACCAGAGGGACAGAGAGAGAGAGAAGGAAGGGAGGAAGGATAAGAGAGAGAGAGAAGAAAGAAAATAAAGGAGAGAGAGAGAAGGAAGGGAAGATAAGAGAGAGTGAGATAAGGAAGAAGAGAAAGAAAGAAGAGAGAAAAAGAGAGGAGAAGTAAGGGAGGATAGAGATAAAGGGAGAGAGAGAATCAGAGAGGGACAGAGAGAGAGAGGGAGAAGGAAGGGAGGATAAGAGAGAGAGAGAAGGAAGAAAATAAAGAAAGAAGAGAGAGAGAAGGAAGAAAGAAAATAAAGAAGAGAGAGAGAGAAGGAAGGGAGGATGAGAGAGAAAGAGAGAGAGAGAGAAGGAAAAAGAGAGAAAAAGAGAAAGAAGTAAGGGAGGATAGAGAGAAAAGGAGAGAGAATGAGAGAGAGAATCAGAGAGGGGGAGAGGGAGAGAGAAAGAAGGGAGGATGAGAGAGAGAGAGTGAGAAGGAAGAAGAGAAATAAGAGAGAAAGGGAGAGAGAGAGAGAGAGAGAGAGAAGGAAAGAAAGAGAAGGTGAGAGAGAGAGAGACAGTCTGCTATGGATCATCTCACCAGCAGTGTTGCCAACCGCAATTTTCTCCTGCCAGTAAAAGTAAAAGGTTGCCAGTAAAAAATATGGCTGCGACACTCGGCTTGGTCCAGAGCTGACTGAGACCATCCGAGTGCCCGGTACAGTGTGATCGGGCAGCTCTGGTGGAGGTGGTGCCCGAGCATGTCGTGTGATGTAATGGTGCAATGGAGCCAAGCCGTAGCGGCCAGAGCCTTGTGTGCGGGTCTGCAGTATGTGAGCAAGGCAGGCTGGGACCGGGACCGTCAGTGCTGTTTAGACTGGAGGGACCACTTGGCTTGGAGAAAGACTGTCACTGGGACATTTTTGGTGTCGGTGAGGTCTCATCATCATCTGTGCTGCTGCACACTGCTGTCAGTGTCCCTGTGAGAGTCAATTTTATGTGTGTGCCGCCCATTCTAATTTCTTGCCCTCCATTCTCCTGTCCCTGAGCTACTTACTTACTACATCAAAAATAAAACAAGAAATATGTTTTTAGCCTTATTATTATATACCTTTAAATCATATTGCTAAATGCATATTGTATTTGTTGTAGCCTAAATACTCTAATTTGCACTTAACACTATAATTTTGTAAGTTTTGAAAATGGCAGTAAAAACTTGGCTCTGCCAGTAAATTTGGGATGTTGTGTCAGTAAATTTCAATCTGGTAGGTTGGCAACACTGCTCACCAGGCCAAAGAAAGAGTATCTGTCTGTCTGTCTGTCTATCATCTATGATCTGTCTAACTCTCCCTCTCCTGCATTTATATTTCATGACATGTTCTTCCTCCCACACAGGAGCTGAGTCCTCGACCTCAACCGGCCAATCACACAGAGCCAGGTAACATCTGATACATTGCTTTCCTCCATAGCTCTCCCTTTTCTAGGTCATTTGTATAGATCACATTTGAGATTGGTACTCTTTGCCATGGCACAGCAGAGCTGTACGGGAACACACACCTACCATGTTTCCCCGAAAATAAGCTCTAGTTTAAAATGCTTGTAAAATCCTATAATCCATTCTATTACAGGAGTATATAATGTACAATGTGTGTGTTTCTGTAATATAATTGTGCCAAATAACTTTGGTACAGCGCCGCTCAGCGCTTAGCTGACCTCCTCTGCTGCTCTCCTCCCCTTCTCCCAGCTGTCAGCGGGGGATTCTGCGCCCCCCCCCCCCCCCCCGCAGAGCTCCAGCGGGTCACAGAAGCACAGAGCGGCGCTATAACAAAGGTATTTGGCACAATTATATTACAGAAACACACACATTGTACATTATATAATACTGTAATAGAGTGGATTCTAGCATTTTACAAGCATTTTTAACTCGGTTCAAACTGGGGATTCCTGACAGGCAGGGAGGGAGAAGGGAGAGAAGACAGCACATTACATGGTAAGACCTACCCCGAAAATAAGCCCTACTGAGTCTTTTGTTGGCAAATTTAATATAAGACCCTGGCTTATTTTCGGGGAAACACGGTATGTCTTTCCTGTACATGGTTGGTCACATGATCTTCACATGGCCAATCACAGGGGATACAAGATAAAACACAACTCCAGTAAAAAAATAATTATTTAGTGAAGAACAGGGAAGAGTATGATTGTCTATCAGGTGGTCCAGGAGATGGAAACGTGTATTGTGTAGAATTTCTGCATTTTAATGCAATATTATATAATATTATAATATTATCAAATGCAATATTAAACCCACTCAAGAAGATCATTTGGGTTACAGAAAAATTACCCAAAAAATATTTTCCTACTTTTTCTGCTGACATTTTCCTAAGAAAGTTCTTTCATATGAGTGATATATTTTGCACCGGGCACACATGCACTCATTTTGCTAAAAATATTAATTTATTTAATTTCAGTTGAATTTTTTTTTTCAATTTCATAAAAACAGTACAAATTGTTCATTATTTTATTATTATTATTTGTCATTAATATGGTAATTTAATCGCAATTTTTCGGCATGCCCTAAAAGGGCCAAGTCAAAATGTTTGTTTACACTGCTGCAACCACATTGAAAAGGAACCCACGTTGTCCAGCCTGTCCAATCATATTCTCTGGTTCCCCTTTAAAAAAACAAAAAACAAATAATTGAAAACAGTAAAAAGGTTAATAAGTTAAACAGTAGACTGGATTAACGACTAATCGGGTTGAAATGTGTGTGGGCACTTTTAGACCCCGGAATAATGACTCATCCTATTTATTAGATATATCAGCTCCATATATTGTATCTGGAATTGACAGATGTCAGATAATTAGTTGCTTCCTCCGCCTTCTGCTGGAAGCCAGACATTCGTGATTTTTAAAGGGAGAGTAAACAAATCAATATCTGTCACCACAACCTTAATTGGAATCCCCAGACTTAATGACTTTCATATTAGGATAAAGATATATGACATAGGAGGTTGCTGAGTAAGGCCCCATGCACACGAGACGCAGGTGCAAACTCTGCTGAACACACGTTTTTAAACGCTGAAACCGGCGTTTATAAATGCGCGTTTTGCCGCGTTTGTGGCCGCGTTTAGCGGCGTTTAACCGCGTTTGCGTTTATAAGCGTTTCATCATAGACCCTCCCTAAGCTCAAAAAACAGTAAATTTTAACCATTTCAGCCAGTTTGTGAGACCAGAGGGAGTAGCAGCAGCTGAGAGAGCAGCAGTGTACTTGTATTTAGCGTATCACTTGCCACATCATCTGCCACAAGTTGTGGATTGTCCACTTGCCACGTCACCTGGCCACATCACCTGGCCACGTCACCTGGCCACGTCACCTGCCACAAGTTGTGGATTGTCCACTTGCCACGTCACCTTGCCACATCACGTGCCACGTCACCTGCCACAAGTTGTGGATTGTCCACTTGCCACGTTTCCTGGCCACGTCACCTGGCCATGTTACCTGCCACGTCACCTGGCCACGTTACCTGCCACGTCAGCTGGCCACGTCACCTGCCACAAGTTGTGGATTGTCCACTTGCCACGTCACCTGCCACGTCACCTGGCCACTTCACCTGCCACAAGTTGTGGATTGTCCACTTGCCATGTCACCTGGCCACATCACGTGCCACGTCACCTGGCCACTTTACCTGCCACAAGTTGTGAATTGTCCACTTGCCACGTCACCTGCCACGTCACCTGGCCACATCACCTGGCCACGTCACCTGCCACGTCACCTGGCCACGTCACCTGCCACAAGTTGTGGATTGTCCACTTGCCACGTCACCTGGCCACGTCACCTGGCCACGTTACCTGCCACGTCACCTGCCACGTCACCTGGCCACGTCACCTGCCACAAGCTGTGGATTGTCCACTTGCCACGTCACCTGGCCACGTCACCTGGCCACATCACCTGACACAAGTTGTTGATTGTCCACTTGCCACTTTACCTGCCACAAGTTGTGGATTGTCCACAATGCAATGCAAGCAATTACAGTTTTCTTTTATATTTTTTAATAGTTTTTCATCATTTGCCATCATTTTTGAGATTTCTAATGTTAAAAAATAGGTCACCTTTAAAAACGCTTATAAACGCAAACGCGGCAAAACGCCGGTACCGCGTTTAGCCGCGTTTAGCCGCGTTTAGCAGCGTTTAGCGTCTGAAACGTGAAAACTTTTGCGTCTGAACCCATTTTTTTGCTTCTGGAAAAACGAGGTTAAACGCAACTGCTTGTAAACGCCAAAAAACGAGAGTGTGTGCATGGACACATAGGATAACATTGAATGGGTTCAGGAGCAGTTGAAAAAAGCGTCCAACTGCCTCTGAACGCGCGCTCAACAGCAAATAACAGCGTCTCGTGTGCATGGGGCCCAGGGCCGGCCCTACCATGGGACCCGATGGGACCATTGTCCCAGGCGGCAGGTTCTGAGGGGCGGCACATTGACGCCCATAAATACAGTAATCCCGCCCAATCGGGCTCCGCTACGCCCACCCGCTCCGCTCTTCATCCCACTATGTGGATGGCCCAGCGCCGCTGCTATTAGAAGTATTGGCAGACCATTCGCTGCCATAACCGCACAGCTGGCCGCCCGCCCATCCTCTCCACAGCTCCCCCCCCCATGCTGCTGACGAGAAAGTCAGCTGACGAACAACAGCGTAAAGGGGGAGGAGCTTTCGGCTGAGCATAGACCCCATGATGGAAGAGGGATCGCTATAGGCGCGGCTGACACTGAGAGAAAGTAAGTGTCACTAATCCCATCTCCACCACCTCTGCCTGTGTCTAACCTCCCCTACCACCTCTGCCTGTGTCTAACCCCCCTGCCTGTGTCTAACCTCCCCTACCACCCCTGCCTGTGTCTAACCCCCCTACCACCCCTGCCTGTGTCTAATCCCCCCTACCATCCCTGCCTGTGTCTAACCCCCCCTACCATCCCTGCCTGTGTCTAACCCCCCTACCACCCCTGCCTGTGTCTAATCCCCCTACCACCCCTGCCTGTGTCTAACCCCCCTACCATCCCTGCCTGTGTCTAACCCCCCCTACCATCCCTGCCTGTGTCTAACCCCCCCTACCATCCCTGCCTGTGTCTAACCCCCCTACCACCCCTGCCTGTGTCTAATCCCCCTACCACCCCTGCCTGTGTCTAACCCCCCTACCATCCCTGCCTGTGTCTAACCATCCCTACCACCCCTGCCTGTGTCTAACCCCCCTACCATCCCTGCCTGTGTCTAACCCCCCCTACCATCCCTGCCTGTGTCTAATCCCCCTACCACCCCTGCCTGTGTCTAATCCCCCTACCACCCCTGCCTGTGTCTAATCCCCCTACCATCCCTGCCTGTGTCTAACCCCCCTACCACCCCTGCCTGTGTCTAACCCCCCTACCACCCCTGCCTGTGTCTAACCCCCCCTACCATCCCTGCCTGTATCTAACCCCCCTACCACCCCTGCCTGTGTCTAATCCCCCTACCACCCCTGCCTGTGTCTAACCCCCCTACCATCCCTGCCTGTGTCTAATCCCCCCTACCACCCCTGCCTGTGTCTAACCCCCCTACCATCCCTGCCTGTGTCTAACCCCCCTACCACCCCTGCCTGTGTCTAACCCCCTACCATCCCTGCCTGTGTCTAATCCCCCTACCACCCCTGCCTGTGTCTAACCCCCCTACCACCCCTGCCTGTGTCTAACCCCCTACCATCCCTGCCTGTGTCTAATCCCCCTACCACCCCTGCCTGTGTCTAATCCCCCTACCACCCCTGCCTGTGTCTAACCCCCCCTACCACCCCTGCCTGTGTCTAATCCCCCCTACCACCCCTGCCTGTGTCTAATCCCCCCTACCACCCCTGCCTGTGTCTAACCCCCCTACCACCCCTGCCTGTGTCTAACCCCCCTACCACCCCTGCCTGTGTCTAATCCCCCTACCACCCCTGCCTGTGTCTAATCCCCCCTACCACCCCTGCCTGTGTCTAATCCCCCCTACCACCCCTGCCTGTGTCTAATCCCCCTACCACCCCTGCCTGTGTCTAATCCCCCTACCACCCCTGCCTGTGTCTAACCTCCCTACCACCTCTGCCTGTGTCTAACCTCCCTACCACTTCTGCCTGTGTCTAAACTCCCCTACCACCTCTGCCTGTGTCTAACCTCCCCTACCACCTCTGCCTGTGTCTAACCCCCCTACCACCCCTGTCAGTATCTAAACTCCCTACCACCCCTGCCTGTGTCTAACCTCCCCTACCACCCCTGCTTGTGTCTAATCCCCCCTACCTGTGCCTAACCTCCCCTACCACCCCTGCCTGTGTCTAACCTCCCCTCCCCCCTCACCACAACCGCCGCTGCCTCTGTCTGAACCCCACCACCACTATTACGTGGAAATCTGACTTCCTAATAAATGTAATTTTGTTTTTTATTGTCATAATATAAAATAATAAATGTGGGGGCCTTTTGGTGGGCGTGATTATTATTTTTTTTTTTTGGGGGGGGGCGGTAGGGAGGAGGGGGGCAGCATTTTGATCCTGGGCCCAGGCAGCACAATGTCTTGGGCTGGCCCTGATGGGGCCTAATTGAGTGCAGACCTATAATGTTGTAGACGTCCAGACCTTGGATGATTGCAGCAGCTTTTAATTTAAAGCTTGCAGTGTGTGCTCAAGAACAAAGTCATGTGAACAAAAATGTAGTGCACCTCACAACATGATAAATACAATCACAAAGCTGATATGATCCTTCGTAATCCCTGGACTCCCCCAAGGTCCCGTGGTACTCCTTTTTTTTTTCTTTTCCCCATGGTGCGGTGCACAAAAAGAGAAACACCAAAGTGAACCAAAAAAGTGTACTAGGGTGTGTCATATGGCCCCCTCCCGAAGAGGAAGGACCCTTCCCTGAGACCCTGGGGCACAAGACCTCTGATGGGAGCAAGGCACACTCTGGTCCACCTATCCAAAAGGCTTAGCATCCTCCTTTCTAGACATGTGCAATTTTTTTTAGTTCCAAATTCGTTTTTTAACAAATTTTGACAAATTAGTTAATTCCGAAATTCCGGAATTTCGGAAATTTTGAAAATTGGAAATTTCAAAAATTCGAGATTTGAAAATTTGAAATTGCAAAATTCGAAAATCTAAAATTCGAAAATTGGAGATTTGGAAAGTTGAATTTCCGAATTTTCGGATTCCGAATTTTTTGAATTTCCGAAATTCGGAAATCCAGAAATTCGGAAATCTGAAAATTCGGAATTCTGAAATTCGGAATTCCAAATTTTCTAATTTCCGAATTCCGAATAAAGCAAAAAAACAAATGAAACGAAAACCAAAAAAAAACAAATTTTTCGGCAGTGCACATGTCTACTCCTTTCCTAGTGATCAGCCAAAACTGACCACCAAGTACAAGGTTAGGGGCTCTCCCGATGCTTAGACCTTGCGGCCTGGTAACAGAAATTTCCCCGGTCTTGGCTAAAAGGCTTATGCCGCGTACACCCGGTAGGAATTTCTGCCAGCAAAAGTCCGATGTGAGCCTTTCGTCAGGAATTCCGACCGTGTGTAGGCTCTATAGGACTTTTGCTGGCGGAATTTCCGCCAGCAAAAGATTGAGAGCAGGTTCTCAATTTTTCCGACGGAAAAAATTCCTATCGGAAAATCCGAACGTCTGCAGCAATTCCGACGCGCAAAATTCCTACGCATGCTCGGAAACAATTCGATGCATGCTCGGAAGCATTGAACTTCATTTTCTCGGCTCGTCGTAGTGTTGTACGTCACCGCGTTCTTGACGGTCGAGAGTTCAGAGAACTTTTGTGTGACCGTGTGTATTCAGTCGGAAAAAACATCCAGGGTTTTTCCAACAGAAATTCCGATCGTGTGTAAGCTTCATTAGAGGTTCAGCGCAGAAAAAATCTGGGATATTGTATCCTAATTCTTCTTCTCACAGTGGGGTCACAAACCTATAGTGATACTAAGAGCACCCCTAGATCACCACCACTCCCAGGGGGGAACTGACAATACAGGCATTCTGCCTCCCCAGCCTCTGGCCAGTCAACTGCAGCCCCATTCCTATCAGAAAGGCATTAGCACTTATGGACGGCCTACAAACGGGGGCAAGCCTGGTGCACCAGGCCAGATTCAACCCAGGAGAAAAGGATCCCTCCCACAGTACTCACCTTATTACTAACCATCTCCCAACCCCCTACCCCCAACCATGCTCAAAGGACACATTTTGTTCCAAAAACTAATAAGAACAGACACTACACTTCGTCTTAGCCAAATGGCAGGGTACTCTTGTGCACTTGGCCAAAACCAGGAGAACTCTATTCCTTAGGATCCAGCCAAAGCCTGCCAAAGCCAGTCTAGTGGTGAGCAAACTCCAAAAGAAAGACCGCCCCCATGGGGATAGGAAAAAAAAAGCAGAGGGCCACAGACCCTGCTCTTGACTTCAGCAAAAGCTATAAAGAACTTGCACCCTTTGTGCCAGGTGCATGAGTTGGCAGGCCTTTCAGTGGACTAGTTTTATTTTTAAAATAAATTATAGTTTTGCTTAAATTTTGTGTATTTACACTCATTTTATTTTGCTTATTATTCAAAACCTTCATTTAACAAATAAATGTTCCATACAGAACATTCCATTGGCTTCAGGAAGTACACACCCAGTACACTTCCAGGAAGCTACATAAGGACCAGCTGATTATCAAGAAATATTAGGGTCAGGGTTGCAGAGTTTAAGGGTTAGGGTTAAAACTAGATGTAAGATTTAAGGGTTTTGTATAGTTTTATTTTAGGGATAAGGGTTAACCCTAGGTTCACACCTATGCGTTTTTTAGTGAGTTTTGCAGTTTACAGAAACGCACTACAGTCCATTTACCATGGTTTCCTATGGTACTAGTTCACATTTATGTGTTTTGTGGCCGGTGCGTTTTTGAAAAGGGTCGGGTACTTTTTTCCCGCAATTTTTCAGGTAATAGTCTTAAATGGGACTGTACTAGAAATGCAAGTGTTGTGTTGTGATGCGATTTTTGATGTATTTTTGCGTTTTTTATTTTCACACTGTATATAGCTGGTTGCTAAGCAGGGGCCCGGGAAGCCCGGGAAGCTGGCTGCTGCGTCCTTAACAACCGATGAGTCATCAGCTGTCAGCTGGGTTCCCCGCTGAAAGCTGAATGTAATAAAAAAAAAATGCTGGACGAAAAAAAATTAAATAAAATCAATACCAGACCCTTATCCAAGCATGCCGCCCGGTAGCTCAGGAAAGGTAGGGGGTCCCCTCCGAATCCATACTAGACCCGAAGGGCCTAGTATGGATCTGGGGGAGAAGCCCCACGCCGTTTTTTTTAGCAATTTTTTTTGCCGGCAATTTTTTTTTTTTTTTTTTACATTCAGCTTTCAACCACTACCGACCAGAGCTGTCAGTTTTTTTTTTCGTGCAACCTGCGGGGGTTGCACGAAAAAATCAGTAGTGTGTACCCAGCTTAAGTGTTACAGCTCACCGGAAGACCTACTACACAGGTTTCTGAGTGCAAAAAATAAATAAAAAATATGACAATCCTCAAAGCTGAAGCCCTGTACACACGGGCGGGAATCCCGTCGGGAAAAAAAAAGTTGGTTTTCTCGACGGGATTCCTGGCAAGCTTGTCTTGCCAAGCCCTGTGTACTGATGGCCATTCAAAAGAACCGCCGTTCTTTTTAATGGCAAGAACGCGGTGACATCATCGACTACGACGAGCCACCGCTCGTCACATTCGATGCCGTCGCCGCCATCTTGCTACACCCTACACTAACCTTGTATGCTACCGAGCATGCGTCAAAGTCTTTTCGAGCATGCGCAGGTTTACCTCGGACAGGTAAGCATACAGGCGACCGGTTTTCTCGGTAGGAAAACTTTGCCTAGAATCCCGACGAGAAAAATAGACAGCAGGTTCTCTATTTTTCTCGTCGAGATTCCCAGCAGTTTTCCCGAGGAGAAACCATACACACGAACGGTTTTCTCTGCAAAAAGCTCTCCCAGCGTTTTTCTTGCCGAGAAAACCGGTCGTGTGTACGAGGCTTCAGGATTGTTTCTGGAAATTCAGGAACCCAGGAAACTCAGGATTGTTTCTTGAAATTGGGGTGCTATCAGTAGCTTGTGTTATTAGGAAAGAGCACTAACGAAGGGGGGTGGGGTAGGCACTGTGTAATTCTGTCCTGTGTTTATTACTAATAAAGTTTAATTTAATTTGCTCCCCTGTCTCAGGTTACTCTTCAAAGCAGAAGAGTAATGGTGTGGAGAGCAGCCCCCGAGCAGCTCCAAAGGGTGAACACGGCAGGTGAGTGCAGGAGATGAACAAAATCTGGAGATTAAGGTTCAGCTTGGATTGGGCCAATTTCTAGGTGAAATGTTACTTTTCCATATTTTATGTAAGTAGTCCATTTAGATGTTAGGGATTTTGGTGCCAAAATTTAAAATGTTAATAATATTCTGAAATGGTTAAAGTGGAAGTAAACTTCCATCTCTGAATTTTACCTATAGGTAAGCCTATAATAAGGCTTACCTATAGGTAGTGTAACTATGTCCTAAACGTGCGCCGTTTAGGAGATATTTACTGTACATGCAGCCAGTGACATCACTGGTGTACGCGCTCTGAAGGAACGGCCAACCGGGCCGTTCCTTCAGAGCCATGTGCCATCAGCCCTTTAGGCTGGGTTTACACTGATACTACACGACAGTCATACGACTTTCATCCTACTTTGCTCTACGACATCAGTCCTACATCGGTCCCACATTGGCCCTACATCCATCCGACTTGAATGAACAGGATACTACTTTGATTCAACTTTGTGATAGTCTGACTTGTCCTTTGACCAATCAAAACAATCCCAGTGTGAGATAAATTCCCTTTACTGCTGCTGTAATCACCATGTCAGATGTGAAAAGTCGGATGGTTAGGACAAAGATCCTACTTTGATCTGACTTTAATGATAGTCAATGGGTTGAAGTAGGATCAAAGTCGGACCAAAGTAGTACAGGGAGCATTTTCAAAGTCGGACCGACTGTCAGGTCATTGATTTTCACACGTCATGCGACATGAGCTCCCAATGTCAGAGCGTTTGTCATACCAGTGTGAACCCAGCCTGAATCCAGGACACACATTAATTACAGGTTCTGTGGGTGATTAAGGTGGTAATTAAAACTCACTTGGTGCTTTATCTGCATTAAATCAGCCTCAGAACCTGTGTAATTAATATGTGTCCTGGATTAAAGGGATGAGGTGGCAACCCTAGCCCCCGTGCGTATGCCAGGGGGTATGTGGACTGCCATGCTGGGAAATGGGTCTGGTGTGTATTTTGGGTGGGGAACCTCACGCTCAAAGGATCTGGTAAAGAATTTAGGGGGGAGACTTCACACAATTTTTCTTTTAAAGTGGAAGTAAACCCTCCTATCATTTTCAGGCAAGGAAGCTGCCATCTTGGCCTCTGTTTAATCTTCAACTGTCATGATGCTGCACATGTGATCAGTTATAACACCAGCCATTGGATGGTTTGACAGTTTGGTTGAGAGCACAACCAATGTGACAGTTGGCATTCCCCGCATACTGGAAATGTAACTGCTTTTTGAAACTGTTTAATCGATGGGTTTACTTCCGCTTTAACTATCTGGCTTTGTTTATATGGCCAATATATGAATGGGGCCGGGTGATGTCGCTTTGTTGCTACGGACTCTGTTGGCAACCATTGATTGGACAAATGCTTGAACAAGCAAAGTTTGGTCCAAACCTGTGTTCAGATCAAATCAGAAGCTCCTCCCTATCCAAGCACTGCAAAGAGAGGAGAGAGGTGAGAGGACCCAAGACCTGCCTACAGATGAGATGGGTGAGAGGTTCTAAGACCTGCATACAGGGAAGAGGGGTAAGGAGTCCGTCCCAAGACCTGCATACAAAGGAGAGGGATAAGGGATCCCAGGAACTGTACACAGAGGAGAGGGGTGAAACATCCCAGGATCTGCACACAAAAGAGAGCATGGGCTTAGCTGGTTGCATATGGTCTTTGAGGTAAACTCTGTATGTGTCAAGAATACTCTAAAAACTCACATAGGAAGTTAAAATGTGTCTTAATAATAGAAAGGATAGAATAGGAAATACCTTACTTATATTGTCCCTTGCCCCACCCTTTCATGTAATGCAACAGCCTTCCCAATTCATATTTCCACCCCTTGTTTCCTGTGTTCCCAGCAAGCAGAATCAGGGATATGCTCACGGAGCCAACGCCGACACCAGTCTCCGTATACAGCTGGCAGAAAAGGAGCAGGCGCTGCTAGAAGCACAGGAAAACATCCAGGTAAGAACAATTCCCAGCATCCTCTTTGCCACATTTTGTATCATAAACTTTGTAATAAAGAGTGACTCGGAGGAGGAACACACTCCCCCTCCTACCATAGAAGGTACCATATTAATTAGTTAGCTATACATTGTCTGCCAGTGGCAAATCTGGGTTTTATTTATAGAAAGTCCAGTATACACTACTTGGACAAAGGTTTGTTACCTGACCATCATATGTACCTGTATGGCCAAATTTACTCTATGTGGACACCCCTACAAATGATTGAGCTCAGCTGTTTCCAGGGAAGTGAACAGTTAATGAAACAGCGTACAAAGAAATGTTTGCACTTTCAAACTGCCAACAGGGTAAGGCCATTTTCTGCTCCAGCATGACTGTGGCTCTGTGCACAAAGTCAGCTCCATAAAGTCTACCGTGGAAGAACTCCAGTGGCATGCACAGAGCTCTGACCTCAAACTCTACTGAACACAGAGCCCCTACCTCAACCCTACTGAACACAGAGCCCTGACCTCTCCCTACTGAACACAGAGCCCTGACCTCAACCCTCCTGAACACAGAGCCCTGACCTCAACCCTAATGAACACAGAGCCCTGACCTCAACCCTCCTGAACGCAGAGCCCTGACCTCAACCCTACTGAACACAGAGCCCTGACCTCATCCCTACTGAACACAGAGCCCTGACCTCAACCCTCCTGAACACAGAGCCCTGACCTCATCCCTACTGAACACAGAGCCCTGACCTCATCCCTACTGAACACAGAGCCCTGACCTCAACCCTACTGAACACAGAGCCCTGACCTCAACCATACTGAACACAGAGCCCTGACCTCAACTCTACTGAACACAGAGCCCTGACCTCAACCCTCCTGAACACAGAGCCCTGACCTCAACCCTCCTGAACACAGAGCCCTGACCTCAACCCTACTGAACACAGAGCCCTGACCTCAACCATACTGAACACAGAGCCCTGACCTCAACCCTACTGAACACAGAGCCCTGACCTCAACCATACTGAACACAGAGCCCTGACCTCAAATCTACTGTACACAGAGCCCTGACCTCAACCCTACTGAACACAGAGCCCTGACCTCAACCCTACTGAACACAGAGCCCTGACCTCAACCCTACTGAACACAGAGCCCTGACCTCAACCATACTGAACACAGAGCCCTGACCTCAACTCTACTGAACACAGAGCCCTGACTTCAACTCTACTGAACACAGAGCCCTGACCTCAACCCTATTGAACACAGAGCCCTGACCTCAACTCTACTGTACACAGAGCCCTGACCTCAACCCTACTGAACACAGAGCCCTGACCTCAACCCTACTGAACACAGAGCCCTGACCTCAACCCTACTGAACACAGAGCCCTGACCTCAACCATACTGAACACAGAGCCCTGACCTCAACTCTACTGAACACAGAGCCCTGACTTCAACTCTACTGAACACAGAGCCCTGACCTCAACCCTATTGAACACAGAGCTCTGACCCCAACCCTACTAAACATCTTTGAGATGAATTGGAATGCCGATTATGATCCACATCTTTTCATCCAATATCAGTACCTGACCCCACAAATGGCCGCACATTCCAAAAATTTGTAGAAAGCCTTTCTAGAGGAGTGGAGGCCAATATAGTTACAAAGAGGGGAACAACTGCATATTAATATCCATGGTTTTGGAATGTAATGTCTAACAAGCTCATAGACAGTAGATGTGACGGTCAAGGGTCCACAAACTTTTGGAAATATAAGTGTACTTTGCAAACTGAGTTCAATGGATGACACTGGTAATAAATGTTTATTTGTAAAGTTAAAAACCTAAAACATAAGATAAAACACTAGGTTATAAACTTGTGAACTTTAAAAGAAATATTAATTGAAATTAGGAAAAACAGTATTTCAGGATTTATTTCTCTTCTGACAAAGCGATTGTGCAATTTCGAAAACCTTTCCCAATGGCTATGGTTTATCCCAGTACAGGTCCACCACAAGACAGTCTCTCTACAGACTCTTACAACAGCTAATATGGTAAAAATAGGCCTGAGTGACTCAGAGAAGGAACACACTCCCCCTTTTAGCAGAGAAGGAACCATATTAATTACCGGTAGTTGTACATTGTCTGCACTACACCCCACCCTTACACAATCTTCTTAGAAGAGCCACCGGAACTTCCTGCAATGCCCACCAGTGGTACATTCCACTCAGTCCCTCCAGCTTCACATCTCCTGGATATACCCTCCAACAAGGCAGTGCCAGCCTCTCAAGACTCAGGCCTTACTTTTCCAAGCACGTGTTCTGCTTAGGCAGCAGGCTTGGGAGGTCAGGGAACAGCTATACACACCTCCTCCGCAGGCGAGGCCTGGAAAGCAAGTGCACTTCCATGGGTCACTCCCAAATATTAATACCCCCTTCTACCACTGGCAATAAACCCCCTAGTTGTTGGCCAGGGAGATGTAAATATTTATAGCTCAGGTTATTGAATACTCTTGCCAGGGAAACTCCCCAGTAGCAGGCAGAAGCAATCAATAACACTGAGCTTAGAAAAAAACCTGAAGAAAGCAGAACTACCAGTTAGACCCCTTTCACACTGAGGCGTATTTCAGGCATTTTAGCGCTAAAAATAGCGCATAAAAAACGCCTGAAATACTCCTGCCCCAGCATTCTCAATGTGAAAGCCCGAGGGATTTCACACTGAGGCGATGCGCTGGCAGGAAAAAAATAAATCTCCTGCAAGCCGCAATCTTTGGAGCGGTGAAGGAGCAGTGTGTATACCGCTCCTTTACCGCTCCTTCCCATTGAAGTCAATAGGACACCGCGGTAATACCGCCCGCAAACCACGGCTGTAGCCGTGGTTTGCGGGCGGTATTAACCCTTTTTCGGCCGCTAGCGGGGGTTAAAACCACTCCGCTAGCGGCAGAATATCGCGGTAAACACAACGATATAGCGGCGTTGAAAATCGCGCCGCTATCCCGCCACCGCACATGCCCGCCCCAGTGTGAAAGGGGCCTTAGAGCTCAAGCTGACTACAGCCCAGTAGCACAAAATTTTGACTATAGGGACACTAACTGCTGCTATAGGGCAGGGCCCCTACACAATAATAAGGAGTTAAATGCTGATAAATTGTCATGGGTTACCCCATTTTCGCAGATCGCTAAATAAATAAACTGAAACATATTTCAGATTTTGCAGGCAAAGCTACGGCGGTTGGAGCAGCTCGTCCACCTGAAGAACGTTCGTATCGATGACCTAACCCGACGCATGCAAGAGACCGAGAAAAAATAACGCTTTACATGTATGACAGTCGACAGCCGCATTCTCCATACCCTGCTTCCTGTGTTTTATATTTTATACTATTATTTTATTTGCTTTTTATTTATTTCTTACACCGCCATGGTCCTGAGATTTAAAGTGTGTAAATGTGCTTCATTATTGAAATATCACACATCTGAATTATTGAACATCATCATAAAACACAAAAACTGCCTCCAGGCAGAACTGAATTGAACTTTTAGGCCTCATGCACACTGGATGGTTTTTTTTCTCCTCTGAATGCCTTACTCCAGGGGAGTAAAAAGCTGTTTTAACCACTTCTGGACCAGGGATGAGCCGAACACCCCCCTGTTCGGTTCGCACCAGAACCTGCGAACAGACAAAATGTTCGTGTAAACTTTAGAACCCTATTAAATACAATGGACTCGAACGTTCGAAATCTAAAGTGTTAATTATAAAGGCTAATATGCAAGTTATTGTCCTAAAAAGGGTTTGGGGACCCGGGTCCTGCCCCAGGGGACATGTATCAATGCAAAAAGAAGTTTTAAAAACGGCCGTTTTTTCGGGAGCAGTGATTTTAATAATGCTTAAAATGAAAAAATAAAAGTGAAATATTCCTTTAAATTTCGTACCTGGGGGGTGTGTATGATATGCATGTGAAGTGGCGCATGTTTCCCGTGCTTAGAACTGTCCCTGCAAAAAATGTCATTTTTGAAAGAAAAAAAGTCTTTTAAAACTGACTCGCGGCTATTAATGAATTGTCGGCTCCCGGCAATACATACAAAAGTCATTGATAAAAATAAAAAAAAAGCGTGGGGGTTCCCCAGAATTCAATTACCAGGCCCTTCAGGTCTGGAATGGATATTAAGGGGAACCCCGCCGCAAATTTAAAAAAAAATTGACGTGGGGTTCCCCCAAATATCCATTCCAGGCCCTTCAGATCTGGCATGGATTTTAAGGGGAACTCCACCCCAAATTTAAAAAAAAATGGCGTGGAGTCCCCCTAAAAATCCATACCAGACCCCTTATCCGAGCACGCAACCTGGCCGGCCGCAGGGGAAAAGGGGGGGACGAGAGAGCGGCCCCCCCTCCCTCCTGAACCGTACCAAGCCACATGCCCTCAACATGGGGAGGATGTCCCCATGTTGATGGGGACAAGGGCCTCATCCCCACAACCCTTGCCCGGTGGTTGTGGGGGTCTGCGGGCAGGGGGCTTATCGGAATCTGGAAGACCCCTTTAACAAAGGGGACCCCCAGATCCCGCCCCCCCCCTATGTGAATTGGTAAGGGGTACATTGTACCCCTACCATTTCACGAAGAAAGCGTAAAAAAATGTTTAAAAAAACACACAAACACCTTGAAAAAGTCCTTTATTTAAAAAAAAGAAAAAAAAAAAAAACAGCGGTGAAATCCAGTGTCCCGCGGCGATCCCGATGTCCAGCGCTGTCATTCATTGGTTGTGCCTGAGCGGACCTGATGGGGAACTCCCTCTCAGTATTTTAAATGTATAGACCCGCCCCTTCTAAAGTTCCCCATCAGGTCCGCCAGCGGACCAGATGCGGAACATGAGAAGGGGCGGGTCTATACATGTATTACCAAAGTGAGAGCAGTTCCCCATCAGGTCCGCCCCCTCGGTATGTCGGACCCGCCTACGTCATTGGCTTGAGCGGGGAACTTCCTTCACTATGTAAATTTAAATTACACAGTGAAGGAAGTTCCCCGCTCAAGCCAATGACGTAGCCGGGTCCGACATACCGAGGAGGCGGACCTGATGGGGAACTTCTCTCACTTTGGTAATACATGTATAGACCCGCCCCTTCTCATGTTCCGCATCTGGTCCGCTGGCGGACCTGATGGGGAACTTTAGAAGGGGCGGGTCTATACATTTAAAATACTGAGAGGGAGTTCCCCATCAGGTCCGCTCAGGCACAACCAATGAAGGACAGCGCTGGACATCGGGATCGCCGCGGGACACTGGATTTCACCGCTGTTTTTTTTTTTTTTTAAATAAAGGACTTTTTCAAGGTGTTTGTGTGTTTTTTTTTACAATTTTTTACACTTTCTTCGTGAAATGGTAGGGGTACAATGTACCCCTTACCAATTCACATAGGGGGGGGGCGGGATCTGGGGGTCCCCTTTGTTAAAGGGGTCTTCCAGATTCCGATAAGCCCCCTGCCCGCAGACCCCCACAACCACCGGGCAAGGGTTGTGGGGATGAGGCCCTTGTCCCCATCAACATGGGGACATCCTCCCCATGTTGAGGGCATGTGGCCTGGTACGGTTCAGGAGGGAGGGGGGGCCGCTCTCTCGTCCCCTCCTTTTCCCCTGCGGCCGGCCAGGTTGCGTGCTCGGATAAGGGGTCTGGTATGGATTTTTAGGGGGACTCCACGCCATTTTTTTTTAAATTTGGGGTGGAGTTCCCCTTAAAATCCATGCCAGATCTGAAGGGCCTGGAATGGATATTTGGGGGAACCCCACGTCAATTTTTTTTTTAATTTGCGGCGGGGTTCCCCTTAATATCCATTCCAGACCTGAAGGGCCTGGTAATTGAATTCTGGGGAACCCCCACGCTTTTTTTTTATTTTTATCAATGACTTTTGTATGTATTGCCGGGAGCCGACAATTCATTAATAGCCGCGAGTCAGTTTTAAATGCATTTTTTTCTTTCAAAAATGACACTTTTTGCAGGGACAGTTCTAAGCACGGGAAACATGCGCCACTTCACATGCATATCATACACACCCCCCAGGTACGAAATTTAAAGGAATATTTCACTTTTATTGTTTCACTTTAAGCATTATTAAAATCACTGCTCCCGAAAAAATGTCCGTTTTTAAAACTTCTTTTTGCATTGATACATGTCCCCTGGGGCAGGACCCCGGTCCCCAAACACTTTTTAGGACAATAACTTGCATATAAGCCTTTATAATTAGCACTTTAGATTTCTCCCATAGATTTTTCGAATTTGCCGCGAACACCCCAATTTGTTCGCTGTTCGGCGAACGGGCGAACAAGCAATGTTCGAGTCGAACATGAGTTCGACTCGAACTCGAAGCTCATCCCTATTCTGGACCAAGCCTATTTCTGAATTTTGTTGTTTACAAGTTAAAATCTGTATTTTTTGATAGAAAATTACTTAGAACCCCCAAACATTACATATATATATTTTTTTTAGCAGAGACCCTAGAGAATAAAATAGAGATCATTGTAAAACTTTATGTCACACCGTATTTGTGCAACGGTCTTATAAACGCAATTAGAGTTTTTTACATTTTTTTAAATAAAATAAGAAAACAGTAAAGTTAGCCCAATTTTTTTTTATAAAGTGAAAGATGATGTTACGGCGAGTAAATTGATACCTAACATGTCATGCTTTAAAATTGCGCACGCTCGTGGAATGGCGACAAACGGTACTCAAAATTCTCCATAGGCGACGCTTTAAAAATGTTTACAGGTTACCTGTTTAGAGTTACAGAGGAGGTCTAGGGCTAGAATTATTGCTCTCGCTCTAATGTTTGCGGCGATATCTCACATGTGTGGTTTGAACACCATTTACAAATGTGGGTGCGACTTACGTCCTTTAGTGCCAGAGGGTGTAAGTGACATTTAACGTCGCTCTGGTCCTCCAAGGGCATAGAGTCGAGTGGGGACCATCTTGCCCTCTCTCGACTTCCTGCCCATCCCTCCAGCACATCGGATCGTTTTCGCCGCTACCGACGTCTCCGGTAATCGGGGAAAACGACCAGGAAGTGGCGGAGCACCTCTCCCGCCACCCATAAAAGTGATCCCGTGGCAAATCCATCACCGGGACCACTTTTTTTTTTTAAAGAGGATCGTCTACTGTGTAAAAATATACTGGGGGTTATAACAGCTATCTTCTGCCATAACCACTGTATATAACGTCAAACTCATGACGTATATATACGAGGGCGGTCCGGAAGTGGTTAAAAAAGCGCCTAAAGCTGTGTTTTTTAAATGTGTGTAGACATGTCAATAGCTTGGGCGTTCATTCATTCCATTGGCCAGGTTCTGACCATTGGAATGAATGAACGCTCAAGCGTTAAACATGCCTAGCGTTTAAGCCCGTTTAGACACGTTTACGTGTGTTTGGGTGCATCAAGTATTTTTACGCTCTAAACACCTGTAAACACGTATGTGTTTCATGGACACATAGGCTGACATGGAGGGGCAGAAAAAAAAGTCAACCCCCCATTAAAAGTGGCATTTTTGAAGCCCAGTGTGCATGAGCAGCACAGAAGCAAAGTGGTGTAGTGGTTAGCACTTTCACCTAGCAGCAAAAGGGTCGCTGGTTTGAATCCCGACCGCGGCACCATCTGTCTGGAGTTTGCTTGTTCTCCCTGTGCCTGCGTGGGTTTCCTCCGGGTACTCCGGTTTCCTCCTAGACTCCAAAGACATGCTGGTAGGTTAATTGGATCTTGTCCTAATTGGCCCAGTATATATGTGTGCACGACTGTGTGTCCCAAGCGTGTCGGGACCCTACGGGGTAAAATGACCGCACCAGCCAAGCAGACACTGGCTGCAAAAAGTGCCTAGAGGCGATTCAGTTTGCATGTGTAGCGATATATAAGTCATTCATTCATGAGGCCTCATTGTGCATAATGAGTTTGGTTTCTGTCTTCCATCCTATCATTGCACTTCTGTGATTGATCCCCCCCAGCTAGAAAAATCTGGGAACATCATCAGGGCTGCCTATGTACTCAGGTAATGATTTCTCTGCACATTACAGATAGGAGTTGAGATGATGTCATCAGGTGTGATGATGTCATCTCTATAATTTTCTTCTCTCCTCACCAAGTTTCCTCCACACTCTTCACCTTCTGGCTTTACATTGGCAGGGCTCTTGTCTCCTCACACTCCTCCCAGGCTCCTTCAGTGTTTCTGAGTTCTGACAACTTCCTTCTCTGACTACCTACCCATCAGTTGGTACCATAGGCATGCGCATAGGGTGTGCCAGATGTGCCTGGGCACACCCTAATTACCCCATGTGGCACATATTTCCCCTGTTCACCAATACTCCCTAATGGGGCCCCTAAAGAAATTGTAAAAAAAAAAAAAAAAAAAAAATTGTAAAAAATAATACAAAATAAAATAATAAAAATAAAAACCACTGACACCAATTTCTGCCCTACTAACACCATCCACTGCTCTAATGACACCGTCAGCATACACACGAATATGTGATTGAGCTTTGGGGTGCACACCCTAATGCAATGGGCTGCGCACACCTATGGTTGGTACTCATCCCTCTGTAACCAGAAATAATCTGGCTGACATCCTACTAGCCTGCTGCAGGCAACTAGACAATGTAATAAAATCCTGGGTTCTTTAAAGAGACCCTCTCCCCAGTCCATTCCAACAATAACCTTCTCATTTTATTATATATGCATGCATTGTTTGTTATTACCTATTGTAAAAGCATTCTTTATGCAGACATCCAAAAGCCTTAAGACTGGTGCCACCATCTTGGATGTGATGTCAGCAACTCCAAAAGACTCAGAAGGACACCTTGTAGTATTCCCCTTTAATTCTTCCCTGGCGGGGAGGTGAGGAGTGGAGGAGCTGGGCCAGCACAGCAGTGGTTAGTCACTCCTAGAAGAATAAAGGGCTATGACCTGCGAGGAGGGAGGGGCCTGTGCTAAGGAATTGACTATTCCTTGAGATGTCTGATTCTGTAGCAAGTTCAAGAGAAAAAACACAATTTCTGGAAAGGAAAAAAAACCTACACTTAACCACTTCAGCCCCGGAAGAATTTACCCCCTTCCTGACCAGAGCATTTCTTGCAATTCGGCACTGCGTCGTTTTAGCTGACAATTGCGCGGTCGTGCGACGTTGTACCCAAACAAAATCGATGTCCTTTTTTTCCCACAAATAGAGCTTTCTTTTGGTGGTATTTGATCACCTCTGCGTTTTTAATTTTTTGCGCTATAAACAAAAAAAGAGCGAAAATTTTGAGAAAAAAGCAATATTTTTTACTTTTTGCTATAATAAATATCCCCAAAAATATATAAAAAAACTAATTTCTTCCACATTTTAGGCCGATACGTATTATTCTACATATTTTTTGAAAAAAAAAAAATCGCATTAAGCGTATATTGATTGGTTTGCACAAAAGTTATAGCATCTACAAAAGAGGGGGTTGGTTTATGGCATTTTTATTATTATTATTATTTTTTTTTTTACTAGTAATGGCGGCGATCTGCGACTTTTATCGTGACTGCAATATTATGACGGACACATCGGACACTTTTTTGGGACCATTGTCATTTTTACAGCGATCAGTGCTATAAATAGCCACTGGTTACTGTGTAAATGACACTGGCAGGGAAGGGGTTAAACACTAGGGGGCGATCAATGGGTTAAGTGTGTCCTAGGGAGTGATTCTAACTGTGGGGGGGATGGGCTACCACTGACATGACAGTGATCCCTACTCCCGATGACAGGGAGCAGTAGATCACTGTCCTGTCACTAGGCAGAACAGGAAAATGCCTTGTTTACATTGGCATCTTCACGTTCTGCCTCTTGGTCTCACGATCGCAGGCCGCCGGTGAACATCGAGTTTGCAGGACCCGCGGGCACGCTCCCGCGGCGTGCGCGGGCCCGCAAGGCAGCGAATTCAAAGCGACGTACCTGTACGCCCATTTGCCTGCCTGTGCCATTCTGCCGACAGGGTCTCTTTAAAATAAGTAAAGAAACGTCAGCCACACAGACAGCGACAGTGAGAGGATGTAAGATTAGATTACACACTGTTCATGAAAGGGGAGGGGGATGTTGCTGGTGGACCGTCATGAGAAACCAGCTGGTGATTCTACCTGTAAATTGGAATGTAACCATAAATTAGACCAAGGGCCTGGACTGGGGAAGGGAAGGGGGGGGGGGGTCAGGAGGGGCAGCTGCCCTGAGTGCAGTGTTGAGATTGGGGGGTACATAAGATGACAGCCTGCCCCCCTTCCATTCTTTAGTGACCCGCCCTGCTGCCTGGGGGCTGCTCTAAGGCCCCTTTCACACTGGGACGTTTTTCAGGCGTTTTGGCGCTATATAAAATAGCGCCTGAAAGATGCCTGAAAAAATCCTGCCCTACAGTCTTCAATGTGAAAGCCCGAAGGCTTTCACACTGAAGCGGTGTGCTAGCAGGACCGCTCCAAAAGTCCTGCTAGCCACATCTTTGGAGCGGTGAAGGAGTGGTGTGTTTACTGCTCCTTTACCGCTGCTGCCCATTGAAATCAATGGGACAGCGCGGCTATACCGGCTATACCGCCCGCAATGCGCTACTTCAGCAGCCTATTGCGGGTGGTTTTAACCCTTTCTCGACCGCTAGCAGGGGTTAAAACCGCACCGCTAGCGGGCGAATATCACGGCAAAAACAACGGCTATACCGCCAGAGCACCTCCCGCACCCCAGTGTGAAAGGGGCCTAATAACTGACAAGAGAGAAGACGGGATGAGGAGCAGTGATGTCTCCAGTGGTGAGATCCGTTGCTTGCAGCAGTGGTGTAATTAGGGGGAGTGCGATTCACACCGGGTACCAGGACAGCGGTACTCACCAACTGTCAGACAGGCAGAACCAGCGCTGTATTATTTGAATAATAAATATGTACCGCTATTTGTGTGTTTTTCTTAATATTTTTGCTACAAATAAAAAATAATTTACAGTCATTTCCAATTCATTTCATGTGACAACCCAGACTAAGTTTTTGTAGAGCCTTTTAGGATTTCACAGCTGATTGCAAAAAAAAAAAGTGAATTTGATGATACGACACACACACACCATTCCAGTGCTTGCCCAGCCCAGCTTCCCTGTTAACCCTTCCCAGGCTGTGCTGTCTGGCAGGGGTGCCTGGATCACAAGACTGACTTTTCACAACTGCAAATCTTTAGCTGAGTAAAACTACTCATAAAAAATCGATATAGCTATATATATATATATATATATATATATATATATATTGTATACAGTATATATTAAAGCTGAAGTTTAGGTTGAATATGTATTTATTGAAATTTCTGAACAGTACAGAAAAAAAAAATTGTGTAAAATGAGCAGAGACTCCACAATAAGTAGATGCACCATAAACACAAAACTATAGGGGGCGCCATCACAAGAAATAACTGGGTCCCCAAAGACCACAATAGTGCAATACGTTAAACAACAATACAAAGCTGAAATGTGTTCCTATATTTTACCTTCCCTGGTCCCCTCTCCCCCTTATAAAAACTTTCTGTTCATACCTTATTTTAGACCCACTATTGGCATCGCTGGGTCTCTGTGCTTCTCTTTGCAATGCAGGCAGATCATGGCTGGACAAGAGCAGAGAGGAGGCGGACTGACTGTACTCTGAACGAGGGAGGCGGCACGAAGCTCCGCTGACTGTACCTGGGGCTGATGTATGACGATAGCCTGAGGCGGCTCTTTAGGCAAAGTAGGTGGCCGCGAGGCCTCTGGGAGGGCGAGGCCTAAGGCGACCGCCTAATTAGAGAGCCGCCTCTGTGGCTGGTTGGAGGGGCCAGCAGGGGGCTGTACATGGCTTACTGAAAGCATCACAGGACCCGGCCTCAGTACTCCCCTCAAGTGATCTCAGTCCTGATGTAAGCAGTGGGCTGGTCTTCAGAGGAGATATGCAAATTTCAAAATTCCTTGATGGGCGGATGTCAGTCTGAGCCTCCATGATTGAAAGACCAATAGAAATAGCCTCAAAGTAACATTGTTTATAAACACAGGTCAGCCGGAAGATAGAGAGATGCAAAGTAACATTGTTTATAAACATTGATCAGACAGAAGATAGAGAGATGCAAAGTAACATTGTTTATAAACATTGATCAGACAGAAGATAGAGAGATGCAAAGTAACATTGTTTATAAACATTGATCAGACAGGAGATAGAGAGATGCAATGTAACATTGTTTATAAACATTGATCAGACAGAAGATAGAGAGATGCAAAGTAACATTGTTTATAAACATTGATCAGACAGAAGATAGAGAGATGCAAAGTAACATTGTTTATAAACATTGATCAGACAGGAGATAGAGAGTTACAAAGTAACATTGTTTATAAACATTGATCAGACAGGAGATAGAGAGATACAATGTAACATTGTTTATAAACATTGATCAGACAGAAGATAGAGAGATGCAAAGTAACATTGTTTATAAACATTGATCAGACAGGAGATAGAGAGATACAAAGTAACATTGTTTATAAACATTGATCAGACAGGAGATAGAGAGATAAAATGTAACATTGTTTATAAACATTGATCAGATGGGAGATAGAGAGATACAAAGTAACATTGTTTATAAACATTGATCAGACAGGAGATAGAGAGATGCAAAGTAACATTGTTTATAACCATTGATCAGACAGGAGATAGAGAGATACAAAGTAACATTGTTTATAAACATTGATCAGACAGGAGATAGAGAGATAAAATGTAACATTGTTTATAAACATTGATCAGATGGGAGATAGAGAGATACAAAGTAACATTGTTTATAAACATTGATCAGACAGAAGATAGAGAGATGCAAAGTAACATTGTTTATAAACATTGATCAGACAGGATATAGAGAGTTACAAAGTAACATTGTTTATAAACATTGATCAGACAGAAGATAGAGAGATGCAAAATAACGTTGTTTATAAACATTGATCAGACAGGATATAGAGAGTTACAAAGTAACATTGTTTATAAACATTGATCAGACAGAAGATAGAGAGATGCAAAGTAACATTGTTTATAAACATTGATCAGACAGGATATAGAGAGTTACAAAGTAACATTGTTTATAAACATTGATCAGACAGAAGATAGAGAGATGCAAAGTAACGTTGTTTATAAACATTGATCAGATGGGAGATAGAGAGATACAAAGTAACATTGTTTATAAACATTGATCAGACGGGAGATAGAGAGATGCAAAGTAACATTGTTTATAAACATTGATCAGATGGCGGATAGAGAGATACAAAGTAACATTGTTTATAAACATTTATCAGATGGGGGATAGAGAGATGCAATGTAATATTGTTTATAAACATTGATCAGACAGGAGGTGGAGAGATACAAAGTAACACTGTTTATACAGTAAACATTGCACAGATGAGGAATAGAGTGATATAAAGTAACATTGTTTATAAACATTGATCAGACGGGAGACAGAGAGACACAAACATTGTTACTTTTGCATCTTGTTTTTTTTTTCCAAAATAAAATGTATTCTTATTTATCCCCCTATTAACCCTTATTTATTATCAGCCCTAACTTACTCCACCATGAGGTGTCTGTTTGTCTGCAGGAATCTCTGTGTAACCTTTAATTATTGCATTTACTATATTGAATCCCACAGAGAGCATCTGGCGGGACTCCGTTTTATACAATGCGACTAATTGCTGCATTTGACACTAAAATCTCCGGCTCTCTGTGGGGGTCCCGCTGGGGCCCAGTGGGAGCTCATGAAAAATACAGGGGTATACAGAGGATTACGTTGGTAAAACTGGGATGTGGAAATACTATCACTGACTTAAGATGCCTGCACATGCAAAGTGATCTATCTCTTCTGTTTATTAGCAATAAGGAAGACTCCATCCAAAAGTTCTATTCTACTCTATTCTATTCTAGTTTTAGATGAAGTCTGGTTGGCTGAATCCCCCTGCTGATTTTATTTATGTGTCTTGGGCACTGTACCCAGCAAGAACATGTGTGTGTTTCTATTTACACTTTTCACTTTTTGTGTGTTAATGAGTACCCTGTACTCATTCACCTGAGGAAGGGGGGGGGGCATATTTGTGGGCCCTGTTATTCTTAAAAGGGGGTTTGCAGATTCTGATAAGCCTACTGCCTGCACCCCACCCTCCCCCTCCCCAACCACCAAGTCAGAGTTCTGGAGAAGAGACCCTTGTCCTCATCAACATGTCAACATGTGGACAATGTAATTTGCCAGAGGTCCCCCCCCCCCCCTAAAAAATGCATATTTTACAATTGAATGTGTGAGTCCCATTGTAATAATGCTAAGGAGACCCAACATTTTTTGTACAAGACTCTGGTCCGGCCGCACTTGGAGTATGCTGTCCAGTTCTGGGCACCAGTCCTCAGGAAGGATGTACTGGAAATGGAGCGAGTCCAGAGAAGGGCAACAAAGCTAATAAAGGGTCTGGAGGATGTTAGTTATGAGGAAAGGTTGCGAGCCTGAAATTATTCTCTCTGGAGAAGAGACGCTTGAGATGGGATATGATTTCAATTTACAAATACGGTACTGGTGACCACGCAATAGGGATACAACTTTTTTGCGGAAGGGAGTTTAACAAGACACGTGGCCACTCACTAAAATTAGAAGAAAAAAGGTTTAACCTTAAACTACGTAGAGGGTTCTTTACTGTAAGAGCAGCAAGGATGTGGAATTCCCTTCCACAGGCGGTGGTCTCAGCGGGGGGCATTGATGGTTTCAAAAAAACTATTAGATAAGCACCTGAACAACCTCAACATACAGGGATATACAATGTAATACTGACATATAATCACACACATAGGTTGGACTTGATGAACTTGTGTCTTTTTTCAACCTCACCTACTATGTAACTATGTAACATGAAACTGTTACTGTTACCTGGGAAATGCAACTTGGCTTGGCCATGCAATCTTATGCTGCTGGAAGGTGGAGCCAGTCATGGTGTGTACTGGTTCCCCCTCCCACTAAAAATCTCTATCTATAGATAGACACAAGGAGAGATTACTGCTGTTCATTGCTCCTTCTAACCTCCATCCAGAGGCGTTGCTAGGGGGGTGCGGGGGGTGCGATCCGCCCCCGGGTGACACCCGCTAGAGGGGTGACACCCTCCCTTTTTTTTTTTTTTTTTTTTTATTTATTTATTTTATTTTATTTTATTTTTTTACAGCTGACCCATTCATTGATTAATTTCACCCCGCTGGGCTGGAAGCCTGGAACAACACCTCCAGCGCCGCGGCCGCGCCTGGTGTGTGTCCTCCGGCTCCTTATTCTTCCTATTCCTAAATTCCAATCCTCCTCCCTACCCTACAGAGCCAGCGAGCGACTCAGCCTGTCACATCATCACACTGCACTGTGATGATGTGACGACACGCACTAGCGTTGCTAGCCAGGTGCGGGGGGGCGGGCCGCACCCGGGTGACACCCACCAGAGGGGTGACACCCGTGGGTAGCGCAGCGGCACCACACTGACATTGCCCGCTGCCCTGTGCCTTAGGCTCACGCTGCGGCTGTGTCCCTCAGCGGAGCGGAAGGAAGCCTCCGCCCCCTCTGCCTCCTCTCTGTTTACATCCACAGAGGAGGAGGAGGAGCCCGCGCTCGAGAGACACACCGCTGTGTGTATCTGCCGCTCTGTTCTGAGGTCTGTAAGGTAAGGGGGCATCTTTACTGATGGGGGGAGGGGGTGTCTGTACTGCTGGGGTCTGCACTAGGGGGAGTTTGCACCAGGGGGGCTGTAACTGAGGGGGTGTCTGTACTGAGGGGGGTCTGGTACCAAGGGGGTGTCTGTACTGAGGGGGGTGTCTGTACTGAGGGGGGTGTCTGTAACTGAGGGGGTGTCTGCACGAGGGGTGTCTGGTACTGTGGGGGTGTCTGTAACTGAGCAGGGTGTCTGTAACTGAGGAGGTCTGCACTGAGGTGGGGGTGTCTGTACTGATGGAGCGGTCTGTACTGAGGTGGGGGTGTCTGTACTGAGGGGGTGTCTGTACTGAGGGGGGTGTATGTACTGAGGGGGGTGTCTGTAACTGAGGGGGGTGTCTGTAACTGAGGAGGGGTCTTTAACTGAGGGGGGGTCTTTAACTGAGGGTGTGTCTGTAACTGAGGGGGTGTCTGTAACTGAGGGGTGGTCTGTACGAGGGGGAGTCTGTATGAGGGGGTGTCTGTACTGAGGGGGGTGTCTGTACTGAGGGGGGTGTCTGTACGAGGGGTGTCTGTAACTGAGGGGGTGTCTGTAACTGAGGGGTGGTCTGTACGAGGGGGAGTCTGTACGAGGGGGAGTCTGTACGAGGGGGTGTCTGTTACTGAGGGGGGTGTCTGTACTGAGGGGGGTGTCTGTACTGAGGGGGGTGTCTGTACGAGGGGTGTCTGTAACTGAGGGGGGGTGTCTGTAACTGAGGGGGTCTGCACTGAGGTGGGGGTGTCTGTACTGATGGAGCGGTCTGCACTGAGGTGGGGGTTCATACTGAGGGAGGCGGGTCTATATTGATGGCGGAGAGTCTGTACTTAGTGGAGCGGGTTTGTACTGAGGGAAGGGATCTATACTGTGGGAGTGGGGTCTGTAGTTAGTGGAGGGGGGTCTGTACTGAGGGGGGACTATAGTTGTTGGGGGGTGACACCATTTTTTTTTGCACCGGGTGACACCAACCCTAGTGACGCCACTGCCTCCATCCACAAGAGAACCCCTTTGTTAGGATTGACACCCCTGGCAGGTGATGTGGACTCACCCAAGACACAAAGTCTATTATGAAGTTGTCGCTTGGTCTTCACCATAACACCCTGCAAGGAGAAATGGGCTGGTGACCCTAGTGTCCCCTGAGATACCTTGCTGCAAGATTATGGCCCTTGGAAACACCCCACCAAGGGGTTGCAGGAACAGGGTGGTTATGCTGTGGAAACAGGGTACGATGTAGCAGAAGGTCAGAGCCTAGGCAAAGGTTAAGGGCAGCATACAAGAGAGTAGCTGGAGTCTAGGCAGATGACAAGGCAGGTGGCAGGCAAAAGAGTAGAGTCCAGGCAGTGGGCGAAGCAGGTGGCAGGCAAGAGAATAGTTGCAGTCCAAGTAGAGGTCGAGGTAGATGGCAGGCAAGAGAGTTGTTTGAAGTCTAGGCTAAGGTTGAGGCAGGCAGCAGGCAAGAGCATATTTGCAGTCCAAGTGGAGCTTGAGGCAGGTGGCAGGCAAGAAAGTGGTTTGGAGTCCAGGCTACGGTTGAGGAAGGCAGCAGGCAAGAGAGCAGTTGCAGTCCAAGTAGAGGTCAAGGCAGGTAGCAGGAAAGAAAGTGGTTTGGAGTCCAGGCTAAGGTTGAGGCAGACAGCAGGCAAGAGAGTAGTTGCAGTCCAAGTAGAGGTCGAGGCAGGTGGCAGGCAAGAGAGTAGTTTGAAGTCCAGGCTAAGGTTGAGGCAGACAGCAGGCAAGAGAGTAGTTGCAGTCCAAGTAGAGGTCGAGGCAGGTGGCAGGAAAGAAAGTGGTTTGGAGTCCAGGCTACGGTTGAGGAAGGCAGCAGGCATGAGAGTAGTTGCAGTCCAAGTAGAGGTGGAGGCAGGTGGCAGGAAAGAAAGTGGTTTGGAGTCCAGGCTACGGTTGAGGAAGGCAGCAGGCATGAGAGTAGTTGCAGTCCAAGTAAAGGTCGAGGCAGGTGGCAGGCAAGAAAGTGGTTTGGAGTCCAGGCTACGGTTGAGGCAGGCAGCAGGCAAGAGAGTAGTTTCAGTCCAAGTAGAGGTCGAGGCAAGTGGCAGGCAAGAAAGTGGTTTGGAGACCAGGTTAAGGTTGAGGCAGGGAGCAGACAAGAAAGTAGTTGCCGTCCAAGTAGAGGTCAAGGCAGGTGGCAGGCAAGAAAGTGGTTTGGAGTCCAGGCTAAGGTTGAGGCAGGGAGTAGGCAAGAGAGTAGTTGCAGTTCAAGTAGAGGTCGAGGCAGGTGGCAGACAATAAAGTGTCCAGGCTAAGGTTGAGTAAGGCAGCGGGTAACAGAGTAGTTGCAGTCTAAGTAGAGGTTGAGGCAGGTGGCAGGCAAGAGAGTAGTTTGGAGTCCAGGCTAAGGTTGAGGCAGGTGGCAGATAAGAAAATACTTGGAGTCCAGGCTGAGTTCAAGGCAGGCAGCGGGCAAAAGAGTAGTTGGCATTCAGGCTGAGATCTAGGCAGGGGGCAGGCAGGAGAGTAGTCAGCGTCCAGGTAGAGGTTGAGGCAGGCAGCAGTCAAGAAAGTAGTTGAAGTCCAGGCTGAGGAAAGCAGACGGCAGGCAAGAAAGTAGTTCAGGCTGAGGACGGCAGACAGCATGCCAGAGAAGAAAACAGAAACGGGCAAAGTCAGCAACAAGGGCAGGAGACACGAGCAGAGTCAGATACCATAAGGTAAGGTGGCTGAAACCCACCAAACTCCGCCTGTAAGTAAAACGTCAATTCTGGGTGCTCAGACCCTTTAAATCCGGTGACAGGACATTCCGTACAGAGCTGAGAGGGAGCAGATTGCATCTTCTCGTGTACTCAGCAACTGCCAATTAAACAAACCCCATTGTCATTCTCACTCCGGAGAATCTAAACATACAAGATGTTAAAATGGAAAATGGATTGAACTCTTGTTACACAAACAGGCAGTGACATCTGTGACCAGAATGTAACTAATTACTGCACATTGCTTCCTAACGACGCAGGCGGGGTGTGGATATGTACTGTGTGAGAGCGAATATCCTGTGTGGGTGCATGGCTTCCCGTGTCTTGTCGGGTACGTGGGTTCCCACCAGCAGTATGTCAGGGCAACGCTGACCTTTATGTGCACTTACCCACCACTAGGGATGAGCTTCGTGTTCGAGTCGAACATACGTTCGACTCGAACATCGGCTGTTCGATCGTTCGACGAAGATCGAACGATTTGGGCCGTTCGCGCCAAATTCGAGTGACGCGAACGGCCCACAATGCACTACGCCATCGCAGTGTCATCCAGGCGCTGTGATTGGCCAAGCATGCACTGTGACCCCGCATGCTTGGCCAATCACAGCGCCGGCAGCGAGGAGAGCAATGATTGGCCACAGGCAGGATGCCTGTGGCCAATTATTGCTGAGGGTGTTTAGTACACGCCCCACACTATAAAAGGCCGCCAGCACGGCGGCCTAGTGTAGTGTGTTCCGGAGCAGGGATAGAGCAGCATAGGCAGGGACAGTGACTGTTATTTCTTTCTTGCTTAACCTGGATTCCTTTAGTTTAGGGAAAGAGAAGGATAGGTAGGGAGAGTGTCAGTGTGTTTTGTGCTTGTGCTATAGTGTGCTTAAAAAAAACATTTATTCTAGGGACAGAAAACTGTAGGTAGGGACAGTGTCAGTTTCTTTCACTCTGCAAGTCCTTGTTTCCAGGGACCTGGAAGGACAGTGAGTGAATTGTCCTTGTGCTATATTGTGCTTAAAAAAACATTTATTCTAGGGACAGAAAACTGTAGGTAGGGAGAGTGTCAGTTTCTTTCACTCTGCAAGTCCTTGTTTCCAGGGACCTGGAAGGACAGTGAGTGAATTGTCCTTGTGCTATATTGTGCTTAAAAAAACATTTATTCTAGGGACAGAAAACTGTAGGTAGGGAGAGTGTCAGTTTCTTTCACTCTGCAAGTCCTTGTTTCCAGGGACCTGGAAGGACAGTGAGTGAATTGTCCTTGTGCTATATTGTGATTAAAAAAAACATTTTTACTAGGGACAGAAAACTGTAGGTAGGGAGAGTGTTCTTTTCCTTTCACTCTGCAAGTCCTTGTTTCCAGGGACCTGTAAGGACAGTGAGTGAATTTTTCTTGTGCTATATTGTGATTAAAAAAAACATTTTTTCTAGGGACAGAAAACTGTAGGTAGGGAGAGTGTTTTTTTCCTTTCACTCTGCAAGTCCTTGTTTCCAGGGACCTGTAAGGACAGTGAGTGAATTTTTCTTGTGCTATATTGTGATTAAAAAAAACATTTTTTTCTAGGGACAGAAAACTGTAGGTAGGGAGAGTGTTTTTTTTCTTTCACTCTGCAAGTCCTTGTTTCCAGGGACCTGTAAGGACAGTGAGTGAATTTTTCTTGTGCTATATTGTGATTAAAAAAAACATTTTTTCTAGGGACAGAAAACTGTAGGTAGGGAGAGTGTTTTTTTTCTTTCACTCTGCAAGTCCTTGTTTCCAGGGACCTGTAAGGACAGTGAGTGAATTTTTCTTGTGCTATATTGTGATTAAAAAAAACATTTTTTCTAGGGACAGAAAACTGTAGGTAGGGAGAGTGTTTTTTTTCTTTCACTCTGCAAGTCCTTGTTTCCAGGGACCTGTAAGGACAGTGAGTGAATTGTTCTTGTGCTATATTGTGCTTAAAAAAACATTTATTCTAGGGACAGAAAACTGTAGGTAGGGAGAGTGTCAGTTTCTTTCACTCTGCAAGTCCTTGTTTCCAGGGACCTGGAAGGACAGTGAGTGAATTGTCCTTGTGCTATATTGTGATTAAAAAAAACATTTTTTCTAGGGACAGAAAACTGTAGGTAGGGAGAGTGTTTTTTTTCTTTCACTCTGCAAGTCCTTGTTTCCAGGGACCTGTAAGGACAGTGAGTGAATTTTTCTTGTGCTATATTGTGATTAAAAAAAACATTTTTTCTAGGGACAGAAAACTGTAGGTAGGGAGAGTGTTTTTTTTCTTTCACTCTGCAAGTCCTTGTTTCCAGGGACCTGTAAGGACAGTGAGTGAATTTTTCTTGTGCTATATTGTGATTAAAAAAAACATTTTTTCTAGGGACAGAAAACTGTAGGTAGGGAGAGTGTTTTTTTTCTTTCACTCTGCAAGTCCTTGTTTCCAGGGACCTGTAAGGACAGTGAGTGAATTTTTCTTGTGCTATATTGTGATTAAAAAAAACATTTTTTCTAGGGACAGAAAACTGTAGGTAGGGAGAGTGTTTTTTTCCTTTCACTCTGCAAGTCCTTGTTTCCAGGGACCTGTAAGGACAGTGAGTGAATTTTTCTTGTGCTATATTGTGATTAAAAAAAACATTTTTTCTAGGGACAGAAAACTGTAGGTAGGGAGAGTGTTTTTTTCCTTTCACTCTGCAAGTCCTTGTTTCCAGGGACCTGTAAGGACAGTGAGTGAATTTTTCTTGTGCTATATTGTGATTAAAAAAAACATTTTTTCTAGGGACAGAAAACTGTAGGTAGGGAGAGTGTCAGTTTCTTTCACTGTGAAAGTCCTTGTTTCAAGGGACAGAGAAGGACACCTGAAGGTAGCCCTTATTGCTTTTTTCCCATCTCCGTGCAGGCCATCTATTAGAATGTCTGGAAGGCAAACAAGGAGAGGCAGACAGTCAGGAGGCAATAAAAGAGGGCAAGCAGGCTCTGTGTCTGGGGGCAACAGTGCTGGTCGTGGACGCGGTGCATTGTCATCAGCACATGGCCATGGGACACGCTTGTCCTTCTTTTCGGCAGCTGGACATGTTGAGCCACATCATGCCGAAGACTTGGTAGAGTGGATGACCAAGCCCTCCTCCTCCTCCTCATCCTCTCTCACCCAGGCTCAGGGTACTGGAAAAGCAGCTGCCAAAGCGTCGTCTTCCCTGGTATCAATGTCAGACAAATCATCAGTCACTCCTTCCCTAGACCCACCATGTCCTCCTCCTGAGGAGTCCCCCGAACTGTTTCAGCACAGTGTTGGGTACATGCTCCAGGAGGATGCCCAGCGTTTCGAAGGGTCTGATGATGAAACCCAGCTAGAGGAAGGCAGTAGCGTGAGAGCAGACAGAGGGGATGCTCAAGAAGGACACCAATCTGGCAGTCATGTTCCAGCAGCTGCAGCATACTGCCAGATTGGCTCCAGTGATGAGGAGGGAGGGGATGATGAGGTCACTGACTCCACGTGGGTGCCTAATAGGAGAGAGGAGGAGGAGGAGGATGAGGAGGAGGCACATCTCCAACGAGGCAGGATGCCCTTTGGTGGCCAGCGTAAGGGCAGTACACCGACGGAATCACACCGCAGAGCTCCGCCTGTGCAGGGCGCTGCCTCTGCCCGTCATTCAAAAAGTTCTTTGGTGTGGGCCTTTTTTGAGGCTAGTGCATCAGATCGCACAGCTGCTGTTTGCAACATATGTCTCAAGCGTATATCGCGTGGCCAAAACATCAGCCGCTTGGGTACCACATGCCTGACCAGTAGTGATGAGCCGAACACCCCCGGGTTCGGTTCGCACCAGAACCCGCGAACGGACCGGAAGTTCGAACGAACATTAGAACCCTATTAAATACAATGGATGCGAACGTTCGAATTCTAAAGTGCTAATTATAACAACTATTATGCATGTTATTGTCCTAAAAAGGGTTTGGGAACCCGGGTTCTGCACCAGGGGACATGTATCAATGCAAAAAGAAGTTTTAAAAACGGTCGTTTTTCGGGAGCAGTCATTTTAATGATGCATAAAGTGAAAAAAAAAAGTCAAATATTCCTTTAAATATCGTACCTGGGGGGTGTCTAAAGTATGCCTGTGAAGTGCCACGTGTTTCCCGTGTTTAGAACTGTCCCTGCACAAAATGACACTTCTAAAGGAAAAAAAAGCCATTTAAAACTGCTTGCGGCTTTAATGTAATGTCTGGTCCCGGTAATATGGATGAAATTCTTTAAGAAAAATGGCATAGCTACCCCATGACCCCCCCCCCCCCCCTACCCCAGCCCATTACCAGCCCCTTTGGGTCTTGTATGGATATTAAGGGGAACCCCGCACATAAAATAAAAAAGGCCCTATATACTCTGAACAGCCGTATACAGGCGGTGCATACAAGACAGGGACTGTAGGTTTGTTCTTATGTAGAATCTGTTTGTAATTTTGAACAGGTACATTGTTGAAGTGTAGCTCCAGCCCAAAAATCTATTTTTAAACTTTTTGGAAAACATAGGTAAGGGTTATCACCCCTGTAACATTTGTTTTGCTGTCTGTGCCCCTGTTCAGAACATTTCACCTCACTTTCCGTCCCAATGACAACTGTTTTTGAAATGTGGTGTTTTTCTTGAAACAAGGATTGCTGATAAAGCATCAGTACAGAGGAGACACCTTTCTCCCATATTTATTCTTACAGGAGAGAATTTTCCTTCCTAGTGGTAGATTTCCTCTCACTTCCTGTTGTCTTCTTGCGTTTGCAAGTAGGAGTCGTTTGTAAGTTGGATGTTTGAAAGTAGGGACCTGCCGTATATACTCTGCAGAAATAGGCCCCTTAGTTGTTGGTGTTGGCACAACACTGTAAGCACTCACAGTTACTCTTGGTTGGTGCTGGAACGCCCTGCTGTCAACTATTATATCAGGAATTTTAATTACATATAATTGTTGAACAGTGGTAGTAAAAATTGGGCCTTTGATGGTGGTGCTGGTGCCACAACACTGTAAGCCCTGACAGTTACTCTTGGTGGGTGCAGCAATGGGCCCTGCTGTGAATTATTAGATCAAGAATTGTAATTACATGCCCCTGTTGAACAGGGGCTGAAAAATTGGGCCTTAGGCACTGGTGGCACAACACTGCAACCCCTCACAGATACTGTACTTGGAGCACAGCAATGAGCCCTGTTGCAAAGTATTGCTTCAAAAATTGTAATGACACGCCCCTGTTAAACAGGGGCTGAAAAATTGGGCCTTAGGCACTGGTGGCACAACACTGCAACTCCTCACAGATACTGTACTTGGAGCACAGCAATGAGCCCTGTTGCAAAGTATTGCTTCAAAAATTGTAATTACACGCCCCTGTTAAACAGGGGCTGAAAAATTGGGCGTTAGGCACTGGTGGCGGCACCCATAAACAAAAATGATCTTCCAAGCTATCATCATCAATCGTATCATTGAGGACTCGGAGGAGGAGGATAGCCAGTCAACATAACAGCACAGGCACTCAGCATCAGCATCAGTCTTGAAGGGATGTGACATTTTAAAATCAATTAGTCTGTTATATCAGCATCAGGTGTGTGGTAGCTGGTGGTGATCCAAGACTGGTTCATCTTGATGAAAGTCAGTCGATCAACCGAGTCGGTGGACAGGCGCACCCTGTGATCCGTGACAAATCCTCCAGCAGCACTGAATGTGCGTTCCGAAAGAACGCTGGATGCAGGACAGGCCAGTAGCTCAATTGCATACTGTGCAAGCTCTGGCCAGTGATCCATCCTCAAGACCCAGTAAGCCAGAGGATTTTCGGTGGGGAAGGTGTCCAAGTCTGACCTTGCCCCTAGATATTCCTGCACCATGTTTATCAGACGCTGGCGATGGTTGCTGGAACCAATCATACTTTGGGGCTGCGGACTAAAGAATTGTCTGAACGCATCGGTCAGACGGCCACCTTCCCCACCGCTCCTTCTTTGACTGGCCGAAGCCTCAGCAACTCGTTGTCCAGGACCAGGAGTTTGCAACCTCCCAGTCTCTGGGAACGCGTTGCACAGACCTTTCTGCAAGGCCTCCCGGAGTTGTCTCATCCTCTGCTCCCTCTGCGACGGTAACATAAGGTCCGCAACCTTACCCTTGTACCGTGGATCAAGGAGAGTGGCCAGCCAGTAATGGTCCCTCTCCTTGATCCGAAGAATACGAGGATCCTTCCGCAGACTTTGCAGGATCAGGGAGGCCATGCAGCGTAGGTTTGCTGAGGCATTCGCTCCGGAGTCCTCTGGGTCACTAAGGACGACATGATCCGCAGCCACCTCCTCCCAGCCACGTACAAGTCCACTGGTTTCTTGGGACTGTAAATCATCCCTAAAAGACTGCTGCTGATGATGCTGAGTGCCAGCCTCCACCTCCATGCTGACACAATCCTCCTCCTCCTCCTCCTCCTCCTCCTCTTCCTGTGCGATGGGTGGGACAGAAGGAACACTGTCTGGGTAAAGGGGGCCTTGAGAGGCAAGGAAGTCCTCCTCTTCCTGCCTCTGTTCTGCCTCAAGTGCCCTGTCCATTATTCCACGCAGCGTGTGCTCCAACAGGTGGACAAGAGGTACAGTGTCACTGATGCATGCACTGTCACTGCTCACCATCCTCGTGGCCTCCTCAAATGGTGCCAGGACAGTGCATGCATCCCTGATCATGCCCCACTGGCGTGGAGAAAAAAAACCAAGCTCCCCTGACCCTGTCCTGGTGCCGTAGTCGCACAGGTACTCATTGATGGCCCTCTGCTGCGTGTGCAGCCGCTGCAGCATGGCCAACGTTGAGTTCCACCTGGTGGGCATGTCACATATAAGGCGGTTCTTGGGCAGGTTCAACTCCTTTTGCAGCTCAGCCAGGCGAGCACTGGCATTATAAGATCTGCGGAAATGCACACAGACTTTCCTGGCCTGCCTCAGGACATCCTGTAAGCCCGGGTACCTGCCCAAGAACCGCTGCACCACCAGGTTAAGGACGTGAGCCACACAGGGCACATGGGTCAGTTGTCCCTGTCGGAGGGCGGAGAGGAGGTTGGTGCCATTGTCGCAAACCACCATTCCTGGCTTAAGCTGGCGTGGCGTCAACCACCTCTCGGCCTGGCCCTGCAGAGCAGACAGGACCTCTGCCCCAGTGTGGCTTCTGTCCCCCAAACACACCAGCGCAAGCACGGCATGGCATCTTTTTGCCTGCGTACTTGCGTAGCCCCGTGAACGGCTACGGAGCACCGCTGGTTCATAGGACAAACCACAGGAAGAGGCCATGGAGGAAGAAGAAGAGGAGGGGGTGGAGGAGAGAGGTGTGTCACAACCAGTAGTAGCATTTTGGAGGCGTGGCGGTGGGACAACCTCCAACACTACTGCACCTTGTCCTGAATCCTTCCCAGCTGCCAAAAGAGTGACCCAATGGGCCGTGAAAGAAAGGTAACGTCCCTGTCCATGCCTGCTGGACCATGAGTCAGCGGTAATATGCACCTTACCGCTGACCGCCCTGTCCAGCGAGGCCAAGACATTGCCTTCCACATGCCGGTAGAGAGCCGGAATAGCCTTCCGTGAGAAAAAGTGGCGTTTGGGAACCTGCCACTGAGGAACCGCACATTGCACAAACTCACGGAAGGGGGCCGAGTCTACCAACTGAAAAGGCAGCAGTTGAAGCGCTAGCAATTTAGCCAAGCTAGCATTCAACCGCTGGGCATGTGGATGGCTGGGAGTGAACTTCTTTCGACGGTCCAGCAGCTGGGGCAGGGAAATTTGCCTGCTAGAATCGGACGTCGGTGTACTGCTAGCAGAGTGGGCGCAAGTACTTGGCTGTGACACACCTAATTCTACACCTTCATTCCTCTCAGTGCATGTTTCAGAGAGGACTGAAGTTATAGTGGGGTTGGAGATCCCAGCTGATGCGGTGCAAGGAGAGGTCCGCTTTGTTCTTTGGTGTGGGTCTTTGAGGTAGGCTTGCCAACGAGCTGCATGGCAGGTCAACATATGTCTGGTCAGGCATGTGGTACCCAAGCGGCTGATGTTTTGGCCACGCGATATACGCTTGAGACATATGTTGCAAACAGCAGCTGTGCGATCTGATGCACTAGCCTCAAAAAAGGCCCACACCAAAGAACTTTTTGAATGACGGGCAGAGGCAGCGCCCTGCACAGGCGGAGCTCTGCGGTGTGATTCCGTCGGTGTACTGCCCTTACGCTGGCCACCAAAGGGCATCCTGCCTCGTTGGAGATGTGCCTCCTCCTCATCCTCCTCCTCCTCCTCTCTCCTATTAGGCACCCACGTGGAGTCATTGACCTCATCATCCCCTCCCTCCTCATCACTGGAGCCAATCTGGCAGTATGCTGCAGCTGCTGGAACATGACTGCCAGATTGGTGTCCTTCTTGAGCATCCCCTCTGTCTGCTCTCACGCTACTGCCTTCCTCTAGCTGGGTTTCATCATCAGACCCTTCGAAACGCTGGGCATCCTCCTGGAGCATGTACCCAACACTGTGCTGAAACAGTTCGGGGGACTCCTCAGGAGGAGGACATGGTGGGTCTAGGGAAGGAGTGACTGATGATTTGTCTGACATTGATACCAGGGAAGACGACGCTTTGGCAGCTGCTTTTCCAGTACCCTGAGCCTGGGTGAGAGAGGATGAGGAGGAGGAGGAGGGCTTGGTCATCCACTCTACCAAGTCTTCGGCATGATGTGGCTCAACATGTCCAGCTGCCGAAAAGAAGGACAAGCGTGTCCCATGGCCATGTGCTGATGACAATGCACCGCGTCCACGACCAGCACTGTTGCCCCCAGACACAGAGCCTGCTTGCCCTCTTTTATTGCCTCCTGACTGTCTGCCTCTCCTTGTTTGCCTTCCAGACATTCTAATAGATGGCCTGCAGGGAGATGGGAAAAAAGCAATAAGGGCTACCTTCAGGTGTCCTTCTCTGTCCCTGGAAACAAGGACTTGCAGAGTGAAAGAAAAAAAACACTCTCCCTACCTACAGTTTTCTGTCCCTAGAAAAAATGTTTTTTTTAATCACAATATAGCACAAGGAAAATTAACTCACTGTCCTTACAGGTCCCTGGAAACAAGGACTTGCAGAGTGAAAGAAACTGACACTGTCCCTACCTAGAGTTTTCTGTCCCTAGAATAAATGTTTTTTTTAATCACAATATAGCAAAAGGACAATTCACTCACTGTCCTTCCAGGTCCCTGGAAACAAGGACTTGCAGAGTGAAAGAAACTGACACTGTCCCTACCTAGAGTTTTCTGTCCCTAGAATAAATGTTTTTTTTAATCACAATATAGCACAAGGAAAATTAACTCACTGTCCTTACAGGTCCCTGGAAACAAGGACTTGCAGAGTGAAAGAAAAAAAACACTCTCCCTACCTACAGTTTTCTGTCCCTAGAAAAAAATGTTTTTTTTAATCACAATATAGCAAAAGGACAATTCACTCACTGTCCTTCCAGGTCCCTGGAAACAAGGACTTGCAGAGTGAAAGAAACTGACACTGTCCCTACCTAGAGTTTTCTGTCCCTGGAATAAATGTTTTTTTCAGCACAATATAGCACAAGGACAATTAACTCACTGTCCTTACAGGTCCCTGGAAACAAGGACTTGCAGAGTGAAAGAAAAAAAATACTCTCCCTACCTACAGTTTTCTGTCCCTAGAAAAAAATGTTTTTTTTAATCACAATATAGCAAAAGGACAATTCACTCACTGTCCTTCCAGGTCCCTGGAAACAAGGACTTGCAGAGTGAAAGAAACTGACACTGTCCCTACCTAGAGTTTTCTGTCCCTGGAATAAATGTTTTTTTCAGCACAATATAGCACAAGGACAATTAACTCACTGTCCTTACAGGTCCCTGGAAACAAGGACTTGCAGAGTGAAAGAAAAAAAATACTCTCCCTACCTACAGTTTTCTGTCCCTAGAAAAAAATGTTTTTTTTAATCACAATATAGCAAAAGGACAATTCACTCACTGTCCTTCCAGGTCCCTGGAAACAAGGACTTGCAGAGTGAAAGAAACTGACACTGTCCCTACCTAGAGTTTTCTGTCCCTAGAATAAATGTTTTTTTTAATCACAATATAGCAAAAGGACAATTCACTCACTGTCCTTCCAGGTCCCTGGAAACAAGGACTTGCAGAGTGAAAGAAACTGACACTGTCCCTACCTAGAGTTTTCTGTCCCTAGAATAAATGTTTTTTTTAATCACAATATAGCAAAAGGACAATTCACTCACTGTCCTTCCAGGTCCCTGGAAACAAGGACTTGCAGAGTGAAAGAAACTGACACTGTCCCTACCTAGAGTTTTCTGTCCCTAGAATAAATGTTTTTTTTAATCACAATATAGCACAAGGAAAATTAACTCACTGTCCTTACAGGTCCCTGGAAACAAGGACTTGCAGAGTGAAAGAAAAAAAACACTCTCCCTACCTACAGTTTTCTGTCCCTAGAAAAAAATGTTTTTTTTAATCACAATATAGCAAAAGGACAATTCACTCACTGTCCTTCCAGGTCCCTGGAAACAAGGACTTGCAGAGTGAAAGAAACTGACACTGTCCCTACCTAGAGTTTTCTGTCCCTAGAATAAAGGTTTTTTGTTAATCACAATATAGCACAAGGAAAATTAACTCACTGTCCTTCCAGGTCCCTGGAAACAAGGACTTGCAGAGTGAAAGAAACTGACACTGTCCCTACCTAGAGTTTTCTGTCCCTGGAATAAATGTTTTTTTCAGCACAATATAGCACAAGGACAATTAACTCACTGTCCTTACAGGTCCCTGGAAACAAGGACTTGCAGAGTGAAAGAAAAAAAATACTCTCCCTACCTACAGTTTTCTGTCCCTAGAAAAAAATGTTTTTTTTAATCACAATATAGCAAAAGGACAATTCACTCACTGTCCTTCCAGGTCCCTGGAAACAAGGACTTGCAGAGTGAAAGAAACTGACACTGTCCCTACCTAGAGTTTTCTGTCCCTAGAATAAATGTTTTTTTTAATCACAATATAGCAAAAGGACAATTCACTCACTGTCCTTCCAGGTCCCTGGAAACAAGGACTTGCAGAGTGAAAGAAACTGACACTGTCCCTACCTAGAGTTTTCTGTCCCTAGAATAAATGTTTTTTTTAATCACAATATAGCAAAAGGACAATTCACTCACTGTCCTTCCAGGTCCCTGGAAACAAGGACTTGCAGAGTGAAAGAAACTGACACTGTCCCTACCTAGAGTTTTCTGTCCCTAGAATAAATGTTTTTTTTAATCACAATATAGCACAAGGAAAATTAACTCACTGTCCTTACAGGTCCCTGGAAACAAGGACTTGCAGAGTGAAAGAAAAAAAACACTCTCCCTACCTACAGTTTTCTGTCCCTAGAAAAAAATGTTTTTTTTAATCACAATATAGCAAAAGGACAATTCACTCACTGTCCTTCCAGGTCCCTGGAAACAAGGACTTGCAGAGTGAAAGAAACTGACACTGTCCCTACCTAGAGTTTTCTGTCCCTAGAATAAATGTTTTTTTTAATCACAATATAGCACAAGGACAATTAACTCACTGTCCTTACAGGTCCCTGGAAACAAGGACTTGCAGAGTGAAAGAAAAAAAATACTCTCCCTACCTACAGTTTTCTGTCCCTAGAAAAAAATGTTTTTTTTAATCACAATATAGCAAAAGGACAATTCACTCACTGTCCTTCCAGGTCCCTGGAAACAAGGACTTGCAGAGTGAAAGAAACTGACACTGTCCCTACCTACAGTTTTCTGTCCCTAGAATAAATGTTTTTTTTAATCACAATATAGCAAAAGGATAATTCACTCACTGTCCTTCCAGGTCCCTGGAAACAAGGACTTGCAGAGTGAAAGAAACTGACACTGTCCCTACCTAGAGTTTTCTGTCCCTAGAATAAATGTTTTTTTTAATCACAATATAGCACAAGGAAAATTAACTCACTGTCCTTACAGGTCCCTGGAAACAAGGACTTGCAGAGTGAAAGAAAAAAAACACTCTCCCTACCTACAGTTTTCTGTCCCTAGAAAAAAATGTTTTTTTTAATCACAATATAGCAAAAGGACAATTCACTCACTGTCCTTCCAGGTCCCTGGAAACAAGGACTTGCAGAGTGAAAGAAACTGACACTGTCCCTACCTAGAGTTTTCTGTCCCTGGAATAAATGTTTTTTTCAGCACAATATAGCACAAGGACAATTAACTCACTGTCCTTACAGGTCCCTGGAAACAAGGACTTGCAGAGTGAAAGAAAAAAAATACTCTCCCTACCTACAGTTTTCTGTCCCTAGAAAAAAATGTTTTTTTTAATCACAATATAGCAAAAGGACAATTCACTCACTGTCCTTCCAGGTCCCTGGAAACAAGGACTTGCAGAGTGAAAGAAACTGACACTGTCCCTACCTAGAGTTTTCTGTCCCTAGAATAAATGTTTTTTTTAATCACAATATAGCAAAAGGACAATTCACTCACTGTCCTTCCAGGTCCCTGGAAACAAGGACTTGCAGAGTGAAAGAAACTGACACTGTCCCTACCTAGAGTTTTCTGTCCCTAGAATAAATGTTTTTTTTAATCATAATATAGCAAAAGGACAATTCACTCACTGTCCTTCCAGGTCCCTGGAAACAAGGACTTGCAGAGTGAAAGAAACTGACACTGTCCCTACCTAGAGTTTTCTGTCCCTAGAATAAATGTTTTTTTTAATCACAATATAGCAAAAGGACAATTCACTCACTGTCCTTCCAGGTCCCTGGAAACAAGGACTTGCAGAGTGAAAGAAACTGACACTGTCCCTACCTAGAGTTTTCTGTCCCTAGAATAAATGTTTTTTTTTAAGCACACTATAGCAGAAGCACAAAACACACTGACACTCTCCCTACCTATCCTTCTCTTTCCCTAAACTAAAGGAATCCAGGTTAAGCAAGAAAGAAATAAAAGTCACTGTCCCTGCCTATGCTACTCTATCCCTGCTCCGGAACACACTACACTAGGCCGCCGTGCTGGCGGCCTTTTATAGTGTGGGGCGTGTACTAAACACCCTCAGCAATAATTGGCCACAGGCATCCTGCCTGTGGCCAATCATTGCTCTCCTCGCTGCCGGCGCTGTGATTGGCCAAGCATGCGGGGTCACAGTGCATGCTTGGCCAATCACAGCGCCTGGATGACACTGCGATGGCGTAGTGCATTGTGGGCCGTTCGCGTCACTCGAATTTGGCGCGAACGGCCCAAATCGTTCGATCTTCGTCGAACGATCGAACAGCCAATGTTCGAGTCGAACGTATGTTCGACTCGAACACGAAGCTCATCCCTACTGACCAGACATATGTTGACCTGCCATGCAGCTCGTTGGCAAGCCTACCTCAAAGACCCACACCAAAGAACAAAGCGGACCTCTCCTTGCACCGCATCAGCTGGGATCTCCAACCCCACTATAACTTCAGTCCTCTCTGAAACATGCACTGAGAGGAATGAAGGTGTAGAATTAGGTGTGTCACAGCCAAGTACTTGCGCCCACTCTGCTAGCAGTACACCGACGTCCGATTCTAGCAGGCAAATTTCCCTGCCCCAGCTGCTGGACCGTCGAAAGAAGTTCACTCCCAGCCATCCACATGCCCAGCGGTTGAATGCTAGCTTGGCTAAATTGCTAGCGCTTCAACTGCTGCCTTTTCAGTTGGTAGACTCGGCCCCCTTCCGTGAGTTTGTGCAATGTGCGGTTCCTCAGTGGCAGGTTCCCAAACGCCACTTTTTCGCACGGAAGGCTATTCCGGCTCTCTACCGGCATGTGGAAGGCAATGTCTTGGCCTCGCTGGACAGGGCGGTCAGCGGTAAGGTGCATATTACCGCTGACTCATGGTCCAGCAGGCATGGACAGGGACGTTACCTTTCTTTCACGGCCCATTGGGTCACTCTTTTGGCAGCTGGGAAGGATTCAGGACAAGGTGCAGTAGTGTTGGAGGTTGTCCCACCGCCACGCCTCCAAAATGCTACTACTGGTTGTGACACACCTCTCTCCTCCACCCCCTCCTCTTCTTCTTCCTCCATGGCCTCTTCCTGTGGTTTGTCCTATGAACCAGCGGTGCTCCGTAGCCGTTCACGGGGCTACGCAAGTACGCAGGCAAAAAGATGCCATGCCGTGCTTGCGCTGGTGTGTTTGGGGGACAGAAGCCACACTGGGGCAGAGGTCCTGTCTGCTCTGCAGGGCCAGGCCGAGAGGTGGTTGACGCCACGCCAGCTTAAGCCAGGAATGGTGGTTTGCGACAATGGCACCAACCTCCTCTCCGCCCTCCGACAGGGACAACTGACCCATGTGCCCTGTGTGGCTCACGTCCTTAACCTGGTGGTGCAGCGCTTCTTGGGCAGGTACCCGGGCTTACAGGATGTCCTGAGGCAGGCCAGGAAAGTCTGTGTGCATTTCCGCAGATCTTATAATGCCAGTGCTCGCCTGGCTGAGCTGCAAAAGGAGTTGAACCTGCCCAAGAACCGCCTTATATGTGACATGCCCACCAGGTGGAACTCAACGTTGGCCATGCTGCAGCGGCTGCACACGCAGCAGAGGGCCATCAATGAGTACCTGTGCGACTACGGCACCAGGACAGGGTCAGGGGAGCTTGGTTTTTTTTCTCCACGCCAGTGGGGCATGATCAGGGATGCATGCACTGTCCTGGCACCATTTGAGGAGGCCACGAGGATGGTGAGCAGTGACAGTGCATGCATCAGTGACACTGTACCTCTTGTCCACCTGTTGGAGCACACGCTGCGTGGAATAATGGACAGGGCACTTGAGGCAGAACAGAGGCAGGAAGAGGAGGACTTCCTTGCCTCTCAAGGCCCCCTTTACCCAGACAGTGTTACTTCTGTCCCACCCATCGCACAGGAAGAGGAGGAGGAGGAGGAGGAGGATTGTGTCAGCATGGAGGTGGAGGCTGGCACTCAGCATCATCAGCAGCAGTCTTTTAGGGATGATTTACAGTCCCAAGAAACCAGTGGACTTGTACGTGGCTGGGAGGAGGTGGCTGCGGATCATGTCGTCCTTAGTGACCCAGAGGACTCCGGAGCGAATGCCTCAGCAAACCTACGCTGCATGGCCTCCCTGATCCTGCAAAGTCTGCGGAAGGATCCTCGTATTCTTCGGATCAAGGAGAGGGACCATTACTGGCTGGCCACTCTCCTTGATCCACGGTACAAGGGTAAGGTTGCGGACCTCATGTTACCGTCGCAGAGGGAGCAGAGGATGAGACAACTCCGGGAGGCCTTGCAGAAAGGTCTGTGCAACGCGTTCCCAGAGACTGGGAGGTTGCAAACTCCTGGTCCTGGACAACGAGTTGCTGAGGCTTCGGCCAGTCAAAGAAGGAGCGGTGGGGAAGGTGGCCGTCTGACCGATGCGTTCAGACAATTCTTTAGTCCACAGCCCCAAAGTATGATCGGTTCCAGCAACCATCGCCAGCGTCTGATAAACATGGTGCAGGAATATCTAGGGGCAAGGTCAGACTTGGACACCTTCCCCACCGAAAATCCTCTGGCTTACTGGGTCTTGAGGATGGATCACTGGCCAGAGCTTGCACAGTATGCAATTGAGCTACTGGCCTGTCCTGCATCCAGCGTTCTTTCGGAACGCACATTCAGTGCTGCTGGAGGATTTGTCACGGATCACAGGGTGCGCCTGTCCACCGACTCGGTTGATCGACTGACTTTCATCAAGATGAACCAGTCTTGGATCACCACCAGCTACCACACACCTGATGCTGATATAACAGACTAATTGATTTTAACATGTCACATCCCTTCAAGACTGATGCTGATGCTGAGTGCCTGTGCTGTTATGTTGACTGGCTATCCTCCTCCTCCGAGTCCTCAATGATACGATTGATGATGATAGCTTGGAAGATCATTTTTGTTTATGGGTGCCGCCACCAGTGCCTAACGCCCAATTTTTCAGCCCCTGTTTAACAGGGGCGTGTAATTACAATTTTTGAAGCAATACTTTGCAACAGGGCTCATTGCTGTACTCCAAGTACAGTATCTGTGAGGAGTTGCAGTGTTGTGCCACCAGTGCCTAAGGCCCAATTTTTCAGCCCCTGTTTAACAGGGGCGTGTCATTACAATTTTTGAAGCAATACTTTGCAACAGGGCTCATTGCTGTGCTCCAAGTACAGTATCTGTGAGGGGTTGCAGTGTTGTGCCACCAGTGCCTAAGGCCCAATTTTTCAGCCCCTGTTCAACAGGGGCATGTAATTACAATTCTTGATCTAATAATTCACAGCAGGGCCCATTGCTGCACCCACCAAGAGTAACTGTCAGGGCTTACAGTGTTGTGGCACCAGCACCACCATCAAAGGCCCAATTTTTACTACCACTGTTCAACAATTATATGTAATTAAAATTCCTGATATAATAGTTGACAGCAGGGCGTTCCAGCACCAACCAAGAGTAACTGTGAGTGCTTACAGTGTTGTGCCAACACCAACAACTAAGGGGCCTATTTCTGCAGAGTATATACGGCAGGTCCCTACTTTCAAACATCCAACTTACAAACGACTCCTACTTGCAAACGCAAGAAGACAACAGGAAGTGAGAGGAAATCTACCACTAGGAAGGAAAATTCTCTCCTGTAAGAATAAATATGGGAGAAAGGTGTCTCCTCTGTACTGATGCTTTATCAGCAATCCTTGTTTCAAGAAAAACACCACATTTCAAAAACAGTTGTCATTGGGACGGAAAGTGAGGTGAAATGTTCTGAACAGGGGCACAGACAGCAAAACAAATGTTACAGGGGTGATAACCCTTACCTATGTTTTCCAAAAAGTTTAAAAATAGATTTTTGGTCTGGAGCTACACTTCAACAATGTACCTGTTCAAAATTACAAACAGATTCTACATAAGAACAAACCTACAGTCCCTGTCTTGTATGCACCGCCTGTATACGGCTGTTCAGAGTATATAGGGCCTTTTTTATTTTATGTGCGGGGTTCCCCTTAATATCCATACAAGACCCAAAGGGGCTGGTAATGGGCTGGGGTAGGGGGGGGGGTCATGGGGTAGCTATGCCATTTTTCTTAAAGAATTTCATCCATATTACCGGGACCAGACATTACATTAAAGCCGCAAGCAGTTTTAAATGGCTTTTTTTTCCTTTAGAAGTGTCATTTTGTGCAGGGACAGTTCTAAACACGGGAAACACGTGGCACTTCACAGGCATACTTTAGACACCCCCCAGGTACGATATTTAAAGGAATATTTGACTTTTTTTTTTCACTTTATGCATCATTAAAATGACTGCTCCCGAAAAACGACCGTTTTTAAAACTTCTTTTTGCATTGATACATGTCCCCTGGTGCAGAACCCGGGTTCCCAAACCCTTTTTAGGACAATAACATGCATAATAGTTGTTATAATTAGCACTTTAGAATTCGAACGTTCGCATCCATTCTATTTAATAGGGTTCTAATGTTCGTTCGAACTTTCGGTCCGTTCGCGGGTTCTGGTGCGAACCGAACAGGGGGGTGTTCGGCTCATCACTACCCACCACCAGAGATTTCCACTGAATTCAATCTAAACACTTAAAGCAAATCTCTACTTTCTAATATATCTGCTGCAAAAGTTACCTTGTTGCATTAAATCTGACCTCTGGGCCTTCCCTTCAGTCTTGAACAGTTGTACCGGGCCCCTCTCCTGGACTGAAATGGCTTATTCTGATTTCAATGCACGCTGTGAGCTTCTCACAATGTGCATTAGAAGCTGCAGCAAGTCAAATAGATTTGTCAATTTCTGTGTATTACAATTATCTCCTATGACCCTAAGCGCCATCTAGTGGCTATGATGTGTTTTATTTTCCTGAGATATTGTAACCACTCTAGTACAGGGCTATGGCCAAAAGACAGCTACAGCGCAATCAGTGGGACCTGTCCATAAGGCCGACCCCCTAATCCATTTCGCCCAGGCCCCTAATCTACATGCAGGGAGCTCGACGCGTGGATTTCAATGTTTTTTTTTTTTAAAGCACATGATTGAAGCCTGAGGCTCTAATTGGCTTAAAAAAAGGGTGGGCCCGGGGCGCAGAGCACTGCGCCCCGAGCCCACCCAGTTGTGTGACAATAGCGAATTAATATTTGCTATTGTACTCTTGATTCTCCTCCCGGCCTTAGGACTCCCGGCCAATCGGGTCTTAGGACCTACTTCCTGTTCTGCCGGGAAGAGAAGCAATGGCCCCGGAGCGAGGTCTCCTCACCTTGGAAGACTGAATCCACCAGGGTGAGTTCAGGGAGCAGCTCAGCCAGCAGCATGGTCCTCTCCAGCCGGGAGCCATAATCCAGCGGATCAGCATCAGATCCTCCTAGGGAGAAGAAGCGCGACCAAGTTATTCAGACTTGGCTCCCTCTTCCAGGGATGGTTCACCCGCAGCCACATCCAGCACTCCATCCTGGAGCTCCACGGTATACTGTCCATCCTGGAGAGCAGCAGCCCTACCCCAGATCCTCATCATCTGCCTCCTAAGGTAAGGGGGGCCTCTGATCGCCACCTTCCCGTTCCTCTCCTGTGGAGGGGGGGGGGGGGTGATCGCTGCCTTCCTATCTGTCTCCTGTGGGGGGGGTGGCATTGGTTTTTCCCGCCCCCCCCAAAATATTAAGCACCAGCCGCTACTGGGCACAGTATGATACAGTAGTTCTGGAAGGGCGGCCATAGACATCCTCCCAAAACCCCTGCCCCCTCTGCATCCCCCTGCGGTGCGCTCTCTGACTTCTGTGTCCTACGGACAGCTGATCACAAATCGGGGTAAAGGGCCAATCACAGCTGATCACATGTAAACAGACTTGCCAGTTAGCAGCAGTCCTCTCCTCATACTCTTTGTCTGTGCGAGGAAAGGAGTGCCGATAATCTGTCAGTACATTGTTTACACTGATAATCAGGGCCCCATAAGTGCGCATAAGTGCCCATCAGTGCAGCTTATCAGTGCCCATTAGTGCAGCCTCATCAGTGCCCATGAGTGCAGCCTCATCAGTGCCCATCAGTGCAGCCTCATCAGTGCCCATCAGTACAGCATATCAGTGCCCATAAGTGCAGCCTTGTCAGTGCCCATCAGCAAAGCCTCATCAGTGCCCATTGGTACAGCCTCATCAGTGCCATCAGTACAGCCTATCGGTGCCCATCAGTGAAGCCTCATTGGTGCCCATCAGTGAAGCCTATCAGTGCCCATCAGAGCACTTTCTTCAGTGCACATCAGTGCAGCTTCATCCGTGCCCATCAGTGCAGCTTCATCCGTGCAGTCTATCAGTGCAGCCTATCAGTGCAGCCTATCAGTGCTAATAAGTACAGCCTATCAGTGCCCATCAGTGCAACCCTTTATTAGTGCCAATTACTGAAGCCTCTCAGTGCCCATAAGTGCTGCCTCATCAGTGCCCATCAGTGCAGCCTCATCAGTGCAGCTTCATCAGTGCCCATCAGTGAAGCCTCATCAGTGCCCATACAGACAAAGACATGTAGCAGAATACATTTTGGCCTAAATTTATGAAGACATTTTTTGGGGGTTTTTATTGGATATATTTTATAGCAGAAAGTAAATAAATATTGTTTTTTTTCAATGTTCTGTCTTTTTTCATTCATATAATAAAAATCCCAGAGGTGATCAAATACCATCAAAAGAAAGCTCTATTTGTGTGAAAAAAAATGATATAAATTTAGTTTGGGTACAGCGTTGCATGAATGCACAATTACCAGTTAGTAAAGTGGTTGTAAACCCTTGCGGAAAAAAAACTTGTGTAGTCCACCCGCCCCCCAGAGCCCCCCTTTTACTTACCTGAGCTGCCCCGATCTATCCTACGCCGGGGACGAGCACATCAGCTCCAGTCGGTGTCTTGGGACCTGATTGGGTAGATTGATAGCAGCGCAGCCATTGGCTCCCGCTGCTGTCAATCAAATTCAATGATGCGGGAGCCGGGGGGCGGGGCCGAGTCCTGCTGTCTGTGTCAATGGATGCCGCAGCAGGACACGGAAGCACGCCCGCATGGGTGCCCCGAGGGAGAGCGCTTCTCCGACGGGGCATTCGAGAAGAGGAGGAGCCAGGAGCGCCGCTGGGGGACCCCAGAAGAGGAGGATCGGGGCCACTCTGTGCAAAACCAACTGCACAGCGGAGGTAGGTATGACATGTTTTTTTTTTGTTTTGTTTTTTAAACTGAACCTTTACTTATCCTTTAATGTAGCACAGGGCTGAATAGCAAACAAATGCTCTGGTCATGAAGGGGGGTAAAATCTTCCAGAGGTCAAGTGGTTAATGTAATGATGAAATACACAATAACAACAATAATAAACTGCTAAATTAGTATATTCAATAATTATTAATATGTATTCAACATTTCATTCATTAATAATAATTTAAATAATATAAATTAAACATTATTATTTATTCATAATAATAATAATAATAATTTGATAAATTAGTGTAAATGTGTGAAATAATAATAATACACACATGAATAACTTATAAATGTATTTAATTAATAATGATTAATACATAATCAACATTTCATGAATTAATTAATAATTTAAATAATATAAATAAAACATTAATATGTATTCATTATAATAATAATAATTATAATTATTATTATTATTATTATCACAATAACAACAATAATCTGATGAATTAATGTAAATGTGTGAAATAATAATACAATAATGAATAATTAATGTATAAATGAATATATTCAATAATAATAATTAATACATAATCAACATTTTATTACATTAATAATTTAAAAAATGTAAAAATAAATATTATTTATTCATTATAATAATAATTATCCACTAAATGAATGTAAATGTGTGAAATAATAATAATGCATTAATGAATAAAAAAGTATTCAATAATTATTAATATATAATCAACATGTCATTAAATAATAACAATTTAAATAATATAAATAAAACATTATTATGTATTCATTATAATAATAATAAATCAAAATAACAGCAATAATCTGATATATTAATGTAAATGTGTGAAATAATAATAATACATTAATGAATAATTAATGTATAAATTAATGTATTCAATAATAATTATGAATACATAATCAACATTTCATTACATTAATTATTAAAATAATATAAATAAATATTATTTATTATAATAATAATAATCCACTAAATGAATGTAAATGTGTGAAATAATAATGCATTAAGGAATAATAAATGTATTCAATAATTATTAATATATAAACAACATGTCATTAAATAATAACAATTTAAATAATATAAATAAAACATTATTATGTATTCATTATAATAATAAATCAAAATAACAGCAATAATCTGATATATTAATGTAAATGTGTGAAATAATAATAATACATTAATGAATAATTAATGTATAAATTAATGTATTCAATAATAATTATGAATACATAATCAACATTTCATTACATTAATTATTAAAATAATATAAATAAATATTATTTATTATAATAATAATAATCCACTAAATGAATGTAAATGTGTGAAATAATAATGCATTAAGGAATAATAAATGTATTCAATAATTATTAATATATAAACAACATGTCATTAAATAATAACAATTTAAATAATATAAATAAAACATTATTATGTATTCATAATAATAATAATAATAATAATAATATGATAAATTAATGTAAATGTGTGATATATTAATAATATATAAATTAATTGATTCAATAATAAATTATTCTTAATGAATAATATAAAAAAATGTACATAAAACATTATTTATTCATTATAGTGAAATAATAATAATAATAAATTAATTAATAATAAACGTATAAGTTTAAATTATTCAATAATTAATTATTAATACATAATCAACATTTCATTAATGATTAATATTTTAAATAATATAAATAAAACATTATTATTAATAAAAATAAAATTAATAATATTTATTCCTTATTATCAGAGACCTGAGGGGTTCTGCCATTACAATCTATCACAGCGCCATCTACCGGGTCATACCGGAATATCTGCCCAGAACCACGAGCGAACACATCCATCGGACCCGCGTTGCATAGGACACCGTGGACCCGCCTTCTTCACGAGGCCAATAGTGGGCGTGGCACAATGGTACACATCTAGCGCTCTCGGTGAAGCCGTTGTCCATAGGTCGTTGCCTATGAAGGTGGGAAGGGTAAGCACGCCCGCCCCCCTGGAAAGCCAATAAGAAGCCGCGCCAGATGTGTGGGCGTGGTGCAATGGAACGCATTCTCTCCATTCGTTGAGGCCATTGTTTATATAGGATGTGGATAAAAAACAGTGGGCGGGTAATCACGGAGAGCCAATAAGGAGATTGAGCAAGCAGTGTGTGGGTGTGGTCGGGAGGTTAGTGCAGTGTGGAGGGGAAGGATCGGGCTGTGTAGTTCAGTCTGTGCCCGGGACTGGAGACGGGCGGATCGGGGGAGGGGAGTATTACGCTCTTGGATTGGATGATTGGTGACAGGTGAGTGAGGGGTGCTGTCAGTGGGATGTGTGATGTGTGGGGGAGGGGGGAATATACTTATAACTCCGCTACTGCAATCACTTAAAGGGCATGTCCACCCCAGGCTGATGTATAAGCGGAGCACCATGCTGCCTCCTCATCCTCCGGTCCTCTTATTTCCTGGGACTTGTTGTCCTGGAGGAATGCGGGGAGGCTGCAGAGCTTCCATCTGTACTGACACTTCCTCTTCCCCATGCTGGGCTCATGAAATGCTGTGTGTGTGACATTCTGACACCTTATTCTACAGCCTGTCCCCCGCCACCATTCTGCAGAGAAAGACCCTTGCACTTTGTGTGAAAGCAGTGGTCTCTCTGCAGAGGTCCCACACACTGCCTGAGGATCAGAGCTCTCCAATCAGCAGGGAGCATGAACTTTGTTGCTTGCAGAGTTCTGCCTCTGACTTCGCTTGGGGGGTGCTGAAGGAAATGATCATCACAGGGAATTGGGAGTGTGTCCGGGGGTCCATGGACGGGGTGGTGAAGCTGCACCGTGCCCTGCTCATGCACAGCTAAGGCCAGCTATCAGTCTGTCTTCAGTGGTCATTCCCTCAAATTTTTTTACATACAAATCGGTGGTCTCTATTCTGCCTACGTATTGGGAGGCGCTGGTCTCTATTCTGCCTACGTATTGGGAGGCGGTGGTCTCTATCCTGCCTACGTATTGGGAGGTGCTGGTCTCTAGTCTGCCTACGTATTGGGAGGCGCTGGTCTCTAGTCTGCCTACGTATTGGGAGGCGCTGGTCTCTAGTCTGCCTACGTATTGGGAGGCGCTGGTCTCTATTCTGCCTACGTATTGGGAGGCGCTGGTCTCTATTCTGCCTACGTATTGGGAGGCGCTGGTCTCTAGTCTGCCTACGTATTGGGAGGCGCTGGTCTCTAGTCTGCCTACGTATTGGGAGGCGCTGGTCTCTATTCTGCCTACGTATTGGGAGGCGGTGGTCTCTATCCTGCCTACGTATTGGGAGGCGCTGGTCTCTATTCTGCCTACGTATTGGGAGGCGCTGGTCTCTAGTCTGCCTACGTATTGGGAGGCGCTGGTCTCTAGTCTGCCTACGTATTGGGAGGCGCTGGTCTCTATTCTGCCTACGTATTGGGAGGCGCTGGTCTCTATTCTGCCTACGTATTGGGAGGCGCTGGTCTCTAGTCTGCCTACGTATTGGGAGGCGCTGGTCTCTAGTCTGCCTACGTATTGGGAGGCGCTGGTCTCTATTCTGCCTACGTATTGGGAGGCGGTGGTCTCTATCCTGCCTACGTATTGGGAGGCGCTGGTCTCTATTCTGCCTACGTATTGGGAGGTGCTGGTCTCTAGTCTGCCTACGTATTGGGAGGCGCTGGTCTCTATTCTGCCTACGTATTGGGAGGCGCTGGTCTCTATTCTGCCTACGTATTGGGAGGCGCTGGTCTCTAGTCTGCCTACGTATTGGGAGGCGCTGGTCTCTAGTCTGCCTACGTATTGGGAGGCGCTGGTCTCTATTCTGCCTACGTATTGGGAGGCGCTGGTCTCTATTCTGCCTACGTATTGGGAGGCGCTGGTCTCTATTCTGCCTACGTATTGGGAGGCGCTGGTCTCTAATCTGCCTACGTATTGGGAGGCGCTGGTCTCTAATCTGCCTACGTATTGGGAGGCGCTGGTCTCTAATCTGCCTACGTATTGGGAGGCGCTGGTCTCTATTTTGCCTACGTATTGGGAGGCGCTGGTCTCTCTGCAGAGGTTTATAGAGAAGAGGATCCAGCTGCATGCTACCTTCGTCATACACAGCTGAGGCTAGCTAATAATTAGGCTTTGGTAGTCATGCCTTTTTTGAGTGATGTGTAAATTTACTGGTAATGCTATGTATAGAAAGCAGAGGTCTCACTGCAGAGGTCCAACCTGGCCCCTGCTTCGTCAGAACCAGAGCTCTCCTATCTGGGAGCCTGGTTTGTACAGATTGCAGAGCTCTAGCTTTAACATAGTAGGGGGGAGGTGGACCTCCCAAACCTGGTGTAATCCCCTTTTTTTTTTTTTTTTTCTTCAATGCAGTGAAATAGGAAAGTGTTTGTTAAATCCCCCCCCCCCCCCCTTTCTTTTTTTTTCTTTCTTTCTTTCTTTCTTTCTTTCTTTCTTTCTTTTTCTCTTGTTTTTTTCTCTTTTCTTTTTCTCTTCTTTTTTTTTTTTCTTTCTTTTTTCTCTTTACCAATTAGCTTTTCACTCTCTTTTGGCTTTGCTCTTGAACATCACAACTGTGTGTCCAGTTTTTATGTGGAAAACGTTGGCTGGTATGGCAGACCGACCACCTTTTGTGTTGGTTGACCTTTTGAGAATTTAGTCTTTTTCACCTTCAGTAGAGAGGAAGTAATAAGGACAGGCAGGACGGGATCCCAACCTGTGACAGATAAAAGCCTTGACCCTTCTGAGGCTTCCAGGACTTTACATGGCAGAGAGGAAGGAAGGAATTCCTGGTCCAGGAGCCTTATTTTAGCATTGTAGATTGGGGTGGTAGAGAATCAAGTTTGTCTTTAGACAGCTAGTTCATCTGAGGGTCCTCTTTGGCAGTAGTGAATGAAGGCTACTACTTCATTAAGTAGACCCCTATGGCTTGAATATCTATGGATTATCTCTTGGTGTTCTGCTTCTGTAGTCCTGATGGCTATGAATTATATGGGCAAACATTTTGTACACCTGTATGAGCTCGTTGGACATCTTATAAAAAAAAATAAAAAAAAATATATATATATATAGTTGGTTCCCCCATTTGTTGATGTGTTGGACTTCTTTATTCTGGGATGGCTTTCCACAAGATTTTGGAGGGTGGCCATGGGCATTTGTGCGCATTCAGCCAATAGCACATTTGTGAGGTCAGGTACTGGTGTTGAAAGAGAAGGCCTGGCTCGCAATCAGTTTTCTGGTTCATCCCAAAGATGTTTTAGTAGGGTTGTGGTCAGGGTTAGGTGCAGGACACTCGAATTGGAGGAACATTGGTGACCTGCACAAAGCCCTAACTTTATCCCTACTGAACACTTTTTTTTTTGCTCCATAAAGGCCTGGTTGGACCAGTTTGGTGTTGCAGAAATTGAGTGGCCGACGCAGGTCCCTGACTGAACACCTCTGCTTCATATGGACATGTCTGGAGGAACTTGAGTGGCCTTCCCAGGTCCACTGGCCTCACCCTACTAAACACCTTTGCTCCTTAGAGACATGATTGGACCAGTTTGGTGTGGAAGAAGACAAGTGGCCTACACAGGTTGCTGACCTCAACCCTTCTTGAACACCTTTGCTTCATATAGACATGGTTGGACTAGTTCGGGGTGGAGGAACATGAGTGGCCTTCACAGGTTGCTGACCTCAGACTCAATGAACACTTTTGCTCCATAAAGGCCTGGTTGGACCAGTTTGGTGTTGCAGAAATTGAGTGGCCAACACAGGTCCCTGACTTCAACCCTACTGAACACCTCTGCTTCATATGGACATGTCTGGAGGAACTTGAGTGGCCTTCCCAGGTCGCTGGCCTCACCCTACTGAAAACCTTTGCTCCTTAAAGACATGGTTGGACTAGTTTGGTGTGGAAGAAGACAAGTGGCCTACACAGGTTGCTGACCTCAACCCTTCTTGAACACCTTTGCTTCATATAGACATGGTTGGACTAGTTCGGGGTGGAGGAACATGAGTGGCCTACACAGGTTGCTGACCTCAACCCTACTTGAACACCTTTCCTTCATTTAGACATCGACCAGTTTGGGGTGGAGGATCTTGAGTGGCCTACAAAGGTCCCTGTTGAACACCTTTTGGGATGAATTGGAATACCTGTTGAGGGACAGTTCTCCAAACTATCATCAGACCATGTCTTTATGGAGCTGTCTGTGCACAGGACCTTCAGCAAACTGTTGTCCTTGTATGCTGTAGTACCCTTCACTGAAAATACCTGAATTCAGTTTTTGGTGGGACGACGACACTGTTGGCCATATAAGGGCAGCACAGTGGTGTAGGGGTTAGCACTTTCACCTAGCAGCACAAAGGGTCGCTGGTTCGAATCCCGACCACGACACCATCTGCCTGCAGTTTGTATGTTCTCCCTGTGCCTGCGTGGGTTTCCTCCGGGTACTTCGGTTTCCTCCCACACTCTAAAGACATGCTGGTAGGTTATCGGATCCTGTCTAAATTGGCCCTCGTATGTGTTTAAATGTGTGTTAGGGACCTTGGGTTGTAACAAGCGCATCAGGATCCTATGGGGTAAATGACCGCTCTATATCAACATGGCACTCAACTCATAGTGGTACTAGAGGTTCCCGAGCAATAAACTGGCACCCAGGTGCTATGCAGTCCCTCTAACCCCTACTATACATTATGAGGACTGTAACATAGAAATCCATACAGTCCATTTAACTTCTTTGATCTGGCACCACTTTGAACCAACCAGTCTTCCTCTGGGCATTATCATCCCAGTTGCTTGAACCTGGATGACCGTTCCAGTCCAACAACCTGGTTTAACCAATTCTAAAGCCTCGTACACATGATCGGTTTTCCCGGCAGGAAAACTGCCATGAGAGCTTTTGGCTGGGAAAATGGCTGTGTGTATGCTTCATCGCAGTTTTCCCGACAGGAAAACTGCTGCGAATCGCGGCGGGAAAAAAGGTGTTTTTTTTTTTTTTTTTTTTCCGGCGGACTCTTTCCCATCGTGAAAACCGGTCGTGTGTAAGCTTTTCCAAGGGCAAAAAAAAACGTGCATGCTCAGATTCAAGTATGAGACGGGAGCGCTCATTCAGGTAAAACTAGCGTTAGTAATGGAGATGTCAGCATTCTGAACGGCAGAAAACGATCTGAAAGCACGAAGACTGAAAAGCGCGAATCGTCCCTCACCAAACTTTACTAACACGCAATAACACAAGATCAACAAAAGCAGCCCAAAGGGTGGCGCCGTTGGATTTGAACCTCCTCTTTATAGTGCCGTTGTACAAGTTGTACGTCACTGCGCTTTGGACCGGCGGGATTTTGTTTGACAGTCTGTACGAAAGACAAGCTTCCCGTCAGATAGAAAACCGACGGGAAAACTGGTCGTGTGTACAGGGCTTAATAGTACTTTTCTCATTTGTAGAAAATTTCTGATAACATTCTATATAAACAATTCAGGCTATGGGATGGGGCTTTGGATACTTTTTTGCTCTGTTTCTTCACTTTTAATGTTAATACATTTAAACCTACTTTTATAATCTTGACATTCTTATGCCGCGTACACCCGATCGGTTTTTCCGACAGAATTCCGCTCAAGCTTGGCTTGCATACACACCGTCACACAAGTTCTCTGAACTTTCGACCGTCAAGAACGCGGTGACGTGCAATACTACGACAAGCCGAGAAAATGAAGTTCAATGCTTCCGAGCATGCGTCGGAATTTTGCGCGTTGGAATTGCTACAGACGATCGGAATTTTCGATTGGAATTTTTTTCGTCGGAAAATTTGAGAACCGGCTCCCAAACAAAATTGATGTGTGTTTGTTTTTTTTTTTGTTTTTTTTCCCACAAATAGAGCTTTCCATTGGTGGTATTTGATCACCTCCTGCGGTTTTCATTTTTCGTGCTATAAACAAAAATAAAGCAACAATTTAAAAAAAAAAAAAAAAAAAAAAAAAAAAAAAAAGCAATATTTTTTTACTTTTTGCTATAATAAATATCCCCCCCCCCCAAAAAAAAAAAAAAATTATATATATATATATATATATACAAATTTTTTTCCTCAGTTTAGGCCGATGCGTATTCTTATTTTTGGTAAAAAAAAAATCACAATAAGCGTAATATTGATTGCTTTGCGCAAAAGTTATAGCGTCTACAAAATAGGGGATATTTTTATTTAATAAATAAATATATATTTATTAGTAATGGCGGCGATCTGCGATTTCTCTCTTTTTTTTTTTTTTTTGTATCGTTAATGCAACATTATGGCAGACACATCGGACACTTTTTTGGCGCTATTTTGGGACCATTAACATTTATACAGCGATCAGTGCTATAAAAATGCACTGGTGACTGGCAGTGAAGGGGTTAAAGCGGAGGTCCACCAATTTTTTTTTTTTTAAAAGCCAGCAGTTACAAATACTGCAGCTGCTGACTTTTAATAAATGGACACTTACCTGTCCTTGGTGCCCGCGATGCCGAAGCCGAGCAATCTCTCGGCTGCCCCCGCTGCCATCCTCGGTGAGGGAATCAGGAAGTGAAGTGTTGCGGCTTCACTGCCCGGTTCCCTACTGCGCATGCGCGAGTAGCGTGGTCCTCGCTGTGTTCTGGGGTCTGTGCGTTTCCCAGAACACATGGGGGGCAGGGAAGGGGGCGTGACTCCCGCGGGAGTCTATTCCCGGAAGTGGGTGCAAATACCTGTATTATACAGGTATCTGCACCCCCTCCCCCCTGAAAGGTGGCAAATGTGACACCGGAAAGGGGGGGGGGGTTCCGAAAAGCGGAGGTTTACTTTTTATGTGGACCTCCGCTTTTAAGTGTGTCCTAGGGATGTGTTCTAACTGTTGGGGGGGTGTGGCTACGAGTGACACGTGAAGTCACTGATCACTGCTCCCGATGAGAGGGAACATTCGATCAGTGACCTGTCACTAGGAAGACCGGGGAGATGTTGTGTTTACACTGACATCGTCATCTCCCCGTTTTTCAGCTCCGTGACACGATCGCGGGACATCGGCGGACATAGAGTCCGCGGGTCCCGCGGGCACAGTCTAAGAGCTCGGGCGCGACCAACACGGCCGCAAATTTAAAGGGACGGACCTGTCCGTGCCATTCTGTCGACGTATATGTTCGTGCGGCGGTCGGCAAGTGGTTAAGGCATTTGTGGATGAAAAATGTCAGTGAGGCTTGGTCTCGTGATCTTGTCCTGGAAGAAAAAAAAAAAATCGAACTGCTATCATAATAGTGCAGCTGGCGTGTTTCTTCATTCCACCTGGGGAGCATTGACTTGCTCCATCGACTGGCACTTGAAGCCACAGAGATTTGTGGTGGTCTGATTTTTCTTTTGTTGCAGTAGGTTCTAAATTGCCTTAACACAATAGAACAGCGTAGTGCGAATGGGGCCTTTTTAAAGTATCATTGCCCAGCTGTCTTTTTTTTTTTTTTTTTCAAGAGGGTTGGTAGCAAATATAGTTTCCTAAAGCCTCGTACACACGGTCGGACTTCAAACAAACTTTTCTGTGGATTTTTGTCCGAAGGCAGTTGGCCGGGCACACCCATAGCATACACACGGCAGGACTTTTCTGCAAACTTTTCCAACATCACGTGTTTTTTCTGCTCTTTACCGCCACCCTTTGGTCAACTTCTGTTATTGTTGGTTGATTTTAACATTGGTTCTGGGCATGCGTGTTTGTCCATCGGACAAAAGTCTGATGGTTTTCTGTACACACGGTCGGACTTTGCGCCATCGGACTTTTGTTGCCGAAAAGTTTGTTCGTTTGCAGACCGAACATTTGTCCGATTGAAAACCAAAAAAGTTTGTCCGATGGAGCGTACACACGGTCGGATTTTTTTGTCAAACTTGCTCAAAATGAAGTTTGTTGACAAAAAGTCAGACCGTGTGTACGGGGCTTAATACACGTTCCAGGACAGCCCATGAGATATAGGCATCTCCTTCAACAGGAACAGGAAACGCATCACCAATTGCACTTTAAAAGAAAGTCCTTATGCTGAACTGGTCAGTTTATTGTGTTTTCCTCTGGCAGGAGGAGATGCATCACCTTGAACCTGGGTGGTGGAGGCCTCTGTTTCTCTGGCTATCCTTTTCTTCCACCCACACTTTTTTACTTGCCTGGCTCCCCTGAGAGCAGCTGGTGGGGGTTTTCTGCTAGATTACCCTCCAGGACCCCTCAGCACGCAAAGGAGGTGGCCTTTTTCCCTTTCTCCTTCTGTGCCTGGTGAAGGGCAGGTCTGGAGGCAGGGCACCCCCTTGACAGGGACCAGCACAGGCAGCCTGGGTTTCCAGCCTGGGTGCTCGCGCTGTAGGGCACTTTTTTTGGTGGAGGCTCCTCCATGTAGTAGTAGTAGCAGGGCCGTCTTTAATGTTGATTGGACCCTGTGCAAGAATTTTTCTCCATCTGCTCTGAGACATATAATAAACATATAAAATAAAGTGTGGCGCTAACAATGTGTTGAGCAAATATATCTACCCAGAGAACTTGCAAAAAGATCCAAAAACCTGTGAGGTGAGTGGATAAATTACTTCAAATTAAAGGGACATAAGCCCTAAGTGAAGGGTGTATGAAAAAACCTATTTGCGACTGCAAAGAGCTTGCAAAAATATCAAGATTGTGAAATTAAAATATATATGTGCAAATATTTAAAAAAAGCAAGCATAAATACGAAGAAAGTATCACAATCATATAAAGCAGGGGTCTTTAAACTTTTTAAAGAAAGGGCCAGTTTACTGTCCTTTTATACTTTAGGGGGGCCAGACTTTGCCCAGTGAGAGTAAACAATGCCTGATCTTTGGTATTAGGGGGAGAATTAGTTGGTGTCAATGGGAGGATTAGTGCCCCATTTTTGTTGTCAGTGGGAGGAATTATGCCCCATAGTTGGTGTCAGTAGAATGAATAGTGCCCCATTGTTGGTGTCTGTGGCAGGAATAATGTCTCAAGGGCTGGCTAAAGGCAAGCAAAGGGCCACATCTGGCCCCAGGGCCACAGTTTGGAGACCATTGATATAAAGGAAAGATTAAAAACCATACATGATACACATATGAACGTGATAATATCCTAATAGATATACGACCCCCTGCGATTTGGGGGTGAAGCACAAAGTCTCTCAAAAGGTGAATGAAATGGAGTATAGAGTGCCTAAATCTTCTCACGGTAAACCATGAAACACAGAAAAAGTCAAATACTGATAGCAGACAAACGTCTGAATGGTCCGTATATGAAAAACGTGGGAAGATGGCCCACTATAGCAACAAAAGCCCAACAGTCCTTCAATGAAAGCGGTGTGCAGCAGGAATTGTCACCCGGGAGTGCCTTCACCTTTTGGATATGGGGGGGGGGGGGGGGGAGAAATGAATAGTCTTACCCAAAGGTGTGGACCATACTCACCGTACGGTGGTGGATCAATCAAGCTTCTATCCACAGATCATGAAACCAGGGATGTGGGTTTTCTGATATCCTCCACTCTGTGCAGACAACATATCCAAAAGGGGCAGATGACTGCAAGGACTACAAGGGCGCTGAATAGTCCTAAATCCAGGCTGTAACTCCACCAAGCGTTGGGATATATAAAAAGGAAAAAAAGAGCGGGCCTCCACATAGTGTAAATCCAAAAATTGGGGTTTATTGGAATAAAAATATTCAGAAAAATGAATATATAAAAAAGGTTCAATTGAACCCACGTTCTCCTGGAACGGATTATGCTCGTAATCCAAGGTTCCACTGTATATGGAGGAGTTTATGGCAGTTCTTTGGTCTGAATGTCCATAGCCTGAGCACAGGTTCACTTTAAAGCAGTGGTTCTCAACTCCTGTCCTCAGGACCCACTAACAGGCCAGATTTTAAGTATTACCTTGGGGAGATGCAGACTAGAATACTGCAATCACTGAGCAGCAAATTATATCACCTGTGATGCATTTCAGTTATCTTGCAAACCTGGCCTTGTTAGTGGGTCCTGAGGACAGGAGTTGAGAACCACTGCTTTAAAGTGAGAGAAATGCATAGGCTGCCTTCTGAAAATGCTGTTGTGTGGTTTTGGTGTTTTTGTTTTTTGTTTTTAACATACCTGAATGTGTGGACTGTGAGGCATTAGGTCCCAAGTCTTCTCTCGTCTGGACTGCAGAGTGGGAGGGTGTTTCTTCATATGTCCACCTCGCTGCTTGGAAGACATGGACAGGCAGCACAGTGGTGTAGTGGTTAGCACTCTCACCTAGCAGCAAAAGGGTCGCTGGTTCGAATCCCGACCATGACACCATCTGCCTGGAGTTTGCATGTTCTCCCTGTGCCTGCGTGGGTTTCCTCCGGGTGCTCCGGTTTCCTCCCACACTCTAAAGACATGCTGGTAAGTTAATTGGCTCCCGTCTAAATTGGCCCTAGTATATGTACCAGCGTGTCGGGATCCTACGGGGTAAATGACTGCGCTATATCAAGATGCCACTCAACTCTTCCTGTTGTCCAGTGTTTCAGCTCATTGATGACATTTTGTAGAGGGGTGTTTGTTTCAATTTAGGTTGTTGATTAAAATTTAAAGCGGTTGTAAACCACTAAAAAAGAAAAAAAAACCCTGCAAGACAAAGGCATAATGAGCTAGCATGCATATCTCATTATGAAATAATCACCTTAGATCGAAGCCCCTGCAGTGGTCCCTGTACACTGGTCCGGCCGGCAACATCGCTCCCGGAGTTATTTCCGGGTATCCAGGAAATAACACTGTAAATTACACTGTATTCAGTTTAGCTAGATCCGTTCCTGGTTTTCTCTATACTGTGACAGGCAGGCAGGTGATTGTGCTAGCTACAGACAGTGTTTCACTTATTAGTATGTCTGGAAGGCAAACCATGAGAGGCAGACAGTCACGAGGCAATAAAAGAGGGCAAACAGGCTCTGTGTCTAGAGGCAACCGCGCTGCTGGTCGTGGACACGGTGCATCCTCATCAGCACGTGGCCGTGGGACACGCTTTTCCTTCTTTTCGGCAGCTGGCCATGTTGAGCCGCAAAACTGAATATTAACAACAACCTTATCAATATTAACGTAAATCATATCAGTGCCGCCTCATCAGAAGCCATTAGTGCAGCCTTTTGCTGCATGGGGATCACAGGGAGGAGAGCTGACCAGATCACACAGAGAGGATCTTCCTCTGTGACACAGCTTGGATCTGAAATGTCGGCTGCTGTCAAAGTCCCTCCTCCTGGACCGGCTACTTATGATATACGGCACTCTGGTCCGATGCCTGGAAATGGGACCAATGTGCTGTCTATCATAGGAGTCGGTCAAGGAGGTAGGACTTTGACAGCAGCCGGCGTTTCAAATCCAAGCTGTGTCACAGCGGAAGATCCTCTCTCTGTATGATCTGGCCGGCTCTCTTCCTGACAGTTTCCTGGCTGATTGCTGCTGGCAGAAGTGGTGCAGCCTTTTTTTAAAAGGGGCATTAGAGTGTCCCGAGGAAGGGGGTTGGGGGCAGTTGCCTCCCTGCCCCCTGGCCTAGTCTACCCCTGCTCCACACTCGCTCTCAGCTTATTTCCACTCGCCCAATGTGAGCAGGCGAGTGGAAATTTTGAGGGCTGAACTAGATCATGGCCTCCACTTCCAGAAGAGTCATGTGAGGGTGGACTTGGGTAAGTCAAAGTTGTTTGGAAGGTTTTTTTATTTTTGGGGTTGGGAGGATGGGGGGGGATGTTTTTTTCTGCAGATGGCCTTTAAAATTAAAAAAAAGAATTTCAACCTACCCCGTGGATAGTGCAGCTTCTTCTAAAATCTATTTCTAGCATGTTTCTCAGCTGATTGAAATGTTTTTCCATCAAAGAGAATGACAACCACAAGTTCAGACACAGCGTGCTGTTTAGTGTGATATGTTATCTCTGTTTGTATAATGTTCGTTAGGCAGTGACGGAAGCTGTCAGTGAAAATTTTTTATTTTATCTTTTTATGACATGCTGGGCCTTGACATACAAATACTTTAAAGTGGCTTTATCACTAAAACAAGATAAAGTCCTCCCTGCAAAGAAAACATCTAATGGTCCCCTCTCCCAGACCAATCTCTGCGGTGGGGCCATGGGGGGGGGGGGGGGGGTCAATGGTTGGAACCACAGGGAGCAGCCAGGTGACCAGGGATCTACATTCCCAGATACATTGTGCTTAAGCACTTCAGCCCTGGAAGATTTGGCTGCTCAATGACCAGGCCACTTTTTGCGATTCGGCACTACGTCGCTTTAACTGACAATTGCGCGGTCGTGCGACGTGGCTCCCAAACAAAATTGACGTCCTTTTTTTCCCACAGATAGAGCTTTCTTTTGGTGGCATTTGATCACCTCTGCGGTTTTTATATTTTGCGCTATAAACAAAAAAGAGCGACAATTTTGAAAAAAACACAATATTTTGTACTTTTTTGCTGTAATAAATATCCCAATTTAAAAAAAATTCTTTCCTCAGTTTAGGCCGATATGTATTCTACATATTTTTGTTAAATAAATCGCAATGAGCGTATAATGATTGGTTTGTGCAAAAGTTATAGTGTCTTTCCATACTATGGGAAAGATTTTATTTTTTACTAGTAATGGCGGTGATCTGCAATTTTTTTTATATATATATATATATATATATATAATAGAAATTTTGCAGGGTGAGGTGCATGTCGGTCTCAGCTGTTTAGTGCTAGCAATCAAGCCTTCCCACGGGCTTCTATATAGAAGAAATAGCGGAGGGATTGCTGCAATTTATTTAGAAATGCGTCCATAAGATGTCAAAAATACATCATAAATCAGGCAAACATGGTGGTAAACGTTTTCGGGCTATTGTAGATTACACCCATCCTCAGAATATCATGCCTATGCCTGGTCACGGATGTGACCGAATAAATACATCACGATTAATTAACAATCAACAGAACATATGAAAAGTCTGGAATCAATTAATCGATCAATTAAACTTCAATTTCATGATATGACATATTGCTCAGGTATAATGCGATCGTAGGACTTACATGGTCACAAGCGGTAAATATGCCCATGCGGCCTTCGTTATGTAGGTGAAACTGCACTAAAAGTGAAAGACCGCATTGCTAGGCATAAGTACTCCATTCGGGACAAATTGGATAAACTCCCTCTAGCCCAGGGGTCTCAAATTGGTGGCCCTCCAGCTGTTGCAGAACTAAAATTCCCATGAGGCATTGCAAGGGTAAACAGTTACAAGCATGACTCCCATAGGCAGAGGCATGATGGGACTTGTAGTTCCGCAACAGCTGGATGGCCGCAGGTTTGAGACCTCTGCTGTAGCCAGACATTCTGTATCCCAGCTCAAGTTTATGGTTATTGATGGAGCCCCCAAAAACAGACGTGGGGGGGGGGAAATAGAGAGTTGGAACTTAGGAAGCTGGAGGTTCCATCAATTTAGATTCTCTCCAACCTAAAGGATTGAACTCCGATTTTGATATATATTTATTTTGTGATCATATTTTATTACATGAAGTTGATTCCTTATATACATATTTTTTGACAATTTATTCTCTCCATTTGGTAACTCTAGTCCCATGTGCGATTTTTTTTTTTTCATTGTTTATAGCATATGTGACTCTAGATGCATTATTGTGGGTAGTATTTTTACTTTTTTTTTTTTTATATCATACATATGATGTTAGATATATCTTTCTTTTATCATGCAGGGTGAAATATACCGCGGATATTTTCATGTGTTTTCTATCAAGATGGATCTTCATACATCATTCACATGTATTTTTGACATTATGGACTTTATTATTTTATTTTTTTTCATTTTTCCATTTATTGGTTTATTTTCGTGGTTCCACTTTAGATCTGCATGGTGTAGAGATATTTACTGCTTGTGACCATGTAATTCCTACGATAGCATTATACCTGAGCAATGTGTCATATCATGAAATTGAAGTTTAATTGATCGATTAATTGATTCCAGACTTTTCATATGTTTTGTTGATTGTTAATTAATCGTGATGTATTTATTCGGTCACTTCCGTGACCAGGCATAGGCATGATATTCTGAGGATGGGTGTAATCTCCAATAGCCCAAAAACGTTTACCACCATGTTTGCCTGATTTATGATGTAGTTTTAACATCTTATGGACGTATTTCTAAATAAATAAGTGCAGCAATCCCTCCGCTATTTCTTATACACACTAATATATATATATATATATATATAATCTCTATCATTTTGTGTGTGTGTGTAAATTATATTTTAAAAAAAAATTGCGGTGTTGCGGCGGACAGGTCGGACACGTTTGACACATTTTTGGAACCATTGACATTTGCAGAGCGATCAGTGCTGTAAATATGCACTGATTACTATGTAAATGTCACTGGCAGGGAAGGGGCGATCAAGGGGTTAAGTGTGTTCCCTATTGTGTGTTCTAACTGTAGGGGACTAACTATAGGAGATGACAGATCATGTTTTCTACTTTGTAGAAAGACACAGTCTGTCCTTCTCTTCTCAGACAGCACGGGAATTTGTGTGTTTACACCAATGTTTCTAAACTCCAGTCCTCAAGGCGCCCCAACAGGTCATGTTTTCAGGATTACCCTCCGATAAAACAGCTGTGGTAAATACTAAGGCAGTGAAACTGATCAAATCACCTGTGCAAAATAAGGGAAAGCCTGAAAACATGACCTGTTGGGGCGCCTTAAGGACAGGAGTTGAGAAGCACTGGACTGTAAACACACAAATCTCCCGCTCGTGCACACCGGCCATGTGCATCGGGTTCCCCGCCACGCAGGGGGCGTGCGTGCCCTCTGGTGGCTCTCCTGGGCAAAGCCGTATATACGGGATTTCGCCCAGGAGAGCCATTCTGCCGCAGAATATCTGCGTGAGCTGGTCGGGAACCAGTTAAGCAAACTAAATCCTTATCCGGTTGGAGTTTAAGTTGCATAGATGGTCTGGTTGAAAAAAAGACAAGTCCATCTAGTTCAATCATATAAATAAATAATTTATTTATCATACAATCCCATATACTCAATCCTATACCCAAACCTAATTCAAATATAATTTTATATATATCTATTGTGTTATATTCATATTATTATTATAAATATATTATATTGTTAGGTGATATCACCTAATAATAATATATAATGTGGCAACTTTTATATCTAATAAACCTTTACCAGAAATATAATCCAATTAATACATTTAGATCAATTTAAAAAAGAACGTGATTAATACATCCAAATGTATGAAAACAATCCATGGTGAAAAAATTACAGCATCAACCTGACGTAGTTGGGTCATCGTGTTTCGCGGGAACATCTGCTCCTTTCGGACTTTATAGTCCTCACTCGTGTCCACAATGTGATAACATTACAATATTTAACACTAAACATCAAATCCTATATTCGTAACCAAAAACCATAATATCCCCAAAATAATACACTCACCGGCCACTTTATTAGGTGCACCTGTTGAATTGCTTTGTAACACAAATTGCTAATCGGCCAATCACATGGCAGCAACTGCAATTCATAAAGGGATGGACATGGTCAGTAACAATACTCAGGTAGGCCGTGGTGTATAAATGATGCTCAATTGGTACTAAGGGGCCCAAAGTGTGCCAAGAAAATATCCCCCACACCATTACACCCCTACCACCAGCCTGAACCGGTGATACAAGGCAGGATGGATCCATGCGCCAAATTCTGACCCCACCATCTGAATGTCACGGCTTTCAGCTAGACCCGGTGAAGATGATTTGCTGAAGTTCTAACCGAGCATCAGAATGGGGAAGAAAGGAGATTTAAGTGACTTTGAACGTGACATGGTTGTTGGTGTCAGACGGGCTGGTCTGAGTATTTCAAAAACTGCTGATCTACTGTGATTTTCACACACAACCATCTCTCGGGTTTACAAAGAATGGTCCGAAAAAGAGAAAATATCCAGTGAGCGGAAGTTGTGTGGAGGAAAATGCCTTGTTGAGGTCAGAGGAGAATGGGCAGACTGGTTTGAGAGGATAGAAAGGCAACAATAACTCAAATAAGCACTCGTTACATCCAAGGTATGCAGAATACCATCTCTGAACACACAACACATCCAACCTTGAAGCAGATGGGCTACAGCGGGTGAAGACCACACCGGGTGCCACTCCTGTCAGCTAAGAACAGAAAACTCCAAATACGGAAAGGTTTCTTCACAGTAAGAGCTGTGAAAATGTGGAATAGACTCCCTGCAGAGGTGGTTCTGGCCAGCTCAGTAGATTGCTTTAAGAAGGGCCTGGATTCTTTCCTTAATGTACATAATATAACTGGGTACTGACATTTATAGGTAAAGTTGATCCGGGGAATATCCGATTGCCTCTCAGGGGATCAGGAAGGAATTTTTTCCCCTGCTGTAGCAAATTGGATCATGCTCTGCTGGGGTTTTTCACCTTCCTCTGGATCAACTGTGGGTATAAAATTGGGTATATGGGATTGTACGATTTTTTTTATTTAATTTTTATTTTTTATGGTTGAACTAGATGGACTTGTGTCTTTTTTTTTCAACCTGACTTAGGGTCCTTTCACATGGGGCAGATCCGTGAAGATCCGCCCCGTGAAGCTCCGCTTGCTCAGCGGGGATCACTCCCTTGATCCCCGCTGAGCCGACGGATGACTGGGCAGTCCCCGCACACTGTGCAGGGACCGCCCTGTCAGAGCGCCGCTCTCCCCTATGGGGAATCGGATGACGACAGACCGTAGAGTCCGTTGTCATCCGATCCGCTTTGCCGACGGAAGGAAAAATAGGGTTTTCCTCCGTCACACTTTGGCGGAGCGGATGTCAGCGGACATGTCTCCGCTGACATCCGTGCTTCCATAGGGGTACATGGAGGATCTGTTTCAGGTCCGCCTAAAAAACTGACAGGCGGACCTGAACGGACCCTCCGTGTGAAAGAGCCCTTACTATGTAACTGAGGCTACAATTGGCACAGGCTCCTCAAAATTGGACAATAGAAGATTGGAAAAACGTTGCCTGGTCTGATGAGTCTCCATTTCAGCTGCGACATTCAGATGGTCGGGTCAGAATTTGGTGTAAACACCATGAAAACATGGATCCATCCTGCCTTGTATCACTGGTTCAGGCTGGTGGTGGGGGTGTAATGGTGTGGGGGGGTATTTTCTTGGCACACTTTGGGCCCCTTAGTACCAACTGAGCATTGTTTATACACCACGGCCTACCTGAGTATTGTTTCTTACCATGTCCATCCCTTTATGACTCCAGTGTCCCCATCTTCTGATGTCTCCTTCCAGCAGGATAATGTCACCATGTCACAAAGCTCCAATCATCTCACCACTGGACAATGAGGTCCCTGCACTCCAATGGCCTCCACACTCACCACATCTCATCCAATAGAAAAAAGAGGAAGAGGTTTGTTGTCCCCAGTAGTCCACCTCCATCCCTATAATATGTAGCGAACAAAAAAGGTTAGCCCTGGGACTTTAAATGAGGTGGGTACTGTTCCACCAGTAAGCATGACAATAGTAAGTATAAATAAACAAAACTAAAAATCGCGCTTAGGATACAAATATAATGAAAAAATGTATTAAATGCGCAGCTGCTACAACATAAGGCACTAACGCCTTAAGCCTCGTACACACGGCCGAAAATCTCGTCAGGGAAAAAACTTGTTTTTCTTGACGAGATTCTTGGACAAGAAACTTGTCCCGGCCGAGTGTACACACGCTCGATTCAAAGAACCCGCGGTTCTTTGAATGGAGCGACGCGGTGACGTCATCAACTACGACGAGCGTGCGCTCGTCACATTCGATGCCGTCGCCGCCAACTTGCTACACCCTACCTATGCCTAGGAAGCTACAGTGCATGCGTCAAAGTCATTTCGAGCATGCGCGGGTTTCCACGGCGACAGGTAAGTGTGTACACACACACACACACACACACACACACTTTTGTCGTCGAGAAACATGCTGACGAGAATCTCGACGAGAAAATGGAGAATCCTGACGAGAAAATAGAGAGCAGGTTCTCTATTTCTCTCGTCGAGATTCTTGTCGGTTTTCTTGACGAGAAACCTGATAGCCTCGTACACACGACCGATTTACTCGGCAAGAAAGCTCTGCCAGCAAGTTTCTTGCCATTTTTTGACGAGAAACTCGGTCGTGTGTACGAGGCTTTAGAAATAAAAACAAATCTAATGCAGCGCTAGCGAAAATAATTGAGAGTGCACACTTGGAATTATGTGAATGACACCAGTGAATCAACCTTAGGGATGATAAGACCCGCTAATATTGAATAAAGTGAATAAATTATGCACTGGTGATAAACTAACAAAATAATTGAAGTGAATCAATAATGGTGGCACAAGACTGTGCTACGTGTATGGAACTACCGTATATACTCGAGTATAAGCCGAGTTTTTAAGCACAATTTTTTTTGTGCTGAAAATGCCCCCTTCGGCTTATACTCGAGTCACCTTTTTGCGCCTGATCTCCCAGAGTTTGGGGAGCCGGTACTGGCCGGTCATAGGTCCCCTGGACCCCAAACTTGGCACACATATAGCCCCACTCTTCCTCTACAACTGTGCAAAGTTTCTTGTCCGGGGGACCTACGGCCGGGGAGCACCGATTTTTCAAACCCGGGCACCCCTTTCATAGACTCCTATGTTAAAACGGTAATTTCTCTGGTGACTTTGGGGACCCTGTACCGGCCGGTTGTAGTTCCTCTTGACCCCAAGCTTGGCACACATGTAGCCTTACTTTTCCTCTACAAGTTTGCAAAGTTTCTTGTCCAGGGGACCTACGGCCGGGGAGCACCAATTTTTCAATACCGGGCACCCCCTCCATAGACTCCCATGTTAAACGGCAGTCTAGTCATGGACACAGTGAGGCATGGGCACAGTGAGGCAAAGTGAGGCACACCCTAGGCTTATACTCGAGTCAATACGTTTTCCCAGTTTTTGTGCTAAAATTAGGTGCCTCGGCTTATATTCGGGTCGGCTTATTCTCAAGTATATACGGTAAGTGTTTCCACTGATAGCTCCAAATGCCAAATTATCCACCGGTGAAAAAAATTCGTAACCAAAATAATTAAAATAAGTAAAAATCATCGGTACATAAACTGTGCTAGGAGAGTAGACTGAGTATATCAAAACTGGTTAAAAGCAGGTAATTGGCCCTTTTGAGGCCCCACAATCCTAAAAGAAATCACAATAACCAAAGATTATCATTTGAAACTTGTGTCCAGTAAGATTCAGTGGTTTTAGCAGTACACAGAAAGAGGAGAAAAATATAAAAGTCACCCAACATCTAAGTCCGGTACAATTCGGTGAGATTCAGCAGTTGGCTCAATAGTAGCAACAGGGATCAAGGTCCTTGATGATGCCCTGGAGAAGGGGCGAAACGCGTTGACGTAATTTCCGGCCAACTCTAGAACCAGTGACGTCGCTCCCGTGGAACGCACGCCGCTGTGAACCCGGAACACACTGACGCTCGTTTACCATTGAAGTCTTGTGAGTCTTTCAAATAACAGCGCTATGATATACTGTTCCTAAGCGGTACTTCACAAGATTGTTTTTTTTTTTTTTCTTTTTTCCCTCACATGGTATCCCGATCCCTGTTGCTACTATTGAGCCAACTGCTGAATCTCACCGAATTGTACCGGACTTAGATGTTGGGTGACTTTTTTATATTTTTCTCCTCTTTCTGTGTACTGCTAAAACCACTGAATCTTACCGGACACAAGTTTCAAATGATAATCTTTGGTGATTGTCATTTCTTTTAGGATTGTGGGGCCTCAAAGGGCTAATTACCTGCTTTTTTTTGATATACTCAGTCTACTCTCCTAGCACAGTTTATGTACCGATGATTTTTACTTATTTTAATTATTTTGGTTACAAATTTATTTCACCAGTGGATAATTCTGGCATTTGGAGCTATCAGTGGAAACACTTAGTTCCATACATGTAGCACAGTCTTGTGCCACCATTATTGATTCACTTCAATTATTTTGTTTATCACCAGTGCATAATTTATTCACTTTATTCAATATTAGTGGGTGTTATCATCCCTAAGGTTGATTCACTGGTGTCATTCACATACAGTGGGTACGGAAAGTATTCAGACCCCCTTACATTTTTCACTCTTTGTTATATTGCAGCCATTTGCTAAAATCATTTTAAGTTCATTTTGTTTCCTCATTAATGTACACACAGCACCCCATATTGACAGAAAAACACAGAATTGTTGACATTTTTGCAGATTTATTAAAAAAGAAAAACTAAAATATCACATGGGCCTAAGTATTCAGACCCTTTGCTCAGTATTTAGTATTTGCACCCTTTTGAGTCTTTTTGGGAAAGATGCAACAAGTTTTTCACACCTGGATTTGGGGATCCTCTGCCATTCCTCCTTGCAGATCCTCTCCAGTTCTGTCGGGTTGGATGGTAAACGTTGGTGGACGGCCATTTTTAGGTCTCTACAGAGATGCTCAATCGGGTTTAAGTCAGGGCTCTGGCTGGGCCATTCAAGAACAGTCAGTGTTGTTGTGAAGCCACTCCTTCATTATTTTAGCTGTGTGCTTAGGGCCATTGTCTTGTTGGAAGGTAAACCTTTGGCCCAGTCTGAGGTCCTGAGCACTCTGGAGAAGGTTTTCGTCCAGGATATCTCTGTACTTGGCCGCATTCATCTTTCCCTCGATTGCAACCAGTCATCCTGTCCCTGCAGCTGAAAAACACCCCCACAGCATGATGCTGCCACCACCATGCTTCACTGTTGGGACTGTATTGGACAGGTGATGAGCAGTGCCTGGTTTTCTACACACATACCGCTTAGAATTAAGGCCAAAAAGTTCTATCTTGGTCTCATCAGACCAGAGAATCTTATTTCTCACCATCTTGGAGTCCTTCAGGTGTTTTTTTTAGCAAACTCCATGCGGCTTTCATGTGTCTTCCATCCACTGAGGAGAGGCTTCCATCGGGCCACTCTGCCATAAAGCCCCGACTGGTGGAGGGCTGCAGTGATGGTTGACTTTCTACAACTTTCTCCCGACTGCATCTCTGGAGCTCAGCCACAGTGATCTTTGGGTTCTTCTTTACCTCTCTCACCAAGGCTCTTCTCCCCCGACAGCTCAGTTTGGCCGGACGGCCAGCTCTAGGAAGGGTTCTGGTCGTCCCAAACGTCTTCCATTTAAGGATTATGGAGGCCACTGTGTTCTTAGGAACCTTAAGTGCAGCAGAATTTTTTTGTAACCTTGGCCAGATCTGTGCCTTGCCACAATTCTGTCTCTGAGCTCTTCAGGCAGTTCCTTTGACCCCCTGATTCTCATTTGCTCTGACATGCACTGTGAGCTGTAAGGTCTTATATAGACAGGTGTGTGGCTTTCCTAATCAAGTCCAATCAGTATAATCAAACACAGCTGGACTCAAATGAAGGTGTAGAACCATCTCAAGGATGATCAGAAGAAACGGACAGCACCTGAGTTATATATATGAGTGTCACAGCAAAGGGTCTGAATACTTAAGACCATGTGATATTTTAGTTTTTCTGTTTTAATAATGTAGCGGGGTCTCTAAATTTAGGTGGGATACACCTGGGTGGTAGTATGATCCAGGTGTAGAGGTCGACCGATATATCGGCCGATTTTTGGCACTTTTTAATTAATCGGCATCGGCCGATATTCTGAAAACAAAAAGCCGATGTAAAAAAAAAAAAAAAAAACTTCAGTGGGCTTGCAAAAGACATCTTTGATAGAAGTCAATACAAGTTGCCTGAAGTTTCCCGTTGCAGTGACTCATCTCTGGGCAGCCTGCCAAAAGAGAGAAAAGAGATACAATGTTTCTTCTTATCAATGAACTGAACTCTTGTGTAGAAGTTCTCAGTTTAACCATTTAAAGACTAAATCTTTTCTGACACTTGTAGCTTACAAGTAAAAATCCTGTATTTTCTGCTAGAAAATCAATTGGAACCCCCAAACATTATATATATATATATATATATATATATATAATATATATTTTTAGCAGAGACCCTAGGGAATAATATGGCGGTTGTTGCAATATTTTATGTCACACGGAATTTGCGCAGCGGTTTTTCAAACGCAATTTTTTGGGAAAAAATACACTTTAATGAATGTTAAATAAAACTAAACTTTTTTTTTTTTTTCGTCAAAGTTTTGATTACCTGTTTTTGTGCCTGCTTCCTGATTCCCTTACCGAAGATGGCGGCGACAGCACCCGAGAGCCGAGAGAGAGATCGGCTTTGGGTGCCGACATCGCGGGCGCCCTGGACAAGTGTCCATATATTAAAAGTCAGCAGCTGCAGTATTTGTAGCGGCTGACTTTTAATATATTTATTTTTTGGGCGGAACTCAGCTGCTTTCACACTGGAGTGGGCAGGCGTTGGCAGTAAAATGCAGCTAGTTTTAGCTGCGCTTTACCATCATTTTAGCGGCGATAGTCGGCTGCTAGCGGGGCGCTTATAACCCAGCTAGCGGCCGATGAAGAGGTTAAATGCGCCCGTGTAGCACCGCTGCAGAAGCGCTTTGCAGGCGCTTCAGCAGCAGTGCCCATTCATTTCAATGGGCAGTAGTGATGGAGGAGCGGTATACACCGCTCCAAAGATGCTGCTTGCAGGACTTTTTTTTAACGTCCTGCCAGCGCACCGCCTCAGTGTGAAAGCACTCAGGCTTTCACACTGAGACTGCAGGGGAGCTGTTTTGTAGCCATTTTTACAAGTGCTATTTTTAGCCCAAAAGTGCCTGAAAAACGCCCCAGTGTGAAAGGGGTCCAACTGTTAGTTTTTTTTTTTCCCCCTTCATTTCATAAAATCGGCCTAACATATCGGCCCAAAAAAATCGGCACCATGTATCGGCCATCGGCCGCAGCGATTTCTAAGCATCGGCCAGAGAAAAACCCATATCGGTCGACCTCTATCCAGGTGTGTAAATTGTGCGAGGAATTGGACCATTTATATTCGTGGAGGACTGGGTGGTGTATTATTCTCCTTGGCCTGTGGGTGGCGGGGTACCCGCAGGCTCGAGGTAGATTTGCTGCCACAGTGCTGTCCTTTTTGTCCCTTTCCGGAGATGGTACGGCGAGGGCGGGGAACCTGCCGTGACGTCAATGGAGGAGATAAAGAGGGGAGACGCGCTTGCCACGAGGTCTTCGTCTGGTGTATCTTCTTCATCACGTGCCCAGGCACCTTAGGCCTGGGTGCGGGCGGTCCGGAGTTTTTTCGGCCCAGGCGCCCTAGGCCTGGCCGGAGCAGCGTTGGCGTCCATCCCAGGCACCTTCAGCCTGGGGTGAGGTACTAAATCAGAGGCCTGGGGCCCGGTGACTTTGACTGGGTCCCGCGAGGGTGGAAAAGTCCGAGGGTCCCTGAGGTGGATGGGGCCCATGTCTGAGGTGGGGAGGCCACCCGTCCGGAGAGTCCGGAGCAGCATCAACCCGGTGACGGATGGGCCTCCGGTAACTCCCTTGGAGGGACATCTTCCCCTGATAGGGGCCACAACGCAGCGAAGGTACTCCTATCTACGTTCTCTTGAGTCGCTGGTAGAGACTCACAAGTTCCAAGTTCTCTCTCTAGCCAAGGCTATAGTAACCGCTGGTGAAATCACAGTGGTTTAGCGTACAATCAGGATAGTGCCTCGACCTGCTCACCGCACCGTATTGAACTGTTATTGGGTCTCAACCAGTTGGCTGGCAAAGAACTGTTTGATTGTGAGTGTGACAATAAAACAAGTGTTGGACCCTAATCGGTGTGTGGTACTCTGGTTAATGGGAGCAAAGGGAAGTGTCAGCACAGCAAGACTTGGTCCTTAACTGAAACGCACAGGCCTGAGGAAAATATCTGGTACTGGCCTTCACCTCACTCACTGCCATGGGGAGGACATGGGCCGTAGCGCATCTTACACTCACATACAACATACCCCTAGACAAATCAGAGGGGGTGAGGGCGCTACAATAAATTTGCAAAAATGTCAACAATTCTGTGTTTTTCTGTCAATATTGGGTGCTGTGTGTACATTAATGAGGAAAAAAATGAACTTAAATGATTTAAGCGAATGGCTGCAATATAACAAAGAGTGAAAAATGTAAGGGGGTCTGAAAACTTTCCGTACCCACTGTAATTCCAAGTGTTGTGCACGCTCAATTATTTTCGCTAGCGCTGCATTATATTTGTTTTTATGACAATAGTAAGTTACAATATAAGATTTTATTGAAATAAAATGGTTGTAAACATGGTTAGCAGCAACAGTAGCCAATTTAAAAAGAGAAAACATCAATTAATGATACAAAGTTGTAATAGTAATAATAGCAGTCATGGTACACGGGCATTTAGAATACTCAATTGCCATATAAGGTAATATATGAGGTGTTGGTAACATGGTTGTAGTCAGTCATTATGCAGCGGCTTCAGAAATATCCGACGCGTTTCGCGAGAAAAACTCGCTCATCAGGGGTGGATGCACGTGACAATATCCCTAGAGTAAAAATTATAAAACTTTTATATATAAATTGGCACTACAATATGGTGTTAGTTATAAAAGGTCACAGGGTGAGAGGGGTCTCAGTTAGAGGGCCCCATACTTACCGGTGAACTTGACCATGGCAATGAGTGTATGGGTTCCAAAAGGCAGCGGCAAAGTCTCCCCAGGGAGCTGAGGGGGCAGGATCAAAAGAGCCCCCACCCAGGGCCAAGCAGAGGGCAGGCATGGTGCACATAAGTTGGTGTGTCCCTAGAAATCTGTTTTTTTATTTATTTTTTTTATTTTTTTAATCGTGACTGCAACTTTTTATGGCGGACACTTTTGAGATTTAGCGTATTTTTTTTGGCGGACACTTTTGACACCATTTTGGGACCATTGTAATTTTTAAGCGATCAGTGCTATAAAGATGCACTGATTACTGTGAAAATGACACTGGCAGTGAAGGGGTTAAACACTAGGTGGTGCTGTTGGGGTTAAGTGTGCCCTAGTGAGTGATTCTTACTGTAGGGGGGATGGGCTGTGTGGGACATGACACTGATCTCCGCTCCGATTTACACGGAGCGGAGATCAGTGTCATTGTCACTAGGCAGAGCGGGGAGATGCTTGTTTACATTGGCATCGCTTCGCTCTATTTCTCTGAAGACGATCGCGGGGATCCCCCGCAGCGACCGACCACACAGCGGCATCTTAAAGGGGACGTACCTGTACGCCCATATGCCTGTCGGTGCCATTCTGTCGATGTAAATAGGCGTGTGGCGGTTCTTAAGCGGTTAAGCTAGTGCATTGTTGGTTCACTTACCTTTTTTATTTTATTTTTTTTTCCTTCTAAATGTTTTTTTTTTCTCTTGTCTGAATTTCTCACTTCCTGTTCCTCCTCAGTAAGCTTGCCTCCATCATCCGAGCCGTTCTGGCTGGGGGTTAGTCAGCCTGCTCGCCCCCCTCCCTTGGGACTACATCCCTGCGGGGAGGCGCTGTGAACGTTCACAGTGTCTCCCCGCAGGGATGTAGTCCCAAGGGAGGGGGGCGAGCACGCTGACTAACCCCCAGCCAGAACGGCTCGGATGATGGGGGCAAGCTTACAGGAAGTGAGAAATTCAGACGAAGAAAAAAAAACATTTAGAAGGGAAATGGAAGGAAAAGGTAAGTGAACCAACAATGCATTAGCTTAAAGGAACCTATTTAGAAAATACAAAACAAACCTTTTACAACCCCTTCTAGAGATGCACAGTTATGTTCGCCGAGACCTGCCATTTTACTATGGCTCGGCTCTGGGCAAAAGGACAGAAGTATGTAAAGCCAATCATTTATAACCTCCTATAACATTATTCCCATTCTCAAGTGTAAATTCCTGCACCCAAAGCTCCAAAATCTCATGGTTTTCATTGTGACTATTGACACTTGCATAAAGTCTCCTGAAAGCTTGTCCAGCCAGCTACATTGAGGGGGGCAAAAAAAAGTATTTGACCCCCTGCTGATTTTGTAGGTTTGCCCACTGAAAGAAATGATCAGTCTATAATTTTAATGGTCGGTTTATTTTAACGGTGAGAGACAGAATAACTATAAAAAATCCAGAAAAACGCATTTCAAAAAAGTTATAAATTGATTTGCATTTTAATGAGTGAAATAAATATTTGACCCCTTCGCAAAACATGACTTAGTACTTGGTGGAGAAACCCTTGTTGGCGATCACAGAGGTCAGACGTTTCTTGGAGTTGGCCTCCAGGTTCGCACATCTCAGGAGGGATTTTGTCCTCTTTGCAGAACTTCTCCAAGTCATTAAGGTTTCCAGGCCGACGTTTGGCAACTCTTCACCTCCCTTCACATATTTCTACGGGATTAAGGTCTGGAGACTGGCTAGGCCATTCCAGGACCTTGATGTGCTTCTTCTTGAGCCACTCCTTTGTTGCCTTGGCCGTGTGTTTTTGGGTCATTGTCTTGCTAGAATACCCATCCATGACCCATTTTCAATGCCCTGGCTGAGGGAAGGAGGTTCTCACCCAAGATTTGATGGTACATGGCCCCACCCATGTCACTTTTTGATGCAGTGAAGTTGTCCTGTCCCATTAGCAGAAAAACACCCCCAAAGCATAAAGTTTCCACCTCCATGTATGATGGGGATGGTGTTCTTGGGGTCATAGGCAGCATTCCTCCTCCTCCTCCTCCTCCTCCCACAGTGAGTTGAGTTGATGTCAAAGAGCTCGATTTTGGTCTCGTGTGACCACAAGACTCTCACCCAGTTCTCCTCTGAATCATTCAGATGTTCATTAGCAATCTTCAGACGGGCCGTACATGTGATTTCCTGAGAAGGGGGACCATGTGGGAGCTGCAGGATTTCAGTCATCCATGGCGTAGTGTGTTACCGATTGTTTTCTTGGTGACGATGGTCACTATTAGAGGAAGTGAATTTATTCACTCTTTAGAAGAGGAGATTAAGGGGGGATATGATCAACATGTACAAATACATAAGGGGTCCATATAGTGAACTTGGTGTTGAGTTATTCACTTTACGGTCATCACAGAGGACAAGGGGGCACTCTTTACGTCTAGAGGAAAAGAGATTTCATCTCCAAATACGGAAAGGTTTCTTCTCAGTAAGAGCTGTGAAAATGTGGAATAGACTCCCTGCAGAGGTGGTTCTGACCAGCTCAGTAGATTGCTTTAAGAAAGGCCTGGATTCTTTCCTAAATGTACATAATATAACTGAGTACTGACATTTATAGGTAAAGTTGATCCGGGGAAAATCTGATTGCCTCTCGGGGGATCAGGAAGGAATTTTTTCCCCTGCTGTAGCAAATTGGATCATGTTCTGCTGGGGTTTTTCGCCTTCCTCTGGATCAACTGTGGGTATAGAATTGTGTATATGGGATTGTAGGATATTATTATTTTATATTTTATTTTTTATTTTTTTTATGGTTGGACTGGATGGACTTGTGTCTTTTTTCAACCTGACTAACTATGTAACTATATGGTCCCAGCTGAGATCATTGACAAGATCCTCCCGTGTAGATCTGGGTGATTCCTCACTGTTCTCATGATCATTGACACTCCACGAGGTGAGATCTTCCATGGAGCCCCAGACCGAGGGAGAGCGACAGTTATTTTGTGTTTCTTCCATTTGGGAATAATCTCACCACCTGTTGTCTCCCTCTCACTAAGCTGCTTGGCGATGGTCTTGTAGCCCATTCCAGCCTTGTGTAGGTCTACAATCTTCTCCCCGACATCCTTGGACAGCTCTTTGGTCTTGGCCGTGGTGGAGAGATTGGAATCTGATTGCTTCTGTGGACCAGTGTCTTTTATACAGGTAACAAGCTGAGATTAGGAGCACTCCCTTTTTAAGAGTGCTCCTAATCTCAGCTTGACACCTGGGAGCCAGAAATTTTGCTGATTGATAGGGGATCAAATACTTATTTCACTCATTTAAAATGCAAAATAATTTTATAACTTTTTTTTTTTTTAAATGCATTTTTCTGAATATTGTTCTGTCTCTCACTGTTAAAATAAACCTGCCATTAAAACTGGACTGATCATTTCTTTGTCGGTGGGCAAACTTAGAAAATCAGCAGGGGATCAAATACTTTATTTTTTTTCCCCCTCACTGTAGATTTCAGTGAATCGCCCTCCTGTGGCAGCTGATGGTATTGCAGGCTGTGATAACTGCCCAATGTAAGTTCTCTCCTCATTCCTCCACAACCAAGCAAGGATCTCACTCCAGTTTTTAAGGACGCACACCCATGGTGACTTGCTATCTTTTGGCAGCGGTTGGAGATTAGTATGTGCTTTACAGTTGTTACCTGTGTCTGGATTGGGGAACTTTGGATTGTCATGACAATCTGCCAGCGTGCTGGTTGATGTCCCAGGACGCTGACACCTTGCATATCGATTGGCCTCCCTCATACCTGTGTCTGTGACGGAGACCATTGTCGCACTATATAAAAAGTTTCTGAACAAGACATAGTGGGATCACCAGCTATTTAACCACTTCAGCCCCGGACCATTTGGCTGGCCAAAGACCAGGCCACTTTTTGCGATTCGGCACTGCGTCGCTTTAACTGACAATTGCGCGGTCGTGCGACGTGGCTCCCAAACAAAATTGGGGTCCTTTTTTTCCCCACAAATAGAGCTTTCTTTTGGTGGTATTTGATCACCTCTGCGGTTTTTATTTTTTGTGCTATAAACAAAAATAGAGCAACAATTTTGAAAAAAAAAGCAATATTTTTGACTTTTTGCTATAATAAATATCCCCCAAAAATATATAGAAAAACACATTTTTTTTTTCCTCAGTTTAGGCCGATACGTATTCTTCATATTTTTGGTAAAAAAAAAATCACAATAAGCGTATATTGATTGGTTTGCGCAAAAGTTTTTTTGGCGCTATAAACAAATAGAGCGACAATTTTGAAAAAAAAAAAGCAATATTTTGTACTTTTTTGCTATAATAAATATCCCCAATTTTTTTTAAAAAAGCACATTTTTCTCAGTTTAGGCCGATACGTATTCTTCTACATATTTTTGGTAAAAAAAAATCGCAATAAGCGTATATTGGTTTGCGCAAACGTTAAAGCGTCTACAAAATAGGGGATCGTTTGTATGGCATTTTTAATTACATTTTTTTTCTAGTAATGGCGGCGATCTGCGATTTTTATTGTGACTGCGACATTATGGCAGACACATCGGACACTTTAGACACATTTTTGGGACCATTGTCATTTTTACAGCGATCAGTGCTATAAAAATGCACTGATTACTGTGAAAATCGCACTGGCAGGGAAGGGGTTAACCACTAGATGGCACTGAGGGGGTTAAGTGTGTCCTAGGGAGTGATTCTAACTGTTAGGGGGAGGAGCTACCAGTGACACATCACTGATTCCGATCAGGAACAGTAGATCAGTGACGGTGTCACTAGGCAGAACGGGAATGTCTTGTTTACAAAGGCATCCCCCCTGTTCTGCCTTTGCCGACCACAATCGCGGGCTGCCCGGGAACATCGAGTTCCCGGGACCCGCGAGCACACTCACGAGGCACGCGGCGGGCGTGCCTCCGACGGAGCGGCCGCTGGGCGGCAAATTTAAAGGCACGTACAGGTACGCCCATTTGCCTTCCCGTGCCATTCTGCAGACGTATATCTGCGTGCCGCGGTCGCTATGTGGTTAATGAATTCTTCAGGCTTAAAAATATTGGAAGTGTTTTTTTTTTTGCAATGATCTTAATATGTTGTAGATTATGAGATTTCAGTGGTTGTGTTTTACATCTACCTTTTTTAAAGTGGTTGTAAATCTCGGACATAAAATATGAACAAAGCATATCCCTTTATAGCAGTGATGACCAACTTTGGCACCCCAGATGTTTTGGAACTACATTTCCCATGATGCTCATGCACTCTGCAGTGTAGTGGAGCATCATGGGAAATGTCGTTTCAAAACATCTGGGGTGCCGAGGTTCGCCATCACTGCTCTAATAGTGTGTACTTGTCTCAATCCAGAGCACTAAGTGTCATTTCTGTCTGCCGCCTCCTTCCTCTGCTATCGGTCACTTTTGACACGTTTGCCTGACACCAAGAGGAAAAATGGTGACAGGGGTTGGACCTTCAGCTGACAGCCTCGGCTTTGTTACGTCCCTCCAAGCAGCTCTCTGAGCTCTGCAGTGGGTAATTTCAGCTCTCCGACCCTTTTTTAAAAAAAAATTCTGAACTTTCAGAAAAGCTGTATAAATTTTGCACTTTGGATGTAGAGAAGAGAAGACTACAGATAACCGGGTACAACTTATATAGGAGGGGTTGTTTCATCTCTGTGTATCACCCGAGGCCAGTCACTTCACTGGGTATATAGAAGGGTTTACAACCATTTTTAAAGTGGAACTTCACTCCCTTAATCAAACTTGACTATTTTTTTTTTTTTAAACCTTATGCTGCTAGCATTAGTAAATAGGAATGTATATCACATTTACTTGTGTTACTTCCTGGTTTCTTGCCTAGGCAAACGATATATACATCCCAGGAGTCTTCTGAAGGGGTTTTCTCAGCTAAGAACAACACCCTCTTGCATGCATGCCCAAACTAAGGGCAGATGGATTCCACAAAGGAAATGCTAAATGAATTATCTGCCCTTAGTCAAGATGGTCACGGCCAGAAATGCTAGGGGGTGTGTTTTCAAAGTGATTTTTTTAGCAAAATAAAGCATGGAGACCTGGATGGATGGGGGAGTTTGCTTTGAATTATAAAAATGTATTAAATCCCATTTTTGCTTTGTGATGCTCATACGCAGTGTAATTTGTAGGGCTGCAACTAACGATTATTTTCATAATCGATTAGTTGGCCGATTATTGTTTCAATTAATCGGTTAATAACCGTAAAAAAAAAAAAAAGAGGTAATTTTGCTGCGATTTGCATTTTTTCATTTATTTTTTTTTGGCCAATTAGTTGTTGGGCAGACTAAAAAACACAAATTGCTGCAAAAACACATTATTACATGCTTTTCTGCAGCTTCTCTATTGAAGTATATTGAACCAAAAAAACAAAATAGCACCGTTTTGCGTTTAAAAAAAAGCCCTCTCCAAATACGCAGCAGCTGAAAAAATCATGGATGTGAATGTGTCCCATAGGAAATCATGTAAATGACCTGTAGTGTGTTTCTGCAAAAAGCACCAAAAAAACACAGAGGCGTGACCCAGGCCTAAGAGGTTTAGTAACATAATGGGGGTTAAAAAAAAAAAAAAATTGTACAAAAAGAGCAAATAATTGCTGTAAGGGGTTCATTTTTTACTGTGGGACAGTGAAAGTAATATTTACAGTAGCGATTTGCTCTTTTTGTACTGTAAAGGGCTCATTTTAGTTTTTTTTTTTTTAACCCCATTATGTTACTGGCCGATTAATCGATTATGAAAATAGTAATCGATTCATTTCATAATCGATTAGTTGTCGATTAATCGATTAGTTGTTTCGGCCCTAGTAATTTGCATTTAAAGCGATGGGCTTTGCCCCAGAAACTCCTAGCACATAAACTGTGCTCCACACTGACGCGTTGCGTGCCGCTACCAAATGTCGTGATTTTCCCACACACTCCCGAATGCCATGGGACAGAGTAATCTGCACTTCAAGAGTTTATAAATACCACAAGGATAAATATACAGTGTCCTGTAGCAACCTCTCTATGTGCTGTGAAGTTTAAATGAGTACAATTCTGATGTTCTTAAAACGGGTTCATTAGAGTACAAAAATTACCACTTTTTTGAGTCAATGAGAACTGTGCCCTGAGCAACCTAGCCATGGCCAACACCTCACCACCTACCACCTTCTCTACCACCTTCTCTACCACCCCCACCTACCACCCCCACCTTCTCCACTACCACCCCCACCTTCTCCACTACCACCCCCACCTTCTCCACCACCCCCACCTTCTCCACCACTACCACCTACTCCACCACTACCACCTACTCCACCACTACCACCTACTCCACCTTCTCCACCTTCACCACTACCACCTTCTCCACCACCACCACCTTCTCCACCACTACCACCTTCTCCACCACTACCACCTTCTCCACCACTACCACCTTCTCCACCACTACCACCTTCTCCACCACCACTACCACCTTCTCCACCACTACCACCTTCTCTACCACCTTCTCCACCTTCTCTACCACCTACCACCTTCTCTACCACCTTCTTCACCACTACCACCTACCATCTTCTCCACCACCCCCATCTTCTCCACCACCCCCACCTTCTCTACCACCTTCTCTACCACCTACCACCTTCTCTACCACCCCCACCTTCTCTACCACTACCACCTACCATCTTCTCTACCACTACCATCTTCTCTACCACCTACCACCTTCTCCACCACCACCACCTTCTCCACCTCCACCACTACCACCTTCTCCACCACTACCACCTTCTCCACCACTACCACCTTCTCCACCACTACCACCTTCTCCACCACTACCACCTTCTCCACCACTACCACCTTCTCCACCACTACCACCTTCTCCACCACCACCACCACCTTCTCCACCACCACCTTCTCCACCACCACCACCTTCTCCACCACCACCACCTTCTCCACCACCACCACCTTCTCCACCACCACCACCTTCTCCACCACCACCACCTTCTCCACCACCACCACCTTCTCCACCACTACCACCTTCTCCACCACCACCACCTACCACCTACCACCTTCTCCACCACCACCACCTACCACCTTCTCCACTACCGCTACCACCCCCACCTTTACCACTACCACCCCCACCTTTACCACTACCACCTTCTCCACCACCACCCCCACCTTCTCTACCACCACCCCCACCTTCTCTACCACCACCCCCACCTTCTCTACCACCACCCCCACCTTCTCTACCACCACCCCCACCTTCTCTACCACCACCCCCACCTTTACCGCTACCACCCCCACCTTTACCGCTACCACCCCCACCTTTACCGCTACCACCCCCACCTTTACCGCTACCACCCCCACCTTTACCACTACCACCTTCTCCACCTTCTCTACCACCCCCACCTTCTCTACCACCCCCACCTTCTCTACCACCCCCACCTTCTCTACCACCCCCACCTTCTCTACCACCCCCACCTTCTCTACCACCCCCACCTTCTCTACCACCCCCACCTTCTCTACCACCCCCACCTTCTCTACCACCCCCACCTTCTCCACCACTACCACCTCCATTCCCATTCATTTACCCTCCAATCTAGTCTTCAGAACCGAGGAGAACATCACCCCTGGACAGCCAAGGGGTTGTATTTACCATCCCAGTCACCTAACACGGACACCCTCAATAAAAGCAACCGATTTCTCTCCAGTGAAGCCAATGGAAGACTCCGGATCTGGCAGGCCACATGACCAATGATTTAGTTAAAGAAGAACTCTGGTGGGGGTGGGGGTGCAAAGTGGTCCCTGAATGGTGCCTATGCCAGGCGACCCGGAAATGGTGTAGATCCTTGTTTGTAGTGGCAGTGCCTATTACAAGGATTTCCATCTTCCACAGGGATCCAACAGGTATGGCACTTACATTTAGTCCAATGTAACCCTCTAACAATTGCCATACCTAAACTTAAAACAAAACTAAACCCACTGATTTTTAACAGTTTAAAAAAACAATTATATTCCTGACATTTGCTGGGAATGTAACGGTCACGTTCGTTGTGCTCTCAACAAAGTCATTAAATGTCTGTTGTCCTAACTAATCACATGGGCAACACCATATCATTTGAAGATCAAATAGTGGCAAAGATGGCAGCTTCCTTGGCTGAAAGGGATAGGAAAGTTTTTAGTTCCACTTTAACCACTTAAGCCCCGGACCATTATGCAGCTTAAAGACCAGGCCACTTTTTGCGATTCGGCACTGCGTCGCTTTAACTGACAATTGCGCGGTCGTGCGACGTGGCTTCCAAACAAAATTGACGTTTCTTTTTTTCCCCACAAATAGAGATTTCTTTTGGTGGTATTTGATCACCTCTGCGGTTTTTATTTTTTGCACTATAAACAAAAATAGAGCGACAATTTTGAAAAAAATGCAATATTTTACTTTTTGCTATAATAAATATCCCCCCAAAAATATATAAAACATTTTTTTTCCTCAGTTTAGGCCGATACATATTCTTCTATATATTTATTGGTAAAAAAAAATCGCAATAAGCGTTTGGTTTGCGCAAAATTTATGGCGTCTACCAAATGGGGGATAGTTTTATTGCATTTTTTGTTCATTTTTTATTTTTTTTTTATTTTTTCTAGAAATGGCGGCAATTTTATTTTTTTTTAAATCGTGACTGCGACATTATGGCGGACACTTGACACATTTGTGGGACCATTGTCATTTTTACAGCGAACAGTGCTATAAAAATGCACTGGTTACGGTAAAAATGACACTGGCAGTGAAGGGGTTAACCAGGAGGGGGCGCTGTAGGGGTTAAGTGTGCCCTGATGTGTTTCTTACTGTGGGGGGGCGTGGCTTAGCATGTGACGTCACTGATCGTCATTCCCTATGACAGGGAACAGACGATCAGTGACAGGCTCACTAGGAAGCACGGGGAAAGGTTTGTTTAGACTTGCCTCTCCCCGTTCTTCCTCTCTGTGACCCGATTGCGGGACACCGGCGGCGATCGGGTCCGCTGTTCCCGCCGGGACGGTCACGGAGAAAAGGTCCGGGTTGCGAGCGCATCGCCGGCGGCGCACTTGCGACCCACGGCTGGGATCTTAAAGTGGACGTACCTGTACGTCCTTGTGCCCAGCCGTGCCATTCTGCCGACGTACATCGGCGTGCGGAGGTCCTTAAGTGGTTAAGCTTTCGTGAGAAGAACACAAAAGCTTCAGTTTTTTTTTTTTTTTTTTTTTGGCCTCTTGTTGAAAATACAATCAGCCCGGTGTGTCGTCACATATGGCTTGGCTACCCATCACAGATTGCTACAGAAGTGACGTTCCATCGCCGCCATCTTGCTACACCCCACACTCCTGCACAGTAATGATAGAGTGAGAAGGGGGCAAGCGGACATCTTGTTACACCCACCGGAGTTTTAGATTTTACAGTTATTTTCAACACAAAACTGAGCTTATCTGCTTAAATACAGTATTTGGAAATCCGACGGACTGTTTACATGTTAATTGTGAAAATCAGAGGTGTTCGGTCACATTAGCAACCATGTATGGTCAGCAGGTTTGCTGCTGCTTTTAAAATTTAACATCTAAACAGTCCATCGGATTTCCAAATACTGTATTTAGGCAGATAAGCTCAGTTTTTGTGTTTGAAAATAACTGTGAAATCTAAAACTCCGGTGGGTGTAACAAGATGTCCGCTTGCCCCCTTCTCACGCTATCATTACTGTGCAGGAGTGTGGGGTGTAGCAAGATGGCGGCGACGGAATGTCACTTCTCGGAGCAATCTGTGATGGGTAGCCATATGTGACGAAACACCGGCTTTTTTGCTCCCCCTTCCTCTAAAACATTAAGTGACCTGAAGCAAGTATACAGACAAGAAAACCATAGTAAACTCTGAAGTCCTTATCTTAATGCTTGGTCCAGGTCTGTAAGGAAAGGGTCAGCCAGGCAACTGGCATTTTTCAGATGGGGAGCTCACGCAAGGAAGCCTCGATATTTGTCTTGAGTAGGGTGGGAAAACCCTAAAGTTCCAAGTGGACAAGAACAGAGTCGAGAATTACGGCAGGAACATCTCTCTGTTGGAGTATACAGGACATATAAGAAGCAGGGGTTGACTTGGACCAGAAGGGCCCTGAATGGATTGGCCCTTGAAAACTAAATGCATAAATTCTTGCATAAGCCTAGTTGTGACTGGTTGCTTTTAAAGCCCAATGTTCTACCGATTTATGGTCGGTCCCCCACGATGTTGGCACTACTCTATGGATCATTGGTGTTTGTAGAGCTCCGTAGTGACTTCCCCCTTCCGGGGTGGGTCCATGAAGCTCTGGCAGTAGGTCATCAGTCTGCCAGGTTAAATGATGCTAGTCATTATTTGGCTATAAATTATTAATTTTTTTGGAGTTGGGCCTCAATCAGGTCACCCTAAAACTAGACCTACAAGTGTCTCAGAACAGGTTGTCTAAGTTTATATTCAGCCACCTGTCTGGAGCAGAGTGATGTCTCTTTGGTGCCGTTTTCCGGTTGCTGTTCCGGGATTTATCGTCTCATTTGCTGGAATTAACACAGTAATGGTTCTAAATCCCCACACAATGCCACCCGAGACCTTTGAGCCGGGCGCGGATTAACTGGAATAATTGAGAATGCAAATGTGGAGCCGTAAGGCACTTAGACACTGAATATGAGCTTAGTATGCCAGCCAACAATCCCCGAGAGTCGACGGTTGTCAGGCTGGAGAGATTTTGGGCTTCCAAAAGGTATGGGCTTGCTGGGTATGATAACGTTGTGTTGTGTATTGCGGCGCCGTGTTCTCTTGTGTGTGATCTATGCCAAGTGCCCCGAAGCCTATTTTGGATGGCTCATAAAAATGAAACCGCTTTCCATTCACTGCACATTCCTCTGTTCATCTGAATTTTTTGCCAGTTTTCTAATGAATAGTAGTTGGTCTCTCAATAGTCCTATCATAATACAGGGTAATCAAAACAAAAAATGCCTTATTTTCTGGCTTCCCACCATTAAAAATAACAGGTGGCACAAAATCTAGGTTGGAACGTGGAGGCAAATCGGCAAAACCTCTAATGTCTTTATTATAAACTTGGGTGCATTACACCAAAAGGGAATTAAGATGGACCAGAGTTGGCTTCTGATTGGGTGAAGGTGTCCGAATCCTGTATGTGTGTATGTGTGTATATATAATAAAAAAAATTATATATACATATATCGCGCCCTCCTCACTCCCCTCTTCGTCAATGAAGGCCTGCCTACTCGCGTAACTCTTCCAGCAGACACGTTCAATTACGTGGTGCACAAACACTATACCGGACCCGAGCCCCCACGTGTAGCGCCCTCCTCACTCCCCTCTTCGTCTTCAGCTCGTCTTTTCTCTTGTCTAGGGGTACCTTAGAGGGGAAGGGAGAGGGGACACCACGCCTGGCCTTCACCACAGGTGTCAGTGTGGTATAAGCAAAGTTCTTTTACCTTCAGGTCAGTGCTGTGCACCTGGAGCCTCCACCGAGAGTTACCTTGAGCAATGTCTGTCAGGAAATGAGCCCCACACCATTAAAGTCCAACTCTCCTTTATTCTTCTCGAATGAACACAATCAGTTGAACTCCCTTGTAGAAACAGAACAGAAAAGGAGGTGTGGATGCGAGTAGGCCCAGACACAATGTGTTCCCCCCCCCCCCTTTCCTCCCTGAAAGTGGGTTTCGGTCGCCGAGCAAGGGGGGATTTCCTTCCAGGCGGTCTCCAATGAGAGGCTCATCCGTCACTGGCAATATGCTGCACCAGGTCTTCAAGTGAGGAGCTCCCCCCGGTCCATTACGCCTTCCGGATTCGGGTTCCCAATCCCTGGGTTCCCTAGGATCTCCTTCCCTCGCGGAACTCATTGTTGGGCACTGAGCTCCAGACCTCCATCCGAGTACCTCACCCCAGGCTTAAGGTGCCCGGGATGGAACACTACCTCCGGCTGTCCTCTAGGCCTAGGCCGCCTAGAGGACCGACACAAACCACCGCCCACAGGCTGAAGGTGCCTGGGACTCGACCCTGTGACAAAGATGGCCGGCCCCTTTATACCCTCTCCCGGCAAGCACGGCAGGTTCCCCGCCCCACCATACCGCTGCAGAGGGAGGGCAAAAAGGAGGCACGGCACACAGCAATGATTCAACCCCAGCCCAGGGCGACAGCGCCACCCGCTGGGCCGCAGGGAATTACACATCACTGATGTCTGCCAAGTTCAAATTACACCCGGGAAAGTACATACCCGCTATATATATATATATATATATATATATATATATATATATATATATATACACGCACGCGCGTGCGTGTGTATACATATATACACTGTATATATAATGTTTGGGGGTTCTGAGTAATTTTCTAGCATATATATATATATATATATATATATATATATATATATATATATATATATATATATATATATAATCAGTTGCAAAAAAAGTATGTGAACTCTTTTGGAATGATATGGATTTCTGCACAAATTGGTCATAAAATGTGATCTGATCTTCATCTAAGTCACAACATTAGACAATCACAGTCTGCTTAAACTAATAACACACACAGAATTAAATGTTACCATGTTTTTATTGAACACACCATGTAAACATTCACAGTGCAGGTGGAAAAAGTACAGTCGTGGTTTGCGGCGGTATTAACCCTTTTTCGGCCGCTAGCGGGGGTTAAAACCGCACCGCTAGCGGACGAATATCGTGGTAAATACAACGGATCGCTTCTCGGCCTTTTGGCCAAGATCAAGTGTAGTATCTGTTCTTATCAGTTGCCAGAGGATGCGCTGAAGCACCTCCTACATGGGGAGGGCGGATGCAAATCCAATGGCGTCATTGCACCTGGAAGGATGGTTTCAGTAGTGACTACGCCAGCTGCCCGACAGTAAACTGGGGCTGGCCCATGGTCGAGTCTGTGCCGTCTGGAAGGGTGCTCCTGGTGAGGATGGGTGGCTGCATTTGGTCTGGTCTTTTTGCCGAGTCTTCTTCTGGCCGGTTGGTGTAAGTGCTGTACCTGTCGGCTATCTGGTAGGAGGAGCTGGAGCTGCCCTGGAATGGAGACGGGGCTGGTCCATGCAAATCCACCGGATTGATGGGGGCCTGGAAGGGCTAGTATCGGTGGAGGCTGTGTCAAGGGGGCAGCTCTCCCTGAGAAAACCTTGAAGGGCTCTCTACCTGATGGGGCAGAGGGCTGCACTGACCTGGTCAGGGGGTCGGATTAGGAACTTGACAGCCTATGGTGTATGTGCCCCTGGAGTGGCAGTCCAGGGGTGCCAGAAGATCACTGTGAGTGAGGGTCACTTTGATTTATGGCACCACGGTCACTGCACCATATACACGCTTTTTTTTTTATTTTTTTTTATTTTTTTTTAGCACCTGCCTCCTGGGCCGGGCCTTTTGGCTGGGACCGGAGGAATTTTTTATTCCTGGCCGCAGGGCTTGGCCATTGTATAGCACAATGGCCACCTTTTCACTCTCCCCACTACTTATTCCTTCCCCACTTTATTTTATTTATTTCCTTTGTCACTTTTTTGTATTTTTTTGTTTGTACACGGTTTGTTGCACTGTGTGACTGGTAGGGTGTGGGTCTTTGGGCCTGCCCTGAAAGTCTTGGGGGGAGGTGGACATGGCCTTTTGGCTTAGTTCACCTTGCCTCATGGGGTCTTCCTTCGGGGGAGCCCCACCTAGTACTTTGGTGGGTCGACCTGGTTTTGGCCAGATGGACCAAGTGTAAGTACCCTTGTCCCTGTTTGGAGCCCAACGCCCCGGGGGGATTCAGGGCAAGGCCCTCTGATTTTAGAGGGCTTGTGTACACCCGTTGCACGTTTGTGTCACCTCTTTATGTTGTGCACATTTTTTTGGCACCGGTGTTTGAGTGTGTTTCACACGCCATGGACTTTCAAAAAAGAAAAAGGTGTGTTTTTCTTTAGCCCAGGTAAGACGCTTCTGACGTTGTTTGTTGTTCAGGAGTGACTTGACAAGAGGAATACGACACTTGAAGCCCATGTCCAGGATCCGTCTGTGTGTGGTGGCTCTTGATGCACTGACTCCAGCCTCAGTCCACTCCTTGTGAAAGTCCCCAACACTTTTAAATGGCCTTTTCCTGACAATCCTCTCCAGGCTGCGGTCATCCCTGTTGCACCTTTTTCTTCCACACTTTTCCCTTCCACGTAACTTTCTATTAAAGCAGTTGTATACCCGTGTAACGGGTCCCCAAATATCAAGGGGGTTAACGCCGTTTCCTCTGTCCCCTCTCCTGGACACACATCCACTCGCTACCAATCTTCCACAGCCAAACGACCCCTTCCCATAGGAATTAATCCTTCTGAAGAAACGAGACGCACTCTGTATCCTTCTGGGGTAGAATGACTTTTATTGAGAAACATTGTAACTTTTATATACATCTAATACACAGTAGTTTAACATGAACAATGGCCCAGCTCCACCCACACATCACAAGACTCAACACATCATCCTGACGTCTGCTAGGCTTCACAAGATCCCACACAATAGAATATAACGATCCCCAATACACATCTTATCACAAAGTGTTGGCAGCCAGTCTGTCTGCCGGATACCATACACACAGGCATAGTGAACAATAGAATGCAAATCACCTTAATTCCTCCCAGCAATGATTACACAAAAGGCAGGGGCTGGGGGTGATGATATTAGCATCTAACAGTATGTGTCCCAACATCATGAAGGCGTCACTTTTCAATTACCCTGTTGAGGTCATAATTAAACAGTAAACAGTTCTTTGCAGATATTCTGAGGAATATGGTGGATCAATATTACAGACCCAATCTAGATACAATGTATGTGCAGCATTGAATATGGCTATCACAGACCATATTGGGGTTTTCATTCACCCTGTGCCCCTAATAGAGACACAGGGTGGTTGACACATAAGAGACATTGGGGGAGCTGAAGCAAGGGTATCTCATACTTTCTAAGCGATTCTGAGTTCCCCGGGCCTTCCCGTTACAACCCGCTATTGTTTTTACACCTGTAAAGGAAAATGCATTATGAGCTTGTATGCACAGCATACAAGCTCATTATGAAATAATTACCTTAGAACGAGGCGTCGGGAACTTACCTGGTCCACGCCGAGGGAGATGTCATGTTGCCTCGGCGTGTCTTCCGGGTATCGCGGCTCCAGCGCTGTGAGTGGCTGGAGCCGCGATGTCTCACTCCCGTGCATGCGCGTGGGAGACTTCGTTCCGGCGAGGCTCGGCGTCTGCCGAGCCTTCAGCCTGAGAATCCCCTGTGTGCATGCGCCGCTGCTGTCAGCGGCGCATTGCGAGGGGAATATCTCCTAAACCGTAAAGGTTTAGGAGATATTTCTTTTACCTACAGGTAAGCCTTAGTATAGGCTTACCTGTAGGTAAAAGTTTAAAAAATGACTTTACAACCACTTTAATGTGCTTTGATACAGCCTTGAACTATCTTGCTTTGCATGTAATGAGTCTATCTCATGTTAGTTTCACCTTTTTAAGTTGCTTTAGTGAAATAAAAAAACTTTTGCACGATTGTCATGGTTATTCAAGTAATGTTTGTCTCTCGGCTTACCTCTCCTCTGTGTGTCCTGCTTTAGAGGCCAGCCACTCTCACCTTGCTGCTTAAGTAATCTCTCCTCTAAGCATGGCTCCACCCCAGGCCCTATCCTGGAACACTATATTAACCTGTGCACTGCAAGCCAGCCGTGCTGATCAACGTTGTTTGTTAAGCTATTGTGTGTTTGGGTTCCTGCTTGCCGTGTGCTACGTCTGTCTCTGTTTTACCGATCTTGGCTTGTTCTCGACTGTGTGTGTGTGGGGGGTTAACTCAGCAGCGGGTGTGTGTGACCCCCTGGATGGGTTCACCACACAAAAAACAGGCACAGCAGACGGAGTTGTAGGTGAAAAACAAAAAGGTGCGGTTTATTTAAACTATATACAGTGAAAAATATAACAGCAAAACAAAAGAAACATGAAAAGAAATCCTGGTCAGCTTGACCGCTTACTACACACACAGTTTCCCCTGTCTAACAACTAGGTGCAGCCTTGTGCTGCCCCAGCCCCTATCTCCCTGTTTTAGAAGTTTAAGCTACACAGGCTTTGTCTCACCGCACAGGGCAGAAAGCAGACTCCCCAGTCCACACAACATAGAACTGGTTCCAGGATGGAGCATCTCCCTTAGCATGCTGGGAGTTCTTGTAGAGACCCTAATGAGCCCACTTACTTCAGCTGGGCTCATTAACCCTTCCCCTGAAAGACTCCCAGCACTCTACCTAGTGGTATAAATTGGCATAAAGCCTGAATCTGGGACATGTATATCTTCCATCCTGGATGCAACCTGGTGATTTTTGCCTGCCTGCTGTCACATACCCCCCCCCCTCTTGTTTTAGCCTTTGGGGTTGGAACACAAGCAATCAGGCATGTATGTACTCGAGACAAAACATCCACATTCCCCATTTGAACGCCAGGGCAATGCTTTACCGTAAAGTTGAATTCCTGTAGGGCCAGGAACCACCTATTTACTCTTCTATTTGTCTCTTTGTTTTGAGCCATCCACTTTAAAGGAGCGTATTCAGTAATCATGTCAAAGTGCCTACCTAGCAGATAGTACCAAAGGGAATCTAGAGCCCACTTCACCGCTAAACACTCCTTCTCAATTGTGGCGTAATTTGCCTCATGGGACTTCAATTTCCTGCTGAGGTAAATGACTGGGTGCTCTTCCCCGTTCCAGACCTGGGACAATACTGCTCCTAACCCAACGTCTGAGGCATCACTTTGTGCGACAAAGTCCCTAGAGAAGTCTGGTGAGTACAACACTGGCTGGCTACATAAGGCTTTTTTTAAGAATTGGAATGCTGCCTCAGCGCCTGGGGTCCATTTAACCATGACAGACTCTTTCCCTTTTGTCAGGTTGGTTAGGGGCACAGCCTGAGAAGCAAAGTGGGGAATGAATCGCCGATAATAACCAGCGATTCCCAGAAAGGCTCGTACCTGCTTCTTGCTGTTGGGACGTGACCAATTCTGTATGGCCTCGACTTTATTGACTTGGGGTTTTATTACTCCCCTCCCAATGGTGTACCCAAGATATTTGGCCTCCTCCCGTCCAATGGTACACTTCTTGGGGTTGGTCGTAAACCCAGCTTCCCGGATAGTCTAGGACTGCTTGCACTTTTGGCAGATGTGAGGCCCAATCTGTGCTATAGATAATTACATCATCCAGGTAAGCCGCGGCATACTTCTGATGGGGCCTCAGTATCTGGTCCATTTTCCGCTGGAATGTTGCCGGTGCATTCTGTAATCCGAACGGCATTCTTTTATATTGGAACGCCCCGTCTGGGGTTACAAACGCTGTTTTCTCCTTGGCCGATTTGGCCAGGGGAATTTGCCAATACCCTTTTGTGAGATCAAGAGTTGTCATGTATCGTGCTGTTCCCAGCCGGTCGATCAACTCATCTATACGTGGCATGGGGTAGGTGTCAAATTTTGTAACTTTGTTCAGTTGTCGAAAATCGTTACAAAATTGCCAGCTCCCATCCGGTTTAGGCACTAACACTATGGGACTGGACCAATCACTTTGGGATTCCTCTATCACCCCCAATTTAAGAATTTTCTGTACTTCCTCACGTATTGCTTCCCGTCGGGCCTCTGGGATCCGATAGGGTTTTAGCTTCACCCTTTCATAATATCATGCTCTACCCCAGACGTTTGTCCCGGCAGCTCAGAGAAAACCTCCTTGTTGCGAAGCACAAACTCTTTAACCTCCCTGTTGTTGGGGGTTTGACAAGGTGACTGCTATTTCAACCTCAGGAATCACGCAATCAGACTGAGCTGGTGACAACGTTTCTGCGACTAGGGATTCCCTATCCCTCCAGGCTTTCAACAGATTAATGTGATAGATCTGTTCGGGTTTTCGCTTTCATGGTTGTCTGACCTTGTAATTCACTTTGCTTTTCTTTTTTTAATATCTCGTAGGGGCCTTGCAATTTGGCGAGGAATTTGCTTTCAACTGTAGGGACAAGTACCAATATCCTATCCCCCGAGGAAAAGGTACGGGTCTTGGCCCCACGGTTGTACACTCTCTGCTGTGCCAACTGCGCTTGGGCCAAATGTTCCTTTTACGATTGGGATTACCTCTGCAGTTCTATCTTGCATCAGGGCGACATACTCAATCACTCTCCTGTGGGAAGAACTCTCACTTTCCCAAGTTTCCTTGGCGATATCCAACAGCCCTCTTGGGTGTCTCCCATAGAGTAACTCAAAGGGTGAGAAACCCGTAGAGGATTGGGGTACCTCCCTAATGGCAAACATTATATAGGGGATTAGACGGTCCCAATCCTTTCCATCTCTATCCACCACCTTCTTTAACATTTGTTTTAGGGTTTTGTTGAATCTTTCAACCAACCAATCTGTTTGGGGGTGATACACGGATGTACGCAATTGTGTCCCTTGGCTATGGTTTTGGCCGAGGTATTTCGGAGAGGAATCGCTTCCGGATACCGGGTGGCATAGTCCAATATAACCAAAATGTACTGATGCCCCCTAGCGGACTTCATTATCGGACCTACCAAATCATTGCGATCCTCTCAAAGGGGACCTCAATGATGGGAAGAGGTACCAGCGGGTTACAGAAATGTGGCATCGGTGCCGACCTCTGACACACAGGGCAGGAGGAACAATAGTTTTCTGTTTCCTTCATGACACCAGGCCAATAGAATCTCTGCAATACTCTCTCTCGGGTTTTCTCTGTCCCCAGCTGACCTCCAAGAATGTGCCAATGGGCCAACTCTAACACCAACTTCCTGTAAGGTTTGGGCACCACAAGCTGCTCAATGGTTTCTTCTGCCCTTTTAGTGACCCGATACAGTAGGTCCTTTTCCACGATGAAGTATGGGTAAGTGCAGGTCTCATCTGGGTTCACTAACTCGCCATCTATTTTCACTACGTTTTCCCATGCCTTTATTAGGGTGGGGTCTTTTAACTGTTCTGTGGCAAAATTTTCCTTGTGAACCTCGAGATCAGAAAACTCCACAGATGGCATGTTTTCGTCTGAGGATGTTGGCTCCTCCCCAGTTTCTCGAGTCTCCCCTGCCAATAACCGACAATGGGAATTCTGGAGAGTCCTCACCACTCTCAGTGGAATTCTGGTTATCACCTTCCTGTATATAGGGGCACCAGTGGGGGGGGGGGGGGCTCAGGATAATCCCATAGTTCCCAGAACTTTGGAAAATCCCTTCCCACAATGGCATCATGTGGCAAGTGAGACACTAACCCCACCTGATGAGAGAGGGTACCTTTTGGGGGTCTCAAAACACACTGTAGTTACAGGATACTCTCGGGTGTCCCCATGCACACAAATAACAGCTACCTTGTTATTCCCAGAAACCCCTGTAGTAACTAATTCAGCCTTTATCAGTGTCACCAGGCTACCTGAATCCAGCAACACAACAACATTTCTACCATTAATACACATTTTGCATAAATGTTTCTCAGTTCCCCGAATGGCAGTGCATGCGACTGTCGCAAACAGCGACTGACGTCTGTCCCTTAGAAAGTCACATTGCATGGGCTCATCCACAACCGGGCAATTTGCTGCAATATGTCCCTCTTGTCGGCAGCGGTAGCAAACAATCCTTTTTGCTGCCTCTTGAGCCCCTGACTTCCCAGGCTGTTCTCGCCAGACATTAGGTAGAACTCTCACCCTCTCATTCTCTCCACCCTCACCCCTTGGAATCATCTTACCCGCCACTGGGGATGGTCTGGTCTTAGGGTGGAAAGTCCGTGAGTCTCTGGAAGAGGCAGTCAGGTTCTCTGTAGCCAAGTACTTCTCTACACAATCCACAAGATTATCGGGCGCTTCTGGGTCTCCATGGCTTACCCACTTTTGGATGGCAGTAGGAAGAGCTCTCAAACGATCCATCACAACACGTTCCACAATCTTTGGTGCGGACAGTCTCTGGCTGTAGCCACTTCCTGCTCAGGTGAATGAGATCATACATTTGAGACCTGGGGGGTTTTCCAAGCCGGAAAGTCCAGTTATGCACACGCTGAGCCCGCACAGCCAGGGTGACACCCAGCCGTGCCAATATTTCAGTTTTTAGCATCACATAGTCTTTTGCTTGGTCAGGCTCTAGGTCATAGTAAGCTTTTTGCGATTCACCAGTTAAGAGGAGCCACCAGTCCAGCCCACTGCTCCTTAGGCCACTTTTCTCTTTCAGCAGTCCTTTCAAATGTGGTCAAAAAAACCTCTGGATCATCCTCTCCAGTCATTTTTGTCAATAAACGACTCACTCCAAAGGACGCGGTATTAGTGGAACGACTTGCCTCACTAGTCTGCGGATGTTGCTGCATTAACGTTTCCATTTGTTGTTGTAGTCTCTGCTCTTGCTTCTGCAACAGGTCTATGAAGCGGGCCTCAGATTGCTGCTGGGCTTGTTGCTGAGCTTCCAGACTCTGGTGAGCTTGCTGCTGGGCTGCGAGGCTCTGTTGTTGAGCTGCAAGGCTCTTTTGCAAAGCTGCATTTGTCTGCTGCTGGGCTGCGAGGCTCTGTTGTTGAGCTTGCTGGTGGGATGCGAGGCTCTTTTGCAAACCTGCATTTGTCTGCTGCTGATTGGCATTTGCTAGAGCCAGCTGTTTCAGTATCTCCTCCATGCTGACCAAAAAAAACTGCCCACATTCTCCACCAGCTGTGAGGGGATTAACTCAGCAGCGGGTGTGTGTGACCCCCTGGATGGGTTCACCACCCAAAAACAGGCACAGCAGACAGAGTTGTAGGTGAAAAAAACTAAAAGTTGCGGTTTATTTAAACTATATACAGTGAAAAATATAACAGCAAAAGAAACATGAAAATAAATCCTGGTCAGCTTGACCGCTTACTACACACGCAGTTTCCCTGTCTAACAACTAGGTGCAGCCTTGTGCTGCCCCAGCCCCTATCTCCCTGTTTTAGAAGTTTAAGCCACACAGGCTGTCTCACCGCACAGGACAGAAAGCAGACTCCCCAGTCCACACAACATAGAACTGGTTCCAGGATGAAGCATCTCCCTTAGCATGCTTGGAGTTCTTGTAGAGGCCCTAATGAGCCCACTTACTTCAGCTGGGCTCATTAACCCTTCCCCCGAAAGACTCCCAGCACTCTCCCTAGTGGTATAAGTGGGCATAAAGCCTGAATCTGGGACATATATATCTTCCATCCTGGATGCAACCTGGTGATTTTACCTGCCTGCTGTCACTATATATATATATATATATATATATATATATATATATATATTGTGACAGCAGGAAGGTAAAGTCACCTGGTTGCATCCAGGGGGGTAGATATATTTCGCCCAGATTCAGGCTTTACGCCGACTTATACAACTAGGTGGAGAGTTGTATAAGGCTAGTGGGCTCATGGATGACTCATACCTCTAGGGAGAGGGCTGGGCGTCGTGCAGACAGAGATGAGGAGACCAGCTGAACCTTGTCAGCTCATTTAGGCCTCTATAAGAACTCCCAGCTTCATTAGATGTTAGCTCATGCCTGGAACCAGACCTGTGTGGACTGTCTAGGGAGAGTGAACCCCTGTGCGGTGAGACAAAGCCTGTGTGGCTATTTGCTTGGACATTTAAAACCAGGGACTTAGGGACTAGGACAGCACTAGGCTGATCCCAGTTGTTAGTTAGGAAACCTGTATGTTTAGTCAGAGGTCAACTTGACCAGGATTTAATTTGGTTATGTTTCTTTTGCTTTGCTGTGTTTTGTCACTGTAAATAGAAAATAAACCGCACCTTTTTTGATTTTGAAAACCACAACCTCCGTTTGCTGGGCCTGTTTTGTGTGGGGAGCCCATCCCGGGGGTCACACACACCCGCTGCCGAGCTAACCCCCTCACAGTTGGTGGAGAATGCGGGCAGTTTTTTTTAAGCCAGCATGGAGGAGATACTGAAGCAGCTGGCTCTAGCAAATGCCAATCAACAGCAGACAAATGCAGGTTTGCAAAGGAGCCTTGCAGCCCAGCAGCAGACAAACGCAACTTTGCAACAGAGTCTGGAGGCTCAGCAACGAGCCCAGCAGCAATCTGAGGCCCGCTTCATAGACCTGTTGCAGAAGCAAGAGCAGAGACTACAACAACAGATGGAAGCAGTAATGCAGCAACGTCCGCAGACCAGTGAGGAAAGCCGTCCCACTAATACCGCGTCCTTTGGGGTGAGTCGTTTATTGACAAAAATGACTGGAGAGGATGATCCAGAGGTATTTTTGACCACATTTGAAAGGACCGCTGAAAGAGAAAAGTGGCCTGAGGAGCAGTGGGCTGGACTGGTGGCTCCTCTGTTAACTGGTGAATCGCAGAAAGCTTACTATGACCTAGAGCCTAACCAAGCAAAAGACTATGTGATGCTAAAAGCTGAAATATTGGCAAGGCTGGGTGTCACCCAGGCTGTCCGGGCTCAGCGTGTGCATAACTGGACTTTCCAGCTTGGAAAACCCCCCAGGTCTCAAATGTATGATCTCATTCACCTGAGCAGAAAGTGGCTACAGCCAGAGACTTTGTCCGCACCAAAGATTGTGGAACGTGTTGTAATGGATCGGTTTTTGAGAGCTCTTCCTACTGCCATCCAAAAGTGGGTAAGCCATGGAGACCCAGAGACGGCCGATGGTCTTGTGGATCGTGTGGAGAAATACTTGGCTACAGAGAACCTGACGGCCTCTTCCAGAGACACTCGGACTTTCCACCCTAAGACCAGACCATCCCCAGGGGCGGATAAGAGGATTCCAAGGGGTGAGGGTGGAGAGAGTGAGAGGGTGGGAGCTCTACCCCAAGTTTGGCGAGAACAGCCTGGGAAATCAGCGGCTCAAGAGGCGGCAAGAAGGATCGTTTGCTACCGCTGCCGGCAAGCGGGACATATTGCAGCCAATTGCCCGGTTGTGGAGGAACCCATGCAGTGTGACTTTCTGACGGGCAGACGTCAGTCGCTGTGTGCGACAGTCGCATGCACTGCCATTCGAGGAACTGAGAAACATTTATGCAAAATGTGTGTTAATGGTAGAAATGTTGTGGTATTGCTGGATTCAGGTAGCCTTGTGACCCTGATAAAGGCTGAGTTCGTTAAAACAGAGGTCTCTGGGAATAGCAAGGTAGCTGTTATTTGTGTGCATGGGGACACCCGAGAGTATCCAGTGACTACAGTGTGTTTCGAGACCCCCAAAGGTACCCTCTCTCATCCAGTGGGCTTAGTATCTCAGTTACCGCATGACGCCATTGTGGGAAGGGATTTTCCGAAGTTCTGGGAACTGTGGGATGATCCTGAGCCCCTCACTGGTGCCCCTATGTACCAGGAATGTGATAGCCAGAACTCCCCTGAGAGTGGTGAGGACTCTCCGGAATTTCCCTTATCAGTATTGGCAGGGGAGACTCAAGAAACTGGAGAGGAGCCCACCTCCTCAGACGAAAACCTACCGTCTGTGGAGTTTTCTGATCTTGAGGTTCACAGGGAAAACTTTGCCACAGAACAGTTGAAAGACCCCGCCCTAATAAAGGCACGGGAAAACGTAGTGAAAATAGATGGCGAGTTAGTGAACCCAGATAATACCTGCACTTACCCATACTTCAGCGTAGAGAAGGACCTACTGTATCGGGTGGCAAAAAGGGCAGAAGAAACCGTTGAGCAGCTTGTGGTGCCCAAACCTTACAGGAAGTTGGTGTTGGAGTTGGCCCATGGGCACATTCTTGGAGGTCATCTGGGGACAGAGAAAACCCGAGAGAGGGTATTACAGAGATTCTATTGGCCGGGGGTGATGAAGGACGTAGAAAATTATTGTTCCTCCTGCCCTGTGTGTCAGAGGTTGGCCCCGATGCCACATTTCCGTAGCCCGCTGGTCCCTCTACCCATCATTGAGGTCCCGTTTGAGAGGATCGCCATGGATTTGGTAGGTCCTATAATCAAGTCCGCTAGGGGGCACCAGTACATATTAGTTATAATGGACTATGCCACCCGTTATCCAGAAGCGATCCCTCTCCGAAATACCTCGGCCAAAACCATAGCCAAAGAGCTATCTCTTGTGTTTAGCCGGGTGGGTATTTGTAAAGAACTGCTTACGGACCAAGGTACACCCTTTATGTCCCGGGTTATGAAAGAGCTGTGTAAATTGTTCAAAGTGACGCAATTGCGTACGTCTGTGTATCACCCCCAAACCGATGGGCTGGTTGAAAGATTCAACAAAACCCTAAAACAAATGTTGAAGAAAGTGGTGGATAGAGATGGAAAGGATTGGGACTGTTTACTTCCTTATTTGATGTTTGCTATTAGGGAGGTGCCCCAATCCTCTACGGGATTCTCCCCCTTTGAGTTACTGTATGGGAGACACCCAAGAGGGCTGTTGGATTTGCCAAGGAAACTTGGGAAAGTGAGAGTTCTCCCCACAGGAGTGTGATTGAGCATGTCGCCCTGATGCAAGATCGAATTGCACAGGTAATGCCCATCGTGAAGGAACATTTGGCCCAAGCGCAGTTGGCACAGCAGAGAGTGTACAACCGTGGAGCCAAGACCCGTACCTTTTCCCCGGGGGATAGGTTATTGGTACTTGTCCCTACGGTTGAAAGTAAATTCCTTGCCAAATGGCAAGGCCCCTACGAGATAATGGAAAAAGTGAGCGAAGTGAATTACAAGGTCAGACAACCAGGAAGGCGAAAGCCCGAACAGATCTATCACGTTAATCTGTTGAAAGCCTGGAGGGATAGAGAGTCCCTAGTCGCAGACACTTGGTCACCAGCTCAAACTGGTTGCGTGATTCCTGAGGTTGGAATAGCAGCCACCTTGTCACAACCCCAACAACAGGAGGTTAAGGAGTTTGTGCTTCGCAACAAGGAGGTATTCTCTGAGCTGCCGGGACAAACATCTGGGGTAGAGCATGACATCATTACCCCGCCCGGTGAAAGGGTGAAGTTAAAACCCTATCGGATCCCAGAGGCTCGACGGGAGGCAATACGGGAGGAAGTACAGAAAATGCTGAACTTAGGGGTGATAGAGGAGTCCCAAAGTGATTGGTCTAGTCCCATCGTGTTGGTGCCTAAACCGGATGGGAGCTGGCGATTTTGTAACGATTTTCGTCAGTTGAACAAAGTTACAAAATTTGACACCTACCCCATGCCACGTATAGATGAGTTGATCGACCGGCTGGGAACAGCCCGATACATGACGACTCTTGACCTCACAAAAGGGTATTGGCAAATCCCCCTGGCCAAGTCGGCCAAAGAGAAAACCGCATTTGTAACCCCAGACGGGGCGTTCCAATATAAAAGAATGCCGTTCGGGTTACAGAATGCGCCGGCCACATTCCAGCGGAAAATGGACCAGATGCTGAGGCCCCATCGGAAGTATGCTGCGGCTTACCTGGATGACGTAATTGTCCATAGCACAGATTGGGCCTCACATCTGCCAAAAGTGCAAGCAGTCCTGGACTCTGTTCGGGAAGCGGGGTTTACGGCTAACCCCAAGAAGTGTACCATTGGGCAGGAGGAGGCCAAATATCTTGGGTACACCATTGGGAGGGGAGTAATAAAACCCCAACTCAACAAAGTCGAGGCCATCCAGAGTTGGCCACGTCCCAACAGCAAGAAGCAGGTACGAGCCTTTCTGGGAATCGCTGGGTATTATCGGCGATTCATTCCCCACTTTGCTTCTAAGGCTGTGCCCCTAACCAACCTGACGAAGGGGAAAGGGTCGGTCATGATTAAATGGACCCCCGAGGCTGAGGCAGCATTCCAATTCTTGAAACAAGCCTTATGTAGCCAGCCAGTGTTGTACTCACCCGACTTCTCTAAAGACTTTGTCGTACAAAGTGATGCGTCAGATGTGGGGTTAGGAGCAGTATTGTCCCAGGTCTGGAACGGGGAAGAGCACCCAGTCATTTACCTCAGCAGGAAGTTGAAGTCCCATGAGGTAAATTACGCCACCGTTGAAAAGGAGTGTTTAGCGGTGAAGTGGGCTCTAGATTCCCTTCGGTACTACCTGCTAGGTAGGCACTTTGACATGGTTACGGATCACGCTCCGTTAAAGTGGATGGCTCAAAACAAGGAAACAAATAGAAGAGTGAATAGGTGGTTCCTGGCCCTCCAGGAATTCAACTTCACAGTAAAGCATCGCCCTGGCGTTCAAATGGGGAATGTGGATGCTTTGTCTCGAGTACATGAATGCCTGATTGCTGGTGTTCCAACCCCGAGGTTAAAACAAGAGGGGGGGGTATGTGACAGCAGGAAGGTAAAGTCACCTGGTTGCATCCAGGGGGGTAGATATATTTCGCCCAGATTCAGGCTTTACGCCGACTTATACAACTAGGTGGAGAGTTGTATAAGGCTAGTGGGCTCATGGATGACTCATACCTCTAGGGAGAGGGCTGGGCGTCGTGCAGACAGAGATGAGGAGACCAGCTGAACCTTGTCAGCTCATTTAGGCCTCTATAAGAACTCCCAGCTTCATTAGATGTTAGCTCATGCCTGGAACCAGACCTGTGTGGACTGCCTAGGGAGAGTGAACCCCTGTGCGGTGAGACAAAGCCTGTGTGGCTATTTGCTTGGACATTTAAAACCAGGGACTTAGGGACTAGGACAGCACTAGGCTGATCCCAGTTGTTAGTTAGGAAACCTGTATGTTTAGTCAGAGGTCAACTTGACCAGGATTTAATTTGGTTATGTTTCTTTTGCTTTGCTGTGTTTTGTCACTGTAAATAGAAAATAAACCGCACCTTTTTTGATTTTGAAAACCACAACCTCCGTTTGCTGGGCCTGTTTTGTGTGGGGAGCCCATCCCGGGGGTCACACACACCCGCTGCCGAGCTAACCCCCTCACAATATATATATATATATATATATATATATATATATATATATATATAAAATATAATATAATTCTATGATAAATAGGTTTAAAATTATAGGAAGTAGTCTTCCTTTTTGTACCGTCAACAGGTTAATCTATAACTTGATCAATGTTGTGTGAACCCAGGGTTCACAAGTTGCCATGGCCTCTAGATAGTCTACAGGGGAGACATTTGCATCATGTTCCAAATTACTCAACATACAGGCGTAACCTGGTGCAAAAGGTGGCGTTGGCCTTTAAGTAAATTGGGCATTTGGATAGGTTTGTAAGCAGGTGCAGTTGGGTAGACTGCCCCTAGGGCAGTGGTTCTCAACCTTCTTAGTGCTGTGACCCCTTGATAAAATTTCCCAAGTTGTGGGGACCCCTAACAGTAAAATTATTTTCGTAGCGTGGGTTGTCAGCACCCAAGGCAAGACAAGTAATTTGTGCCCCTAACCCCCCTGACATATAACGCTCCCTGACATCCTTTCCACTCGCACATATTAAAACCCCTTATGGTACATTTTAGGATGTGCCACTCTTTCTCTTTGTTCTCCTTTCTTTCCCTTTTTTTTATCTCTCTCTATCCTAATTTCTTTTTTTTTTTCCCCATCCCTTTCTCTAGCCATCTTTCTTCTTCTTCTTTCTCTTCTTCTTTCTCTCCCTTTTTGTCTTCGTTCCTCCCCCTCTTTTCCTCTCCCCTCCCATGTATTCTCTATTTTTATTCCTTCCTCCTTGATGGTGGGGGGAATGGGATGAGTGGTAGTGTTGGCGGGGAGTTGGGATGAGTGGCAATGCTGGGGGGATTTCTGATCAGCCAACTTGGGTGCTCCTTGATCAAGGTCATCTGCTGATCTGAGAACTGTAGTGGGGACTTTTAATGGCAACTATAATCACAGGTAGTGTTACTCACTGTGTCTCTGACTTTGTGGTGTCTCGTAGCAGTGACACCTCTACCGAAATCAGGAGATAGTCTCCTCCAGCCCCTCCCACTTCACATTCCTCACCAGTCAGCTGACCTCTAGTCTCTGCCCCCAGCCATGCCGTTAACTGAATGGGTGGCTGTGAAGAGGCTGAGTGGGTGGCCACAGGCTCCAGGGACAGCCCAGCTGGGCGGCCGCAAAAAGGCTGGGAGAGCGGTGTGGGCTTCAGGAACAGCCCAGTATATGGTGACCCCTGGCAAATCATCATTCGACCCCCAGGTTGAGAACCACTGCTCTAGGGGTTTCTGTCCTAAAATAGTGTGTGTGGTAAGGGTGAATAATGTAATTGGGTCCCTTTTTTTTTTTTTTTTTTTGGACCAAGCCTTTCTGTAGCGAAATAGGGGTAGAGGCAATGGCTATGTGTATCTACCAGGTTGGGAAGAGCCTAGTGCAGCTGGGAATGGGAGCCAGATAGCTCACCAGCATGCAGATGTAGTCCGCTGTGAAGAGGGCCTAGATAGGGCTGGGTGACAGGGTGCGGTAGTGCTGCACAAAGAGCTCGCTGTGTAGTCATCCTGCCTCTTATGGTTGGGGGAGGCTAAAGCCTCATACACACGATCGGATTTTTTGCAGACAAAGCATAGGACTTTTGTCCGAATGTCGTTGGCCAGGAACGTGTCTTGCAAAGAATTGTCGGCCAACAAACACAAAACTACGTGGTTTCTTCAGCCTTTGGACAACTTCTGCTAATGTTGTGTTATGGTGAGCATTGCTTCTGAGCATGCGTGTTTGTACTTTGGAGTTTTGTCCGACGGACTTGTGTACACATGATCGGAAAATCCGACCAATTTTAAAGCATGCTATCCCACATTTGTCTGTGGAAAATCGGACAACAATTGTTCGATGGAGCATACAAACGGTCGGCTTTTCTGCCAACAGCCTGTCATCACACAATTCCCGTCGTGTGTATGAGGCTGCAAAAGGCCTTTCAGGCCAGGCCAAGTGTTCTCTGCTTTGCTTTCTATTCCCCTTGAGGTCCTTGTAGAAGTGTACAGATACTAGAGGAGCAGCTGCAGCAGTCTTGTTTCTGGAACAACATGCCGGGAGTTGTGAGCTGGATCCATAGAGCCTTGGGCAAGTCGGAACCCTCTGAGTGAGTACTAATGACCCTGGAAAGGAGAGGGACTATGCGAAGGGTAGATGGCTTAAGGGTGAAGTACTGTGTACTGCTTTCACATAATGACTGCTGTGGTACATCTACTATATGTAATTGACAAAGTATTGTCAAGTGACCCCCGAGTAGTATATCTATGTGATGTGACTGGTTGCTGCCATCTTCTGTAGAAACATCAGTAAAGTAAGGGAACTGTACTATTTTTGTGAACATTCCTATCTTGTGAATATAAAGACTAATGGGGGCTGTCCTAGAAGGCCTGTGGCATGGAATTGGACACAATATGGCGGAGGTAGAGGGCTACAAGCAGGTGGGTTATTCTATCAAGAAGCAGGGTGGGGACTTGTACCTCTTTGCGCCAACACCCAGCCAATCAGAAGACCCCTTACAGGCTTGCTTGAGGTTTTTTTCATACCAGTTGGAGGGTTGCTAAAGATCCTTGCGTTGGACTTCTTTCATACCCAGGTGGGTTGCTAAAGATCATTGCGTTTGGGCTTCTTTCATACCAGGAGGGTTGCTAAAGATCCTTGCGTTGGGCTTCTTAAATATCCGGGTGGGTTGCTAAAGATCCTGGAGTTGGGCTTCTTTCATACCAGGGGGGTTGCTAAAGATCCTGGAGTTGGGCTTCTTTCATACCAGGGGGGTTGCTAAAGATCCTGGAGTTGGGATTCTTTCATACCCGGGTGGGTTGCTAAAGATCCTTGTGTAGCAGGGTCTCTAAATTTAGGTGGGATACACCTGGGTGGTAAAGTATGGGAGTAATTGGACCATTTGTATTCGTGGAGGATTGGGCGGTGTAATAATCTCCCTGGCCTGTGGGTGGCAGGTGCCCGCAGGCTCGAGATAGATTTGCCGCTGACAGTGCTGTCCTTTTTGTCCCTTCTCGGAGATGGTACGGCGAGGGCGGGGAACCTGCCGTGGCGTCATTGGAGGGGATAAAAGGGGGAGACGCCCTGGTCACGAGGTCTTGCTCTTCTGGAGGTCTTTCATCACGCGCCCAGGCACCTTAGGCCTGGGTGTGGGCGGTTCTGGATTCCGGCTCAGGTGCCCTAGGCCTGACCGGAATGGAGTTGGAGTCCATCCCAGGCACCTTCAGCCTGGGGTGAGGTACTAAACCAGGAGGCCTGGGGCCCAGTGACTTTGACTGGGTCCCGCGAGGGTGGAGAAGTCCGAGGGTCCCTGAAGTGGATGGGGCCCATGTCTGAGGCAAGGAGGCCGGAGAGGTTACCCATTCGGAGAGTCTGGAGCAGCATCAACCCAGTGACGGATGGGCCTCTGGCAACTTCCTTGGAGGGACATCTTCCCCTGACAGGGGCCACAACGCAGCGAAGGTACTCCTATCTACGTTCTCTTGAGTCGCTGGTAGAGACTCTCAAGTTCTAAGTCTTTCCTAGCTAAGGCTATAGTAACCGCTGGTGAGATCGCAGTGGTTTAGCTGATAATCAGGACAGTGCCTCGACCTGCTCATTCCCCTGTATCAAACTGTTATCGAGTCCCAACCAGTTGACTACTGAAGCACTGTTTATTGTGAGTTATGCAATAAAACAAGAGTTGGACTGTGATCGGTGTGTGGAACTCTGGTTAATGGGAGCAAAGGGAAGTGTTGGCACAGCAGGACTTAATCCTTTACAGAAGCACACAGGCCCGAGGAAATATCTGGTACTGGCCTTCACCTCACCCACAGCTATGGGGAGGACATGGGCCGTAGCGCATCTCACCCTGTCGTGTGTGATACCCCTAGAAGAAAGATATGGGGTGAGGTCGCTACACTTGCGTTTGGGCTTCTTTCATACCAGGGGGGTTGCTAAAGATCCTGGAGTTGGGATTCTTTCATACCAGGGGGGTTGCTAAATATCCTTGCGTTGGGCTTCTTTTATACCTAGGTGGGTTGCTAAAGATCCTTGCGTTGGGATTCTTTCATACCAGGGGGGTTGCTAAAGATCCTTGCGTTGGGCTTCTTTCATACCAGGGTGGGTTGCTAAAGATCCTGGAGTTGGGCTTCAAGTATGAGGTGTGGTGTGTGTTTTGTTTGATCTTTATTTTTTTTATGGGGCACAATATCCCCCCCCCCCCTTTTTTTTTCCACCCCCCAAGTTGATGGGGTTCCGAGAACATTGAGTAGGCATCTCCAGTTTGGTCTTTCCTTGGTGCTGTGTTTGGGTTTCTTGCTGTTGAGAGGTTTGTACGCTGTCATTTATGGCTGCAGGTGTGGTGGTTGGAAGTCTGGAAACCATCGGAAGGTCATGGAGGGGTTAGATGTACAGGGTGTGCCAAGTGTGACCGTAATCAGCGCTGTTTATATCTTTGTGTAGGTCCCTGCCCTGTCGCCCACCCTGCCTCCTATTTACTCTCATTGTGACCACAGAAATCTGTATTAACGTATGAAGGCAAAGCTTTATTTTTTAGTTTTAGGATGGAGTGGAGGGATTAGAACACCGGTTAGGCTTTTATTGCTGCCTGTGCCCCCTAAAAGGAAGGTTTAACCTATTTTTCTTCTGGTGATCGTTCCTCTCAAAATTGAGTCCCAAATTTTTAAGTTGTCACCAGAATAGGAATAGAGGGGGAGTCTTCCAATGGGGACACTATTTCTGGAGGGATTTCCTCTCCCGTCCTGTTGTGGCTGTATAACAGGAGGAAGTCTTCCCCCGTGAGACAAAGATGGCAAAAAAAGGGGGGGTTAGTACACTACCTTTTTACTATATCAAAACTGGAAAATAAATTGCCTTTTTAGTTCTATTTTAACCACTTTCGGATCGTCTGCAGTAATTTTACCTTGTACAGACAGTCGCATACCTGTACGTCGGCACCGTCTTCCGAGTTCAGGGCACGCTCCCACCTTCCCCACTGTTATTGGACAGCGTAATTTTGTCAACAGGTTTCAGCCAATGATTCATGACTGGAACCTGCTGATCAGCTGTGTACAGGGCTTTGTAGAGAGGGAATGATCTGTTTGTTTCTTCTCCCTGCAGATCTACATCTATCTATCTAGCTCTGCTCAAAAAATATGAAAGGAACACTTTGAAAACATATTTAAAAAATCAAAGTGAAAAAATGATGCAGTAGGCTAGTCCATTTTGCTGAAATTTCATTGCAGCAACTCAAAATTGGTCCTCCAGTAGTTTTTTTTGTATGGCTTCCACGTGCTTGTATGCCTGCCTGACAACGTCGGGGGAATGCTCCTAATGAGACGACGGATGTCCTGGGGTATTTCTTCCCAGATCAGGACCACGGAATCACTGAGCTCCTAAACAGACTGAGGTGCAACCTGGCGGCTTCGGATGGACCGAAGCATAATGTCCCAGAGGTGTTCTATTGGATCTAGGTCAGGCGAGCATGGGGGGGGGGGGCATTCAATGGTATCCATTTTTTTTAATCGTCCAGGAACTGGCTGTACACCACACGAGGCCGGGCATTGTCGTGCACCAGGAGGAACCCAGGACCCACTTCACCAGCGTAGGGTCTGACAATGGGTCCAATGCTTTAATCCCGATACCTATACCTATACAATAGCAATCGGGGTACCATTGTCTAGCCTGCAGAGGTCTGTGCGCCCCTCCATGGATATGCCTCCCCAAACAATCACTGACCCACCACCAAACCGGTCATGCTGAATGATGTTACAAGCAGCATAACGTTCTCCACGGCTTCGCCAGACTAGGGTTGTCCCGATACCACTTTTTTAAGACAGAGTACAAGTACCGATACCTTTTTTCAAGTACTCGCCGATACCGAATACCGATACTTATTTTTTATGTCATGTGACAGTATTTTTTTTTTTTTTTTGCAATGCTTTCTTGGGGGGGGGGGGGGGGGGGAGTGGATGGTGTCAGTGTGTTTTTTTATTTATTTTTTATTTAAATTTTTATTTCTTTTTTACAATTGTTTTTTATTATTTATTGCAATTTATTTTTAGCCCTGTTGGGGGGCTTTGGTGAGATATTAGGGGTCTTAACAGACCTCTGACATCTCCCCTTTGAGACAGAGAAAGGGACTAAGGACACAGATTCCCCAGTCCCTTTCTCAGCTGCACTGAAAATGAATGAAGAGGAGACAACGGCTCCTCTCCATTCATAAACTGAAGCATCGTAAACACTGGTTACAATGTTTCAGTTATATGAATGGACAGAGTCGGTGATCACTGACTCTGTTCATTCGGAAAAGGTAGGAGCCAGGTATAGCGGCTCCTACCTCCGCTCTCCATCCTGACAGAGGGGAGCGGAGGAGGATATGGAGGGTGACACGGAGCGAGGAGGACAGTAGTAGCGCGGAGTGGAGACACGGAGCGCGGGGGGGAGAGCAGAATAACGGAGGACAGCAGCAGCACGGAGGGGGGACACAGAGCGCGGAGGGGCAGAGCAGCACGGATGGGGGAACTGGAGGAGGATACAGGGACAGTCAGCGGTGATCGGTGCGGCTTTGGGGGGAGTTACAAGCACCGATCACCACTGTATAGATTTTACTAAAACAGCTGAAAAAAGGGGGGGGCTCGGGGGAGAAGCTGTCAGGCTGTATTGAAATCTATACAGGGAGATCTATGCTTGTAACTCCCCCCGCCGCACTGATCATCCCTGACTGCCCAAGTATCGGGTGAAGCATCGGAGCATTTTCCCAGAGCACTCGGGGGGGGGGGGGAATGCTTGGTATCGGTACGGATACTAGTATCGGTATCGGACAACCTTACTCCAGACCCTTTCACATCTGTCACATGTGCTCAGGGTGAACCTGCTCCGATCTGTGAAAAGTGACAGTGGTGGACCTGCCAATTCTGGTGTTTAATGGGAAAATGCCAATCTAGCTCCACGGTGCGGGGCAGTGATCGCAGGGATCAGTAGAGGACGTTTGGGCCCTCAGGCCACCCCCATGAAGTCTGTTTCTGATTAGTCAGACATTCACACCAGTGGCTTGCTGGAGGTCATCTTGTAGGGCTCTTGCAGTGCTCATCCTGTTGCACAAAGGAGCTTTGCTAGAGGAACTGCCTGTCTCCTGGAATTTCCTCCATGCTCGAGACTGTGCTGGGAGACGCAGCAAACCTTCTGGCAATGGTGCGTATTGATGCCTGTGCAACCACTATAGGGTCCAGGTATCGCCTCGTGCTACCAGTAGTGACACTGACCCTAGCCAAATGCAAAACTAGTGAAAAACAGTCAGAAAAGATGAGTAGGGAAAAAAATATCAGTGGCCTCTACCTGTAAAACCATTCCTGTTTTTTGGAGGTCGTCTCATTATTTTATTTATTTTTTTAAATGGTAAATTTTTATTTATTTTCAGTAAACAACAAACGTGCATATGGATCGGACATCGCTCAATCCATTACAGAATACAGTAATCTGGGATACAATCAGTAGATACATAACAACCCAAAAGTCATAGTTCTATTTTGCCAAATTGAAACCATTCAGTGTTCGGGGGGCTTACCTCCATATAATGTCATGGGGAACTCCAGCTTCACTCAGTATTTCAAGTAGCAGAGGTGGTATGGTGCTGCAAAAGAACAAAATCTTCTGGACAGCAGCACTCCGAATAAAATGCCTTTTTATTTGTAAAAATCCAAAATCCAAAAAATCACACTGCAGATCACAGCACACTGGTCAAGCTGACGCGTTTCACACTGTACTAGTGTTTAATCATAGCTATGATTAAACACTAGTACAGTGTGAAACGCGTCAGCTTGATCAGTGTGCTGTGATCTGCAGTGTGATTTTTTTTATTTTGGATGAGAGAGGGTGGTCGTCTCATTGTTGCCCATCTAGTTCATCTGTTATTTAATTTCATTCTCACCAAAGCAGCTGAACCTGATTAACAACCCGCTCTGCTACTTACCTGACCAGATCAATATCCCAGGAGTTTAATTGACTTGATGCTTTACGGCCCGTACACACGATCCGAATATTGTCTGAGGAAGAATCGTACGATAATCGGATTGTTGGTACAGAGCTTTCGAGAGCCGATCACGACAATTCATCCGATTTATTATTCGATCGGACATGCACGAAAATTTTCCTCGTATGATACCAGATCGTACGATTTTCGTTTAGTCAGTATGGTTGTCATCTGAAAATACAATACAAATACATTACAACACATGACATCACTTCCAATTTTTATTTATTTTTTCTGTCGTACGAGAATTTTCGGCACTTTGGTAACCTATTCAATTTCTACTTACGACTATTAAGCGAAAAAAGTCAGATAATCTGTCGTCCGATTTTCAGATCGTGTGTACGGGCCATTACTCTGAATAAAAAGTGTTTCGTAAAAAAAATTTGAACTGTGTGTGTACATACATACTTACATACATTTCTTTAAAAAACAAAGGTGGAGGGGGGTAAAACCTTCTGGAGGTGATGTGACTAAGGCCCCTTTCACACGGACCGTCCGTTCAGGTCCGCCTGTCAGTTTTTTTGGCGGACCTGAACGGACACTCCATGTAGCCCTATGGAGCCACGGATGTCAGCGGTGACATGTCCGCTGACATCCGACCCGCTCCGATCCGCCAAAGTGTGACGGAGGAAAACCCTATTTTTCCATCCGTGAGCGGATCGGATGACAACGGACTCTACGGTCCGTCGTCATCCGATCCCCCATAGGGGAGAGCGGCGCTCTGTCATCCGCCGGCTCAGCGGGGATCAACGGAGCGATCCCCACTGAGCAAGCGGAGCTTCACGGGGCAGATCTTCACGGATCCGCCCCGTGCGAAAGAGCCCTTAGACTTATGGACGACTCCTGTGCTCTTTCTTGATTCTAAAAATTTGTACAAGTACAGTACGCAGTGCAAAAGTTCTGCATATTTCCTGTTAGTGACTCAAAGTGTGTTTGGATCCAGAGGGTCAGCATAGTAGCCAGGCAGATAGCATTTTCAGCAATGGCAGACTCCATTTTAGGGATAGGTGTGCTTGAGATTGTGTTTTTGTGTGTATGTGCTTCCCCTTCTTACATTGCGGTTGTTTTTGTTGTGCAGGGCCCAGAGTGCTGCCGATATGGGGGAACAACTTCTAATGTCATAGAAGATTCTGGATGGTGCGATAGATGGCTGCTGCCAAAAAAGGTACTTTTATTTAATTTTGTGTGTTCTTTATATATTTTATACTTTCTCTTTTCATTTGTACAGAGAACACTGGGCCATCAAGTTTCTGCACCAAAGGAGCTTACACTTTAATGTGCCCCCACAGTCACACACTACTGTTGTTCATTTATATAGCACTGACATATACCGCAGTGCTGTACAGAGAACACGGAGACAGTCATATCAGTCTCTGCACCAGAAGAGCTTACACTCTAATATCCCCCCCTTCCCCCCCTGCAATCGCATACTATTAATATTAATAGCTCTGACATATACTGCAGTGCTGTACAGAGAACACTGAGCCAGTCCCATCAGGCTCTGCACCAGAAGAGCTTACACTCTAATATCCCCCCCCCCCCCACAGTCACACTATTATTTTTATACATTTATGTAGCTCTGACTTATACTGCAGTGCTGTACAGAGAACACTGATCCAGTCACATCAGTCTCTGTACCAGAGGAGCTTACACTTTAATGTCCCACCACAGTCTCACACTCAGAATTATTATTATTATTCAACCTTTTATATAGTACTTGCATATACCGCAGTGCTGTACAGAGAACACCAAGATAGTCACATCAGTCTATATACCAGAAGAGCTCACACTCTAATGTCCCCACACAGTCACACACTATTATACATTTATAGCTCTGACGTATACCACAGTGCTGTACAGAGAAGACTGAGACAGGACCCCCCCCCCCCACAATCACCTATTATTTATTATTATTATTATTATTATTATACATTTATAGCTCTGACGTATACCACAGTGCTGTACAGAGAAGACTGAGACCGTCACATCAGTCTCTGCACCAAAGGAGCTTACACTCTAATGTCCCCCCACAGTCACACACTATTATTATTTATTATTGTTAATATTATACATTTATATAGCTCTGACATATACCGCAGTGCTGCACAGAGAACACTGAGCCAGCACCCCCCCCCCCCCCCACAATCACCTATTATTTATTATTATTATACATTCATATAGCTCTGACATATACCACAGTGCTGTACAGAGAACACTGAGCCAGTCACATCAGTCTCTGCAAAAGAGCTTACACTCTAATGTCCCCCCCACAGTCACACACTACTATTACAATTAGCATATATAGCTCTGACATATACCACATTGATGCATAGAGAACACTGAGCCCGGTATAAGTCGGAGATGGTAGAAGCACACTTTGCCGTCGCTTGTCACTCTTTATCACGTAGCACGGTCCCATTATTCTGCCAGCGGTTGCTGATGGCGCTGTGTGAGCAGCTTAAACAGGAGCAGACAGTAACCTAATTATCGTCAGTCCGTGTAATGTGAGTGAATGGACCCCTGAGGAGGTGTCTGAACTCTCTCACAAACCTACCATTAATCAATGCGGGGGCATCATGTGTCACGTCTGCCGGGGCCCCATACACATCTCATTGTCGCCCTCTTCCGTGTTGTGTTGGCGGTTCCTTTTTATCGTATTTTCAAATGATGGCACCTCTTTGTTTCCTGCGATGGAGGAATCTGTTCCCTGACAGATCACAGGATGTACAGATGGGAACGTTCCAGAAAGCGCCAACGCTCATTACCGTGACCAACCTCCCACTGCGCCAGACAGGAATTTATTTCTATCAACTGATTGCAATGAGGTGTCCCAAGCAATCTGAAAAGTCATGTTAATTGCCAGCACTGTGTGTATGTGCGTTTTGCACACTTCACAAGAATCAGGAGACCACATGTCAGGATTGCATCATTTAGTTTGAGTTTCTTGTGACTATGGGTTTTGGATGGAGTAGAGAATGTTAAAGCAGAGCTCCATCCCAAAATAAAAAAAAACGAATGGCCCATTTTTAAGGCTAAAACAACAACAACCAGCGTTTGCAGTAATATTCCCCTTCAATCTGGAGATTTCGTCTGCAGTACTTTTTTCTGTTCGCTGTCCTTAGTCTGATGGCCAGCATCATCCAACCCATTTCATCTGAGTCCATGTCATCCCGGACGAGCCCCCAGCATGTGACTGGACAGTGAAAAAAGAAGCGGCACAGTGATAAACACGTAGATTTGCTCTCTTCCTATCAACATGATTCTTGTCAGCACAAGTAATGATCCCTGTACTTCTTCTTCCTCTCACAATTCAGCCCTGCTGTACAGGGGCAGCAAGAGGCCAAGGCCAGGTCACATTCCGAGACTTGCACTGCTTGGAGTTACCAATGCACTTTATGATGTATTAATGACTGCAGTAAGTGTGTGTAAATGTAAGGCCTCTTGCACACAGGGCTTTTTTTTTTTTTTTTTTTTGCAGCATCGATTTTTTTTATATTATTTTTTTGCAGATTAAAAACACATCTCCAGGTTGTTCTATGTGTCCATGCATACACAGGCTTTTAGGAGCTGTAAGTGGCATAGGCGTTTTCAAGCTGCAAAAAAAGCCCAGGACCAGCGCGTTCTGAGGACCGGCGCTAGAGCTGTAAGAACGTCTGACGCTGGTAAAAGCTGCTAAGCACAGATTAACGCTGGATACAGCCCCTCAATAAGCCTTGTCAATTTTATTTATGTTTGTCAAAATCAATGGTTCCCTGTGGAGAGGCCATTGATTTAAATGGAAGTCAGATCATGATGCTTGTGCGCCCCCCCCCCCCCCCTAAAATCCATACCAGACCCTTATCTGAGCATGCAGGTCAAGAAAGGCGGGGGAGCGAGCACTTCTCCCCCTGCATCATACCAGGTCATGGGTCATGTGCCCTCAACATGGGGGGGGGGGTGCTCTCTCCGCTGTCTTCTCCCTCTGATGGTTCTCTTCTCTCTCCGCTGTCTTCTCCCTCTGCCGGTTCTCTTCTCTCTCTCCGCTGTCTTCTCCCTCTGCCGGTTCTCTTCTCTCTCCGCTGTCTTCTCCCTCTGCCGGTTCTCTTCTCTCTCCGCTGTCTTCTCCCTCTGCCGGTTCTCTTCTCTCTCCGCTGTCTTCTCCCTCTGCCGGTTCTCTTCTCTCTCCTCTGTCTTCTCCCTCTGCCGGTTCTCTTCTCTCTCTCCGCTGTCTTCTCCCTCTGCCGGTTCTCTTCTCTCTCTCCGCTGTCTTCTCCCTCTGCCGGTTCTCTTCTCTCTCTCCGCTGTCTTCTCCCTCTGCCAGTTCTCTTCTCTCTCTCCGCTGTCTTCTCCCTCTGCCGGTTCTCTTCTCTCTCTCCGCTGTCTTCTCCCTCTGCTGGTTCTCTTCTCTCTCTCCGCTGTCTTCTCCCTCTGCCGGTTCTCTTCTCTCTCTCCGCTGTCTTCTCCCTCTGCTGGTTCTCTTCTCTCTCTCCGCTGTCTTCTCCCTCTGCCGGTTCTCTTCTCTCTTCTCTCTCTCTCTCTCTCTCTCTCCGCTGTCTTCTCCCTCTGCCGGTTCTCTTCTCTCTCTCTCTCTCTCTCTCTCTCTCCGCTGTCTTCTCCCTCTTCTTCCTCCTCCGTTCTCTCGACGTTCTCTCCCACTGTAATGCTAGGGCCCCCATGTGCCATTACTTATATAGCCATGGGGTGGGGCTACCCAGTGACATAATTCGGAAGCCCTGCCCCCCTGTGACGTCACCGCCCCATCATGCCCTGGAAGAGGAGAAAGGAGAACAGGCAGCAGAAGACCTCAGCGGAGAGGGGTTAAGAACCGGAGGATGAAGAGATCGTAAGACACCGGAGCTGCTTTTTATTTTGGGTGAATGGGTAGGGGTACAATGTACCCCATACATATTCACATAGGGTGGGGGGCCGGGATCTGGGGTCCCCTTGTTAAAGGGGGCTTCCAGATTCCGATAACCCCCCCACCCAGAGATGGCCAGGGTTGTCGGGAAGAGGCCCGTGTTCCTGCATGCTCGGATAAGGGTCTTTGGGATGGGGACCTCCATGTTTTTTTTTTGTTTTTTTTTTGGCGTGGGGGTTCCCTTTAAAATCCATACCAGACTGAAGGCACCTCAGCACACAAGCTGCACCGCAAGTCGGATCATCATGATCCGACTTCTGGTGCAACTTCTATTCAAATTAATGGGCTCTCATAGGGAATCGAGGCAGAGAAATGCTGCTAAAAGCTAGCACGGCTAAACGTGCATCAACACCAATGCAAAAAGCTACTAAAAGCGCGTTTTTTCAGCCGCATTTTCCTGGTGTTGGTAGTGGCTTTGCAGCTCGTTTTTTCTAACGCCCCATGTGCACGAGGTATAATATGTATATGTGTTTATAAATGGTTTCTTGGGGTTGTTGGTTTACTTCTCTTTGTGGGTGGGTCCCTAATGCCCTGGGCTCAGAGAAAGTGTCCTTCAACAGTAGGTGGCCCGGCTTCAGACCACAGAGAATGTGGGGGGGGGGTGCTTCTGGAGAGTAAGGATGGCAAGTACTGCCTTCTAATTTGAATACAGTATGGGAGGCAGACTTATTAGGGGAAAAAAAAGGGGGTTGAACTTTTGAAGTTCAGTTTACATCTTTTACTTGACTTTTTTTTTTTAAATGGCAAAATTTCCCCCTCCAATCTTTGGCTGTCCTTTTTAAAAAAACATGTAGGTGGTTATTTCTGGCATTTTGCCTGCCCGTCTTCATCTGTTACATTTTCAAAGTCACTGATCCACAGCAAGCATGTAGCCAGTGAAGTCAGGTAATTTTTTATTTATTTTTTGGCTGTTGCTTAGAGCGTACTGAAGCTGTTGGATCACCATGACGCAGCATTTGTTCTCGTGGATACTTTTATGCTGATATATCTGGCAGGCTAATAGCCGTGCTGGGGGTAGAGCACCTGCAGTATGAGTACAGAGCGAGCCGGCTATACTACCATAAATCTGCAGACGTGACGAAACGTTTTATCATTTATAGGCTTGCCTGGGGCAGCAGCTCAGTGGGAGGTTCTCCGACTCCTAATCTGATCTGAGATTTTCTAACAGATGACAACTTTTTGTTTCCAGCCGCTCCATTTCTGATAATCTTCTATCTGGCCAGCGGTGGATTTAATCTCACCCCATCCCTGTGTCATTTCCAGCCACGTCTTCCTCTGTACGAAGATTGCTGCTGAGCTCACATCTTTGCAAAGATGCCAGAGATTGGCTATTTTGTTTGCCGGACTGGTTCTCTAAATGGGGAAGGAAGGTCCACAATCTTGTCTACTCTAGACAGCTTGTGTGTTGAACAGCAGTGCCTTCAGATCTGAGATCCCTCCCACCCCCCAAATTCCTACAATTTACCTGCTCAAATCACCCCAATTTCTGCACCTTCACGCCCCAGATCACCCCCCAATTCCTGCACCTTCATGCCCCAGATCACCCCCCAATTCCTGCACCTTCACGCCTCAGATCACCCCCCCCAATTCCTGCACCTTCATGCCTCAGATCACCCCCCCCAATTCCTGCACCTTCACGCCCCAGATCCAGTTCCTGCACCTTCACACCTCAGATCCAGTTCCTGCACCTTAACACCTCAGATCCAGCCCCAGTTTCTGCACCTTCACACCTCCAGATCCAGCCCCCAGTTTCTGCACCTTCACACCTCCAGATCCAGCCCCCAGTTCCTGCACCTTCACACCTCCAGATCCAGCCCCCAGTTCCTGCACCTTCACACCTCCAGATCCACCCCCCCCAGTTCCTGCACCTTCACACCTCCAGATCCACCCCCCCCAGTTCCTGCACCTTCACACCTCCAGATCCACCCCCCAGTTCCTGCACCTTCACACCTCCAGATCCACCCCCCCAGTTCCTGCACCTTCACACCTCCAGATCCAGCCCCCAGTTCCTGCACCTTCACACCTCCAATTCCACCCCCCCCCCAGTTCCTGCACCTTCACACCTCAGATCCAGCCCCCAGTTCCTTCACCCTCACACCTCAGATCAGCCCCTGTTCCTGCACCTTCACCTCAGATTCAGCCCCAGTTGCTTCACCTTCACGCCTCAGATTCAGCCCCATTTCCTGCACCTTCACATTCATCACTGATCGCCAAAATTTTAAGGGATGCGCAACACCAACCATCATCCTAAGAGCACTAACCCTTACCTATTGAAATATGAAGGTTCTTTTGTATATTACATAGTCCAGACCTCTGCACTGCCTATGCTATGTAATACAATAAACTAAACAATTCTGGGGGTGTTTTAGGGGCTCAAGAAATGTGATAGGCAATTAGAACATCAGGTGTGTTTATTTATTTATTTTTCCCTTTTTTTTTTTTATCAAAAGATATGACCCGGTCAGGCTGCCTGTAATTACTGACAGCCTACGGTAGTGTACAGGACACTATTCATCAGCCGTATTGTGCTGTCATGCCTATTCAGAAGGAGCCAGCTGCTGCCAGGATCAATAGGGGTTTAATGTTTCCAATTAAATAAAGGGGAGAGGATAACTTATTAGTAGGGAGAGGAATAATAATGATATTTAATATTTGCGTTTTTGATAATTCTTTTGCAGTGTTTTATTCCCTCCTGGAGCCCCGTGTCTTACTGATCTGTCTCTGCAGGTACAAAGCCAAAAGTGGCTGGCGTCCGCTTTGCTACCGGATTACCAGAGGAGGTCGCTCACAATCATGTCCACTTTGAAGAGAAGCTCCACGATTCGGTGGTCATGGTCTCCCAGGAGGCAGATGGAAATTTTTTAGTAAAGGTAACTTTTTTTTTTTTAAACCCTTTCATGACTAAGCCCATTTTCTGGTGTTTACAAGTTAAAATGCATATTTTTTTGCTAGAAAATTATTTAGAACCCCCAAACAATATATATATTTTTTTAGCAGAGAATTTAGAGAATAAAATGGTGATTGTTGCAATATTTTATGTCACAAGGTATTTGTGCAGCAGTGTTTTAAATGCAACTTTTTGGGAAAAATTTAGTTTCATGAATTAAAAAAAAATGAAAAAGTAAAGTTGGGCCAATTTTTTTGTATAATGTGAAAGATGATGTTACGCCGAGTAAATAGATACCAAACATGTTCTGCTTTATAATTGCACGCACTCGTGGAATGGTGACAAACTACGGTACCTAAAAATCTCCATAGGCGACGCTTTAAACTTTTTTTTACGGTTACCAGGATAGAGTTACAGAGGAGTTCTAGTGCTAGAATTATTGCTCTCGCTCAGACGATCGCGGCGATACCTCACATGTGTGATTTGAACACCGTTTACATATGCAGGCGCGACTTCAGTATGCGTTTTCTTTGCTGCGCGAGCTCGCGGGGACGGGGTGCGCTTTAAATTTTTTTTTTTTTCTTATTTATTTTATTTTTATATTATTAAATTGTGTTTTAAAAAAAAAAAAAATATGTTTTGATCACTTTTATTGCTGTCACAAGGAATGTAAACATCCTTTGTGACAGTAATAGGTGGTGACAGGTCCTCTTTATGGAGGGATCGGGGGGGTCTAAAAGACCTCCAATCCCTCCTTTGCACTTCAAAGTATTAAGATCGCCGAAAACGGCGATTCTGAATACTGTGTATTTTTTTTTATTTTTTTTTAATCCGGCGCCATTGGCAGCCGAGTAACCCGGAAGTGACGTTATGACGTCGCTTCCGTGTTTACATTACGGAGACTGAATCAAAGCCGTTTACAGCTTCGTTCCAGTCTGGGGCTAGGCACTGGAGGTGGCGGATCGTGGGACGGAAGGCGCGGTGGGGGGCGGTATGTCGCCTCCCACTCCTCTGGTATAACAACCGAGCGGCTTTTAGCCGCGTCAGTTGTTATGCCTGGATAGCCAATCGCCGCTCTAAACAATGGCATGTATATCCCAGTATAATGCCGCGTACACACGGCCGGTTTTCTCGTTGAGAAAAACGAAATTTTTTCCATTCGACGAGAAAAACGATCGTCTGTGGGCTTTCTGTCGTTTTTTTCGACGAGAAAAACGGCATTAAAAACAACGAGAAAAATTAGAACATGTTCTAATTTTTCTCGTCGTTTTTTTCGACATGTTTTCCGCGGCAGTGTTTCCCATAGGGAAACACTGCCGCGGAGCCCACAGACGGTTGTTTTTCACGTCGTTTTTTCTCTTGTCGAGAAAAACGACCGTGTGGGGAACAAGCCGTTCCCTCGTTTTTAATGACATTATTCACGGCGGTTTTTTAACCGCCGTGAATAGTGATCGTGTGTACGCGGCATAACCCCCGAAAGCCGAGGCTGCATATATGTGTACGCTCGGCGGGAAAGGGTTAAATGGAGCACCTGGTTTGGTTGGGACATTATATGTAGCAGTAAACAGCTGTGGTCTCTCTCTCTCTCTCTCTCTCTCTCTCTCTCTCTCTCTCTCTCTCTCCCTCTCCCTCTCCCTCTCCCTCTCCCTCTCCCTCTCCCTCTCCCTCTCCCTCTCCCTCTCCCTCTCCCTCTCCCTCTCCCTCTCCCTCTCCCTCTCCCTCTCCCTCTCCCTCTCCCTCTCCCTCTCCCTCTCCCTCCCTCCTTTTTTAAAATCTTTTTGTCAGATGTTACTATGGTATGCTGAAGTATAATTATAAGCATTTCATAAGTGTAAAAGGCTTTTATTGACAATGACATTAACCACTTGTCCCCCGCCCACTGTCAATTGACGGCGGGCGGAGGATACTCTCGTTCTGTTCACAAGGCCCCGGTGCGCGTGCCCGGCACCCGCGATTGCCCGGGAAACGAGCAGGAAAGTGGATCTCTGTTTGTAAACACAGAGATCCACGTCCTGTGAGGGAGAGGGGACCGATGGTGTGTCCCTTGTACATAGGGACAACCATCGATCACCTCCCCCAGTCAGTCCCCTCCCCCCACAGTAAGAACACATTGAGGGAACATATTTAACCCCTTCCCGCCCCCTAGTGGTTAACCCCTTCCCTGCCAATCACATTTATACAGTAATCAATGCATTTTTATAGCAGGGATCGCTGTATAAACGTGAATGGTCCCAAAAATGTGTCAAAAGTGTCCGATGTGTCCGCCGCAATATCGCAGTCACAATAAAAAATCGCAGATCGCCGCCATTACTAATTAAAAAATAAAAAAATAAAAATGCTATAAATCTATCCCCTATTTTGTACACGCTATAACTTTTGCGCAAACCAATCAATACGCGCTTATTGCGATTTTTTTTTTTTTTCACCAAAAATATGTAGAAGAATACGTATCGGCCTAAACTGAGGAAAATTTTATTAAAAAAAAAAAAAAAATGGGTATTTATTATAGCAAAAAGTAAAAAATAGTGTTTTTTTTCCAAACTGGACGCTCTTCCTTTGTTTATAGCGCAAAAAATAAAAACCGCAGAGGTGATCAAATACCACCAAAAGAAAGCTCTATTTGTGGGAAAAAAAGGACACAAATTTCGTTTGGGAGCCACGTCGCACGACCGCGCAATTGTCATTCAAAGTGTGACAGCGCTGAAAGCTGAAAAATGGCTTGGGCAGGAAGGGGGTTTTCGTGCACAGTAGGGAGGTGGTTAAGTTTATGCAAAGTCAATATTTCCAGTGTTGACCCTTCTTTGAAATTCCCCCCGGCATGCTGTCAATCAACTTCTGGGCCACATCCTGACTGATGGCCGCCCATTCTTCCATAATCAATGCTTGGAGTTTGTCAGAATTTGTGGGTTTTTTTTTTTTCCACCCGCCTCCTTGAGGATTGACAACAAGTTCTCAATGGGATTAAGGTCTGGGGAGTTTCCTGGCCATGGACCCAAAATGTCCATGTTTTGTTCTCCAAACCACTTAATCACTTTTGCCTAATGACAAGGTGCTCCATCATGCTGGAAAAGGCATTGTTCCTCACCAAACTGTTCTTGGATGGTTGGGAGAAGTTGCTCTCGGAGGAAGTTTTTGTACCGTTCTTTATTCATGGCTGTGTTCTTAGGCAGAATTGTGAGTGAGCCCCCCACTCCCTTGGCTGAGAAGCGACCCCCCCCCCCCCCCACCCATGAATGGTCTCAGGATGCTTTACTGTTGGCCTGACACAGGACTGATGGTAGCGCTCACCTTTTCTTCTCTGGACAAGGTTTTTTCCAGATGCCCCAAATAATAGGAAATGGGATTCATCAGAGAAAATGACTTTCCCCCAGTCCTCAGCAGTCCAATCCCTGTACCTTGTGCAGAATATCAGTCTGTCTCTGATGTTTTTCCTGGAGAGAAGTGACTTCTTTGCTGTCCCTTCTTGATACCAGACCATCCTCAACGTCTTCTCCTCACTGTGTGTGCCGATGTCCTCACACCTGCCTGCTGCCATTCCTGAGCAAGCTCTGCACTGGTGGTGCCCCCGATCCCACAGCTGAATCAACTGTAGGAGACGGTTCTGGCTGGACTTTCTTGGGCGCCCTGAAGCCTTCTCCACAACAATTGAACCTCTCTCCCTGAAGTTCTTGATTATCCGATAAATGGTTGATTTAGGTGCAATCTTAGCAGTAATATCCTTGCTTGTGAATCCCTTATTGTGCAAAGCAATGATGACTGCATGTGTTTCCTTACAGGTAACCATGGTTAACAGAGGAAGAACAATGATTTTTAAGCACCAGTAGCGTACTAAGTGGGGGGAGGGCCGCCACGGGTGCCACACACTGGGGGGGGGGCGTCAGGCTGGTGCGCCCCCCCCCCCCCCTCTGCGACTGAAGCGGAGACAGCGGGCGGGTTGAGAGACTGCGGGCGGGTTTAGGCAGCGGCCGTTGCCCCCGTCTCCGTGACTGAAGCGGAGAAAGTGGGCGGGTTTAGGCAGCGGTGACAGAACACATGCAGAGAGCCTGAGGTAGTGGCTTTGCAGGGGAAGGGGGGGCGTGCGAGCCGCACCTGAGTCACAACCGTCGGATCCCCCTTCTCTCTGTGGTCGCGGCTCTGATCAGTCTGGGGGGGGGTGTCTGCACTGTAGGGGGGTCTGTACTGAATTGGGGGTGTCTGCACTGTAGGGGGGGGGGTCTGTGTTACATGCAGGAGGTCCAGAACTATTAGGAGAGTGTCTGTGTAACATACAGGTGTCCAGAGCTATGGGGGGCTGTGTAATGTAAAGGGGCCCAGAGGTGCAGGGGGCTGTGTAATGTAAAGGGGTCTAGAGGTGCAGGGTGCTGTGTAATGTAAAGGGGTACAGACGTGCAGTTGTGGAGAAGGGTTTACACAGTAGTGACAAAAAGATATTGAAGGATACAGAGGTATGCAAGGGGCACAGTGGGGTGTTTTTACATTATAAGGTGGGGGGGGGGTGCCAGATATAAAATCCGCCCGGGTGCCAAATGCTCAAGCACCACCCTCCTTCTTTTTTTCTTTTTTTTTTTTTAAAGTGGTTGTAAATAGGGTGGTCCCAATACGATACGGGTACCGATACCGAGCATTTGCCCGAATAATTGTACTCAGGCAAATGCTCCGATGCTTTATCTGAAACCTGGGCAGTTATGGATGATCTGTGCGTTGGTGGGAGGAGTTACAAGCACTGATCTCCCTGTATAGGATTTCAATAAATCATCTGAACAGCGCTTCTCCTCCTCTCCCTCCTGCAACTGTCAGATGCTTTATTGAAATCCTATACAGGGGGATCGATGCTTGTAACTGCCCCCACCTCACCGATCACCCCTGACTGTCCCTGTATCCTCCATCAGTCCCCCTCTGTTCCCCCCTCCCGTGTTCCTGTCCCCCCCCCCGCTCCCGTGTTCCTGTCCCCCCCCCGCTCCCGTGTTCCTGCCCCCCCCGCTCCCGTGTTCCTGCCCCCCCCGCTCCCGTGTTCCTGCCCCCCCGCTCCCGTGTTCCTGTCCCCCCCCCTCCGTGTCCCCCCCCCTCCCCCCTCTGTGTTCCTGTCCCCACCCCTTTCTCTGTGCTGCTGTCTTCACCCCCCCCCCCCCCTTCTCCGTGCAGCTGTCTCTCGCCCTCGCCCTCTGTGCTGCTGACTCTGTCCATTCATAACTGTCACTGAGCATCGTAAACTGTGTTACTCCGCTTCAGTTTATAAATGGAGAGGAGTCTGTCACCTCTCCATTCATTTTCAGTGCAGCTGAGGCTACAGTGACTGGGGAATCTTGGTCCCTTTCCCTGTCTCAAAAGGAGGGAAAAAAAAAAAGACTGACACGGTCAACGCGTCATCCGTGCTGCATATTGGTGCCACTGTCACATGACATTAGAAAAAGAAAGAATTGGTATCTGCGAGTAATGGAAGAAAAGTATTGGTACTTCTACTCTGTCTTAAAGTGGTATCGGGACAACCCTAGTTGTAAAGCCTGAACATTTACCCTAATGCATTCTTTGCATTAAGGTAAAAAATGTTTAGGTGTCAGCAATCCCCCCTTTTACTTAGCTGAGACCTCATTGGATCCAGCACTACTCACGTCTACAGCTCCCCCCCCCCTCACTTCTGGGTCATGCTGGCTTTGCTGGGGCACTGGGAGCCATTGGCTCCCGGTGCTGTCAATCAAAGCCAGTGACGATGGAGCGGGGGGGGGGGCAGAGTCTCACTGTCTGTGTCAATGGATGCAGCAGCAGGGCTCGGGAGCATGCTCTCATGGGGACACTGGACAGAGGGGAGGGGCCAGGAGCGCCAGCAGAGGGACACAGAGAGAGAGACTCTCTTACAATCACTTTAAGGCCCCTTTAACACGGGACGGATCAGTCGTGAACCTCCTCTTGCTCAGCGGGGATCGCTCCATTGATTCCCGCTGAGCCGGCGGATGACTGGGCGGTCCCCGCACACTGTGCAGGGACCGCCCTGTCAGATCTCCGCTCTCCCCTATGGGGGATCGGATGAACACAGACCGTCTGTCCATGTTCATCTGCTCCGCAGACGGATAGAAAAATAGAAATTTTTCTATCCTGAAAAACGGAGCATTGCGGACACGGGTGAGATCGGGTGTCAGCGGATGTTCATCCGCTGACATCCGCTATCCCATAGGGATACATGTATGTCTGTTTTTCATCCGAAAACGGATGGGTGAAAAACGGACATACGGTCCGCACGTGTGAAAGGGGCCTTAAGCTTCCAATCTGTTATTCTAAACCAATCAGCATTACAGAGTAATTGTCCTCGTCAACACTGACACCTGTGTTAACGAGAGAATCGCTGGCATGTCAGCTGGTCCTTTTGTGGCAGGGCTGTAATGGTGTGTGTGTTTATTTTTGTGGGATTTAGGCTAGATTCACACTGCTGCGAATTTGAGCCGTTGCGATTTTCTCAAAATCGCAAGTCATTTAAATAACATTGTTTTAAATTAGTGCCGTTCACATCAATGCCTTGCGAATCTAAGCTGCGGGAAAAAAGGGTCGTGTGCGATGCAAATTCATCTCTATAGACTGGCATTCCAAATCGTGGCAAATTCGTGGCGAAATCAAAATTTTACAGCGATTTTGAATTCGCAGCAGTGTGAACCTAGCCTAAAGCAGAGTTCCACCCAAAAAGTGGAAATTCCGCATAATTCAGCCATACACTGTTCAAATTTAGAAAAATCGTATCTAAGAATTTTCGTACGAATTTCGCACCATAAGTGCGGCAATCAAATTTTGAAGAATCTGAGATTTTTTGAAAAACGAGCGATTCTTTTCTGTAGCAACGTGAAGGCTTGGTCGGCCGAATTTTGGAAATCAATGGTGGCGTCATCGGATCACAAAAAAACAAACTTTCTGATTTTGAAAAGAAAATTGGTTCGAAATTCGACCATGTATGGCCTGCTTTATTCCCCCCCCCCCCCCCTCAGGTGCCACATTTGGCACCTTTCAGGGGGAAGGGACGGCCACCTGTTTTTGACAGGTCCCCTTCCATCTGATTTCGCCGTGGCGAGGTACATCAGAAGTCTGGCCGCCTCCTCCTTCCTCCGCCACCAGACCAATTGGAATGCTCAGGGAATCGGGCGTGAAGATGACCTCGCGGGCACCCTGGACAGGCAAGTGTCCATATATTAAAAGTCCGCAGCTGCAGTATTTTGTAGCTTCTGACTTTTTAACGAAAAAAAAAAAAAAAAAAAATTATTTTATTTTTTATTGATTCTAGCATTAGTATGAATTAAATACAATAACATTTAGATAGTAATTTTTATGGTTAATAAATGCTTACTGAATTTATTCTCCCTCCTCTTCTGGCCGTTTCCATCTCTACTGTGGGCATGCGAAGCCCAATCGTTCTCTTTTCCTGGTTTGTTTTGGTGAGGTGCATGCTGGGTAACCAGCATGCACCTCTCGATCTCGCGCATGGGCTATTTAATGTCGGCCTGCAGCGCCGATTGTTTCTAAAAAGTTGCCATAACAACGGGTGGCGACGGAGAAAGGCCCCGCCCCGTTGTTATGGCAACATAGATAAACGCATCTCGGCGCTGTGATCCACCCTAAGTCGCGTGATTTCGGGTCAGGAAATAACGCAATTTTTGATCAGTCTCCTGGAAAATGATGTGTCATCATTTCCCAGGAGCACAGGCGAGGGAGGAAGTGACCTAGGAGCTCCGCGGTCCAGGAAGTGGCAGATTAGGAGGACTACATAGCAACAGGGCGAGTCTGGTAAGTAAAATCATTTATTTTTCCCTCCCAGATGTTTTTTTTTTATGTTTCCATGAGTCTGTTAATGGGGGGGGGGGGGGGGGAATTCAGGGTGGAACTCCGCTTTATGTTAATTTTCATGGCAAAGAGGGACTTTGCAATTTTAATTGCAATTCATCTGATCGATCTTCATAACATTCTGGATTTTATGCAAATTGCCATCATAAAAATAAAGGCGGCAGACTTTGTGAAAATTTTATATTTGTGTCATTCTTAACTTTTGGCCATGGCGGTTTTGGCTGTATTATTGTAGGCATAGGGTTGCCACTTTTTCCTCAAGCAAAACCCGAACACTTCAGCGGCGCACAGCAAAATTTTTTTCTTTTTTAAGCAAACACTATAGGATTGTAACAGACCTGGGACACCTTTTGGGTGCTCCAAAGAGAATAGTAATGTGGTGTGCGTAGTGCTCCTATCAGGCCGTGTTCTGAGCCACATTCCTGTCTGAATATTGTGTCCGGGTTTCAGACGGACTGAAACCCGGACACATGATTCAAAACCCGAACTGTCCGGGTGAATCCCGGACAGGTGGTAACCCTATGTAGGCAGCACTGTCATCGGAACGCACACAGCGTGCATGTAGTCCCTGTGTTCACATTCCCAGCATACATGTGTGACTGTATTCAGCAGTGACTGCAGAATTCAAGCAGAGCCAGCATTCAGTGTTTGCATTCCCAGAAGCACAGTTTACAGAATGCACACACAACCAGCGTTCCATGTTTACATTTCCAGCAGACCTGGGTTTCTATAGGCAGCACTGTCTGCGGAATGCACATTGAATTCCTTTATTGGACCATGGATATACAGTCATAGCCAAAATTGTTGGCACCCCAGAACTTTTTCCAGAAAATCAAGTATTTCTCACAGAAAAGAAATGCAGTAACACATGTTTTACTATACACATTATTATTATTATTATTATTATTCTTATACAGGTATACAAGTAGGTAAGGGGGACGTTTGGGACTTTGAATAAGGCACATAGGTGGAACAATAATAATTTTTTTGAAAAAAACACATTTTAACCACTTAAGCCCCGGACCATTTGGTAGCTAAAGGACCAGAGGTGAATTCAGAATTTTGCACTGCGCTGCTTTAACTGTAAATTGTGCGGACATGCAATGTTGTACCCAAACGAAATTCGCGTCCTTTTCTTCCCACAAATAGAGCTTTCTTTTAATGGTATTTGATTGCCTCTGCGATTTTTATTTTTTGCGATATAAACGGAAAAAGACCGAAAATTTTGAAAAAAAATGATATTTTCTACTTTTTGTTATAAGAAAAATTGAATAAACTCAATTTTAGTCATACATTTAGGCCAAAATGTATTCAGCCACATGTCTTTAGTAAAAAAAATGTCAATAAGCGTATATTTATTGGTTTGCGCAAAAGTTATAGCGTCTACAAACTAGGGTACATTTTCTGGAATTTACACAGCTTTTAATTTATGACTGCCTATCTCATTTCTTGAGGTGCTAAAATGGCAGGGCAGTACAAAACCCCCCCAAATGACCCCATTTTGGAAAGTACACATCCCAAGGAAATTGCTGAGAGGCATGTTGAGCCCATTGAATATTTTTATTTTTTTTGTCCCAAGTGATTGAATAATGACAAAAAAAAAACAAATTACAAAAAGTTGTCACTAAATGATATATTGCTCACACATGCCATGGTTATATGTGGAATTGCACCCCAAAATACATTCTGCTGCTTCTCCTGAGTACGAGGATACCACATGTGTGGGACTTTTTAGGAGCCTAGCCGCGTACGGGACCCCGAAAACCAAGCACCGCCTTCAGGATTTCTAAGGGCGCAAATTTTTGATTTCACTCCTCACTACCTATCACAGTTTCGAAGGCCATAAAATGACAAAATAGCACAAAACCCCCCCAAATGACCCCATTTTGGAAAGTAGACACCCCAAGCTATTTACTGAGAGGCATGGTGAGCCCATGGAATATTTTATATTTTGCCACAAGTTGCGGGAATATGACAAACTTTATTTTTTTTGCACAAAGTTGTCACTAAATGATATATTGCTCACACATGCCGTGGGCATATGTGAAATTGCACCCCAAAATACATTCTGCTGCTTCTCCTGAGTACGGGGATACCACATGTGTGGGACTTTTTGGGAGCCTAGTCGCGTACGGGACCCCAAAAACCAAGCACCGCCTTCAAGGTTTCTAAGGGTATAAATTTTTGATTTCACTCCTCACTACCTATCACTACCTATCACAGTTTTGAAGGCCATAAAATGCCAAGATGGCACAAAACCCCCCCAAATGACCCCATTTTGGAAAGTAGACACCCCAAGCTATTTGCTGAGAGGCATGTTGAGCCCATTGAATATTTTTTTTTTTTGTCCCAAATGATTGAATAATGACAAAAAGAAAAAAAAAAGAAAAAATTTACAAAAAGTTGTCACTAAATGATATATTGCTCACACATGCCATGGTTATATGTGGAATTGCACCCCAAAATACATTCTGCTGCTTCTCCTGAGTACAGGGATACCACATGTGTGGGACTTTTTGGGAGCCTAGCCGGGTACGGGGCCCCAAAAACCAAGCACCGCCTTCAGGATTTCTAAGGGCACAAATTTTGGATTTCACTCCTCACTACCTATCACAGTTTTGAAGGCCATAAAATGCCAAGATAGCCCAAAACCCCCACAAATTACCCCATTTTGGAAAGTAGACACCCCAAGCTATTTGCCGAGAGGCATGGTGAGTATTTTACAGCTCTCATTTGTTTTTGAAAATGAAGAAAGACATATTTTTTTTTTTTTCAATTTTTAAAACTTTGTGACAAAAAGCGAGATCTGCAAAATACTCAACATACCTCTCAGCAAATAGCTTGGGGTGTCTACTTTCCAAAATGGGGTCATTTGGGGGGGTTTTGTGTCATCTGGGCATTCCATGGCCTCCGAAACTGTAATAGGCAGTGAGGAGTGAAATCAAAAATATACACCCATAGAAATCCTGAAGGCGGTGATTGGTTTTCAGGGTCCTGTACGCGGCTAGGCTCCCAAAATGTCTCACACATGTGGTATCCTCGTACTCAGGAGAAGAAACAGAATGTATTTTGGGGTGCAATTCCACATATAACCATGGCATGTTTGAGCAATATATAATTTAGTGACAACTTTTTGTGCATTTTTTTTTTTTTTTTTCTTTTTGTCATTATTCAATCACTTGGGACAAAAAAAAAATATTCAATGGGCTCAACATGCCTCTCAGCAAATAGCTTGAGGTGTCTACTTTCCAAAATGGGGTCATTTGGGGGGGTTTTGAACTGTCCTGGCATTTTATGCACAACATTAGGAAGCTTATGTCACACATCATCCACTCTTCTAACCACTTGAAGACAAAGCCCTTTCTGACACTTTTTGTTTACATGAAAAAAAAAATTTTTTTGCAAGAAAATTATGTTGAACCCCCAAACATTATATATATTTTTAAAGCAAAGGCCCTACAGATTAAAATAGTGGGTGTTGCATTTTTTTTTTCCACGCAGTATTTGCGCAGCGATTTTTCAAACGCATTTTTTGGGGGAAAAACACACTTTTTTTATTTTTAATGCACTAAAACACACTATATTGCCCAAATGTTTGATGAAATAAAAAAGATGATCTTAGGCCGAGTACATGGATACCAAACACGACATGCTTTAAAATTGCGCACAAACGCGCAGCGGCGAGAAACTACATTCATTTTTAAAAGCATTTAAAAGCCTTTACAGGTTACCACGTTAGATTTACAGAGGAGGTCTACTGCTAAAATTACTGCCCTCAATCTGACCTTCGCGGTGATACCTCACATGCATGATGCAATTGCTGTTTACATATGACGCTAGACCGACGCTTGCGTTCACCTTTGCGCAAGAGCAGGGGGGGACAGCGGTGCTTTTTTTTTTTTTTTTTTATTATTTATTTTGCTTTTTTATTTTATTTTTAAACTGTTCCTTCCATATTTATTTATTTTTATCATTTTTATTGTTCTCTCAGGGAATGTAATATGATAGCAATAAGTAGTGACAGGTACTCTTGTTTTGAAAAAAAATGGGGGGTTAGACCCTAGATCTTTCCTCTGCCCTCAAAGCATCTGACCACACCAAGATCGGTGTGATAAAATGCTTTCCCAATTTCCCAATGGCGCTTTTTATATCCGGGGGGGGGGGGGGGCATTCCCTCCCACTGCTTGTAAAAGCAGTCTAGAGGCTAATTATCTGCTAGAATTGCTTTTACATGAAAGCCGGCTGCTGGCTGAAAAGAATGATACCAAGATGATACCTAAACCTGGAGGCATCATTCTGGTATAAACATTCAAAGTCCAGCAACATACCAGTACGTTGCTGGTCCTTGTTGGACATGTATTGTAATCTTTTTTTTTTCATGCAGCCTGTTGGCTGAACGAAAAAAAGAGATTGATCGGTGGGTATGCCCATCATTAGAATACCTCCCTTCATCCACCCACTTCTAATGATGGGCATATATGCCGAAGCATGGGGGCACCCTCCCGCAAAAAAGTTATGCCGCGTACACACGGTCGGACTTTTCCACGGGCAAGCCTTCGTCGGAATTTCGACCGTATGTACGCGGCATAAAAGGTTATGCCGCGTACACACGGTCGAACTTTTCCACGGGCAAGCCTCTGTCGGAATTTCGACCGTATATACGCGGCATTAGGAGCAAAATCGCTCCTCCGCCCCTGCTGCCCCCATGCTTCGGCATATATGCTCTTTTTTTAACTGTGGTGGTGAAATCACCTCCTACAGCGTTGGAGTCACGGCTTTATGTATCGTGGGAGCAAACGCTGTTGCTGTCAAGATAAATAATTCCGCGCTGCAGTTGAATGGCGCACCTGAAAACAAAAAATTACATACCTGAAAAGCAAGCATGATAAAACATTGCAGAATGGAATACAGTAAAAAAGAGCAGAACAATAGAGAGAAAATAGAGAGAGAGAGAGAGAACAATAAAACGACAACTATTTTTGGTTTTTTCTTTTATATTTTTTTTGTGTTTTTGTTTTTTACGTTTTTTTTTTTTTTCTTTTTTACACTTTTTTTTGTAACTTTACAACTGTAATGGTTCGGGTCTCTCAAAATGTAATGGCATCTTGGGAGACCCTGTGTAAGTGTGTCCTAGTCTGTGAAATGCTGTACCCTACGCTAAAACTTCACTTTTGAGTGGTAGCGTTCAAAACATTCACCAAGGCAAAGACCAGGCTTGTCAGGACAGAGTGGACAATAATAACGGGTGTCACGCCTAAATCCGCGCTTGCTACAGACACGACATCTTTTTTGGGGGTGGCTTTGGGTAGGGGTACTCGGGAGGACATACGAATAATGCCTCTCATGCAGCCGGCTTACTGCATTTGGTAGGGGGTGGTGAGGTGCAGAACCGCCTGGATACAGGAGATCTGTGACTATCTCATTCTGGAATTTTAGAAGAGATAACGTCCCGCCTGAAGCTCTGTATAGCACATGAGCGTTCAGCAAAGCCAATTGGAATAAGGATAGAGACACTTTTTTGTACCAGCGTCTCGCCTTACGGTCAATTAGATACGGCGCCATCAACTGGTCGTTGAGGTCCACCCCTCCCATATTTTGGTTATATTCGTGGACACAGAGGGGTTTCTCCACAACACCAGTCGCCGTACGAATTTGGACTGTCGTGTCTGCATGAAGGGAGGTAAGAAGGAAAACATTCTTATTGTCCCTCCACTTCATAGCGAGCAAGTTATTACACTTCAAGCAGGCTCTCTCCCCCAGCCTAAGACGGGCATCTACAAGCCGCTGGGGAAAGCCCCGGCGATTAGGTCGCACGGTGCCACATGCTCCAATCTTATGATCAAACAAGTGACTAAACAGTGGCACGCTCGTGTAATAATTGTCCACATACAAGTGGTACCCCTTTCCGAATAAGGGTGACACCAAGTTCCACACTATCTTGCCAGCGCTCCCTATGTAATCCGGGCAGTTGACCGGCTCAACCTGACTGTCTTTTCCCTCATAAACCGTAAAGTTCACTACATAGCCTGTTGCCCTGTCGCAGAACTTGTAGAGCTTGACCCCGTATCTGGCACGCTTGCTGGGAAGGTACTGCTTGAAAGCCAAGTGGCCAGAAAATTTAATCAGGGACTCATCAACGCAGACAGCTTGATCGGGAATAAACAAGGCTGCAAAACGTTCGTTGAAGTGGTTTATGAGGGGCCGAATTTTATAGAGCCGGTCGTATTCAGGGTCCCCACGTGGACGACAAAGTTCATTGTCGTTGAAGTGCATGAACCGCAAAATCTGCTCGTATCGTGCCCTGGACATGGAGGCAGAGAACACGGGCATGTGGTCAATTGGGTGCGTGGACCAATAAGCACGCAATGACGGGAATTTATGTGTGCCCATGTTGAGGGAAAGGCCCAGAAAGGTCTTAAATTCGGAAACCGTAATTGGTTTCCAATCTTTGGCAATGGAAGGCAACTGGGGATTAGCGGCGATGAATTGATCAGCATATAAATTACTCTGGTCCACAATAGATCTATAGAGATCTTCCGTGAAAAACAGCGAATAAAAATCGATTGGCATAAAATCCGCTGTTTCCACCTGAATACCGGGTTGGGCAGTGAATGGGGGAAGTACGGGTTCTGCAGAAGTGGTGGGGACCCAATCAGGATAGGCAAATTCTGCAGGAAGGGCACTATGGGCACGACGGGCCTGCCTTTGTCTTCTTGGTTGCAGCGGGACACTACTTGTGCTTGCCACCTCGCCAGCTTGAACTGCACTTATGGGACTCGCCACGTCACCACGTGATACTGCAGTGCTGGATGTACGTCCAGGCTGTACTAGGCCGCTGGTGCTTGCCAGTTCACCAGAAGGAATAGCGGCGCTAGTACTACTCTGCTCCATGATACGAGAGCCCTGCGGTTCTTGCTCCTCAACAACCTCAGAAGATCGGGATCGGGTACGCCTGACCTTAGCAGGGACCTCAACTTCATCGTCGGAGCTATCTGACGTGGGGCCGCTGACGTCACTGTCTTCTACGGGAAGATATTCTGAGCCTGAATCTGACAGATACGTGACCTCCTCTTCACTATCTGTCATGCTCAGAATCTCGTAGGCCTCTTTACTAGTGTACGTTCGTCTTGCCATTTTGGGCTCTAAATTTAGGGGTACACTAGTAAGATTCACAGGAAAAAAAGCACCTGACTGTCGTCAGCAAATATATCAAATGCTACAAAAAAAACTGTTAGCGGTCGCAGGGATCAGGACTGTCTCTGCGAATGCTGCAGTTATGTGTTTTGTGTTTGGTAAGTGACAGTGATCGATCGATACTGCACTTGGGTGGGCTGGGCTGGGCTGGGCGGAGGGGCTAAACGCAGGTGCTAGCAGGTATCTGGGCTGATCCCGCTAACACTGCGTTTTTGGGAACCCTAAACCGCTGGGGACGCTAGTATAGATCTGATCAGATACTATACCACTAAGGGAGGTGTATGCTTTGCGCGTGGGTGTTAGCGTTACTGGCACTAACCTAACGCTGCCTGGGGCGACGCAGACCCTCTCTGGCGCTAAAACCTAATTGATCTCACCCGCCGGGCGATCAGGGGGTTAAACCTTTATTGGGTTATATACGGCAAACTAACCAACCAGCGTCACCCGTAACCTTTATATGGTGATCACTGGTGAAAGGGTTAACTAGGGGCAATCAGGGGGTTAAAACCTTTATTAGGTTAAATATGGGGGTACCCGACGCTATATAAAAACCTGCCGGGTTACTTAAATAACTAAATAACTAACTGGGTAACCAGTGTCACCAGTGACGCTTATACGGTGATCACTGGTGAAAGGGTTAACTCTAGGGGCAATCAGGGGGTTAAAATAATATATGGGGGTACCTGACGCTCTAAAAACCTGCGGCGAAACTAAAAATAAATAACTGGCTATCTAGGGCACCACCGGCACTAAATACAGCGATCGAAAATACGATCGCTTAGTGACGCTGGCGTTAGGGGGTGAAAGGGTTACCTGGGGGGCGATCAAGGGGTTAAACCTTTATTATGGGGGGTTAGGGGGCTACCCTGGACCTAAAGGGGCCTAATCCTAACTGCCCTGCAACTTTTTACTATCACAGATGACACTAAATGCAGTGATCAGTAAAATAAATGATCACTGCAATCAGTGACACTGTGATTGGGGGCTGGGGGGTGATCTGGGGGTGACTGGGGGGTGAAATGTGTGCCTATGTGTACCTAAGTGTCAGTGGACTGTTGGTGCACTAACCTGCTTCCTCTCTCCTCGGCGCCGGAATCGAAAAGACCGCCGCGAGGGAGATGACATCACTTCCTCCTGCCTGTGTTTACATCACATGGCGGAGGAAGCATTTTCATTGGCCGGGAGCGATCGCGAGGGGGTGGCCGAAATCGAATGGTCACCCCCTCATCTCTGATCGCTCCCCAACGATAAACGGCCACTCACTGTATAGGAGGGGGGTCCGATCGGACCCCCCAACTGTACAAAGGCGATCACGTATGCTCTACGTGTGCCTGTCGGTGCCATTCTGCCGACATATATATACAGTGAGCGGTCGTTAAGTGGTTAATAAAACCACATAGGTTATACATATATCTTGGCCGAAAGGCTCCCTATAAAGACATAAGTTAACGAGGATATTTCAAAATATGTAAATCACATGTTGTAAAAACAACATAATGCATCTAGGGTAGCCTAAAGATACTGAAAGGCTCGTTGCCTCGACGCGTTTCGGCGATCGCCTCATCAGGAGCAGATGCATTTGGTCTGAAAGAGTTAAAAGCAAATATGAGGACCGATAACTAGTTCCAGAAAAAATGGGATGAAAAACAAAATATGGAGAAAAACAAGGAGAGGGGGGGATATGGAGAAAGGGAAAGGGGTTCACCCTCCTACTTACATGTAGCTAGCAGCACATGGTCAGCAGTTGGCGCCATGCCGGCAGCAAAAATCAAGTGGCCCTCCCAGGAGCTGCGGGGACGAAAGCCCCAAGAGACCGGACAGCAGAGCCGGTCCCCCAACGTGATGATGACGCTCACACTGACACTGGCGGTAATGCCGTAGGATAAACTGGGGAGTGTCTGAGGAAAAGAGGGGAAAATAGGAAAAAATATGGAAGGAGTAGTGAATGAGGAACTGTAGGGGCTCGGAGTGATGAACACCCAGATAAAAAAGGTAGGTAAGAGTGAAAGTACCAAAGGGTAAGAAACTAGATGAATAGGTAAAAAAATAAGAAAAAAGTAGGGAGAGATGGTGGAATAGAGAAAGCAATGAGAAAAGTGCATGAGGTGAGAAGTGAAGAAAAGAAATAGAGGATAGAGGGGGGATTGTGGGGCTCCAACTGGGGTCACTGTGTATACCTGGTATGTGTAAGTGGAGAAACAGAGGATGTGAGGAGAGCTCGGCAGCTGGCGCCAGCAACCAGCCAGGACGCTCCAAACCATGCGGGGAGCCGGGAAAGAGGCCCAAGTGTATCCAGGGACACATCCGCAGCGTCACACTAGCATGCATAGGGTGGAGAGGAACCCGCGCTCAGAGCGTCGACAGCCGCTCTTAGCAACGGGTGATCAACTCCCCACCAAGCATGCCATAGGATGAAAATGGACCCCGGCGTGATGGCGTCAATATTAACGTCTCACGCACGGCGTCCAGCGTGGCGCCGATGCGTATACAGGATTTATATAGTGCCAACATTTTGTGCAGCGCTTTACATCAGAGAAGACACTACAGTCACAATACAATACAATACAGGAGGGATCAGAGGGCCCGGCTCGTTTAGAGCTTACAGTCTAGAAGGGAGGGTCACGTGGAACAAAGGGTAGTAGCTGTGGGGGATGATCAGGTGGACAAAATGAAAATACAGTTGTTAGGTGTGGGTAGGATGGGCTTCTCTGAAGAGGAGGGTTTTCAGGGATCCTCTAAAAGCTAATAGAGAAGGAGATAGACGGACAGATTGGGGTAAGGAGTTCCATAGTCTTGGAGAGGCTCTGGAAAAGTCCTGGAGATGAGCATGGGAGGAGGTGATGAGGGAGCTAGAGAGCAGGAGGTCTTGAGAAGAACGAAGAGAACGATTAGGTTGGTATTTAGAGACTAGGTCAGTGATGTAGCTGGGGGCAGAATTGTGGATGGCTTTGTAGGTAGTTGTTAGTATAACAACTGTTTATTCCCTTTGTGTGTATTGGAACAAAAAAAGGGAGGAAAAAAAGCAAATTGGACACAATGTCACACAAAACTCCAAAAATGGGCTGGTCAAAATTCTTGGCACCCTTAACTTAAAGCGGAGCTCCACCCTAAAGTGGAACTTCCACTCGTCAGAACCCCCCCCCCCCCTTCGGTGTCACATTTGGCACCTTTCAGGGGGGAGGGGGTGCAGATACCTAAGACAGGTATTTGCACCCACTTCTGTGCATACAGTCTGCGGGTAGACTGCGGGTAGTGCGTAACTTCCCGGTCCTGTCTCCCCCCCCCCCCCCCCCCTCCCGTTTTGTTCTGGGAGATGCACGGCTCTCAGAAATCAACGGTGACCAATGAAAGACGTGCAGCGTTGCTTGCGCATGCGCAGTAGGGAACCGGGAAGTGAAGCCGGTTCCCTACAACGGTAGACTGCGGGTAGTGCGTCACTTCCCGGTCTCCCCCCCCCCATTGTGTTCTGGTAGACACACGGCTCCCAGAACACAACGGTGACCAATGAAAGACGCGCAGCGCTGCTCGCGCATGCGCAGTAGGGAACCGGGAAGTGAAGTCACAATGCTTCACTTCCTGATTCCCTCACCCATGATGGCGGTGGGGCAGCCGAGAGACGAGAAATCGCTCGTCTTCTGCTGCCGACGTCGCTGGACTCCAGGACAGGTAAGTCTCCTAATATTACAAGTCAGCAGCTGCAGTATTTGTAGCTGCTGGCTTTTAATATTTTTTTACGGCGGAGCTCCGCTTTAATATTTGGTTGCACACCCTTTGGAAAAAAAAAACTGAAATCATTTACTTCCTTTAACCCTCAATAAGCTTCTTACACCTCTCACCCGGAATTTTGGACCACTCTTCCTTTGCAAACTGCTCCAGGTCTCTCTTATTGGAAGGGCGCCTTTTCCCAACAGCAATTTTAAGATCTCTCCACAGGTGTTCAATGGGATTTAGATCTGGACTCATTGCTGGCCACTTTAGAACTCTCCAGCGCTTTGTTGCCATCCATTTCTGGGTGCTTTTTGACGTAGGTTTGGGGTCATTGTCCTGCTGGAAGACCCAAGATCTCGGACGCAAACCCAGCTTTCTGACACTGGGCTCTACAGTGTGACCCAAAATCCTTTATTAATCCTCATATTTCATGATGCCTTGCACACATTCAAGGCACCCAGTGCCAGAGGCACCAAAACAACCCCAAAACTTAATTGAACCTCCACCATATTTCACTGTAGGTACTGTGTTCTTTTCTTTGTAGGCCTCATTCCGTTTTTGGTAAACAGTAGAATGATGTGCTTTACCAAAAAGCTCTATTTTGGTCTCATCTGTCCACAAGACGTTTTCCCAGAAGGATTTTGGCTTACTCAAGTACATTTTGGCAAACAGTAGTCTTGCTTTTTTATGTCTCTGTGTCAGCAGTGGGGTCCTCCTGGGTCTCCTCCCATAGCGTTTCATTTCATTTAAATGTCGACGGATAGTTGGCGCTGACACTGATGCTCCCTGAGCCTGCAGGACAGCTTGAATTTCTTTGGAACTTGTTTGGGGCTGCTTATCCACCATCCGGACTATCCTGCGTTGCGACCTTTCATCAATTTTTCTCTTCCGTCCACGCCCAGAGAGATTAGCTACAGTGCCATGGGGTGCAAACTTCTTGATAATGTTGCGCACTGCGGACAAAGGCAAATCTAGATCTCTGGAGATGGACTTGTAACCTTGGGATTGTTATTTTTCCACAATTTTGGTTCTCAAGTCCTTAGACAATTCTCTTCTCCTCTTTCTGTTGTCCATGCTTAGTGTGGCACACACAGACACACAATGCAAAGACTAAGTGAACTTCTCTCCTTTTTATCTGCTTTCAGGTGTGATTTTTATATTGCCCTCACCTGTTACTTGCCCCAAGTGAGTTTAACCACTTAACAACCACCTGCCGACAAATAACGTCGACAAGGTGGTTGCTTAACTCTGGGAGGACGTTATATAACATCCTCCCAGAATCGCGCCCCCTGGGGCGCGCACACGGGAAACTCCGGGACCCGGCGGATCACGAATCGCGGTAAATCGCCGCTAATAGCGGCCGTTTACCACGTGATCGCTCCGTCAAATGACGGAGCGATCACTTGTAAACAGACCGGCGTCATTTGATGACGCCGGTTCCTCCCTCCCCTCTCTGTACCGATCGGTACAGTGTGAGAGGGGAGGGGGAGGGAGCGGATGGCAGCAGCAGCACTGTGGGCTGGATCTGTGACAATTGCAGTCACAGATCCATCCATCCCTGCTCAGCCATCCCTGTGCTATACCCTGCCAATACTCTGCAATACACCCTGCCAATACTCTGCAAAATACCCTGCCAATACTCTGCAATACCCTGGTGCAATACTCTGCAATACCCTGGTGCAATACTCTGCAATACCCTGGTGCAATACTCTGCAATACCCTGCGAAATACTCTGCAATACCCTGCGAAATACTCTGCAATACCCTGGTGCAATACTCTGCAATACCCTGGTGCAATACTCTGCAATACCCTGGTGCAATACTCTGCAATACCCTGGTGCAATACTCTGCAATACCCTGGTGCAATACTCTGCAATACCCTGCACAATACTCTGCAATACCCTGCAAAATACTCTGCAATACCCTGCAAAATACTCTGCAATACCCTGCAAAATACTCTGCAATACCCTGCGCAATACTCTGCAAAATACTCTGCAATACCCTGCACAATACTCTGCAATACCCGCCACAATACTCTGCAATACCCGCCACAATACTCTGCAATACCCGCCACAATACTCTGCAATACCCGCCACAATACTCTGCAATACCCTCCACAATACTCTGCAATACCCTCCACAATACTCTGCAATACCCTCCACAATACTCTGCAATACCCTCCACAATACCCTGTGCAATACCCTCCACAATACCCTGTGCAATACCCGTGCAATACCCTGCCATACACCGCAATACCCTGCCATACACCACAATACCCTGCCATAGTCCGCAATACTCCGCAATGCCCAGCAATACTCTGCAATAACCACTTTCCGCCCTCCGGCCGTCATATGACATCCTTGACTTTGTGCGGGGATATCTGAATGATGGGAGCAGCTACAGGCATCATTCAGATATTAGCTTTTTCAGCCGGCGATTCCCTACACCATAAGAACAATCATAGCGGCTGTTCCGCCGCTTGATCATTCTTACGGGAGGCGAGAGGGGATGTCCCCCCCCCCCCCCCGCCGCCCTCCGGTGTTTCTACCGACTCACCGCTACGATCAAAGCCAGGATTTTTTGTTTTTTTTTTTTGTATTTTTTTCAGGCTTCCCAGCCTAGAGGTGAGATGTGGGGTCTTATTGACACCCCCCCCCCCCATATCTCACTGTAAAGAGGACCTGTCATGCCATATTCCTATTACAAGGGATGTTTACGTTCCTTGTAATAGGTATAAAAGTGATCAAAAAAATGTTTAGGGCGGAAAAACATGTCAAACTAAAATAAATAAAGTAAAATGAAGAATAAAATATTTTTTTTTTTTTAAAGCGCCCCTGTCCCCGTGAGCTCGCATACAGAAGCGAACGCATACGTAAGTCCCGCCCACATATGAAAACGGTTTTCAAACCACACATGTGAGGTATCTCTGCGAACGTTAGAGCGAGAGCAATCATTTTGGCCCTAGACCTCCTCTGTAACTCAAAACATGTAACCAGTAAAAATATTTAAAGCGTCGCCTATGGGGATTTTTTAAGTAGCGAAGTTTGGCGCCATTCCACGAGTGTGTGCAATTTTTAAGGGCGACATGTTAGGTATCTATTTACTCGGCGTAACTTCATCTTTCACATTATGCAAAAACATTGGGCTAACTTTACTGTTTTTTTTTTTTTTTAAGCACAAAACATTTTTTTTCCGTAAAAAACGCGTTAAAAAAATTGCTGCGCAAATATCGTGCGAGATAAAAAGTTGCAACAACCACCATTATATTCTCTAAGGTCTTTGCTAAAAAAACATATATAATGTTTTGGGGTTCTATGTAATTTTCTAGCAAATAAATGATGATTTTTACATGTAGGAGAGAAATGTCAGAATTGGCCTGGGTGCTCCAGAAGGCCTGAAGGTGCTCCCTGCATGTTGGGCCTCTGTATGTGGCCACGCTGTGTAAAAGTCTCACACATGTGGTATCGCCATACTCGGGAGTAATAGCAGAATGTGTTTTGGGGTGTAATTTGTGGAATGCATATGCTGTGTGTGAGAAATAACCTGCTAATATGACAATTTTGTGAAAAAAAAAAGAGAAAAAAAAAATCTTGATTTTGCAAAGAATTGTGGGAAAAAATGACAACTTCAAAAAACTCACAATGCCTCTTTCTGAATACCTTGGAATGTCTTCTTTCCAAAAAGGGCTCATTTGGGGGGTATTTGTACTTTTCTGGCATGTTAGGGTCTCAAGAATTGAGATAGGCCGTCAGTACTTCAGGTGTGATCAATTTTCAGATATTGGCACCATAGCTTGTGGACTCTATAACTTTCACAAAGACCAAATAATATCCACCAATTTGTACTTATTTTTACCAAAGATATGTAGCAGTATAAATTTTGGCCAAAATTTATGAAGAAAAAATAGTAATTTGCAAAATTTTATAACAGAAACGAAAAAAAAAATCATTTTTTTACAAAATTTTCAGTCTTTTTTCTCTTATAGCGCAAAAAATAAAAAACCCAACAGTGATTAAATACCACCAAAAGAAAGCTCTATTTGTGTGAAAAAAAGGACAAAAATTTCATATGGGTACAGTGTTGTATGACTGAGTAATTGTCATTCAAAATGTGAGAGCACCGAAAGCTGAAAATTGGTCTGGTTATTAAGGGGGTTTAAGTGCCCAGTGGTCAAGTGGTTAAAGGAGCATCACATGCTTGAAACAATCTTATTTATCCACAATTTTGAAAGGGTGCCAAGAATTTTGACCAGCCCATTTTTGGAGTTTTGTGTGACAATATGTCCAATTTGCTTTTTTTCCTCCCTTTTTTTTGTTTTGTTCCAATACACACAAAGGGAATAAACATGTGTATATCAAAACATGTGTTACTGCAATACTTTTCTGTGAGAAATACTTGATTTTCTGGAAACATTTCTGGGGTGCCAACAATTTCGGCTATGACTGTATATACAGTGGGTACGGAAAGTATTCAGACCCCCTTAAATTTTTCACTCTTTTGTTATATTGCAGCCATTTGCTAAAATCATTTAAGTTCATTTTTTGTCCTCATTGATGTACACACAGCACCCCATATTGACAGAAAAACACAGAATTGTTGAGATTTTTGCAGATTTATTAAAAAATAAAAACTGAAATATCACTATATTTAGTATTTGCACCCTTGATCTAATACAGCCATGAGTCTTTTTGGGAAAGATACAACAAGTTTTTCACACCTGGATTTGGGGATCCTCTGCCATTCCTCCTTGCAGATCCTCTCCAGTTCTGTCGGGTTGGATGGTAAACATTGGTGGACGGCCATTTTTAGGTCTCTCCAGAGATGCTCAATTGGGTTTAAGTCAGGGCTCTGGCTGGGCCATTCAAGAAAAGTCACGGAGTTGTTGTGAAGCCACTCCTTCGTTATTTTAGCTGTGTGCTTAGGGTCATTGTCTTGTTGGAAGGTAAACCTTCGGCCCAGTCTGAGGTCCTGAGCACTCTGGAGAAGGTTTTTGTCCAGGATATCCCTGTACTTGGCCGCATTCATCTTTCCCTCGATTGCAACCAGTCGTCCTGTCCCTGCAGCTGAAAAACACCCCCACAGCATGATGCTGACACCACCATGCTTCACTGTTGGGACTGTATTGGACAGGTGATGAGTAGTGCCTGGTTTTCTCCACACATACCACTTAGAATTAAGGCCAAAAAGTTCTATATTGGTCTCCTCAGACCAGAGAATCTTATTTCTCACCATCTCGGAGTCCTTCAGGTGTTTTTAAGCAAACTCCATGCGGCTTTCATGTGTCTTGCACTGAGGAGAGGCTTCCGTCGGGCCACTCTGCCATAAAGCCCCGACTGGTGGAGGGCTGCAGTGATGGTTGACTTTCTACAACTTTCTCCCATCCCCCGACTGCATCTCTGGAGCTCAGCCACAGTGATCTTTGGGTTCTTCTTTACCTCTCTCACCAAGGCTCTTCTCCCCCGATAGCTCAGTTTGGCCGGACGGCCAGCTCTAGGAAGGGTTCTGGTCGTCCCAAAGATCTTCCATTTAAGGATTATGGAGGCCACTGTGCTCTTAGGAACCTTAAGTGCAGCAGAATTTTTTTTTGTAACCTTGGCCAGATCTGTGCCTTGCCACAATTCTGTCTCTGAGCTCTTCAGGCAGTTTCTTTGACCTCATGATTCTCATTTGCTCTGACATGCACTGTGAGCTGTAAAGTCTTATATTGACAGGTGTGTGGCTTTCCTAATCAAGTCCAATCAGTATAATCAAACACAGCTGGACTCAAATGATGGTGTAGAACCATCTCAAGGATGATCAGAAAAAATGGGCAGCACCTGAGTTAAATATATGAGTGTCACAGCAAAGGGTCTGAATACTTAGTTTTTCTTTTTTAATAAATCTGCAAAAATGTTAACAATTCTGTTTTTTTCTGTCAATATGGGGTGCTGTGTGTACATTAATGAGGAAAAAATAATGAATTTAAATGATTTTAGCAAATGGCTGCAATATAACAAAGAGTGAAAAATTTAAGGGGGGTCTGAATACTTTCCATACCCACTGTATATAGACTGCCTGTCCATGGATGGGTGAGCAGGTTATATTCTATAATTCTGTGTACCACTTCATGCATTGGCTGCATATCATTGCTGTGGTCCGCCTTTCTTCTAATGACCATGGCCTTGCTGTGTGTTTGGCACATCTGCTAGAAGCCCCCAGCAGATTTGCAAATGACAAGACCGCAATGCAGGGGAGCAATTAGGAGATGGTTGTCACCCTGCAATGAAAGCTGCAACCGTTTTGAAATGATATGAAGAGGTCAAAGCTTTCATTATATTTTAGGGATTTGGATTTAGAACCTACTTTTTGAGCCTTCATTCACACCTGAGCGATTCCTGAAGTGGGACAACACTCAAGTGGGGTCTATTCATGCCTGATCGCTGTCAATTGTCTTCTGTTGCTCGAAAAAGTATAGCATGTGGATTTTTTTTTTGAAGCCCCGAAAATGCCTCTAAAATGGTCTGCCCACACTCAAGCCTAGTGTGAATAGGGCCCAAGTGATGGAAAAATACGTGAGACCACAGCGCTGTCGCACACCCCGCTGTCGGAACGCGCGGCTTGCTTCATGTGCTGTTATTCGAGGCGACATTTACCAGTAAGGAGGTTTTGCCCTTTTTAAAGGCTGCTGGTAATAGCGGTGTTTGTTCCCGGTAATTGCTTTTCAGAATGTTGTGAAAGGAGACCCTTTTATAATTGTTTCCGCCGGCCGCATTACCCCGCATCCCGCCGCCTCTTATTGTGTCTTCTGAGTCAGCGCAGGAGACTCGAGTCACTAAATAGCTGATTGTAATTGGATTAATTGCTTTTCTCTGCCGTTTTCTGCATGGTGGGGTATAATGACAGCCTGGCTGTACAGAATTCTCTGGCACAGGCATTCAGTCTAATTCAATAACACTATTTTTATTCATAAAGGGAATTGTGAATTGTTTTTTTTTTTTGGACATGTCAAATCTGGGGTAGCACCCTCCTAGTGTAGAGTAGGGATGCACCGATACCAGTTTTTTAAAACCGAGTACGAGTGATGATACTGTTTCTCAAGTACTCACCGATACTAATTACCGATGCCTATATTTAGCCCCCAGTTCACATACGCTATATTGCCAAAAGTATTGGGATGCCTGCCTTTACACACACATCCCAGTCTTGGTCTGTAGGGTTCAATATTTGGGTTGGCCCACCTTTTGCAGCTAGAACAGCTTCAGCTCTTCTGGGAAGGCCGTCCACAAGGTTTAGGAGTGTGTCTATGGGAATGTTTGACCATTCTTCCAGAAGCGCATTTTGTGAGGTCAGGCACTAAAATTGGATGAGAAGGCCTGGCTCGCAGTCTCTTGTGTTCTATCGGGTTGAGGTCAGGACTAGGGGTGCAACGGATCAAAAAACTCACGGATCGGATCGATCCTCGGATCAGGGGTCACGGATCGGATCATTTTCGGATCGGCAAAAAAAAAAAATTACTACTATCCACGTAATTTCCCCCTCACTGTAATATCCACAATCTTCCCCCCCCTGTAATATCCACAATCTTCCCCCCCTGTAATATCCACAATCTTCTCCCCCTGTAATATCCACAATCTTCTCCCCCTGTAATATCCACAATCTTCTCCCCCTGTAATATCCACAATCTTCTCCCGCTGTAATATCCACAATCTTCTCCCCCTGTAATGGGCATCTCCCCCACTTACCTTAGTCTCTCCCGCCGGCCAGTTCAGATCCACGAGCAGCGAGGGTGAGGGGTGATGACGTCAGCACGCACAAGGCGGCCGCCGCCGCCGGGTGTACCAAGATGGACGCGGCTCCGGAGCTAGGCCGAAGCCGCGGCCTTTCCTAAGGCCGAGGCCGCGGATCGCAGTGTGTGCCGATCCGAACGGGGTGACCCGTTCGGATCATGGATCGTCACCGATCCGTTGCACCACTAGTCAGGACTCTGGGCAGGACAGTCAAGTTCCTCCACCCCAAACTCGCTCATTCATGTCTTTATGGACCTTGCTTTGTGCACTGGTGCACAGTCATGTTGGAACAAGACGGGGGCCATCCCCAAACTGTTCCCACAAAGTTGGAAGCGTGAAATTGTCCAAAATATCTTGGTATGCTGACGACTTAAGAGTTCCCTTCACTGGAACTAAGGGAGCCAAGCCCAACCCCTGAGAACCAACCCTCACCATAATCTCCTCTCCATCAAAATAATTTGGACCACTGCACAAAGCAAGGTCCATAAAGACATGGATGAGCGAGTTTGGGGTGGAGGAACTTGACTGATCTGCAGAGTCCTGACCTCAACCCAATGGAACACCTTTGGGATGAATTAGAGTGGAGACTGCGAGCCAGGCCTTCTCATCCAACATCAGTGCCTGACCTCACAAATGAGTTTCTGGAAGAATGGTTAAACATTCCCATAGACACACTCCTAAACCTTGTGGACAGCCTTCCCAGAAGAGTTGTAGCTGTTATAGCTGTAAAGGGTGGGCCAACTCCGAATGGACTACGACTGGGATGCCAATAAAGTTAATGTGCGTGTAAAGGCAGGCGTCACAATACTTTTGACAATATAGTGTGTATGCTAATTGGATGCGTTTTTGAACCGCATACGATACGCATGACGTGAGCCAAACCGGGTCCGATTTTTTCATTCTGGTTCAGGTGCAATTTCCAATGTCATACACTTTTAAAAATTTGCACCTGAACCGCTAAATGAAATTGCACTGAAACCGGCCTGCACATATGTGAACTCCGTCAGTATGCGGACTTGAAGGTATCAGTTTTCGTACAAGTACTGCTGCAAATGCTTAGTATCAGTACTATGCTAGTTGCTAGGTAAATTTAGTTGGCTCCACTGTAATCAGAGTAATAGAGGTTGATTACTTAGGGCTGCTCAGTGTTTCACGGGCTACTGCTTTGCTACTCCCAAGTATTCTAGAAACGGAGGGAGGACAGAGATAGCAGCCTTTATATTTATGGAACTCCAGCCAATCCCTGGGGAGGTGTGCCCAAAAGGTGCTGAGAGGGCCCATAAGTAGTCTGAGGCCTAATCCGCAGGGTGCAGTGTTCCTGGGTCCAGTTCTGCAGGGGTCCTGCTCCTGGGACTGAAGTCTGGGAGGAAGCCAGTGTGTAGACACTGAGGTCCCAGCTAGGTGGCCTATTTGCAAATCCTAGCCCAAGGATACAGTTGGGCCAGGAGGCAGCTCATGGGAGAGAGCCAGGAGGAAGTTGTGGGAGAGAGCCCAAACTGTTCAGAGATGGTGTGAGTCTACATCTCCCTCCACTGAGAAGAGCCTGGTGGATATCTGCAGGAGGCAACCGATGATCCTGTGGCTAAGGCCTCATTCAAACAAGACGGATTCGCTCAGCGGAGTCTGCCAGCTCAGGAGGTGATCTCTCCCTTGATCTCTGCTGAGCCGTCGGATGATAGGTCTGTCTCTGCTCACTGAGCGAGCGGAGAGGGGCCTGTCGGAGCCCTGCTGATTTATTTGGAGAGATCGGACGAAAACGGACAGGGCGAATGTATCGCCATAAGTCTGATTTTATGGCAGACAGGTGTCAGCAGAGACATCTCTGCTGACATTCGTCTCCCCATAGGAGTCAATGGATGGCCTGCTTGGATCCGCCTTAAAATCGGACAGGCGGATGCGAGTGGGCTTGCCGTGTGAAAGGGTTCTTAGTGAGTACAAGACTCCAGTGCTTCCAAGTGTGACAGTGTGTAGCTTTAAACTCCATAAATGTGTAGAATTTTAAAAATGTGGAGCAAAAATCCTTATTTCATAAGCAAACAAACAAAAAAAAGTGACAAAGGATTCCCAGAGCATTATAGGTTAGCTAAAGATATTTCTGCTGCTGATTTTGCTTTGTCGTTCGCTTTGTCTAATTAAAACTGTTCTCTCTAGTCAAGGTGGTCTTTTTGCTGTTCAGTCAGCTTGTGTATATGTAAATTTTTGTGTTTTGGGAGTTTCTCTTCCTTATCCTAAGCATGAGGTCATTAGACCACCAGCTTAAAGACAGAATGGAGCAGGGTTGAGTGGGACTCTACAGTAATAAAGCGGAGTTCCAGGCTATTTTTAGTTTATTAAAAGTCAGCAGCTACAAAAAGTATAGCTGCTGACTTTTAATAAACAGCCACTCACCTGTCCCATGGTCCAGCGATGTGGCCGTACCGAGCTCCGCTCCTCTCCGCCCCCCCCTCTCCGCAGTGCCTCCATTGGAACTGTGGGCACCCGGCCGTGACAGCTTGTGGCTTCACGGCCGGGCGCGCACTGCGCATGCGTGAGTCGCCCTGCTCTCTCGGAGTGGACAGACGATCTCCTGGGACCTGTCACCTGTCCCAGAAGATCGCCTAGAGGGAGGGGCCGCCTAGGGGTAGAAGAGGAGTCGCCTAGGCGGCCTGAAGACTGAACGAGGAAGTGGGACAAGAAGTCCCTCTCTAAAGCAAGTACCCACTCCCACCCCCCACCCCCCCCCAAAAAAAAATTACATTCCAAATGTGGCACGTAAGGGGGCGAGGAGTACTTAAAGTGGAAGTTCCATTTTTGGGAACTCGGGGGGGGGGGAAGCTTACAGTGGGGTTTCCATTTGGTTTAAATGCCCATTTTGTGTAGGGGATCGGAATAAGGTGAAATAATTAGAGGCTTCTTCCTTCTCTTAAGACTGTTCCCCAATGTCCAGTTGGTTGCAGCTCTCTGATGCCATCACGTACAATGCAGGTCCAGTTGTCCTCCATTGTTTGTGAAAATACTGAGGGCTCACTCCTATCCTGGCAGCATCAGAAAGGGCCCGTGCCAGGGGAGCAAGGAATAAGTTAGGCAATTCACCTTCATCCCCCCTAGACTAGCCTTCTCAACATTTTTACTCCTAGAGGAACCTTGAAACAATTTTCAGGTTGCAGGGAATCCCTGGTTAGGTTAGTATGTTAGAAGGTCATTTAAAAAAATTCCCCTTACGTTGGTGGTGGGAAGAAGGCAACCTTTAATGTTTCTTTGGCACAGGTCAGGCTGCATTTCATGGGCACAGGTCATGCTGCATTTCATGGGCACTGGTAAATATTTTAGTGCACCATTTGGTTCAGAATATTTTTTTTTTCTTGTTTTCCTCCTCCAAAACCTAGGTGCGTCTTATGGTCAGGTGCGTCTTATGGAGCGAAAAATACGGTAGTTTAACTTTGGGTTGAAACTGAACAAAACCGAAACAATCAATTTTTCCGTAATGTTTGGTGTCGTGTCTGACTATATTTAAGCCAGTTGTATTTTGTGAATCTTTCACTTGTGCAATTTTTTCCCCTGATAAGTTCTCCATTGAAATCAATAAAGGCACATCTTTGCATGTTTTCAATGTGCATTGAATTGCGTGTCAACCCACGTCCTAATGCACATTAGTGCAAATTGACGACGTGCGTCATGGTGTATTACGTGCTTTTAATTCCAAGGGAAAGCATATCAAGCGAAGGTGTGAATCCAGCCTAGGCTATGTACCTTGGGATCCTGCTAGTAAGGCCTCCTTCTCACGACTGTTTAGCCTCATACATACACACATTTGATGATTGTCCAGAGAGCCTGGCTTGGGTAAGCCTGCTTGTCTGCCACTCCAGAGAACACTGTTTGGTAGACGCAGCCTTTTTTTTCCCCCAGCCTGGTGATGCCGGGCGGCTCCCTGAACGGCGGCGTGTGCTGAGCCGCTTATCCTATTAAAGGACGTGATTAGACGCCAGACGTCTGTCCACAGGGATGACCAGACCTGCTAAATTCCTATTTTCCGCCTTCTATTGATCACGCAGCTGCATTTGTGGCTTTTCATTCTGCTGAAAACATTTTATTTTTAGGTGCTATAAAAAACACGTAGCCTGTAACATGATGTTCCTTTCGCTGTGCTCGCAGTCGATGGTTGGAAGTACTCCCTGCTGTAAGGCTTAAAGCACCACAAGAGACCAATATGTCTTTATCCTGAAATTGTTATAGGAAATGAAGTACGTGAGCAATAAAAGAAAAAGACAGCTGTAACATATTTTAGTTTTTTTTGGGTTTAACGGTTTAGATCCAGTTTTTCAGCCCTGCCAAATAGAATGAACATCATTTTATTTTTTTAATCGTGCGGTACTGAGTTTTTATAAACCCTGGATTATAAGCTCCTACCTTCAGGTGATTGGACACTTGCATTGCTTTTGAGGACGTGGGCGCCTCCCCTATAACCCTACCCCACTCTGAGTCCTCCGTTTTTTTTGCTAGTTTCCTAACCCGATGGACCTTATCTCCTCTATGGAGGAATCACTCTTAACTAGTTTATGTAGCACCCCTCTGACACCCCAAAGGCAGGATCTCTCCTCCAGAGGCAGGGGTGGTCTAGGATTTCACCCAGGGCCGAGTCCATGGCTAAAAATGGGGGTGGGGAACCAAGAAAGGATGTTGGGCACCAGTCACTTTTTTATTTTTAATTTTTTTACGTTTTTTTTTCTTCTTTTTTTTTATTGCAGAACGGTTAAGAAGGTGAGGGTTAGGGGTCCCAGATACTGTAGCAGATAACTTAGACTTTCCAGACCAGTCCAGCTTGACAGTGTCAAAATTTCAGTGCATCCTCCGAGTGAGTCACCAGGCTCTTTGAGAGACCAGCCTTTTTTTCCTGGCTCTCTCCAGCAAGGTGCCTCCCCTGGGTCTCTTCCTTGGCACAGTTTCCTCCTGAAGCAGGACAGCTTTAGGACCTAAACAGGCTATTGGGCCCAACAGCAGAGCTCCATCCAGCAGCATCTCCCTAGGCCTCAGCTAAGGGAAATAGAGAGAGGACATGGCCTGTCCCAAATATTTATATCCTCCACCAGCATGCACCAGTGGCCTTAACCACCTACTAGAGTGGCTGAAGAACATATAAATCTTCATAACTTAGTTTTGTTTGTGAAATCTCATACTATGTCCAGGGATATCGGTGTCATCTACTGGTGAGTGAGAAATCACAAGCCAACTTAAGCTTAGGAAACAACCCAGGTGAAAAACTATACAATCAGTCTGAACTAACTACAGCCCACCCAAAAACTAAGTTGACATTGTAGCCCCTGTTTAAAACAAGGGGGCTACATTTATTTTTATCTTCAGATTTTTCACTCAATGCTTCTGGACTAGACTCCACACTTCTAAATAGCACATCAGAAACCGTTTATGCAGATCCATGCTACTGTGATAAAACCTTGGGAGCTGTGCCCAGACCTCGAACCATGGGGACAGCTTGTAATTTTGGTTTGGGCACTGGATCCTGCATTGGTACTCACTTCAGCACTTTGTGCAGCACATGTAGTCAACTGCAGGGTGCTATAATTGTCCAGGGCCATGGTCCATCCCTAGGGAAACCAGTCCCCGAAGACTGCTGCAAGGGTATGCCCACCATGATGGGAAAAGCTTGGACCCTATATACCGCTGCTGTAAGAGAAAGGGACTATGTTTAAAATGTCCTACTTGGTGTTAATTTCTCAAACCTGCCATTAAAACTCAACCACTCAGAGCTTAGACTCGGGAAGATGACCAGGTGTTTTAAGGTCTTATAAGTGACTCGGGCGGTTCCTCTAGCCTTTTTGCCACAAGGACTTCGCTATAAGATGGTCAGTCTACATCTGGGTTGCAGCGTTTTTCTTCCACACGCCCTTACCCTATATTCTGCACCCTACCCCATGAGTATCCTGCAGGGAATCCCCCCTCAACCATAGCTATGACAGAAACCAGGCGATAGGGCGGCACGGCTAAAGCTCAGGCGAACATTCTCTCTGCCGAAGACCTTAGTCTTAAGGTTTCCCTTGCACTGGAGCAGTACCCAATTTTTAGCAGTGGTCTTTGCATCCAACTTTTCTGCAATTGTCACAATTTCTTGGGCATCAGCTTTAATGGCATCCATCTCTGTCCAAGGCTCAAACACCAGGCACCTTCTCGGGCTCCACCGTCTCTACCGGAGTCAGATCCCAATATGCCCGGCCTAGAAGAGGTGGACATAGAAGTGAATGAAGAGGACTTGTGGCAGTGTTAGAGGAGGCTGTGGAAAATTTCACCCCCCCCCCCCCCCCCAGACTCCTGTACACCTAAAGTTGCAGCTTCAACTAATATGCTTGCAAATGTGGATATGCTAATTTCTGCAGTGTTCAAAAGCCTTGGCATTGTTGCACTTGATTCTCCATCTGGCCAAGCCCCTTTGTGTACGAAGAGACCTGCTAAATCTAAAAATACCTTTTCGTGAACTAATAGATTTGTTTAACCCTTTCGCTATACGAGCCATTTTTGCACACGTTTGGAAAAATCACTTTTTAGGCCTGAAGATTACATAGTCAGGTCGAAAAAAGACACAAGTCCATCTAGTTCAATAAAAATAAATAAATAAAAAATCATACAATCCTTCACCCACAGCTGATCCAGAGGAAGGTGAAAAACCCCAGCAGAGCATGATCCAATTTGCTCCAGCAGGAAACAAATTCCTTTCAATTGCCTCTCGGGGGATCAGGATTTTCCCCGGATCAACTTTACCTATAAATGTCAGTACCCAGTTATATTATGTACATTAAGGAAAAAATCCAGGCCTTTTTTAAAGCAGTCTACTGGGCTGGCCAGAACCACCTCTGGAGGGAGTCTATTCCACATTTTCACAGCTCTTAGGCCTCGTACACACGACCGAGTTTCTCGGCAAGAACCAGCAAGAAACTTGCTGGCAGAGATGTCTTGCCGAGAAATTTGTTCGTGTGTATGGTTTCTCGTCAAGAAAACCGACAAGTAATCTCGACGAGAAAATAGAGAACCTGCTCTCTATTTTCTCGTCGAGATTCTCGTCAGCCTGTTTCTCGACGAGAAAAGTGAGTGTGTGTGCACTTACCTGTCCTCCGGGAAGCCCGCGCATGTTCGAAATTAATTCGACGCATGCGCGGTAGCTTCCTAGGCATAGGTAGGGTATACCAAGATGGCGGCGACGGCATCGAATGTGACGAGCGCATGCTCGTCGCAGTCGATGACGTCACCGCGTACGCTCCATTCAAAGAACCGCGGGTTCTTTGAATCGAGCGTCTGTACACTCGGCCGGGACAAGTTTCTTGTCCAAGGATCTCGTCGAAAAAAACGACGTGTTTTTTTCGACGAGAAACTCGGCCGTGTGTGAGAGGCTTGACTGTGAAGAAACCTTTCCGTATTTGGAGATTCTATATTTTTTTCCTCTAGACCTAAAGAGTGCCCCCTTGTCGTCTATGATGACCTTTAAAATGAATAACTGAACACCCAAGTTCACTATATGGACCCCTTATGTATTATTATTATTATTTTTTTACATGTTGCTCTTATCCCTCCTTAATCTCATTTTTAAGAGGGAATAAATTCAGTTCTGCTAATCATTCCTCATAGCTGAGCTCCTCCTGCCTCTTATCAATTTGGTTGCCCTTCTCTGCACTTTCTCCAGTTCCCCGATTATCCTTTGAGAACTGGTGTCCAAAATTGAACTGCATATTCTAGATGAGGTCCTACTAATGATTTGTACAGGGGCAAAATTTATGTCTCCTTTTTTTCTTTTCTTTTTTCCATACCTCTCTTAATACAAGAAGAGAATTTGCTTGCTTTGGCATTGCATGCTATTATTAAGCTTGTGATGTACCAAAACCCCCAGATCCTTCTCCACTATGGATTCCCACAGTTGTACTCCCTCTAGTATGTATGATGCATTCATATTCTTCGCCCCCAAGTGCATAGCTTTACATTTATTAACATTAAGGCCCCATGTACACGGGACGCTGTTAAACTCGCGTTCAGAGGCAGTTGGACACTTTTTTCAACTGCCCCTGAACTCATTCAATGTTATTCTATGTGACCGTACACACTGTCTCGTTTATTGCCATTTATATGGAGTTGCGTTTAACCTCGTTTTTCTGAAAGCAAAAAAATGAGTTCAGACGCAAAAATTTCCAAGTTTCAGACGCTAAACGTGGTACCGGCGTTTTGCCGCGATTTCGTTTATAAGCGTTTTTAAAGGTGACCTATTTTTTTTTTTTTTTTTTTTTTTTTTTTTTTACATTAGAAATCTCAAAAATGATGGCAAATTATGGAAAACCATTAAAAAATAACTAAAAAAAACTGTAATTGCATTGTGGACAATCCACAACTTGTGGCAGGTGACGTGACAAGTGGACAATCCACAACTTGTGGGTAGTGATGTGGCAGGTGACGTGGCAAGTGGACAATTCACAACTTGTGGCCTGGTGACGTGGCCAGGTGGACAATCCACAACATGTGGCAGGTGACGTGGCCAGGTGGACAATCCACAACATGTGGCAGGTGACGTGGCCAGGTGGACAATCCACAACATGTGGCAGGTGACGTGGCCAGGTGGACAATCCACAACTTGTGGTAGGTAACGTGGCCAGGTGGACAATCCACAACTTGTGGCAGGTGACGTGGCCTGGTGACGTGGCCAGGTGGACAATCCACAACATGTGGCAGGTGACGTGGCCAGGTGGACAATCCACAACATGTGGCAGGTGACGTGGCCAGGTGGACAATCCACAACTTGTGGTAGGTAACGTGGCCAGGTGGACAATCCACAACTTGTGGCAGGTGACGTGGCCTGGTGACGTGGCCAGGTGGACAATCCACAACATGTGGCAGGTGACGTGGCCAGGTGGACAATCCACAACATGTGGCAGGTGACGTGGCCAGGTGGACAATCCACAACTTGTGGCAAGTGCCAGGCTAAATACAACTACACTGCTGCTCTCTCAGCTGCTGCTACTCCCTCTGGTCTCACAAAATGGCTGAAATTGTTAAATACTGTTTTTTTGAGCTTAGGGAGGGTCTTATGATGTTTCTTAACTAAACGCTTATAGACGCAAATGCGGTAAAACGCAGCAATCGCGGCAAAACAGGCGCTTCTAAACGGCGGTTTCAGCTTTTAAAAAAATTTGTTCAGCAGAGTTTGCACCAGCGTCCCGTGTACATGGGGGCCCCCCCGTGAGTATCCTCAGGGGATCCCCCTCACCCTTAGCTATGACCGAAACTAGGCGATAGGGAGTCACGGCCAAAGCTCAGGCAAACGTTCACTCTGCCGAAGACCTCAGAGTCATAAAGTTTCCCCCTGCACTGGAGGACGTTATACCACTGCATAGCTTGGTGTCATCTGCAAAGACTGAAATGTTACTTTTGATCCCAGACCCAATATCATTTATAAAGATATTAAAAAGTAAGGGTCCCAGCACTGAACCTTGGGGTACACCACTGATAACCTTGGACCATTCAGAGTAAGAATCATTAACCACGACTCTCTGAATTCTGTCTTTTAGCCAGTTTTCTATCCATTTACAAACTGATATTTCCAATCCTGTAGACTTTACCTTACACATGAGCCGTGTGTGCGGAACTGTGTCAAATGCTTTTGCAAAATCCAAGTATACCACGTCCACTGCCACCCCTCTGTCCAAGGTCTTACTTACCTCTTCATAAAAAGAAATCAGGTTTGTTTGACAACTTCTGTCTTTCATGAATCCATGCTGTCTGTTGCCTAAAATATTTTTTTCCAGCAAGAACTCGTCTATGTGGTCTTTTGTTAAACTCTAAAAATATCTTCCCGACTATAGAAGTTAAACTAACAGGTCTATAGTTCCTTAATAAAGACTTTAAATTACATAAAACCCCCCAAAATTATATTTTTTGAGACACCCTGGAGAATAAAATGGAGGCAGTTCCAGTTTGTGTCACTCTAAATTACCTCAAAGGTTTTTCTTTTAACCCAATATGTTAAGCACTTTTTTGGTAAGATCTAAAATATGAGGTTAAGTTAATAGATGACCACAATGTCAAACCTTAAAATGGCGACAAACATCAGTACACTATATTTTCTGTAGGAAACCTATAGGTTGTTCGTTTTGGCCCCTTTCACACAGGCTGTCCGATCAGATCCACCTGTTAGTTTTTCAGGGGGACCTGCTCGGAACCCCCAGTCTCCTCTATGGTGGTCCTATTCCACACCCGTTCATCAGATGGAAACGGACAGGAGGTCTGTTTCCACTCCATTGCCTCATAGAGGACAGCGGGACTGTGTCTGTGTCCGCTCTGCATAGCAGAGTGGTCTGTCGATGTAATTTGCCTGCTCAGCGCTCATTGGCGGAGAGAATAATGGAGAAGAGCAGACGTGTGTGTTTGGCTCCCTCCCCTTTACCCGGAAGGACCTGCTATGCTGGTCCCAGGCCCACAGGTAGACATGCTGAGCCTGGAATACATGGCGGGGGGCTTTGGGTGCCCATTACCTGGGTGTGGGAAAGCAATCCGGCGTCGCTGGAGGTGCCGGACCACTTTCATTCTGACAAACGGAAGTTGGCTTTTTAGATATACACACACTCCCGATGGCTGCAGCCATCGAGAGTGTGTGTAAACCCCACCCCCACTGTCCGGACCTGGCAGCGAAAGGGTTAAACATCTCATTGTACCAATTTTGAAGATGTTACCGTAAAAGGCCGACCCGAATATAAGCCGAGGCACCTAATTTTTTTCACAAAAAACTGGGAAAACATATTGACTCGAGTATAAGCCTAGGGTGTCCATCTGCATGCCTCACTGTGCCCATGCCTCACTGTGCCCAGTCTCCCTACCTGATCTCCGGCGCTGTGTGACTAGACTGACGTTTAACATCGGCGTCTATGGAAGGGGTGCCTGGATTTGCAAAATTGGTGCTCCCCGGCCGTAGGTCCCTCGGACAATAAACTTTGCACACTTATAGAGGAAGAGTGGGGCTACATGTGTGCCAGGTTTGGGGTTCAGGGGACCTAAGGCTGTCCGGGATCAGGTGCACAAAGTTGAAGATGGACACAGACTCGAGTATAAGCCGAGGGGGGGGGGGGCATTTTCAGCACAAAAGTGCTAAAAAACTCGGCTAATACTCGAGTATATACGGTACTTCATTTAAATATTCTGCAGATAGGAAGTTGGAGATGCTCTTAAGAGCCCTTTTTTCATGTGCAGGCCGAGCTCCGCAACCACACAGTCACACAGCAGCTAACTGGTCTAGGGAAATTAACAGCCAACACGATCCTGTATTCCGGGACCGTGCATTTACTGAGCAATTACAGCAATTACCTTCTGCCTGCTTGGAGTGTATGCCCTAGAGCAAGTAATGAAGCACATTTACAAAATGGTTCTAATCTCCATTCACGTATGCAGAATCTTGTGGCTAAAAAGCTGAAGCTGCCTGTAAAAGACGCCTCGTGTGTATGTCCTTCAAGGAGAATGCCTCTTGTGGGACCTTGACAAATGGATCAAATGTCACAGGAGGATAGATTCTACTTTTTACAGCAGAAAATTCCAAAAACCAACCACCTCTGAAGCCTCTACCTTTTCAAAAGGCAGGGCACCTAATCGCTCTATCCAGACTTCAACTTCAAAATCGAAATTTATCTCTTCTAGACATGACCTACTAAGCCCACCAAGTCTTCCCCAAAGCCCTATTCCTAATAAGGGGGGGAGGCTTCGCGTCTAAGAACCTACCCCCTCACCACTTTCTTCTCTCAATCAAATTTGGAGAATGCCCTAAAGACCCCTACAAGACAGGTTTTATATGATTCTATTCAACCCTGGTTCACAGTACCAAAGCCCAATGGGGATATTTGTCCTATTACAATCTGCAAGGTCAATTATTGCCATTCTGAGACGAAGGGAATACCCGCCGCCCATAGACATCCAAGATGTCTATCTGCATATTTATTCTGATATTTACCTCCTCTGCGCTTTCCAGGGGAAGCCAATAATTTCCCGCCTTTTGGCCAATCTTCTGCACCCAGAGCATTTACAAAGGTTGTAGCCACTCTTGCCCTTCTAAGAATGTGGGCTATCCAGGTCACAGGTTATGCAGATTACCTTCTGCTGATGGACTCATTGCTTGTTACAAAACTAAGAACTTGCAACGTGAAGTAGGGGTTTAGGGGAGATGCCCAGGTGGCGTGTCCTTAAAAACTTTGGCAGCATCCAATCACCTGGTGGTATGAGCCTATAACCCAGGGTCTTTGAAGACTTGGCCTGTATTATCCTGTACTGTACTCCAACATATAGAAGTTACAGGCAAGTCAAAATTCCTTTTTCGATAATAAACGATAACCAATAGGTACCGTATATGCTCGAGTATAAACCGAGTTTTTCAGCGCATTTTTTTGTGTGTTGAAAATGCCCCACTCGGCTTATACTCAAGTCTGTGTCCATCTTCATCTTTGTGCGCCTGATCCCGGCCAGCTGTAGGTCCCCTAGACCCCAAACTTGGCAGACATGTAGCCCCACTCTTCCTCTACAAGTGTGCAAAGTTTGTTGTCCAGGAGACCTACGGCCGGAGAGCACCGATTTTTCAAATTCGGGCACCCCTTCCATAGACTCCCATGTTAAAGGGTAATTTCTCTGGTGATTTTTGGGACCCGGTACTGGTCGCCCCTAGGTCCCCTGGACCCCAGACTTGGCACACATGTAGCCCCACTCTTCCTCTACAAGTGTGCAAAGTTTTTTGTCCAGGGGACCTACGGCCGGGGAGCACCGATTTTTTTCAAAGCCGGGCACCCCTTCTATAGACTCCTATGTTAAAGGTCAGTCTAGTCACACAGTGCAGGAGATCAGGTAGGGAGATTGGGCACAGTGACACTGAGGCATGGGCACACTGAGGCATGGGCACAGTAAGGCACAGTGAGACATGGACACAGTGAGGCACAGTGAGGCATGCAGATGGACACCCTAGGCTTATACTCAAGTCAATAAGTTTTCCCAGTTTTTTTTGTGGTAAAATTAGGTGCCTCGGCTTATATTCAGGTCGGCTTATACTCGAGTATATATGGTACTTTTTTTTTAAAAGACCCCATTATGTATTTGTTTGGACTGATTAGCTCCTGAATTTCTCTTGTATGTGCTCTGCAGTATGTCAGTATTGGACGGTATTCTTGTTATATAACGCTGACTCATCTGTAGCAGTCCAGGCTGGAGATCGCTCTTCAGTCTCTTGTGTTGGAATAGTTGGCTACGTGTCAGTCCATTAATGGAGATCATCTGGAGCTCGTTGTACACATGTTGGCGGGTCTTTGGCAGAAGATGACAGCGGGAGGTTTTCAGAAGCACATGATGGGAAAATGTTTCTTCTGGAATCTGATGTATGGACAGGATCAGCCATGATGGACATAACTTACTATCCCTTGTATACCATGGAGGGCTATCCCTTGTATACCATGGAGGGCTATCCCTTGTATACCATGGAGGGCTATCCCTTGTATACCATGGAGGGCTATCCCTTGTATACCATGGAGGGCTATCCCTTGTATACCATGGAGGGCTATCCCTTGTATACCATGGAGGGCTATCCCTTGTATACCATGGAGGGCTATCCCTTGTATACCATGGAGGGCTATCCCTTGTATACCATGGAGGGCTATCCCTTGTATACCATGGAGGGCTATCCCTTGTATACCATGGAGGGCTATGCCTTGTATACCATGGAGGGCTATGCCTTGTATACCATGGAGGGCTATGCCTTGTATACCATGGAGGGCTATGCCTTGTATACCATGGAGGGCTATCCCTTGTATACCATGGAGGGCTATCCCTTGTATACCATGGAGGGCTATCCCTTGTATACCATGGAGGGCTATCCCTTGTATACCATGGAGGGCTATCCCTTGTATACCATGGAGGGCTATCCCTTGTATACCATGGAGGGCTATTTATTAACCCAAACCTGTCCTAAATCTGGGCCTTTTAAACTGAACATATAATAAGAAAATGCATCTTTTGCCAAAACAAAAACAGATGGCAAGCAAGACCTACTGCATTTCATAGAAGAAAAAAAAAACATTGTTTTATTTAGCATGAAGAGCAGTAAAGAAGACTCATTGGGGTTATTTTTTTTTTTTTTTCATTCGTTTTTTTCTTCTCTCCAGAGATATTTGATCCATGGGTCTCAAATTGTCTCCTATATTTCAATTGATCATTCCTGATGGCAGAGAGTTTTTAGTTTACCATTAACCAGGAAAGTTTAGTATTGACTAGTACAAATTGAATGGACAAGGTTTTCCAGGACCCAGCAATTGCAATCCTAGCGGCAGGAAAAAAAATGAAAGATATCAGTTTTTTTGGTAACCCCCTTCTTCTATTGGCTGGTTTAGGGCCGGTTCACACCAGGATCGCACTGGAACCCACGTGTGGTGAGATTTTGCAGTCCATTAATTTTTTTTTTATTTTATTTTTCTGTAAGTAATAAAGTAATAAAAGACACTTGTACAGGTGAAAAGATAAGTACACTGGTACAAAAGTTCAAAAAAAAAACTAGTAAGTAGAAAAAGGGGGGGGGAGGGGGAGGGAGCTCCATAGACTATAGCGTGCTGTTCATTCCAAAACATGTATGGTCCTGAGAAGAAACAGCCCCGGAGGGCCCTCCGGTATGTAAAGACTGAGCAAAGTCAGTAAGAATTACAGCCCCTTAGGGATAGGTTCAACGTATGAGAAGGAGAGTAGGTCCAGAGCCGCTTGATCGGCTGTCGAGAGGGTTGTGGTGATGAAGGATTCCCATCTGTGGTAGAAGTGGGCTCTAGATCTGGGTTCTTTGAAGTCCGTAAGAAGTCTTTCTTCATAAAAGAGGTGGAGGCAGTCCTTTTCGAGTTGGGTGAGAGAAGGGCCTTGGGGAGAGATCCAGTGCCTGAGAATGAGTCTCCTGGCAACAAGCAAACATAGCAGGATCCAGTCTTTAGAGGAGGGGCATTTGGTAGTCCCGGAAGGGCTCGAGGCAGCCGGAGACATAGACCAGGGCAGCAACAGAGGGTCCCAATATCCAAATATGAGAAGCAAAGGGTCTTTGGGGATTTTCAACAAAGTGGTTTTGAATATATAAGAAAGGACTTGATCCCAGAATGAGGAGATGAAGGAGCAGGACCAGAAGCGGTGGGAGAGAGAGGGTCTGGGTACCTTGCATAAAGGACAGGAGGCGCCATCTTTATTGGAGTTGGGAGAGAGAAATGGGATGTAAGCCCGGTGTGCTATCTTGAGTTGAGTTTCTCTCCAGATTTCGTTGGGTGTCAGTCGAAGGGTCTTTCGCCAACCAGATAGGATTTTTTCGGTTATGTCCGGATCTGGGAAATCCCTAGCCCAGTTAGCCATAGAGGAGGTGGATAAGGACGGGGAAGATTCTTGCAGGAGAGGTTTGTAGATGTCCGAGATTTTATAACGTCCACTGTGTAGTAGACGTTCAGCAAAGCTGTTTTCGAATCTCCGGTGAGTGTCTTTACAAGTGTTAGATAGGAAGCTAATACATTGGCTGTAATGAAATACGTGAGATGGGGGGAGAGAAAATGCCAAGGATATTGAGGAGAAGGGAAATGGTTTTCCAGTGGTGCCATCGCACAATGAGGAGAAGTTTGACAGACCTTGATTCCGCCAGACCGAAAAGGCTTTATAATGGAGACCAGGGATGAAATTAGGATTGCCTTGGATTGGCAGATGTGGAGAGATAAAGGGAGATAGCTTGAGTGTTTTTCTGATTTCTCTCCACGCTATAGCTGTATCCCTGAGCAGGAGATTGTGTTGAAAAGAGGGGGGAACCGTTTTCCATCTGCAGTGTAGAAGGGCCACCAGAGAGTGCGGGTGGGCCATTTCGGATTCCAAGACGTAATTAGAGTATTGGGATGATTGAGCTATCCAATCTAAGCTAGTTCTGAACAGACATGCTAAATTATACAATCTAATATGAGGTAGACCGATGCCCCCGTCACTCCTAGGAAGGTGTAGTTTTTTAGAGGCTATCCGAGGTCTTTTGCCATGCCAGATGAACTGTGAAATTTTGGTGTTAAGGAGTTTGATATCTTTATGCTTCAAAAGTAGAGGAATGGTTTGCAAAGGGTAAAGCAGTCTGGCAAAGCTAACCATTTTGACAAGGTGACACCTCCCTAGGAGCGAGAGGGGAAGATCCATCCAGTTTGACAGTTCTTGATAGAGTTTTGTAAAGAGGGGAGGATAATTGAGATGATAGATGGAGGAGGGTAGTTTCCCAATCTGTATACCTAGATAGGTGATGTGTGAAGGTGCAACCTTAAACAGAGAGTGTTGCGTCCAAGGGCGTGTGGAGTGTGTCCCGATGGGGAGAATTTCGCTCTTGGAATAATTTATCCGGAAGCCGGAGCACCGTCGAAATTCATCGAAGGTGGTTTTAATGGTTAAAATGTCGTCACTGGGGTTACCCATGAATATGAGGACGTCGTCAGCGAAAAGTGAAGTGCGAAGTTCCGTTTTGCCTATTTTGATGCCTCGTAAAGGGGCTATCTCGGAAAGGTATCTAGATAAAGGTTCTAAGGCTAAATTGAACAGGAGGGGGGAGAGAGGGCAACCCTGTCTGGTTCCTTTATGGAGGCGGAAATCCTCTGAGAGGATTCCGGCGGCAACAAGTCTAGCGGAGGGCGCTGTATACATGGCATTGATAAGGTGGCAGAAGGGGCCTGAGAATCCCATTTTAGACAAAGTAAGGGAAAGCCAGTCGAAACTTACATTGTCAAAGGCTTTTTCAGCGTCTAACGTTATGATGGCATAATCTCCCTTTGGGTTTTGTTTGGCTCGTTCAAGGGCCAAGAGAACCTTTCGAATGTTCAGGGTGGCTGTCCGCCCTTTCACGAATCCTGACTGGGCCGGGTGAATGAGATCCGGGAGGGTGACCGCTAGTCTGGAAGCCACAATCTTCGAGAGAATTTTGACATCCAGGTTGAGTAATGAAATAGGCCTATATGAGCCCGGTTCCAGAGGATCCTTGCCCTTTTTTGAAAGAAGTTTAATGATGGCCTGGTTGCCTGTCGGTAGATAGGGACCGCCCTCCCAGATGTTGGAATAGACCGAGTGGAGCATGGGTGCAGTGACATTTTGGAGGGTCTTGTAAAATTCACTTGTAAATCCGTCTGGGCCGGGGGCTTTAGAGGGGCGGAGAGCATGTATAGTGCCTTCTATTTCAGCGAGGGAGATAGGGGCATTCAGGGATTCTAGATGGGCACTGGATATACTGGGTAGATTCATTTTTTCAAGAAAGGCTTGGGCTATTTTATGGTCAATGGGATCGGGTGCATAAAGGGCTGTGTAATATTCGAGCATGGTTTTATTTATATGAAGTGGCGTAGAATGTGTAGTTCCCGTGCGGTCCCGCAGTGAGGTGATGTGCGTCGGGCGGTAGGCGCCCTTGCAGAGTCTGGATAGCAGTTTGCCTGCTTTATTCCCATATTTATGAAGGGAGGCATCCAGATGAGATTTTTTTGTGAGTTCCAGGGTGTCCGCCCAGGTGTCGAAAGCATTTTTAGCCGCAGACCACTCCGCCTTGTTAGCCGGAGAAGTCGAGGTGGCCAGAATGCGTTGTGCGAGGTGGAGTCTGTCGCTGGCCAATTTGAATTTCGAAAGCGCGTTTCTTTTAAAGGAAGAGGCATATGAAATGATCCGGCCCCTCAAGTATGCTTTTCCAGCATCCCAGAGAAGGTTCGGGTCCCCTGCATGTGGGGCATTCGCGGAGGAGAACTCCGCCCAAGCTCTTTCCATGTATGCGCGAAAATCAGCATTATTGTGGAGGAAGGATGGGAAGCGCCAGATATTAGGGTGGGGGGGAAGATCTAGTTTGTCTAGGGTAAGGAGTATTGGGGCATGGTCTGAAATGGCTATGTCTCCGATCTCTGCGTCTGAGACAAGGGGAATGATATTATCGGTCCCAAAAAAATAGTCGATCCTGGTAAGGATCCCGTGAGGATTGGAGTAGAAGGTGAATTCTCTATTCACCGGGTGTGTTAAGCGCCAGATGTCTGTGAGATGGAGGGAGTCCATGGTTGAGGCAAATAGGGTGGGAGTTGGTGTAGCAGGTGCTGGAGTGGATCGTTTTGGGGAGGACCTATCTTCTGGGGGATGCATGAGATCATTAAAATCTCCCCCAACTAGATGAGGTAAGTGAGAAGTGTTGAGGAGCCAAGTGGAGAGCTGAGAGTAAAATGACTTTGTGGGACTATTGGGGGCGTATACATTGGAAATTACTAGTTCTTTTGTGCCAATTTTAACCCTGGAGGAGATGAAGCGTCCCTGGTCGTCTGTGTGTGTGGATAGAATAGTGTAAGGGAGGTTTTTGTTGAAAAGAAGGAGGACACCGGCCTTCCGTCCAACCGATTCTGACCCCAAGACCGCTCCAACCCAAAGTCTCTGCATACGACTGAAGTCAGATGCCGAAAGATGGGATTCCTGAATTAGTGCTATGTCTGCTTTTAGCCTTTTGAGATGGCGAAGGATCTTCATTCGCTTGTTAGAACGGAGACCCCTCACATTCCAAGAGATTACCTTAAGATAGTGCGGATGATAGGGTGTAAAAGTGGCGATTTAGTAGCTAAAGGATTATAGGCTGGGATCAAGAGGTATAGTTTATGCACATTAGTGATGTGAGCGTTCGTGTAAGGAGCCCTCGGGTAAGGAATGTATGTCGGAGTGTGAAGTGAGGAGAGGAGTGATGAGGGGGGGTAAAAGATAAGAAAACAAGGTAGAACAAAACAACAAGTTAAAGTAAACATCTTAAAGAACTTCGCTTTTTTCCGCATGAGTTCGCTGCGCATGGTGGCTCACCAAACATGACCCTTCATGAAAAAGGAATGTCAGTTATGCTGCCTAAGCGCCCCAGGGACCTCGAAAAAGTGCGAGGGACCCCCGGATTGTAGTCATGGCTGGGAGCCTGAAAAGCCACACAGCGGAGTCAAGTGGGGAGAATTTCAATGCAAATGACCGCATGTAAAGTGCGACCTGTACGTATGCGCGCACGCATTACCATCCTGGTGGGGGGGAACAAGAGGGGCGTATCATACGAAACAATGTAATAAGTAAATAAAATAGACTGGAGCGACACACATATTCAAAGCCTTTGTGTGGAAGATCATACGACCTGTGATGGCGAGTAAGGAAGTCCATGGCGGTGTATGGAAGTTCGTCAACGGGAGTATTGGTAACGCTGATCCGGAGCAGAATGCTTGAAGCGTTTTGGAGAGTCCTTGCGAGGGCTTCTCTGTTCCAAGGCTCGGGGGCTGGAATTAGACTTGGAAGGCGTATGAGGGTTTGCATCACCCCTCAGGGAGCGGAGAAAAGATTCTGCTTCCACAGGATCCTGGAAAGAAAGTTGTTCCCCTTTAGGTGATTTGAGGCGAAGAGTTGCAGGGAATGCCAGGGTAAATTTTATGTGTTGCTTGAAGAGCTCAGAGCATATTGGTTGAAAAGCTTTTCTTTTCTTGGTGACTTCAATCGAGTAGTCTGCAAAAATTTTGATTTTAACCCCGTCTATTTGGAGAGATGGGGACTGTCTGAACGTCTGTAGAATCAGAGATTTTTCGGCATAGTTGAGGTACTTGGCAATAATGGGACGTGGTGTTTTGCGTTCGGAGTTGAAGGACCCCATTCTGTGTGCGCGTTCCACAGTGAACAGGCCTGCGAGGCCCAAGGCCTCAGGGATGCGTTTTGAGCAGAATTCTGCCGTAGCTGCCGAGGGTAGCGACTCGGGGACGCCTACAAATCGCAGGTTACTCCTTCTGGACCTATTTTCCAAATCTTCCAATTTTTGAATGATGTATTGGTTCGTTTTATCTTGCGACTGTTCTGTGGCCTGCGCCTGAGAGTTCATCTTCGACCTCAGAGATGCGGTGTTCCATCTCATTGAGTCTGGTGGTGTGCTCAGTTATTTGGGCTTTAATTTGTATCATGCCTGCATTGACTGCCTTTTCCACCGAGGCAGATATCATGGGGGAGAGAAGAGCTGCTACAGCAGCAGCAATTCGGTGCGTGCTATCCCCAGCATCCCCAGGGGGAGGGGAGCTGCAGATGTCCCCTGGTGTGGCTGGCTGGGTAGGCAACATAGAGGGACCCCCAGAAGTATTGGCAGGGGGTGTAGTGACCTGCTGGGAGGGTTGGGTGCTCACCTCCATGTCGGCCGCCTGAGATTCCGCCGCGGCATGGGAGTAGGCCGAAGCCGGGGCCTCAATTTGCGGCCTGCCCGGCGGCGCCGATGCGGCCGCGTACGACCGAGCGCCGTTTTTTTCGAGGAAGCAGTCCATCCGAGTGAGGGGGGAGCCCGGGTGTGGAGGATGGCTGTGAGGGGCCGCTCAGGCTGGCTTTATAAGCCGGTTTCTGGGTCTGTTGCGGGAGCCGCGAGGAGGCGCAGTTACCTCATGCGGCGCCGGAACCGGAAGTCGTCCATTAATTTCAATGGGCTGCAAATCTCACCGGAATGTGGAAAAAGTAGTGCATGCACCACTTTTTAAAAACCTGCCGTACCAAATCGCATGCTACTGGGGTACCATTTTGTTTTTTTGTTGTGGTGCCGTTAATTTTAACACTACCTGCCTGCAGATTGCAAAGGCAGTGCGTTAGAACGTGGTTCGGGAAATGCGCACGGGAACGTGCCTTTTCGGCTCTGCATTCTTGTGTGAACTGGCCCTAATAAAGGACACACTGGACTTTTGTCTATGGCGACTTACGCAAGGTGTTTTTTTTATTTATTATTGATCAGTGCAGTGCTTGTAATGGGTGATTCAACATGTATTGTTCAGTGTCAAAATAAATGGATTGATGCATACTTGATACTTTATGCACTTAAGATATTGATTGCTTTTATATTTCTTTATTTGTTGTTTGAAGTGTTTTATTGTGCCTCCATTATAACCAAATTGTTTTTTTTTTTTTTTTTAACATATTGTTAGCACTGTAATTGTTAAGATAACCATTCTTGTGGCGTAACATCTTTCATATTCTACAAAAAAATTGGGGCGACTTTACTGTTTAGTTTTTTTTTAATTCAAGTGTATTTATTTATTTTTTCCCAAAAAATTGCATTTGAAAGACCGCTGCGTAAATAGTGTGACATAAAATATTGCAACAATTGCCATTTATTCTCTAGGGTCTCTGCTAATTATATATATATATATATATATGTATAAAATGTTTGGGGGTTCTAAGTAATTTTCTAGCAAAAAATAATGATTTTAACTTGAAACCAACAAGTGTCAGAAAAAGATTTAGTGTTTAAGTGGTTAAACTTCCCTCATTTACACACCAAGTTAATTTCTTTGATCTAAAAGGACAAAATGTTACAATGTTTATAGTTGGCTCTGCAGCTGAGGAGTGTTGTGATACTTGGCAGCATTCCGTTTTTTTTTGTTTTTTGGGGGGTTTTTTTCGACAGCGGTCGGCTTCAGTAAAGAATTCTCTGCATAGAAAGAATCAGGAAAATGCTTTGTCAAAATCGCGAGGGGGGGAAAAGATCGCGATCTCAATTCTTAAAGGGGAGTTCCAGACTTTTTTATGTTTATTAAAAGTCAGCAGCTACAAAAAGTGTAGCTGCTGGCTTTTAAGAAACAGACACTTACCTGTTCCACTGTCCAGCGACGCAGCTGAACAGAGCTTCGCTCCTCTTCCCCCTCTCTCCGCTGGCGCCTCCATTCTAACTGTGGGCACCTGGCCGTGACAGCTTTTGGCTTCACGGCCGGGCACTCACTGCACATGCGCGAGCGGCGCTGTGCAATCTGAGTGGACAGGTGATCGCCTGGGACCTGTCACGTGTCCCAGGTGATCGCCTACAGGGATATTAGGCAATATGACGAGTCGCCTAAGCGGTCCCTGGGCGGAAGGAGGAAGTGGGACAGGAAGTCCCACTCCTACTGAAGCCCCCACTCCCCCCCCCCCCCCCAAAAAAAAAATAAGGGGGCGAGGAGTGGTTTAAGCGGAAGTTCCACTTTTGGGTGGAACTCCGCTTTAACGATTAATCGTGCAGCTTTAGTTTGTGTATAAATTGTATGTACATCATTAAACCTTTCACTGCCAGAACTGATTGTTTTTGTTTTTTTGCACACATTGGGAAAAAAATATATAAAAAATTTTTAGGCCAAAAGATTAGTTAAAACCACCACACCAACTTTTTTTTGTGAAAGTAGAGACCATGGAGAATAAAATGGGAGTAGTTCCAATTTTTTTTTATGTCACAGGATATTTGCACAATGGTTTATCAAGCTCGAATGTCAGGAAAAAATGCACCAAAGTACATTTTTGGCCAAATAAATGCAAAACATAAAAGATGAGGTTGCACCGAGTAAATGGATACCAACATGTCAAGCTTTAAAATATATGTGAAACTTTTAGCTTGTAAACTAGCCCATTCAATTTAAAATGGACGTCCCGTATGTGATATAACATTCTTTAATGAGACATCAGGGGTGATGCGCACTCTGGGGGTCACAGGAAACAATTTAGCGGCTGCACAGCTACTGTATCCCTTACATTAGAAAGTCAACTGTCAGTTTGTACAGTGTACACACGCTCCTGGTGACTGCAAACCCCCCCCCCCCCTGCTGCAACAAGCTTTAAAGCGGTGGGGGCAAAAGGGGTAAACGATAAGTGCACTTTTGCCCCCACCGAGAAGTGCACTTTTGCCCCTAGGGCAGCACAGTTGTGTAGCGGTTAGCACCTTCACCTAGCAGCAATAGGGTCGCTGGTTCAAATCCCAACCATGACACTATCTGCCTGGAGTTTGCATGTTCTCCCTGTGCCTGCGTGGGTTTCCTCCAGGTACTCCGGTTTCCTCCCACACTCCAAAGACATGCTGGTAGGTTAATCAGATCCTGTCTATAAATTGGCCCTAGTATGTGTTTGTAAGCTCATTGAGACCCTTCGGGGTAAGACCGCGCTATATCAAGATACCTCTCAACTCAACTCAACTCATACCCAAATACATTTTATCATTTTTGGCCCCTTTTTACGTGTATTTTTTTAAATAGAAATAAGGTTTGAGAACCGGAGATTGGAATTTTTTATTTAATTTTTTTTGCTTGCTTCCATGCGTAAAATATTGCTGTATGGTTGGCTGATGAAGAAGCAGGCCAGTCGCAGAAAGCCATTGGAGCTCTGCACAGGCTGGCTGCAGCATTTCTTTACTCATCAGCACAGGCCAGTAAGGAGAAAATTATTCTGTAACTGGTTTCTTCTTGTGGTCTTTCAGGTCGGCTTTCTGAAGATTTTGCACAAGTATGAAATTACCTTCACTTTGCCTTTAAATCAGAAGCTGGGGAAGAACATTTCTGCGGTACCACTTCCGAACCTGAACCTCAAAGTGACCACCATAAACGCGTTGCCGGAAGGTGAGACCCAAGTGTTGCTGTTTAGGATAGCGTTGGAGGGCTTTCACTCAAAGGGGCCCCATGTACAGTATGTGTCATTGGGTGAAAGGGGTTGCGTTTCTGCTGTGATTGAAGGCCACCCTTTCTCCAGTCCATGAATATGACCAACTGTTGCTCCTCAGTATGGCCTTGGAGGGCTTTCACTGAAAAGGGCCCCAATATTCATATGTATGTGTCATTGGTTTAAGAATGGGGGGGGGGGGTGGAAGTTGAACTTTAACAGTGCTAGAAGACCACTCCTGTTGAATGTGGCCAACCACTGTAAAATTATTACTGGTGCGTGTCCAGCTCTTGCCGGTTAGTTTGCTGTGTATTGGCCTTGATATGGGATGTCTATGTTGATGGACTTCTCGTAGGGTGGCAGGACGCTAGAATGGGCACTATCCTTGGTTGGATAAAAGACGGCTGGATAGCTGGTATCATCCATTTCCAAAACGGCCTTTCAGGGCAGCGAATGAGAGCTAAGCCCCTCTTCCAACAAGAAAGGTACCACCAAAAACGCTTTACAATCAAGTCTGTTTGCTAAACTGGTCAGTTTATGTTTCCTCAGTCCAAAACACAAATCTGTTTTTAAATTGAGACTCGCTTGTCATGGTCTTTAGTTAATGATTCTAAACCCTAAAACAAAAATACATCACATTGCACTCCTTATGCGTTGGATGAATTTGGTTTATGTTCACCTAAAACACCTGCTGTCCTAGGGTGGCAACGCTCACTCAGCTCTTCCACTGTATCTATGGAGGAGCAGCAGCAGCGGCAGCAGCATTGTCAACCTAGGGTGCTCTCCTGATTTGGACTACAAGAAGTCTTCCTCTCCATCTCTATTGCATTGGATGGAGGGGGGTGCCACATCTAAGGACTGGCAAACTGCAATATAATACATTTATTTATGTTCTTGGGTTTGGACTTCTTCAAACCGATCCTGTCTGCTTTCATTAAAAGTGAATTTTTTTTCAGGAAATTGGTTAGAAACCTCTAGGTTCCTATACACATCTCCTGCAGCCCACATCAACCACCACCGCTTACCAACTAAAGACGCACTGGGAACCTGACCTAGGCGCTGTGACAGACGAAGACTAGGCAGAGGCCCTCACTAACTGCAAGACCGTCTCTCCTAAACTCTCTGACCGCCTTACCCACCTATATATCCTCCACAGATCATACCTCACACCCTACCGTATCTCTAAATACAGACGAGGCTCCAGCTGCAGCCACCCCAACGCCTCATTCTACCATTTTACTGTGGATCTGTCCGTCCATACAAGGGTTCTGGACCCAGGTGGTCCGATTCCTCCACGATCGCATGGGCGTCCCTCTGCCCCACATCGGGGCAGAGGGACATATTTCTGCAAGAAACACTATTCCTTGCCAGACTTCAGATTGCCAGGTTGTGGTTGAGAGGGACTCCCCCCACACTGCAGCAATGGATTAGAGCTGTCAACACCACCCTTCCCTACAAAAAAGTACTCTATATCCACAGGGGTTGCCCTAAGAAATACCATAAAATCTGGGATAGATGGTTGGAGGATGCCTCCACGTGCGATGCAGAAGGCTAGACGTATCTCTCTTTGATAACCCCATGTCTCCTTTTTGTGCCCCCCTCTGACCCCATTTTTGCTTTGCTATCCTGCTGGTTTCTTTTTTTGAATACAAATATTTTTTCTCCAGATGTGTACAATGCCGCTATGTATGTCGATTGGATTGATTTGCAAGTATAGTGCCTGTTGCACTTGTGTGTCTATGTACTTTATTATGCTCAATAAGCACAGTGGTGTAGTGGTTAGCACTCTCGCCTAGCAGTTAAAAGGGTCGCTGGTTCAAATCCCAACCACGACACTACCTGCCTGGAGTTTGAATGTTCTCCCTGTGCCTGCGTGGGTTTCCTCCGGGTCCTCCGGTTTCCTCCTACGCTCCAAAGACATGCTGGTAGGTTAATTGGCTTCTGTCTAAATTGGCCCTAGTATATGAATGTGACTTGGGGACCTTAGATTGTAAGCTCCTTGAGGGTAGGGACCGATGTGAATGTACAATGTATATGTAAATCCCTGCGTAAATTGACGGCGCTATATAAGTACTTTGATCAAAAAAAAAGAAACCTCTAGGTTCCCCTTCAAAACCTGGTTTATAAGGGTCCAGCTTTTCTGACTTTAGAGAGGAATCCTCACCGAAAGGCTACAGTACTTTTCAATCATGGGGCCCTTATTAACCAGTAGCCATAATTGTCCAGTTCTTAAAAAGCAAGTGTATGCAAATAATATACACAGGGTTTTTTTTATATTTTTTTTAATTTCTAATTAGACTCTCATTTAGTGCAAGTTTGAGTAGTATGGCTACATTGCCTTTAGTCTAATGATTTGCTGTTTTCTTTCTCGTACATCACGGGACACAGAGCGACATAGTCATTACTAATGGGTTATATAGATACCTTCAGGTGCTGGCACTGGCAACTTCCAAAACCGGAAGTACCCTCCCCTATATAAGCCCCTCCCATCCGGGAGCACCTCAGTTTTTTGCCAGTGTCTAAGGTGTTGGCCAAGAAGAAACATGTGTTTTTCACTGAGCTTGCGTACAGGTTCTTTTGAGCCTCAGTAAGCTATTCCGGATCCGACCAAAAAAGCTTCATAGCTAAACGGTCGGTACCCGGGCCTTGCAGAGAAGAGCAAGGTTTTGCCTGTAATGCTTCTCTTAGGAGAGCTGGACCCTGGGATCCAGAGCTCTGGTCATACCCATGACCAAGATGTTTTCTGTGCAGGGTGCTATACAGGTCCAGGGGAGTGGAATCCTTGGGAACCCGGTCCCTGAAGGTTTAATTACAATGCCTGCCGTGATAGGTGAAGTTTGGGCTTCTGTGGACCAAACAAAGTCCTGCGGCGGGGAACAGGTAAGTGGGGGCCCCCAGGAACTTGGTTCTATTGGGGGACCCCCAAGCCTAATTTGTCTTTCTGTCTGTTACCTAACGGTATTCCCGCTAATATCTGTGCATGCCTGTAACTACTAAAAAAATGTAATAATTTTTAATAGTGGTCAAGAAAAAAAAAAAATATATATATATATTTAATATATTAGACTGCGGTACCTGTGTTTATCCACTAGAGGCCGCTGTGGAACGTTTCTTGTCATGTGGACTAGTTTCTTTTCATCAGAGCAAGTCCAGGCAGATGGTAAGTTCTCTTGTGGGAAACTGCTTCCTCTGCCATGTTGCAATGCTCGTCCATCCCCCGGCCTGCGGCAAAAGGGGCCCTGGCTCTTGTCCCTAGTTTCCCTTTTCGAAATTAGCGCCGAAGGCGCACGTGGCCACGCGCGTGCGCGTGCACGCGCCTCTATATATAGAGGTGAGCCGGGAAAGGGGGCGGAGCCTGGGGGATGACGCTCTGTGCGCGCCGCAGCGCTTCTGCGCATGTGCGGGCGTCCCAGCATGTTAAAAAAAACACAATTATGTGTTGTGAGCTGGCTATGGAGTGCAGAGACAGAGCTGGCAACATTTAAAAAAATAAAAAAAAAGGCATACAGCAAGCGGTTGATGCAGGCATCCCCATAGAAAGGCACATTAGTAGACACCAACTGTTTTTATAGCAGCATTTGTGCTAGACTATTGTCAGTAAGTGGTGTATTTCGTCTGGAATACCTCAGCTTTGGGCTTAGGAATAATGCCGTCTAAAAACTCCGGGACTAAAAATTCCAGGAAGCATAGGGGGTCTCCATCGGGCTCTGAGGATCTTGGGCATGCTTCGGCTGCACCAGTCTCCCCTGAAGAATCAGAGGTTAGTGACCGTAGAGCACCCTCAGGAGTACCTGGTACTGTGGCTGTCCTCAGTTCACCTGCTCCTGTGTATGTAACAGAGGAGGTTTTTTCCTCAGCTCTGGGAGGGCTGGAAGAGAGATTGTCAGCATTGATCGCTGCTTCCCTGTCACAGGGAAAGCGCGCCCGATCTCCGTCTCCTCCCTCAGAGTGCCTGTTAGCAGAGCAACAGTCCCATACAGGGATCGACCTGCCTGAAGGGGATCAGGATGAGGTCGATTCTGTTGTAGAGGAATCAACAGTGGAAGAGCCATTCTCAGCATCACATGCTGAAAGGTTATGGGTTCAGTCCCTGACTAATATGGTCCGATCAGCATTTAAAATGCCCCTTGCGGAGCCATCATCCACTTCTGTCTCCTCGTTGGGGTCGCTAAAAGCTCCCCAGACTGTTTGTTCCTTTCCGATCCATCCTTTACTGGAAGGGCTCATTTACCAGGATTGGGAGCATCCTGATAAAATATTTACTCCTCCCAAGAGATTTCAAGTGGTCTATCCCATGGAGGATAAGTTCATCAAAAAATGGAGGGTCCCTACAGTGGACGCAGCCATCTCTTGTGTGAATAAATCACTGACATGTCCAGTAGATAATGTCCAAATGTTCAAGGACCCAATAGATAAAAAATTAGAGTCCTTATTAAAATCTGCTTTTTCTACAGCAGGATTGGTGACACAACCAGCAGTGGCAGCTATTGGGGTCTGCCAAGCAGTGAAGGATCAGTTGAAACAGGTCTTAAGGGACTTGCCAGATCAGCAGGCTCTTGCCCTAGCCGACCTACCTAGAGCCTTATGCTTTGCGGTGGACGCTATAAAGGATTCAATCCATCAGGCCTCCCGCCTTACGCTGTCTGTAGTACATATGCGCAGGCTTTTATGGCTCAGAAACTGGTCTGCTGAAGCTCCCTGTAAAAAATTGCTGGTCAGCTTCCCATTTCATGGTGAACGCTTATTCGGGGAAGACCTGGACAAATATATCCAGAGAATTTCCAGCGGTAAAAGTACACTTTTGCCGGTTAAAAACAGAGTTAGAGGTCCCTCTTTTAAGAGGCCGGCTTCTCCAGTCCCTAGGACATCGGCTGTGAAACAGTTCCGACGGCCTCCTCGGTCAAATCCCGGAGGTAAAAATCAGGGACAATTGCAGGGTAACAAGAAGCCCTGGAGCAGGAGAGGTACAAAACCTCCCCCAAAGTCAAATGCATGAAGGGTTGCCCCCACTCAATCGGGTGGGGGGAAGACTTTAGTTGTTCACAGAGACCTGGCGGGACACGATCAGAGACAGATGGGTGCTCTCCGCAGTAAATCTGGGATACAAATTGGAGTTAAAAGACTCCCCTCCTTCCCACTTTATAAGGTCAAACGTGCCAAGGGATCCCCAGAAGAGAGGATCCCTCCTGTTGGCACTAGAACAATTATTGCTCCAAGCAGTAATTATAGAGGTTCCCCTGGAAGAATGGGGGTTCGGGTTTTACTCAAACCTCTTTACAGTCCCGAAGCCAAACGGGGACGTGAGGCCCATATTAAATCTAAAAGGGCTAAACAAATTCCTACATATCAGGACTTTCCGGATGGAGTCGATCCGGTCGGTGGCCACTGCCCTACAAGGGGAGGAATGGTTAGCCTCGATCGACATCAAAGATGCTTATTTGCACATTCCCATCTTTCCAGCCCACCAAAAATTTCTACGCTTTGCGGTAGAAGGGCGCCATTTCAGTTCAGAGCCTTACCCTTCGGTCTGGCCACAGCACCACGAGTGTTCACAAAAATTCTGGCCCCATTATTGGCCAATCTGAGAACACAAGGTGTAATGATAATGGCATATCTAGACGACTTGTTGCTGATCGACCACTCAGTGGAAAAACTAGAAGTGGTTGTTCACGAGACAATCAAGTATCTGGAATATCACGGTTGGATTATCAACCGAGACAAGTCAGCCCTAAAACCAGTCAAAAGTCTGGAATACTTGGGGCTAAGGCTGGATTCAGACCAGAGAAAATTTTTCTTGCCTCAAGAAAAGGGGTGGTCTTTGAGAGATTTGATCCACTTAGTGGGTTCAAAAAGACAGCCATCCATACGCCTGTGCATGAGGCTGCTGGGAAAAATGGTGGCATCATTCGAAGCAGTACCCTACGGTCAATTCCATTCAAGGAATTTGCAAAGGGCCATACTGTCAGCCTGGAACAAAAAAGTTCAGGCTCTGGACTTACCAATATCCTTGTCCCCTTCCGTTCGCAAGAGCCTCCGCTGGTGGTTGGTTCCCCAGAATCTGGAAAGAGGGAAATCCTTCAGTCCGATTTCTTGGAAGGTGGTCACTACAGATGCCAGCCTTATAGGCTGGGGAGCAGTACTGGAGCAATGGTCTCTCCAGGGCAGATGGTCGGATGAGGAAAAGGCCCTGCCCATCAATCTCTTAGAGATACGAGCAGCCCGGTATGCCCTAGTAGCATGGACATCCAAACTCCAAGGGTCCCCTGTCAGAATTCAATCAGACAATGCCACAGCAGTGGCATATATCAATCATCAGGGGGGCACCAGGAGTCGTGCAGCCCAGAGGGAAGTAAATTACATCCTGAGATGGGCAGAAAGATATGTCCCAGCCATATCTGCGGTATTCATTCCAGGAGTGGAGAATTGGAAGGCGGACTTTCTAAGTCGCCAACAATTATGCCCAGGGGAATGGTCCCTTCATCCCGAGGTTTTCCGGACAATATGTCAGCGGTGGGGAACACCGGATGTAGATCTGCTAGCATCCAGATTCAACGCAAAAGTGGACAGGTTTGTCTCTTGGACAAGGGATCCCCTAGCTTGCGGCTCGGATGCCCTAGTGTTCCCTTGGGATCAGTTCAAGCTGATATATGCATTCCCACCGCCACAATTGTTACCTCGATTACTCCGCAGAATCAGGGTAGAAAAGAAACCAGTGATTCTGGTGGCTCCAGCGTGGCCCCGAAGAGCATGGTACGCGGAGATTGTAAAGATGTCTGTGGGGAGTCCTTGGACCCTCCCACATCGTCCGGACCTGCTTTCGCAAGGACCGATATACCACCCTTCCTTACCAGCCCTAGGTTTGACGGCCTGGCTATTGAAGCCCACATTCTAAAAAAGAGAGGGCTCTCTAATGCTGTGGTATCTACCATGATCAATGCCAGGAAGCCGGTATCCAGGCAGATCTACTATAGAATCTGGAAGGCGTACATCGCTTGGTGTGAGGCCAGGAAATGGCATCCACGTAAGTACGTAATAGGTAGGATTCTGGACTTCCTACAGTGGGCTGTAGATAGGAAGCTTGCCTTGAGTACTATCAAGGGTCAGATTTCGGCCTTGTCAATATTTTTTCAAAGGCCCTTGGCTTCGCATTCACTAGTCAAAGCCTTTATACAAGGAGTGATGCGTATTAGTCCTCCGGTTAATATTCCCATATGTCCATGGGATCTAAACTTGGTTCTGTCGGTTCTACAGAAACAACCATTTGAACCATTACAGCATATTTCTTTGGTTCTTCTCACCAGGAAATTGATTTTTCTAGTAGCCATTTGTTCGGCTAAAAGAGTGTCGGAATTAGCAGCTGTGTCCTGTAGGGAGCCATATCTGGTTATCCATAAGGACAGAGTAGTGTTACTTCCTCATCCAGCCTTTCTTCCTAAGGTGGTATTGAGGTTTCATTTGAACCAAGATGTGGTTCTTCCTTCTTTTTTCCCCAAACCCACTGCGGTAGAGGAAAAGTTATTGCATTCTTTGGATGTAGTAAGAGCAGTTAAAACTTTTCTAAAAGCCACTGCTCAAATTCGCAGAACGGATACTTTGTTTATTCTGCCGGAAGGCCCCAGAAGGGGTCAGGCAGCGTCAAAATCTACTTTAGCCAAGTGGATTCGACAGGTCATTATGCAAGCCTATGGCTTGAGAAGGAGACCGCCTCCGTTCAAAGTTAGGGCGCACTCCACGAGAGCAGTTGGAACTTCATGGGCAGTGCATCACCAAGCCTCCCAGGCTCAAATCTGTAAGGCCGCAACATGGTCTTCAGTACACACGTTTACTAGGTTCTACCAGGTGGACGTTAGAAGTCAGGAGGATGTCGCCTTTGGGCGCAGTGTGTTGCAGGCCGCAAAAGATCCTCATGTCTGATAGCGCTCAGCTTATGTATGGTGTATCCCCCCCCTCGTTGGGCATTGCTTTAGGACATCCCATTAGTAATGACTATGTCGCTCTGTGTCCCGTGATGTACGAGAAAGAAAATAGGATTTTTATAACAGCTTACCTGTAAAATCCTTTTTCTTGGAGTACATCACGGGACACAGAGCTCCCGCCCCTCTTTAGGGACACTTATTGCTTTGCTACAAAACTGAGGTGCTCCCGGATGGGAGGGGCTTATATAGGGGAGGGTACTTCCGGTTTTGGAAGTTGCCAGTGCCAGCACCTGAAGGTATCTATTAGTAATGACTATGTCGCTCTGTGTCCCGTGATGTACTCCAAGAAAAGGATTTTACAGGTAAGCTGTTATAAAAATCCTATTTTTTTTTTAGAAAGGAGTTACTGTGGGTTTGATTTGGAGAGTGCAAAATCTGGTGCAGCTGTGCATGGTCGCCAATCAGCTCCTAACTTCAGCTTGTTCAATTAACCACTTCCCGCCCGGTCAATAGGAGATTGGCCCTGGGAAGTGGTTCTGTTATCCTGACTGGGCGTAATATGACGTCCAGCAAGATAACAGCCGCCGCGCGCCCGTGCGGGCGCGCATCGCGGCGATCGGTGGTGCGGTGTGTCAGTCTGACACACCAAAACACCGATCTTGGTAAAGAGCCTCCGTCGGAGGTTCTTTACCACGTGATCAGCCGTGTCCAATCACGGCTGATCACGATGTAAACAGGAAGAGCCGTTGATCGGCTCTTCCTCACTCGCGTCTGACAGATGCGATTAGAGGAGAGCCGATCGGCGGCTCTCCTGACGGAGGGGGGGGCTGCGCTGATTTTTTATCAGCACAGCCCCCCCACCGATGCCCACACTGGACCACCAGGGAAGCCGCCAGGATCACCAGGGAAGGGAGCAACATGTGGATGGCAAGGTATGTACCCCATGGCCATCCACATATAAAAAAATATTCACAATAGATGCCAATCAGTGCCCACAAATGAGCACTGACTGGCATAATTGTGGACAAGATAAAAAAAAGTGATGCCCAGCAATGCCACCCATCAGTATCATCAGTGCCACCTCTCAGTGCCCATCTGTGCCACTCATCAGTGCCGCCTATCAGTGACCATTATCAGTGCCCATCAATGCCACCTCATTGGTGCCCCCTTATCAGTGCCGCCATATCGGTGCCCGTCATTGAAGAAAACGTACTTATTTACAAAAAAAATTAACAGAAACAAAGAAAAAAATATATTTTTTTCTAAATTTACGTTTTTTTTATTTGTTGCACAAAAAATAAAAATCGCAGAGGTGATCAAATCCCACCGAAAGAAAGCTCTATTTGTGGGAACAAAATGATAAAAAAAATAGTTTGGGTACAATGTAGCATGACCGCGTAATTGTCATTCAAATTGCGACAGCGCTGAAAGCTGAAAATTGGCCTGGGCAGGAAGGTGTGTAAGTGCCTGGTATTAAAGTGGTTAAGCTTTGTCAAAAAAAAAAAAAACCTGGAAGCTGATTGGTTTCTATGCAGAGCTGCACCAGATTTTGCACTCTCGAGTTTTTGGTAAATCAACCCAACTGTATCTATATCCCGGCTCTACACCAATACTCCACCTTTATGACTAGACCTCTGTTGGGGGTAGATGGGTCTGGTGTTGAATGATGTGCTTCAGTTTGGCTTTGTGAACTTATTAATGTTGCATAAAGCTTTTTGGATTGTGTGTTTTTTTTTTTTTTTGGGGGGGAAATGTTCCATGGAAGGTTGGCTGATCCTGTTACCTCATTTATGTTCCAAAGAAAAGAGGAGAAGGTGTTAAATCTTGGCGCATCATTTCATTGTAAATCCTCCTCCTGCTTCTCCCTGACCTTTTTGCTTTAATGGTTCCCAATGGGACACTGACACAGAGGTCCAATGTATCACAATAGATGTAGAACATCTGTCTCCTGACAGTGCAGTAAAGCAGTTTTACGGTACATTGACTTCCCCCGGATCAACCTTCTGCTGCTTTTACTGTTCTCTTTGCCTCTCTGACTCTGCAGTACCATCGCATCGATTATTGCTCCCCGGGTCATCTCTTCTCTGTGGAGCTAATACAGAATCGGAGGTGGCTTCCTCTGGCTTCAGGGGTTTATACGGTGGGTATGGGAAACATTGTGTCATGCTTGGCGCACAATGCCCAAGACGGCCTCTGTCCATAAAATACAACTTCTGAAGGGATCCTGAGACTTTTATGCCCCGTACACACAGTCGGACAATTGTCCGGCCAAAAGCACATCGGAATTCCATCGGTGTAAAAGAGAACATGTTCTCTATTTAAACTCAGACGGAATTCCTTGGAATTAAAGTGTAAGTAAACCCTCCTATAATTTTCAGGCAAGGAAGCTGCCATCTTGGCCTCTGTTTAATCCTCAACTGCCATGATGCTGAACATGTGATCAGTTATGACACCAGCCATTGGATGGTTTGACAGTTTGGTTGAGAGCACAACCAATGTGACAGTTGGCATTCTCGGCATGCCGGGAATGTAACTGCTTTTTGAAACTGTTAAAGTGGTTGTAAACCCTTTTTATAATTTTTTTTTTTTTTTAACAACCTGTAAGAGAAAGGCATAATGAGCTAATATGACTAGCATAATAGCTCATTATGCATCACTTACCTTAGATCGGGGCCCCCGAAGCCGTCCTCGTCTCCCTCTTCAGCCACAGCCATCTCTGCGGCGATAGCCGTAAGGTTACTTCCGGGTATCGCCGCTCCAGCCAATCACAGCGCCTCTCCGGCGCTGTGATTGGCCGGAGCGGCGGAGACGTCACTCTGCGCATGCGCGCAGGAGCCGTCGCATTCGGCTACGCCCAGCCATAGACAGTGGCGCCTGTCATTTAACTAAATATCTCCTAAACCGTGTAGGTTTAGGAGATATTTCTTGCACCTACAGGTAAGACTTAATGTAGGCTTACCTGTAGGTGCAAGTTGAAAAAGTGGGTTTACAACCACTTTAAGGCTCTTTCACATGGGACGGATCCGTGAAGCTCCGCTTGCTCAGCGGGGATCGCTCCGTTGATCCCCGCTGAGCCGGCGGATGACTGGGCGGTCCCCCCCTATGGGGGGATCGGATGAAGACGGACCGTCTGTCCGTGTTCATCCCATCCGCTCCGCCGACGGATGGAAAAATATAGGGTTTTCCTCCGTCACACTTTGGCGGAGCGGGTCGGATGTTAGCGGACATGTCACTATGGCTCCATAGGGCTACATGGAGCATCCGTTCAGGTCCGCCTAAAAAACTGACAGGCGGACCTGAACGGACCGTCCGTGTGAAAGGGGCCTTAATTCGATGGGTTTACTTCCGCTTTAAGTCCGATGGGGCACACACACTGTCGTAATTTCCGATGAAAAAAGTCAGACGGACTTTTTTTCATCGGAAATGCCGACCGTGTGTACAAGGCATTAGAAGTGATCTGTATATATGGTAAAATGACCTGTTAAAAACCCTGCTCGGTCTTTAATGCCGCGTACACACGATCGTGATTCACGCCGGTGAAAACACTGCCGTGAATCACGACAGGAAAAATGAGGGAATGGCTTGTTCCCCCCCCACACATGGCCGTTTTTCCCGTCATTTTTTCTCTTGACGAGAAAAACGACCGTGTGTAGGCTCCGCGGCAGTGTTTCCCTATGGGAAAACTGCAGCGGAAAAAAATTACAGGAATCACGACGAGAAAAATTAGAGCATGTTCTAATTTTTCTCGTCGTGATTAATGCCGTTTTTCCCGTGGGGAAAAACGGCAAAAAGCCCACACACGGTCGTTTTTCTTGTCCAAAGGGAAAAATGTCATTTTTACCGACGGGAAAAATGATCGTGTGTACGCGGCATAAGAGAACCGTTGCTTTATCCATGTATCACCTAATGCCGGCCTTTCCTTTGCTCCCTTGCTGCTCCGTTTTTGTCATTTTTAGGTTTAGTTGGAGCTTGCACAGGGCTGGAGATTCTCCCCGCTGCATGTGATAATGCTAGGCCAATCACCAAGAGCCAGTGCTGTCACATGGGAGACGAGGGAGTGGGTCACATGCTACGCCATACACAGAGGTACCGGGTAATTTTTATTTTTGCTCTCAGCAGTGAACAGATCATTGAGGAAGGAAAGGGAAAGATAAGAAGGCTGGTGGCCAGACAATAAAGTGGACCTGTTGCTTTTCCTTGTGTGAGGAAAAGCTAAATTTTCACTTTAAAATAAAGCTGTCCGCTTCTTGTTAAAAAATAAAGCTGTCCTGTTGCCTTTTACTGTTACGCCGGCCCCCCTCTTCTGTGCTTTGAGTCTCTTAAGTCAGTGGTTCTCAACCTGTTCTAGTGCTGTAACCGCTTGATAAAATTTTCCAAGTTGTGGGGACCCCTAACAGTGAAATTTTCGTAGCGTGGGGTTGTCAGCACCCAAGGCAAGACAAGTAATTTGTGCCCGTAACCCACGGACATTAAGGCCCCTTTCACACTGAGGCGTTGCAATAACGCGCTAAAGACTATTAGCGTTTTTACCACGTTGGCGTTAAAAATAGCGCTAACGCCTATGCGTTTTTACCGCGTTTGCGCTATTTTTAGCGCTAACGTGCTAAAAACGCGCCCCAAAGATGCTCCAAAAAATCTGTTTGCAGGATTTTTTCCAACGCACAGCCAGCACAACGCCTCAGTGTGAAAGCCCTCAGGGCTTTCACATTGAGAATGCTGGGGCAGGATTATTTCAGGCGTTTTTACAGCGATATCTTTAGCGCTAAAACGCCTGAAAAACTCCTCAGAGTGAAAGGGGCCTTAGCGCTCCCTGAGTCCCTTCCATTCGTACAGTAATAAAACTCCTTACGGTACATTTTAGGATGTACCACTCTCTCTATGTTCTCCTTTCTTTCCCTTTTATCTCGCTCTATTCTAATTTCTTATCCCCCCCCCATCCCTCTCTCTAGCCGTCTTTCTTGTTCTTTCTCCTAAGTCCCATACACACGAACGGATTTTTCGACGGGAATTGTGTGATGACAGACTTTTGTCGGAAAATCCGACCGTTTGTACGCTCCATCGGACAATTGTTGTCGGATTTTCCGGCAACAAATGTTGGATAGCATGCTTTTAAAAATTTCCGACAACAAATGTGTGTTGTCGGATTATCCGATCATGTGAACACAAGTCTGTCGGGGAAAAAAATCCAAAGTACAAACACGCATGCTCAGAAGCAATGCTATCTATCCATAAGACAACATTAGCAGAAGTTGCCCAAAGGGTGGCGCTAAAGAGCTGAAAAACCACGTAGTTTGTTTGTTGGATGACAATTCTTTGCCGTTTTTGTATGCAAGACAAGTTCATGGCCAACGCCCTTCGGACAAAAGTCCTACGCTTTGTCCGTGGAAAATCCTATCGTGTGTACCAGGCTAAATTCTTTCTCTCCCTTTTTTTTTTGTTCCTCCCCCTTTTTTCCTCTCCTTCCATGTATTCTCTATTTTTATTCATTCTCTTACTCCTTGGTGGGGGGTGGGATCAGTGGCAGTGCTGGGGGGAGTCCTGATCAGCCAACTAAGGTGCTCTTGATCAAGGTCATCTGCTGATCTGAGAACTGTAGTGGGGACTTTTAATGGCCACTATAATCACAGGTAGTGATGCTCATTGTGTCTCCGGCTTCACTGTGTCTCCAGCTCTGTGGTGTCTCACAGCAGTGACACCTAAGCCGAAATCAAGAGATAGGGTCTCCTCCAGCCCCTCCCACTTCACATTCCTCACCAGTCAGCTGACCTCTAGTCTCTGCCCCCAGTCATGCCGTGAACTGAATGGGCAGCTGCGAAGAAGCTGAGTGGGCGGCCACAGGCTCCAGGGACAGCCTTGCTGGGTGTCCGCAAAAAGGCTGGGAGAGCAGCGCAGGCTTCAGGAACAGCCCAGGATTCGGTGACCCCTGGCAAATCGTCATTCGACCCCCAGGTTGAGAACCACTGTCTTAAGTGGAACTAGCCTTCAGATAAGGAAAGTCGGACTGACCTCACAACTCCTGGTCACCATGCTTGCTGCAGGATTGAGACCAATAGGATCAACATGATGGCCAAGAAACCTGCATTGTGTAGCCATTTTTTTGCAATGGCCGTTTTCTGAAAACGAAGATTACCTTTTTTAAGATACCGGCATGCTGCTTCTTTCTCCAGTAGAGGGGCTTGGGACCTAAATTGCTTACCCTTTTTTTTTGTTGTGTTTGTTTTCCAATAGTTCTTATAAGAGATGTTTCAAGACGAGGCATACAAAATGGAAAACATATACTGTATATACTCGAGTATAAGCCAACCCGAATATAAGCCGAGGCACCTAATTTTACCACAAAAAACTGGGGAAACTTATTGACTCGAGTATAAGCCTAGGGTGTCCATCTGCATGCCTCACTTTGCCTCACTGTGCCCAATCTCCCTACCTGATCTCTGTCGCTGTGTGACTAGACTGAGGTTTAACATGGGAGTCTATGGAAGGGGTTGCCGGGTTTGAAAAATCAGTGCTCCCCGGCCCCGGCATGAAGAGTGGGGCTACATGTGTGCCAAGTTTGGGGTCCAGGGAACCTAGGGCCGGCCAGTACCGGGTCCCCAAAATCACCGGAGAAATTACCATTTAACATGGGAGTCTATGGAAGGGGTGCCCGTGTTTGAAAAATCTGTGCTCCCCGGCCGTAGGTCCCCCGGACAACAAACTTTGCACACTTGTAGAGTAAGAGTGAGGCTACATGTGTGCCAAGTGTGGGGTCCAGGGGACCTACGGCTGGCTGGGATCAGGCACACAAATTTGAAGATGGACACAGACTCGAGTGTAAGCCGAGGGGGGCATTTTCAGCACAAAAAAATGTGCTGAAAAACTCGGCTTATACTCGAGTATATACGGTAAATGAATATCACGTGGTGGTGTGTTATCGAAGATAGTCAAAAACCACCTTGTCTCAGCCACATAAAAATATAAAAACAAAAATAGGCTCAACAAGTAGAGCGTTAGTCATCAAAAAGTGTAGAGAACTAAAATTTAAAAGTACCCAAGTGCAGAAGACAATGTAGTATGAAGGTGTCACAACAGCGTATTGTAGATCCACTTCAGATAGGTGGTTCAGAAAAAAAAAAAAGGTTGTGTATGGGAAGACCATACAGTGTTCCAAGCATCCAAAAGCGAGGTACCATGCTCCCATATATAATCCAAACTAGGGAAGGCCCTAGAACCCACACCTAAGCATCCATATGAGATAAGTTGAAGAAAATGGGGGGGGGGGGGAGAGTAGAGAGAAGAAAGTCGAAAAGAACCAATCCCCTTGGCCCAGTTGTCCAACCTCTAGGACTCTCCCAATCACCTCCTGAGATTGGAGGCATCTAATCCAGGGGTTTCAACTAGTTTGCTTGTCCCGGAGGATACTAGTCAAATTTTCAGAAAGCATAATCCAAGATATTTTATGTTTTGGCCAGCGCAATATTTCCATGCTCCCGTTTTGGTAATTGCTCCCAAAAAGATAAAAAATCGAAAGGTCTTGCGATGTTTGGGGATCTCAACCGACCGGTCAGTAAATAACACTCTTGGGATTCTTCTGTATATTCACCCCCGTTGGAGTAAAGAAGGTTAAATATCCTGATCCAGACGTGTTGGACCTTCGGACAGGGTCACCAGACGTGAAACATATTTCCCTCCTGTACCCACACCCTTAAAAACATAGGGTACCCTGGGTTCTCGCCCCTGTCACGTGTTTCTATTGGTTAGCAAGGCCACCCATCTCAATGATTGGCAGCATTTAGATAGAAGCGGACAGGGACAGTGACTAATGCCGCGTACACACGACCGCTTTTCTCGACGAGAAAAACTGCATTTTTTCATTTCGCCGAGAAAAACGATCGTCTGTGGGCTTTATGTCGTTTTTCTCGTCGAGAAAAACGGCATAAAAAACGACGAGAAAAATTAGAACATGTTCTAATGCCGCGTACACAAGATCATTATTCACGGTGGTTAAAAAACCGCCGCGAATAATGACAGGAAAAACGAGGGAACCGCTTGGTTCCCTACACACGGTCGATTTTCCCGTCATTTTTTCTCTTGACGAGAAAAACGACCGTCTGTGGGCTCCGCGGCAGTGTTTCCCTATGGGAAAACTGCCGCGGAAAAAAATGCTGGAAAAAACGACGAGAAAATTTAGAACATGTTCTAATTTTTCTCGTCGTTTTTTTATGCCGTTTTTCTCGACGAGAAAAACGACATAAAGCCCACAGACGATCGTTTTTCTCGGCGAAATGAAAAAATGCCGTTTTTTATCGTCGAGAAAAGCGGTCGTGTGTACGCGGCATAAATTTTCTCGTTGTTTTTTCCAGCATTTTTTTCCGCGGCAGTGTTTCCCATAGGGAAACACTGCCGCGGAGCCCACAGACGGTCGTTTTTCTCGTCAAGAGAAAAAATTACGGGAAAATCGACCGTGTGTAGGGAACCAAGCGGTTCCCTCGTTTTTCCTGTCATTATTCACGGCGGTTTTTTAACCGCCGTGAATAATGATCGTGTGTACGCGGCATAAGAAGCATGATTATCATTGCAATATTGGAGGGCCCCAGGGTCTTGTACAGGGGAGAAGCACTAGGAACTGGAGGCAACTACTATTAAAAAAGCCTTGCAGTAAAAAGCTTACACTGGTGCAGGTCTGCTTACATTGTTGGGGGGGCCCCCCTTCCATCTTTATGCACCTGTAAAGAAAACGATTAGGAAAATTATACATACTTACTGTGCAAACTGTTGGCGCTAGATTAATCCTGTATAATGGCTTATAAATGCGCATTTTGTTTTTTGGTTTAGATACTCCCTAAACAGAACCCTTACAGGTAGTCAACCTCCTAATGTACAGCTCTTTAACACTTAACCTACAGTAACTTCCTAAAATGACCCCTCAGCCGTTCAGTCTCATATCCCCCTAGTGCTACTTTACCCCTTTTCTGCAGCAAACTTGCCTTCTTCGTGCCAGAGCGGCCATCCCAGAAGCTTGCAGACCGGTGCCGGTATAATATGGAGCTGGAATCCTCTGATCTGCAGAATAGGCGCACGGGGGGGGGGGGGGATGATGGGGGGACTCCAGATGGTGTTGTCTGATGCCAGGAGAGACACAGAACAGAGATAAAGGGTACCTAAGGTAACGAGATCACATAGTGTACATCAGATATGAATCCATTTCTGTACGTGGGTTGTCTGTGTTTTTGGAACGTGACCACTTTAATAATATCTGGCCTTTCCTGTGTTATCAGTCCTCTCTGTATAGTGCACAGTTACCATGTGGGGAAGACCTGACCTGTAGGGTGTAGGATGGGGATTGGGCTTTACTGTTCTGGCACCCGATAGACTTGCAGTGAGAGAAGTCATGACCAATAGTGTGGAGAGTACTGTCTAAGAAAAGTAGCCTGCCACTAGAGGGAGAACCTACAACCTTCTCTATGACCATATGGGACAGCAAGCTAGCTCAGATACAGAAGTCTCCACAAACCATGCTTTCAGGTCAATGCTGTAATAATGGCTCATCTGTTTCTAGCGAATAGATAGGTTGCATTCTCAGTGATGTCATCAGGCTGTAGCGAATAAATAGGCTGCATTCTCAGTGATGTCATCAGGCTGTAGCGAATAGATAGGCTGCATTCTCAGTGATGTCATCAGGCTGTAGCGAATAGATAGGCTGCATTCTCAGTGATGTCATCAGGCTGTAGCGCATGGATAGGCTGCATTCTCAGTGATGTCATCAGGCTGTAGCGAATGGATAGGCTGCATTCTCTGTGATGTCACCATGATATAGAAATCTTGACTTTTTTTTTCTCTAAATGTTGACATTCGCCCAGCCGTCACCCACCTATTAAACCACCCTATTGACACCAACTAACACAGTGTTTCTCAACTCCAGTCCTCAAGGCGCCCCCAACAGGTCATGTTTTCAGAATTTCCATTATTTTGCACAGGTGATTTGATCAGTCTCACTGCTTTAGTAATTATCACAGCCATTTCATCTGGGGAAAATCCTGAAAACATGACCTGTTGGGGCGCCTTGAGGACTGGAGTTGAGAAACACTGCTCTAACATAGTGATGACGAAACGCGTCAGTGTGACCATGCAGTTACCTAGACTGTCTGTCAGTGGTCTTCTCAACCCGGGTACACAGTGCTTTGTGAATCTCCGAGGAGTGAAAGATCCAGATTGACTGAAGCAATCCCAGGAGCAGAGACACTGATTATTACAGGCGCAAGTTCTGGATCTATCTGGTGAGTTTGTGACCATAGGGGAGGTTAATGCACGTGGTGTGGTGACGGGATTCTGATTTGGAAACACACCATACATGAACGATCCTAACAACAGATCTGAATTGGATTGCTTTTGGACAATTGAACAGTCACTTTATCTGCTTATGGTGGAACTCCTTAAGTGCTGCTCATGTTATAGCTTGTCTGTAGCATATGTTTTAATTTTAAGCCACCCTATTGGTGATCCTATGTGATAAGTCAAAGATGGGTAAATGGAGTAAGGCCGATTTCCAGAAGAAAAGATCTTTTCATGCAATCCAGCCGCCAACCTCTCTCTGGATGTACAGATTGTTGGCCATGCTGTGCTCCCCCCCGGGGGGGGGGGGGATCTCTGCTCATACATTTGGTTTAATAGGCTCGGTTTGCATTGCTCGGGCTGTGACAGATTTACGAAGACTGATGGAAAAAGTAACCACAAAGGTCTAATAATGTTTGTTTTTCATGTGAATATTTCAAATAACATTTCTCACCAAGAGTATTTTTAAAGGTCATTTCACCTCGTTATATTGGACACGCATGCACAGTTTTATAATCAGAGGGATTAGCGGGGAAGATATTACACAATTTAGATGTAAACTCCACTCTAAGGGATTTCTCCTTTTCTACGTTTAACGTGTACTTGTCACATGCAGCTGTAAATCCCACAAAGCCTGCATAGAAGACTCTTCAGGTACCGTTCTTCGATTTTAGAATGCAGAGACCACATTTATATTCTTATTTCCTGAAAACTGATATATTGGGGATACCAGGGCCCACCAATACTTGCAGCATAGGCGTGCCGGATGTGCCCAGGCACACCCTAATCACCCTGTGCAGCACATATTACCCCTACTGCCCTGGTAGCACTTCTGGCTTCCCTTCTCTCCCCTCCTGCCGGCTATTGCTGCAGAGATGTTTTAGGATGAGTGAGGGAAGGGGCCAGTAAATATGTATTTATCAGCCCCTTCCCTTTCTGAATGAACATTGTGAGTGATGTGAGTAGTAGTGAGTAGTGTGTGTTTGAGCTTTGGGGTGCACACCCTAATGCAATAGGCTGCGCACACCTATGACTTGCAGTAATAGTGTGGTGGAGCCCCTCTTTGCCCATCTTGTTCAGAAGTGAGTGCATGCCCTTTTTAATTCCTTTGTTCCAGAGGGCTTCCACCATCCCCAGGACTCCTGGACACATGCAGGGCATACACATTCCACAGCTTCTCGCCCTTTTGGGGCTCAGAGAGGACCACGTCTGATGGGACAGCAGTGACTGGGCATGTGAGCTGTCACCAGGCACTGGGCTTTCCAAAGTTGTGTCAGTGTGCGCAGGAGCACGCAACTTCCTTGTAAGTCATGATGCACGCTGTGCCCAATGGGCTGTGGCATACTACTTTTAAAGTTGGGTGCCATTAAAGCAGAGTTCCAGGCTTTTTATGTTTATTAAAAGTCAGCAGCAACAAAAAGTGTAGCTGCTGACTTTTAATAAACAGACACTTACCTGTTCCACGGACCAGCGATCCGCCGGCGCCTCCATTGCCACGCTGGGCACCCGGCCGTGACAGCTTTCGGCTTCACGGCCGGGCACGCACTGCGCATGTGCCAGTCGTGCTGTGCTCCCCGAGTGGACAGGCGATCTCCTGGGACTTGTCACGGAGATCACCTAGTGGGGGGGGGGCGCCTAGCGGCAGCGGAGCAGTCGCCTGGGTGGACCGTAGGTGGAAGTAGGAAGTCCCACTCCTAAAGAAACCCCCACTCCCCCCCCCCAAAAAAAATTACATGTCAAATGTGGCATGTCAGGGGGCGAGGAGTGCTTAAAGCGGAAGTTCTACTTTTGGGTCAAACTCCGCTTTAACTCAGGCAGAACTGAAGGGTCAGGTGACCATTCTCAATCAGGGTTCTGTGGAGCCCTAGGGTTCCTCCAGAGGTTGATAAGGGTTCCTGCACTCCTCCTTCGTTGATAACTTAGTGACATGTTGCTTCTGCTTGGAAACCATTATTTGCCTGCAAAGAAAAAGGCGGTACCCAACTAGGGTTCCTCCAGAGGTTGCTAGGAGTTCCTGCACTCCTCTTTCGTCGCCGCGTTCCTGCACTCCTCAGTGACGACGCGTTGCCTCTGCTTGGAATCCATTATATTCCTGCAATGATAAAGGCGGTACCCTAGAGGAGGTGTTGCCCAACAAGGGTTCCAGGGAACCCTAGGGTTCCTCCAGAGGTTGCTAGGGGTTCCTGCACACCTCCTTCGTCAGTAACTCAGTGACGACATGCTGCTTCTGCTTAAAATCCATTATTTTCCTGCAATTAAAAAGGCGCTACCCTAGAGGAGTTGATACCCTAGAGGAGGCATTACCCAACAAGGGTTCCAGGGCCCCCTAGGGGTTCCTTGAGCAATTTCTGCCTCTTGGATAATTTCCCACTGACAATCTTTTTAGCTATCTGCAAGCGGGAGTATTTATCGCAATGATGTAAGGGGAATTTTTCCCAGTGACCATAAAACTCATGTTTTATTCGTAGGGGGTCCCTGAGACAAACGTTATTTTAATGGTTCCTCCCATTATAAAAAGGTTGAGAGAGGCTTCTCCAGACCAAAGACTCCTCAGACTTACCTGTATGGGGGGCATGCTTGGGAATCCTTTCTTCCCATTTCCTGAACGAACAGTTAGTCAGTCTCCCAGTAAGGGAGATGGTAAAGCCCCATTTCCAGGGAACCCCAAATATTCGTTCTAATCTATGCTACACTATTGTGCATGTGAACTTTTCCAATGCCCTGTTGTGCTACCACCTAGTGGTCAAGTGTTGAAAGTATTTCTGAGCATCCCTGTTTCGGAGATGGATTAATTGACTGTTATTCTTTGCTCCACACTATTGCATACCTTTCCACCATTCCATCTGTGTTGTCAATTCACGCTACGTTCATTCAGGACACATCAAGTTGCTCATTGCGGTTTGCCTGATACAATTGCAAAAGACTACCATATCAGGCCCCCGGCCCCATCAGGTCAACTGGGGGGTTTGCTGTGTCAGATGGGCTGTACGGAGCCCCATCATTTCTAATGGCTGCCCTGGGTGTAGCTAACCCAATGCAAATGACTGCTCAAGCACTGCACTGTTTTACAAGGGTGGGATATACACATTAATCTTCTTTGGTTACCTTTGGTCTGTTTAAATATACCATTTAAACGCGTCAATGATTATTTCTGTAGTAACGCAAGTTGTTACGCATTTTACATTACACATCAATTTGCATCATGATTTCTATGGAAGACACATCAGACAAAAGCACAAGGATGCAACTTCTGCCTTTTGGAGGCATTCATTTTTGCTTTATATTAACAAACCCACGTTATTAAGAAAAAATAACAAAAAAAAGTGTTAATGGCGCAAGGATTGATCTGGCATAGTCTGAAATAGTCCAATATAATATGCTGGGCTGGTGATGAAGTCCATATAAAAATTAGCACTAGTGGCAGCTACCAAGAAAGCAGAAGCAGGCTCTGGAAGATATAATAAAAGACAAGGTGCGCCAACCTAAGTGCAGTACAAAAGTATTTATTGTGGCAACACAAACAGCCAAATGGCTACTCGCAGGATGAAGATTAAGATGAGCATATGAATAAGAATGGATAGTCCGGTGTCACAAGCGGTCCTTGGGATGGATGGTGATGACCCAGGTGTAATAGCGCTGGAGGATGGGGCAGCGATCCATAACAGGAAGTGCGCCACAGTTTGCCGCTCAGCGTGGAGTGCACCGTCGGACCGGAAGTGACGCAGGAAAAGAACGGACCAATGGGTGCGCTCAACGCTGAACCGCAAACTGAGGCGCACTTCCTGTTCCGGCTCCAAGAAGGTCGCACTTCGTATTCGGCCAGTACTTTTGCCAGTCTGCGGACCCCCTTGCAGACACCGGATCGTTGCCCCATCCTCCAGCGCTATTACACCTGGGTCACCACTAGGGATGAGCTTCGTGTTCGAGTCGAACATACGTTCGAGTCGAACATCGGCTGTTCGATCGTTCGACGAAGATCGAACGATTTGGGCCGTTCGCGCCAAATTCGAGTGACGCGAACGGCCCACAATGCACTACGCCATCGCAGTGTCATCCAGGCGCTGTGATTGGCCAAGCATGCACTGTGACCCCGCATGCTTGGCCAATCACAGCGCCGGCAGCGAGGAGAGCAATGATTGGCCACAGGCAGGATGCCTGTGGCCAATTATTGCTGAGGGTGTTTAGTACACGCCCCACACTATAAAAGGCCGCCAGCACGGCGGCCTAGTGTAGTGTGTTCCGGAGCAGGGATAGAGCAGCATAGGCAGGGACAGTGACTTTTATTTCTTTCTTGCTTAACCTGGATTCCTTTAGTTTAGGGAAAGAGAAGGATAGGTAGGGAGAGTGTCAGTGTGTTTTGTGCTTTTGCTATAGTGTGCTTAAAAAAAACATTTTTTCTAGGGACAGAAAACTGTAGGTAGGGAGAGTGTCAGTTTCTTTCACTGTGCAAGTCCTTGTTTCTAGGGACCTGGAAGGACAGTGAGTGAATTCTCCTTGTGCTATATTGTGCTTAAAAAAAACATTTTTTCTAGGGACAGAAAACTGTAGGTAGGGAGAGTGTCAGTTTCTTTCACTGTGCAAGTCCTTGTTTCTAGGGACCTGGAAGGACAGTGAGTGAATTCTCCTTGTGCTATATTGTGCTTAAAAAAAACATTTTTTCTAGGGACAGAAAACTGTAGGTAGGGAGAGTGTCAGTTTCTTTCACTGTGCAAGTCCTTGTTTCTAGGGACCTGGAAGGACAGTGAGTGAATTCTCCTTGTGCTATATTGTGCTTAAAAAAAACATTTTTTCTAGGGACAGAAAACTCTAGGTAGGGAGAGTGTCAGTTTCTTTCACTGTGCAAGTCCTTGTTTCCAGGGACCTGGAAGGACAGTGAGTGAATTCTCCTTGTGCTATAGTGTGCTTAAAAAAAACATTTTTTCTAGGGACAGAAAACTGTAGGTAGGGAGAGTGTCAGTTTCTTTCACTGTGCAAGTCCTTGTTTCCAGGGACCTGGAAGGACAGTGAGTGAATGCTCCTTGTGCTATAGTGTGCTTAAAAAAAACATTTTTTCTAGGGACAGAAAACTGTAGGTAGGGAGAGTGTCAGTTTCTTTCACTGTGCAAGTCCTTGTTTCCAGGGACCTGGAAGGACAGTGAGTGAATTCTCCTTGTGCTATAGTGTGCTTAAAAAAACCATTTTTTCTAGGGACAGAAAACTGTAGGTAGGGAGAGTGTCAGTTTCTTTCACTGTGCAAGTCCTTGTTTCTAGGGACTGGGAAGGACAGTGAGTGAATTCTCCTTGTGCTATAGTGTGCTTAAAAAAAACATTTTTTCTAGGGACAGAAAACTGTAGGTAGGGAGAGTGTCAGTTTCTTTCACTGTGCAAGTCCTTGTTTCTAGGGACTGGGAAGGACAGTGAGTGAATTCTCCTTGTGCTATAGTGTGCTTAAAAAAAACATTTTTTCTAGGGACAGAAAACTGTAGGTAGGGAGAGTGTCAGTTTCTTTCACTGTGCAAGTCCTTGTTTCTAGGGACTGGGAAGGACAGTGAGTGAATTCTCCTTGTGCTATAGTGTGCTTAAAAAAAACATTTTTTCTAGGGACAGAAAACTGTAGGTAGGGAGAGTGTCAGTTTCTTTCACTGTGCAAGTCCTTGTTTCTAGGGACCTGGAAGGACAGTGAGTGAATTCTCCTTGTGCTATATTGTGCTTAAAAAAAACATTTTTTCTAGGGACAGAAAACTGTAGGTAGGGAGAGTGTCAGTTTCTTTCACTGTGCAAGTCCTTGTTTCAAGGGACAGAGAAGGACACCTGAAGGTAGCCCTTATTGCTTTTTTCCCATCTCCCTGCAGGCCATCTATTAGAATGTCTGGAAGGCAAACAAGGAGAGGCAGACAGTCAGGAGGCAATAAAAGAGGGCAAGCAGGCTCTGTGTCTGGGGGCAACAGTGCTGGTCGTGGACGCGGTGCATTGTCATCAGCACATGGCCATGGGACACGCTTGTCCTTCTTTTCCGCAGCTGGACATGTTGAGCCACATCATGCCGAAGACTTGGTAGAGTGGATGACCAAGCCCTCCTCCTCCTCCTCATCCTCTCTCACCCAGGCTCAGGGTACTGGCAAAGCAGCTGCCAAAGCGTCCTCTTCCCTGGTATCAATGTCAGACTCATCATCAGTCACTCCTTCCCTAGACCCACCATGTCCTCCTCCTGAGGAGTCCCCCGAACTGTTTGAGCACAGTGTTGGGTACATGCTCCAGGAGGATGCCCAGCGTTTCGAAGGGTCTGATGATGAAACCCAGCTACAGGAAGGCAGTAGGGTGAGAGCAGACAGAGGGGATGCTCAAGAAGGACACCAATCTGGCAGTCATGTTCCAGCAGCTGCAGCATACTGCCAGATTGGCTCCAGTGATGAGGAGGGAGGGGATGATGAGGTCACTGACTCCACGTGGGTGCCTAATAGGAGAGAGGAGGAGGAGGATGAGGAGGAGGCACATCTCCAACGAGACAGGATGCCCTTTGGTGGCCAGCGTAAGGGCAGTACACCGACGGAATCACACCGCAGAGCTCCGCCTGTGCAGGGCGCTGCCTCTGCCCGTCATTCAAAAAGTTCCTTGGTGTGGGCCTTTTTTGAGGCTAGTGCATCAGATCGCACAGCTGCTGTTTGCAACATATGTCTCAAGCGTATATCGCGTGGCCAAAACATCAGCCGCTTGGGTACCACATGCCTGACCAGACATATGTTGACCTGCCATGCAGCTCGTTGGCAAGCCTACCTCAAAGACCCACACCAAAGAACAAAGCGGACCTCTCCTTGCACCGCATCAGCTGGGATCTCCAACCCCACTATAACTTCAGTCCTCTCTGAAACATGCACTGAGAGGAATGAAGGTGTAGAATTAGGTGTGTCACAGCCAAGTACTTGCGGCCACTCTGCTAGCAGTACACCGACGTCCGATTCTAGCAGGCAAATTTCCCTGCCCCAGCTGCTGGACCGTCGAAAGAAGTTCACTCCCAGCCATCCACATGCCCAGCGGTTGAATGCTAGCTTGGCTAAATTGCTAGCGCTTCAACTGCTGCCTTTTCAGTTGGTAGACTCGGCCCCCTTCCGTGAGTTTGTGCAATGTGCGGTTCCTCAGTGGCAGGTTCCCAAACGCCACTTTTTTTCACGGAAGGCTATTCCGGCTCTCTACCGGCATGTGGAAGGCAATGTCTTGGCCTCGCTCGACAGGGCGGTCAGCGGTAAGGTGCATATTACCGCTGACTCATGGTCCAGCAGGCATGGACAGGGACGTTACCTTTCTTTCACGGCCCATTGGGTCACTCTTTTGGCAGCTGGGAAGGATGCAGGACAAGGTGCAGTAGTGTTGGAGGTTGTCCCACCGCCACGCCTCCAAAATGCTACTACTGGTTGTGACACACCTCTCTCCTCCACCCCCTCCTCTTCTTCTTCCTCCATGGCCTCTTCCTGTGGTTTGTCCTATGAACCAGCGGTGCTCCGTAGCCGTTCACGGGGCTACGCAAGTACGCAGGCAAAAAGATGCCATGCCGTGCTTGCGCTGGTGTGTTTGGGGGACAGAAGCCACACTGGGGCAGAGGTCCTGTCTGCTCTGCAGGGCCAGGCCGAGAGGTGGTTGACGCCACGCCAGCTTAAGCCAGGAATGGTGGTTTGCGACAATGGCACCAACCTCCTCTCCGCCCTCCGACAGGGACAACTGACCCATGTGCCCTGTGTGGCTCACGTCCTTAACCTGGTGGTGCAGCGGTTCTTGGGCAGGTACCCGGGCTTACAGGATGTCCTGAGGCAGGCCAGGAAAGTCTGTGTGCATTTCCGCAGATCTTATAATGCCAGTGCTCGCCTGGCTGAGCTGCAAAAGGAGTTGAACCTGCCCAAGAACCGCCTTATATGTGACATGCCCACCAGGTGGAACTCAACGTTGGCCATGCTGCAGCGGCTGCACACGCAGCAGAGGGCCATCAATGAGTACCTGTGCGACTACGGCACCAGGACAGGGTCAGGGGAGCTTGTTTTTTTTTCTCCACGCCAGTGGGGCATGATCAGGGATGCATGCACTGTCCTGGCACCATTTGAGGAGGCCACGAGGATGGTGAGCAGTGACAGTGCATGCATCAGTGACACTGTACCTCTTGTCCACCTGTTGGAGCACACGCTGCGTGGAATAATGGACAGGGCACTTGAGGCAGAACAGAGGCAGGAAGAGGAGGACTTCCTTGCCTCTCAAGGCCCCCTTTACCCAGACAGTGTTCCTTCTGTCCCACCCATCGCACAGGAGGAGGAGGAGGAGGAGGAGGAGGATTGTGTCAGCATGGAGGTGGAGGCTGGCACTCAGCATCATCAGCAGCAGTCTTTTAGGGATGATTTACAGTCCCAAGAAACCAGTGGACTTGTACGTGGCTGGGAGGAGGTGACTGCGGATCATGTCGTCCTTAGTGACCCAGAGGACTCCGGAGCGAATGCCTCAGCAAACCTACGCTGCATGGCCTCCCTGATCCTGCAAAGTCTGCGGAAGGATCCTCGTATTCTTCGGATCAAGGAGAGGGACCATTACTGGCTGGCCACTCTCCTTGATCCACGGTACAAGGGTAAGGTTGCGGACCTTATGTTACCGTCGCAGAGGGAGCAGAGGATGAGACAACTCCGGGAGGCCTTGCAGAAAGGTCTGTGCAACGCGTTCCCAGAGACTGGGAGGTTACAAACTCCTGGTCCAGGACAACGAGTTGCTGAGGCTTCGGCCAGTCAAAGAAGGAGCGGTGGGGAAGGTGGCCGTCTGACCGATGCGTTCAGACAATTCTTTAGTCCGCAGCCCCAAAGTATGATTGGTTCCAGCAACCATCGCCAGCGTCTGATAAACATGGTGCAGGAATATCTAGGGGCAAGGTCAGACTTGGACACCTTCCCCACCGAAAATCCTCTGGCTTACTGGGTCTTGAGGATGGATCACTGGCCAGAGCTTGCACAGTATGCAATTGAGCTACTGGCCTGTCCTGCATCCAGCGTTCTTTCGGAACGCACATTCAGTGCTGCTGGAGGATTTGTCACGGATCACAGGGTGCGCCTGTCCACCGACTCGGTTGATCGACTGACTTTCATCAAGATGAACCAGTCTTGGATCACCACCAGCTACCACACACCTGATGCTGATATAACAGACTAATTGATTTTAACATGTCACGTCCCTTCAAGACTGATGCTGATGCTGAGTGCCTGTGCTGTTATGTTGACTGGCTATCCTCCTCCTCCGAGTCCTCAATGATACGATTGATGATGATAGCTTGGAAGATCATTTTTGTTTATGGGTGCCGCCACCAGTGGCTAAGGCCCAATTTTTCAGCCCCTGTTTTACAGGGGCGTGTACTTACAATTTTTTTAGCAATAATTTGCCATAGGGCTCATTGCTGTGCTCCAAGTACAGTATCTGTGAGGGGTTGTAGTGTTGTGCCACCAGTGCCTAAGGCCCAATTTTTCAGCCCCTGTTCAACAGGGGCATGCAATTACAATTCTTGATGTAATAATTCACAGCAGGGCCCATTCCTGCACCCACCAAGAGTAAGTCTGAGGGCTTACAGTGTTGTGGCACCACCACCACCACCACCACCACGAAAAGCCCAATTTTTCAGCCCCTGTTCAACAGGGGCATGCAATTACAATTCTTGATCTAATAATTCACAGCAGGGCCCATTGCTGCACCCACCAAGAGTAACTGTCAGGGCTTACAGTGTTGTGGCACCAGCACCACCATCAAAGCCCCAATTTTTACTACCACTGTTCAACAATTATATGTAATTAAAATTCCTGATATAATAGTTGACAGCAGGGCGTTCCAGCACCAACCAAGAGTAACTGTGAGTGCTTACAGTGTTGTGCCAACACCAACAACTAAGGGGCCTATTTCTGCAGAGTATATACGGCAGGTCCCTACTTTCAAACATCCAACTTACAAACGACTCCTACTTGCAAACGAAAGAAGACAACAGGAAGTGAGAGGAAATCTACCCCTAGGAAGGAAAATTCTCTCCTGTAAGAATAAATATGGGAGAAAGGTGTCTCCTCTGTACTGATGCTTTATCAGCAATCCTTGTTTCAAGAAAAACACCACATTTCAAAAACAGTTGTCATTGGGACGGAAAGTGAGGTGAAATGTTCTGAACAGGGGCACAGACAGCAAAACAAATGTTACAGGGGTGATAACCCTTACCTATGTTTCCCAAAAAGTTTAAAAATAGATTTTTGGGCTGGAGCTACACTTCAACAATGTACCTGTTCAAAATTACAAACACATTCTACATAAGAACAAACCTACAGTCCCTGTCTTGTATGCACCGCCTGTATACGGCTGTTCAGAGTATATAGGGCCTTTTTTATTTTATGTGCGGGGTTCCCCTTAATATCCATACAAGACCCAAAGGGGCTGGTAATGGGCTGGGGTAGGGGGGGGGGGGGGGGTCATGGGGTAGCTATGCCATTTTTCTTAAAGATTTTCATCCATATTACCGGGACCAGACATTACATTAAAGCCGCAAGAAGTTTTAAATGGCTTTTTTTTCCTTTAGAAGTGTCATTTTGTGCAGGGACAGTTCTAAACACGGGAAACACGTGGCACTTCACAGGCATACTTTAGACACCCCCCAGGTACGATATTTAAAGGAATATTTGACTTTTTTTTTTCACTTTATGCATCATTAAAATGACTGCTCCCGAAAAACGACCGTTTTTAAAACTTCTTTTTGCATTGATACATGTCCCCTGGTGCAGAACCCGGGTTCCCAAACCCTTTTTAGGACAATAACATGCATAATAGTTGTTATAATTAGCACTTTAGAATTCGAACGTTCGCATCCATTGTATTTAATAGGGTTCTAATGTTCGTACGAACTTTCGGTCCGTTCGCGGGTTCTGGTGCGAACCGAACCCGGGGGTGTTCGGCTCATCACTAGTCACCACCATCCATCCCACGGACCGCTTGTAACACCGGACCATCCATTCTTATTCATATGCTCATCTTAATCATCATCCTGCGAGTAGCCATTTGGCTGTTTGTGTTGCCACAATAAATACTTTTATACTGCACTTAGGTTTGCGCACCTTTTCTTCTTTTATGAAGAAAAAACACACCAGGTGCCGCACACTGACAGCCCAACATTCTCTATAGTAAGGCTGGCCATAAGCTATACAATTTACTTTGTTCAATTCTCCTTTAGATTTACCAAATCGATATATTATGAGGTCACACTTAAACACCCCCCGTTTGTATGCAATCAGGCAGGCCCTTCTACTACATAGTTGAAGTTGATTCTAAAGGAAATTGAATAGGAAAATTGTATAATGTATGACCAGCCTAAGATCAGCCTCAGCCCAGGCTCCATCCAGACCATGCCCCCACCAACGTGTTTCGTCCTGCCTATGGGGCTTAGTCATGAAGGTGGACCTCCATGATTAAGCCCTGTGGGTATGGCAAAACACGTCAGAGGCTCTATAGCAGGGGTAGGCAACCTGGGGCCCTCCAGCTGTTGCAGAACTACAAGTCCCATCATGCCTCTGGGAGTAATTGTAACCGCCAGTCTTGCAATGCCTCATGGGAAATGTAGTTCCACAACAGCTGGAGGGCCCCAGGTTGCCTACCCCTGCTGTAGAGACTGTTGAGCTTTGTTGGTGTGGGGGCACCTGGGGTGTTTCTCCATATTGCGTTCATCGAGCGAAGACAGGCTCTAGCCTGCACCCTCAGCAGGTGTCACCAGATTTAGACAGATGGGACCCTGGAGCAGCACCCTTAATTCTTTTGGTGTGGATTCGCAACAACCTCAGGTTGACATGCATTGCGGCAGGGCAGCCTGCTCATTTGTTCAACAGCCACGATTAAACATCCACTTTTTTTATTTTTCCAATGATCTGCACCACAATTCAGTGTTAACATGCATTGTGGTGTGTTGATATTCCATTTAGAATTGATGCCCCCCCCCCCAAAAAAAAAAACACTTTGTCACCAACCTTTAAGGCTTCCTGTAGGCTTGGGTGGTGTTGACATGCCTGTAAGCACGAAGCCCCATGAGAATGCATCCTTGCAATGGGCTGGAGTGCATTCTTGTGCCCCCAGGTCTCCTGGAAGACATGATGATGCCACCCGTGGACATCTATTATAGGTCTGATACATCCATCTGCAGGCTTAATGCATCCTCCCGCTATAAAATGCGCACATTCTAATTTATGTTTTCTGTTTTTGGCCATTACATGGTGTGATCTCAGATCCTATATGATGGATTGCCCCAGTTTATGGTAATTGGGTAGCTGCTGTTTCTATTACTGACTGAACTAATTATTCTAATGAGATCTTTTCCTGGACTGCCTCTAATTCTACATTGACACTGAAAGAATATGAAAGGTTTTCTATAGCCATGAAGATATAATGCCAGTATTTAATCTGTAAAAGCTGAACTCCAGGCAGATGTAAAGAAACAAAATCCTTGTAGTTTTGCATTCATTAGTAAATAATAAAATTCTTTGTTTTGTGGGTAAATACCTGACTGTGACCGGGTATCAGTCTCTTGCAGTCCCTGTACAGCAGATCTCAGAGTAGAAGGAAGAAGCCGCACAGAAACATGCTGATAGGAGGAGGGATCAGAGTGACCTAGAGCAGTGGTCTCCAAACGGCGGCCCGGGGGCCAGATGCGGCCCTTTGCTTGCTTTCATCCGGCCCTTGGCACTATTTCATCCACTAATGCCAACAATGGGGCACAATTCCCCCCACTGACACCAATGAAGTGGGCACAATTTCTCCCACTGACACCAACAATGGGGCAGAATTCCGCCCAGTGACACCAACAATGGGGCCCAAAACTATTTAGTGATGGGGTACAATTCCTCTCAGTGACACCAACAATGGGGTCCAATGACATCAGTGATGGGGCACAATTACTCTCAATGATGCCAACGATGGGGCCCAATAACATCAGTGATGGGGCACAATTACTCTCAATGATGCCAACGATGGGGCCCAATAACACCAGTGATGGGGCACAATTCCTCTTAATGACATCAACGATGGGGCCCAATAACATCAGTGATGGGGCACAATTCCTCTCAATGACACCAACGCTGGGGCCCAATAACATCAGTGATGGGGCACAATTCCTCTCAATGACACCAACGATGGGGCCCAATAACACCAGTGATGGGGCACAATTCCTCTTAATGACATCAACGATGGGGCCCAATAACATCAGTGATGGGCCACAATTCCGCTCAATGACCCCAACGCTGGGGCCCAATAACACCAGTGATGGGGCACAATTCCTCCCAGTTACACCAATGATGGGGCGCAATTACTCTCACTGAAATAAACAATGGGGCATTATTTTTTCTCCCAGTGCCCACAGTCCGGTCCTCCTAAAGTCTGAAGGGCAGTAAAGTGGCCCTTTTTGTTTAGAAAGTTTGGAGACCCCTGACCTAGAGAGATGAGCCTGATCAGTCAGCTGCTTCTCCTTTCACTGTCCACTCACAGGCTGAGGGAGGGACAAGACCTCTTAAGTGTTACTGGAGAGCAGCAAAAAAAACAAGTCGGGTCTCCTGCCCTTCCGTACAGGGCTGAGTTGTCTGGTAGAGCTATGGAAGTCTCAGAACTGGATGGTAAGTAATCAAAATCCTTCAGAAGGTATTACAACTCACATATACACCGATCAGCCATAACATTATGATCACACACCTGAAACTGAGTAGGTCCCCCTTTTGCCACCAAAACTGCCCTGACCCATCAGGGCATGGACTCAACTAGACCTCTGAAGGTTTGCTGTGGTATCTGGCACCAAGCTGTAGTTGCAGATCCTTTAAGTCCTGCAAGTTGCAAGGTGGGGCCTCCATGGATTGGACTTGTCATTGTGCATCCTGGTGCCATCTCTTCACCAAATAAGTGGTCTTCCATCCACATGACATGACGGAAAATGTAATTCATCAGACCAGGCCACCACCTTCCATTGCTATATGGTTCAGATGCTCCCCTGTCCATTGTAAGCACTTTTGGCTGTGGACACAGGTCAGCATGGACACCCTGACCAGGCTGTGGCTCTGCAGCCCCATACACAACAAATTATGATGCTTTGTGTGTTCTGACACCTTTCTATCAGAATCAGCATTTATTTTTTCAGCAATCCAAGCTCCAGTAGCTCTTCTATTAGATCAGATTCCCTTTCCACCTCCATCAATGAGCCTTGGCCGCCCATGACCCTGTGGCCGGTGGTCCTCCCTTGGACCACTCTTGGTAGGTCCCGACCAACGCAGACCGAGAACATCCCACAAGAGCTGCAGTTTTGGAGTTGCTCTGACCCAGCTGTCCAGCCATTACAATTTGGCCTTTGTCACTCAAATCCTTACAATTTTTTCTGCTTTCAATACATCAACTTTAGGGGGCAACATATTTCCTAACCTATCCCAACCACTTTCAGGTGCCATTGTAATAAGCCAATCAGTGTTGTTCACTTTACAGTACTTGTCGGTCATAATGATGTGGCTGGTCAGCATATATGTATTTCATCTGATTTTGTAGTGGTTTACCTAAGGTTCAAGTTTTAAAAAAACAAACCCAAAAAAAACAACATGTTTTTAAAATACAGCTAGCATAAATGGCTAAATCTGGCTTTATATTGGCTTCTTATAATCCCCTGCCCAGTAGAACTGTCAGCTAACCAGTCTCCATTGCACAGTGCTGTCATTGGGGAGGGTTAGTGATGGGAGTGAAGAATGTGGGCACTGGGGAGGGTTAGTAATGGGAGAGGCGAGCCTGGGCACTGGGGAGGGTTAGTAATGGGAGAGGCGAGCCTGGGCACTGGGGAGGGTTAGCGACTTGAGAGTTGGAAATAGAAGGGGAGAGCACGGGCACTGGGGTGGGTTCTTGACAGGCAGGGAGAACATGGGCACTGGGCAGGTTAGTGAGGGGAGTGTTAGCGACAGAGGAGAACACTGCCACTAGGGTGGGTTAGTGACAGGATGGGGGGCAGAACACAGGCACTGGGGAGGGTTAGTGAGAGAGGAGAGCATGGCACTGAGGAGGAATAGTGATGGGAGAGGAGATCGTGGGCACTGGGGAGGGTTAGTGATGGGAGAGGAGAGCATAGGCACTGGGAAGGATGGGAGAAGGGAGCATGGGCATTGGGGAGGATTGAAGATGGGCGAGGAGAGCGTGGGCACTGGGGAGGATTGGAAATGGGAGAGGAGAGTAGGGGCACTGGGGAGGATTGGAGATGGGAGAGTTATGCCGCGTACACACGATCATTTTTCCCGTCTGGAAAAATGAAATTTTTTTTTTCGCCGAGAAAAACGATCGTCTGTGGGCTTTATGCCGTTTTTCTCGTTGAGAAAAACGGCAGGAAAAACGACGAGAAAAATTAGAACATGTTCTAAATTTTCTCATCGTTTTTTCCATCATTTTTTTCCATAATTTTTTTCCGCGGCAGTTTTCCCATAGGGAGACACTGCCGCGGAGCCCACAGACGGTCGTTTTTCTCGACAAAGAAAAAAATGACGGGAAAAACGGTCGTGTGTGGGGGAAAATGCCGTTCCCTCGTTTTTCATTTTTTTTCATGTCGTGATTCACGGCGGTGTTTTCACCGCCGTGAATCACGATCGCGTGTACGCGGCATTAGTGTTGGGAGGAGAGGGTGGCGAGAGCATGGACACTGGGGCAGGTTAGTGATGGGAGTATTAGCGATGGGAGGGGACGGGCACTGGGGATGGTTAGTGATGGGAGAGGAGAGCGTGGAAACTGGGGAGGGTTGGTGTTGGGAGGAGAGGGTGGAGAGAGCGTGGGCACTGGGGAGGATTGGAGATGGGCGAGGAGAGCATGGGCACTGGGGAGGGTTGATGGGAGGAGAGGGTGGAGAGATAGTGGACACTGGGGCAGGTTAGTGATGGGAGAGGAGAGTGTGGGCACTGGGGAGGGTTAGTGATGGGAGAGGAGAGCGTGGGCACTGGGGAGGGTCAGTGATGGGAGAGGAGAGCGTGGGCACTGGGGAGGTTAGGAGAGGAGAGCGTGGGCACTGGGGAGGTTAGGAGAGGAGAGCGTGGGCACTGGGGAGGTTAGGAGAGGAGAGCCTGGGCACTGGGGAGGATTGGAGATGGTAGAGTAGAGGTTGGAGAGACCGTGGACACTGGGGCAGGTTAGGGATGAGGGGGGACAGACACTGGGGTGGGTTGGTGACCAAGCTACATATTTTGTAGTTGCAGTATATCTAGAAAAGTGAGGCTCCATCCTTCTCCCCTGTGTAGTCTGGTAGGGGTGCCGAGAGCACACGACTGAACAAGATCATTTTAATTTTGATTCAAATAAATGTACGAGTGGACAGTTCTCCTTTTTAACATGAACTTTTCCTTTTGGCCATAGAAATGGGCGGCCGGCGCTCTCCTCTGCCCAGTCTGTGGACAGGCCCTCAGTGCCCAGTATGTGGGCAGGCCCTCAGTGCCCAGTATGTGGGCAGGCCCTCAGTGCCCAGTATGTGGACAGGTCCTCAGTGCCCAGTATGTGGACAGGCCCTCAGTGCCCAGGCATACAATGCATTTCCGCTCTCCTCGGACTTGCACGTTGCGTCCCGATGTATTAAGGACCTGTCATAGAGGGACATTGTATGGGTAATAGAGCAGCGTGGTTTTCTTCCGCAGAGATAATCTGCCCCTTCGGTCTCCTCGGTGTGAGCGTCTGTTAATGACACTTGTCAGGCAGTTCACATGCTGAGGATCGATGGGGATCTGCGGGGAGCGTTGGCCGCAGACGGTCAGAATACTGATTTGTCATTAGACAGGAGTTGTATCCATATGAAGAAATGTCTGTGCTCAGGCCAGGTCTCTGCTCTGTGTTTTGTGCAATGCCTCGTTCCGGCCAAACTTCCAAACAGAGTACATAGAACCCGACTTCACCGTGTAGAATGATCTATTCAGACAGTCTTGTGAGTCTCGGCCTCACCACTGTGGGGACCTGATTGGCTCAGTGCGGAGCCTCCCACTGCTTTTTATAGCCGAACTCCCAGGAGCAAAGACCTCATTTAAATATATTCCTCAATAAAATTTGAGAAGGTATGGAGTTGTTGGCTAGATGATAGTAGCACGGCAAATGATGCAGTGACCAATGCCTAGATTGACAATGTATCTTTAGTTTGTTAGTCTATTGACCCAACTATTTTCATGTTGTCTTCTCCTGTCAATGTCAATTTGAGCACGGATTATCTTGAACTGACCCTCTCCCCACAATTGGGGTTATAGCTTAAGTTAAGCTGTCTGTGTTATGTGTTGTGTCCTGTTGCGGTGTGTTGCCACAACGGAGAAAATGCCCCTGCGTGGCCAAATGTTAAGCCCCTGCGTGGGCAAATTTTGTATGCTCATATAAACTTTAAAAAAAAAGATTTTGCAAAAAAGAAAAAAAATAATTATATATATATATTGTGAGGGGGTTAGCTCGGTAGCGGGTGTGTGTGACCCCCTGGATGGGCTCCCCACACAAAAACAGGCCCAGCAGACGGAGGTTGTGGTTTTCAAGATCAAAAGGTGCGGTTTATTTCTCTATTTACAGTGACAAAAACACAGCAAAGCAAAAAGAAACATAAACAAAATAAATCCTGGTCAGCTTGACCTCTGACTAAACATGCAGGTTTCCCTAACTAACAACTGGGATCAGCCTGGTGCTGTCCTAGTCCCTAAGTCCCTGGTTTAGTAAATGTCCAAACAAATAGCCACACAGGCTTTGTCTCACCGCACAGGGGTTCACTCTCCCTAGACAGTCCACACAGGTCTGGTTCCAGGCATGAGCAAACACCTAATGAAGCTGGGAGTTTTTATAGAGGCCTTAAACGAGCTGACAAGCTTCAGCTGGTCTCATCAACTCCCTGCCTGCACGACGCCCAGCACTCTCCCTAGAGGTATGAATCATCCATGAGCCCACTAGCCTCAGCTGGGCTTCATCAACTCTCTCCCTAGTTGTATAAGTCGGCATAAAGCCTGAATCTGGGAGAAATATACCTACCCCCCTGGATGCAACCAGGTGACTTTACCTTCCTGCTGTCACATACCCCCCCCTCTTGTTTTAACCTTGGGGTTGGAACACCAGCAATCAGGCATTCATGTACTCGAGACAAAGCATCCACATTCCCCATTTGAACGCCAGGGCGATGCTTTACTGTGAAGTTGAATTCCTGTAGGGCCAGGAACCACCTATTTACTCTTCTATTTGTCTCCTTGTTTTGAGCCATCCACTTTAACGGAGCGTGATCCGTAACCATGTCAAAGTGCCTACCTAGCAGATAGTACCGAAGGGAATCTAGAGCCCACTTCACCGCTAAACACTCCTTTTCAACCGTGGCGTAATTTACCTCATGGGACTTCAACTTCCTGCTGAGGTAAATGACTGGGTGCTCTTCCCCGTTCCAGACCTGGGACAATACTGCTCCTAACCCCACATCTGACGCATCATTTTGTACGACAAAGTCTTTAGAGAAGTCGGGTGAGTACAACACTGGCTGGCTACATAAGGCTTGTTTCAAGAATTGGAATGCTGCCTCAGCCTCAGGGTCCATTTAATCATGACCGACCCTTTCCCTTTCGTCAGGTTGGTTAGCGGCACAGCCTTAGAAGCAGAGTGGGGAATGAAGCGCCGATAATAACCCGCGATTCCCAGAAAGGCTCGTACCTGCTTCTTGCTGTTGGGACGTGGCCAACTCTGGATGGCCTCGACTTTGTTGAGTTGGGGTTTTATTACTCCCCTGCCAATGGTGTACCCAAGATATTTGGCCTCCTCCTGCCCAATGGTACACTTCTTGGGGTTAGCCGTAAACCCCGCTTCCCGGATAGAGTCTAGGACTGCTTGCACTTTTGGCAGATGTGAGGCCCAATCTGTGCTATGGACAATTACGTCATCCAGGTAAGCCGCAGCATACTTCCGATGGGGCCTCAGTATCTGGTCCATTTTCCGCTGGAATGTGGCCGGCGCATTCTGTAACCCAAACGGCATTCTCTTATATTGGAACGCCCCGTCTGGGGTTACAAATGCGGTTTTCTCTTTGGCCGACTTGGCCAGGGGAATTTGCCAATACCCTTTTGTGAGGTCAAGAGTCGTCATGTATCGGGCTGTTCCCAGCCGGTCGATCAACTCATCTATACGTGGCATGGGGTAGGTGTCAAATTTTGTAACTTTGTTCAACTGACGAAAGTCGTTACAAAATCGCCAGCTCCCATCCGGTTTAGGCACCAACACAATGGGACTAGACCAATCACTTTGGGACTCCTCTATCACCCCTAAGTTCAGCATTTTCTGTACTTCCTCCCGTATTGCCTCCCGTCGGGCCTCTGGGATCCGATAGGGTTTTAACTTCACCCTTTCACCGGGCGGGGTAATAATATCATGCTCTACCCCAGATGTTTGTCCCGGCAGCTCAGAGAACACCTCCTTGTTGCGAAGCACAAACTCCTTAACCTCCTGTTGTTGGGGTTGTGACAAGGTGGCTGCTATTCCAACCTCCGGAATCACGCAACCAGTTTGAGCTGGTGACCAAGTTTCTGCGACTAGGGACTCTCTATCCCTCCAGGCTTTCAACAGATTAACGTGATAGATCTGTTCGGGCTTTCGCCTTCCTGGTTGTCTGACCTTGTAATTCACTTCGCTCACTTTTTCCATTATCTCGTAGGGGCCTTGCCATTTGGCAAGGAATTTACTTTCAACCGTAGGGACAAGTACCAATATCCTATCCCCCGGGGAAAAGGTACGGGTCTTGGCTCCACGGTTGTACACTCTCTGCTGTGCCAACTGCGCTTGGGCCAAATGTTCCTTCACGATGGGCATTACCTGTGCAATTCGATCTTGCATCAGGGCGACATGCTCAATCACACTCCTGTGGGGAGAACTCTCACTTTCCCAAGTTTCCTTGGCAATATCCAACAGCCCTCTTGGGTGTCTCCCATACAGTAACTCAAAGGGGGAGAATCCCGTAGAGGATTGGGGCACCTCCCTAATAGCAAACATCAAATAAGGAAGTAGACAGTCCCAATCCTTTCCATCTCTATCCACCACTTTCTTCAACATTTGTTTTAGGGTTTTGTTGAATCTTTCAACCAGCCCATCGGTTTGGGGGTGATACACAGACGTACGCAATTGCGTCACTTTGAACAATTTACACAGCTCTTTCATAACCCGGGACATAAAGGGTGTACCTTGGTCCGTAAGCAGTTCTTTACAAATACCCACCCGGCTAAAAACAAGAGATAGCTCTTTGGCTATGGTTTTGGCCGAGGTATTTCGGAGAGGGATTGCTTCTGGATAACGGGTGGCATAGTCCATTATAACTAATATGTACTGGTGCCCCCTAGCGGACTTGATTATAGGACCTACCAAATCCATTGCGATCCTCTCAAACGGGACCTCAATGATGGGTAGAGGGACCAGCGGGCTACGGAAATGTGGCATCGGGGCCGACCTCTGACACACAGGGCAGGAGGAACAATAATTTTCTATGTCCTTCATCACCCCAGGCCAATAGAATCTCTGTAATACCCTCTCTCGGGTTTTCTCTGTCCCCAGATGACCTCCAAGAATGTGCCCATGGGCCAACTCCAACACCAACTTCCTGTAAGGTTTGGGCACCACAAGCTGCTCAACGGTTTCTTCTGCCCTTTTTGCCACCCGATACAGTAGGTCCTTCTCTACGCTGAAGTATGGGTAAGTGCAGGTATTATCTGGGTTCACTAACTCGCCATCTATTTCCACTACGTTTTCCCGTGCCTTTATTAGGGCGGGGTCTTTTAACTGTTCTGTGGCAAAATTTTCCCTGTGAACCTCAAGATCAGAAAACTCCACAGACGGTAGGTTTTCGTCTGAGGAGGTGGGCTCCTCTCCAGTTTCTTGAGTCTCGCCTGCCAATACTGACAAGGGAAATTCTGGAGAGTCCTCACCACTCTCAGAGGAGTTCTGGCTATCATCTTCCTGGTACATAGGGGCACCAGTGGGGGGCTCAGGATCATCCCACAGTTCCCAGAACTTCGGAAAATCCCTTCCCACAATGGCATCATGCGGTAGTTGAGATACTAACCCCACTGGATGAGAGAGGGTACCTTTGGGGGTCTTGAAACACACTGTAGTCACTGGATACTCTCGGGTGTCCCCATGCACACAAATAACAGCTACCTTGCTATTCCCAGAGACCTCTGTTTTAACTAATTCAGCCTTTATCAGGGTCACAAGGCTACCTGAATCCAGTAATACCACAAAATTTCTACCATTAATACACATTTTGCATAAATGTTTCTCAGTTCCCCGAATGGCAGTGCATGCGACTGTCGCACACAGCGACTGACGTCTGTCCGTCAGAAAGTCACATTGCATGGGTTCCTCCACAACCGGGCAATTTGCTGCAATATGTCCCGCTTGCCGGCAGCGGTAGCAAACAATCCTTTTGGCTGCCTTTTTGAGCCCCCGACTTCCCAGGCTGTTCTCGCCAAACCCTGGGCAGAGCTCCCACCCTCTCACTCTCTCCACCCTCACCCCTTGGAATCATCTTATCCGCCCCTGGGGATGGTCTGGTCTTAGGGTGGAAAGTCCGAGAGTCTCTGGAAGAGGCCGTCAGGTTCTCTGCAGCCAAGTATCTCTCTACACGATCCACAAGTTTACCGGCCGTTTCTGGGTCTCCATGGCTTACCCACTTTTGAATGGCGGTAGGAAGAGCTCTCAAGAAACGATCCATCACAACACGTTCCACAATCTCCGGTGCGGACAAAGTCTCTGGCTGTAGCCACTTCCTGCTCAGGTGAATGAGATCATACATTTGAGACCTGGGGGGTTTTCCAAGCTGGAAAGTCCAGTTATGCACACGCTGAGCCCGGACAGCCAGGGTGACACCCAGCCTTGCCAATATTTCAGCTTTTAGCATCACATAGTCTTTTGCTTGGTCAGGCTCTAGGTCATAGTAAGCTTTCTGCGATTCACCAGTTAACAGAGGAGCCACCAGTCCAGCCCACTGCTCCTCAGGCCACTTTTCTCTTTCAGCAGTCCTTTCAAATGTGGTCAAAAATACCTCTGGATCATCCTCTCCAGTCATTTTTGTCAATAAACGACTCACCCCAAAGGACGCGGTATTAGTGGGACGGCTTTCCTCACTGGTCTGCGGACGTTGCTGCATTACTGCTTCCATCTGTTGTTGTAGTCTCTGCTCTTGCTTCTGCAACAGGTCTATGAAGCGGGCCTCAGATTGCTGCTGGGCTTGTTGCTGGGCTGCGAAGCTCTGTTGTTGAGCTGCAAGGCTCTTTTGCAAACCTGCATTTGTCTGCTGTTGATTGGCATTTGCTAGAGCCAGCTGTTTCAGTATCTCCTCCATGCTGGCTTAAAAAAAAACTGCCACTGGTTCTCCACCAACTGTGAGGGGGTTAGCTCGGCAGCGGGTGTGTGTGACCCCCTGGATGGGCTCCCCACACAAAAACAGGCCCAGCAGACGGAGGTTGTGGTTTTCAAGATCAAAAGGTGCGGTTTATTTCTCTATTTACAGTGACAAAAACACAGCAAAGCAAAAAGAAACATAAACAAAATAAATCCTGGTCAGCTTGACCTCTGACTAAACATGCAGGTTTCCCTAACTAACAACTGGGATCAGCCTGGTGCTGTCCTAGTCCCTAAGTCCCTGGTTTAGTAAATGTCCAAACAAATAGCCACACAGGCTTTGTCTCACCGCACAGGGGTTCACTCTCCCTAGACAGTCCACACAGGTCTGGTTCCAGGCATGAGCAAACACCTAATGAATCTGGGAGTTTTTATAGAGGCCTTAAACGAGCTGACAAGCTTCAGCTGGCCTCATCAACTCCCTGCCTGCACGACGCCCAGCACTCTCCCTAGAGGTATGAATCATCCATGAGCCCACTAGCCTCAGCTGGGCTTCATCAACTCTCTCCCTAGTTGTATAAGTCGGCATAAAGCCTGAATCTGGGAGAAATATACCTACCCCCCTGGATGCAACCAGGTGACTTTACCTTCCTGCTGTCACAATATATATATATATATATATATATATATATATATATATATATATATTTTCCTCAATAGCCACACAGGATAGGATCCAAAGGCCTTAGCAAACCCACATATTACCTTGTAAAATTAGCAGCGACATTATCACTGTGCTGTACATAGCCTGTGCGGAGAGCAGATCTGTGGGAGGGGCCCAGCAGGCCCCACCCACTACAGAAAACTACAGGAGGGGGGTGGAGACGATACCAGTCACCCTGCACACGGAGCAGCAGTGATTGGTTCTTTGTGCAGCAGTTTCCTGTAATAGAGGCTTGCTAGGCTTTTTTTTTTTTTTTTTTTTCTCACCAGGTCGAATGTTGGTAATTTAATGTAGTATAGAATAGATCAGGAAAATACTGTATTATGACCACTAGATGGAGTTGGCGACCATAGTAATTCTTTCCTATGATCATCCGCTTCACCTAGTGGCCATAATGCAGTATTTTTTTCTGATTCATTCTATTCTTTATAAATAAATGTTTAACCTTGAGAGAAAACGGCTTAATAACATTTTGATTTTTGCCTCCATCTACTTAGTTTCACAGGATGAATAGCTCTGCAAAGCTAAACGCACACCCTCCTATTACTGTGTACAGTAGGGTTGCACCAGTAGCTGTGCCAATACTAACACTAGCACACTCAGTCCTCTCAGCTGCCAGCGGAATTCCCCCACTGACAGCTGAATTGTAAACAAAAAATTCTGAGATTTCTCTCCTACATGTACATATCATCATCATCATCATCATCATCATTTTTTATTTTAATTTTTTTGCTCGAAAATTACACAGAACCCCCAAACATTCTAAATGTTTTTTTTTTGCAGAGCCCCATGAGAATAAAATGGTGATCGTTGCAACTTTTTATCTCGCACGGTATTTGCGCAGCCATTTTTCAAACGCTTTTTTTTTGGGGGGGGGGGGAGTTTCATGCATTAAAAAAAAAACGTAAAGTTAGCCCAATTTCTTTGCATAATGTGAAAGATGATGTTACGCTGAGTAAATGGATACCCAATATGTCACACTTCAAAATTGCGCCCGCTCGTGGAATGGCGCCAAACTTCGGTACTTAAAAATCGCCATAGGTGACTCTATAAAAAATTTTTTTACAGGTTACATGTTTTGAGTTACAGAGGAGTTCTAGTGATAGAATTATTGCTCTCGCTTTAGCGATCGCGGCGATACCTCACATGTGTGGTTTGAACGTCGTTTACATATGTGGGCGCGACTTGCGTATGCATTCACTTCTGCGAGCGAGCACGCGGGGACAGGGGCACTTTAAAAAAAAAAAAATTTTTTATTATTGTTCATTTTACTTTTATTTCTCTAGTTTGATGCTTTTTTTCTTTTTTCCATAATTTTTTTTTTTTTTATCACCTTTATTCCTATTACAAGGGGAATGTAAACATCCCTTGTAATAGGAATATGGCATGACAGGTCCTCTTTACAGTGAGATATGGGGGTCAATAAGTCCCCACATCTCACCTCCTAGGCTGGGAAGCCTGAAATAAAAAAAATTATAAAAGCAGAGGCGGCGGACTTTTTTCAAATGCAGAGGCTGGGCGTGACGTCATAACATTGCGCCTGGCTTCCGAACGATCATAGAGACTCCGGGGACCATCTGGCCCGCCAGAAATCTCTATGGTAAACATCCAGCGCCGGTCAGTTCCTTCTCCAGTTTGCCGATGGCAGGGGCGAGCCGGTAGAAGCACCGGAGGGTGGTGGGAGGGGGGGACGTCCCCTTCCGCCGCCTATCAGAACGATCAAGCGGCTGACCAGACGCTATGATTGTTCTTATGGTGAAGGGAATCGCCGGCTCTATAAGAAGATATCTGAATGATGACTGTAGCAGCACCCATCATTTAGATATCGCCGCTCGAACCTGACGACGTCATATGACGTTGGGGGGGGGGGGGAGCGGTTAAGGAGCGGGCCGCTGCCTCCTTAAAGCGGAGTTCCACCCATTTTTGTGTTTATTAAAAGTCACCAGCTACAAAAAACTATCTGCTGACTTTTAATAAACACACACTCCCCTGTCCCACAGTCCAGCGATGCGGCCGCCGGAAGCCTCGCTTCTCTCCTTCTCCTCTCCGCGGTGCCGGCATTGCAAGTGTGGGCACCTGGCTGTGACAGCTTTCGGCTTCACAGCCGGGCACGCATTGCGCATTCACGAGCCGCGCTGCACCTTTCTGAATGGCCGGGTGATCTTCTGGGACCTGTCCTGTGACGTGTCCCAGAAGATTGCAGGGGGGGAAAGAAGAACTTCCACCCGGCGCCATGAGCAGGAAGTGGGAGCTGGGTACCTGTCAAACCTAGGCACTCCCTCCCCCCTCCAAAGAAATGACATGCCAAATGTGGCATTTCAGAGGGCGAGGAGTGCTTAAAGCGAAAGTTCGGGTGGAACTCCGCTTTAACAACCGATGACTCTCGTTCAGCTGTCAGTGGACTTCCCCTGTTGACAGCTGAAGTGTAAATGAATTGGAGCTGTCAAAAAAAAAAGCAGTGGATATCAGCAACATTGCTTAGCTGCTAAAACAGAAAGATGAAAAGAAACATTGTTTCTTTTTGTATCTTTCTGTTTCTTCATCTTCAAATCAAAAGGATGAACTTCCCCTTTGCAGATGAAGTCAGCTTAAAGGGGTTGTAAACCTTTGTGCAGCCTCCCCGTTTTACTCACCTGAGCCCGTTCGTTCCCACGCCGGAGATGCGCACACCCTCTCTGGCTGGTGTCTCGGCTCTTGATTGGATAGATTGATAGCAGCGCAGCCATTGGCTCCCACTGCTGTCAATCAACTCCAGTGACGCGGGGGGCGGTGCAGAGTCCGGCTTTCTGTGTCTATGGACGCAAAAGCTGGACTCGGGAGCACGCCCCCACGGTTACCCCCCAGGGAGAGCGCTTCTCCTAGGTGGTTTCCCGATGCGGGGAGGAGCCACGAGCGCCACTGAGGGACCCCAGAAGAGGAGGATCGGGGGCCACACTGTACAAAACAAACTGCACAGTGAAGGTAAGTATGACATGTTTGTTATTTTTGTTTGTTATTTATTTTATTTTTTTTAAACACAAGGGTTTAGTAACCCTTTAAGCCCAGGTTCACGCTGACAGCGGGAATGAAATCGTGTGAGTTTAGCTGACTTCGGGGGCGATTTCAGAGACATCTGTGCGGGTTTCTGCACAGATGTCAATGGACATCGCAACCCTAAATCACCAAAAGTAGTACAGAAAATACTTTTGGGAATCGGTGGGGCGTTGCACCGATTCGGACGCTGCCATTGCCAGCAATTTCCGCCGATTTGCCATGCAATCCAAATCGCATCAATGTTGAACCAGGGCCAAGGCTCGTGTACACGGGTCGTTTTAAAAACGGTGGCGCTACAGCAGCGTTTAGCCACGTTTTTACATTAGCGTTTTTGGCGTTGGCGTTTTTGGACACTTTTCATTAAAATCCCTCTTTATAATGTAAACGCCTAAAAACATCAAACGCGGCTTGACGTGTTTTTGGTGTTTTTTTTAGGTTATTGCAGCTCGTTTTTACTGCTCCTGGAAGCACAGGCTGGTGTGTGTTTCCCCCCAACTGCTCCTAAACGCTTATGCCTCCAAACACCTCTGACAGTTTGTGTGCATGGATACATAGGCTAACATGGAGGGGCTTTTAGAGGCAGTTAAAAAAAAAAAAAAAAAAACCTTAAACGCCCCTAACAGCTGTAAAAACGTCCTGTGTGCTCATGAGCCCTAAAGCAACCGGTCAAGTAAAAAAAATATATATATATATTTTTATTAAATGTCCCTCTGTTTAACCCCTTAAAGCGGTTGTATACCTTCTGCTGTTTTTTTACATACCTGTAAGGCAAAAGGCATAATGAGCTAGTATGCACCGCATACTAGCTCATTATGAAATACTTACCTTAGAACGAGGCGTCGGGAACTTACCTGGTCCACGCCGAGGGAAATGCCATCTTGCCTCGGCGTGTCTTTTGAGTATCGCCTCTCCAGCGCTGTGAGTGGCTGGAGCGGCGATGTCGTCACTCCCGCGCGTCGGCAAGGTCCGGCGGCTGCCGGGCTTTAGCCGAGAATCCCCGCTGCGCATGCGCCGCTGCATTCAGCGACTTATTGCGAGGGGAAGATCTCCTAAACCGTACAGGTTTAGGAGATCTTCTTTTTACCTACAGGTAAGCCTTATTATAGGGCTTACCTGTAGGTAAAAGTTCAAAATTTGGGTATAAAGTACAACCATTTTAACTCATAATTTACTCTAATCAGCCTTAACCGCTTGTCGACCGCCTCACGAACATTTACGTCGGCAGAATGGCTCGTGTGGGCAAAGCAACGTACCTGTACGTTGCTTTGAAAATCCCGCCGCGAGCTCCGTGACCGTGCCCACGGGAACCGCGGACTCGATGTCCGCCGGTGTCCCGCGATCGTGTCACGGAGCTGCAGAACAGGGAGATGCCTGTGTAAACAAGGCATTTCCCTGTTCTGCCTAGTGACAGGACACTGATCTACTGCTCCCTGTCATCGGGAGCAGCGATCAGTGTCGTGTCACTCGTAGCCCAGCCCCCTCACAGTTAGAATCACTCCCTATGACACACTTAACCCCTTCCTCGCCCCCTAGTGGTTAACCCCTTCCCTGCCAGTGTCATTTACACAGTAATCAGTGCATTTTTATAGCACTGATCGCTGTATAAATGACAATGGTTCCAAAATGGTGTCAAGAGTCCAATGTGTCTGCCATAATGTCGCAGTCACGATAAAAATTGCTGATCGCCCCCATTATTAGTAAAAAAAAAATGAATAATAAAAATGGCAAAAAACGATCCCCTATTATGTAGACGCTATAACGTTTGCGCAAACCTATCGATATACTATGCTTATTGCGATTTTTTTTTTTTTTCATCAAGAATATGTAGAAGAATACGTATCAGCCTAAACAGGAAATGTTTATTTTTTTTTATATATATATTTTTTATGGATATTTATTATAGCAAAAAGTAAAAAATATTGCTTTTTTTTCAAAATTGTCGGTCTTTTTTTAATTTATAGCGTAAAAAATAAAAACCGCAGAGGTGATCAAATACCACCAAAAGAAAGCTCTATTTGTGGGGAAAAAAGGACGTCAATTTTGTTTGGGAGCCACTTCGCACGACCGCGCAATTGTCAGTTAAACCGACTCCGTGCCGAATCGCAAAAAGGGGCCTGGTCTTTATGCTGCGTATTGGTCCGGGGCTTAAGTGGTTAAGCTTTAAATTCGTTTTTTTTTTTTTGGTGCAGACTAGCCTAAGATTGCAAAGCAATCTTTGAACTGCATAATATGGAACAAATAGAATGTGAAAATTATACACTTTCAAGGACTTTCAAAAAGTGTTCTGGTCAGGAAGGGGGTAAATTCTTCCGGGGCTGAAGTTTTTAATTAACCCCTTTATTCTTCATTGCATTTTTCTGCTGATTTTTTTTTTTTTTTTTGTTCACTTCTATTTTATAAACTTATTTTTTTTGCTTTGTTTATAATCTTACACCTTTTACATATTTTACCTTTTTATATTTTACATATTTTACATATTACACGTTTCAAATTTTAAAAATATATATTTCATTTGTCAATAACTTTTTCAATGCTTTTGTACCATTGCTGACAGCTGAAGTGTAAACAAATGGTATCGGCAAGTAACCAAAAAAAAAAAAAAAAAGCATCGGTACTTGCTGTAAAAAAATAAAAATAAAATGGTATTGATGCATCCATAGTGTAGAGGGTGCGCAGGGGAAGATGATGGAGGTTAGTATTGTTTTGGCCCCTTTCACACTGGGGCGGGCAGGTGCGGTGGCGGTATAGCAGCGCGATTTTCAGCGCTGCTATACCGTCGTTCTTACCGCGGTATGCGGTCGCTAGGGGGGTGAATTTAACCCCTGCTAGTGGCCGAAAAAGGGTTAATACCGCCCGCAAACCGTGGCTATTGCCACGGTTTGCGGGCGGTATTACCGCGGTGTCCCATTGATTTCAATGGGCAGCCGCGGTGAACACACCGCTCCTTTACCGCTGTAAAGAAGCGGCTAGCAGGACTTTTGGAGCGGTCCTGCTAGCGCACCGCTTCAGTGTGAAAGCCTTCGGGCTTTCACATTGAAGGCTACAGGCACAAATTTTTCATGCGGTATAATAGCGCTATTATTAGCTGATTCACTGTGTGGTGTGTGTTTTTTTTTTTTTTTTTTCCTTACGTTGGTTACAAGGCCATTTTAAGTTGAACATTAGAAGCCACATACATGGAGATAGAGTCTTCTATTAGGAGTGACTCACCCCACTCTCTCTGTTCTTCTTCTAATAAGCGAAGTGCCCCCTAATGGCCTCCTTTTTTTCTTGGGCAGTCACGATCATCTATTTACCCAGATAGCGGAGGCAGGAAAATTGGTTTAAGATTTGCAAACTCGTTACGGGAGCGAGGGGCTGGCAGCAAAATACCGTGTAATTGAATTCAATTGGAAGCAAATTTTCCAACTCGGGAGGCCGTCTGGAAATGCCGCTCGATCGTCTGTTCGTAGCTCCGTAGGTCCAGCTCTGGTTCTGTCCACGGCAGGGTACTGGACTCCGATCCCTTGGGGGGGGGGGGGGCAGTATGCGGGTTGACTAAAAGTGTAGAGGGCAAAATCTGGTGCAGCTCTGCATAGAAACCAATTCGCTTCCAGGTTTTATTGTGGAAGCTCAGCCACTTAAGCCCCAGACCATTTGGCTGGCCAAAGACCGGGCCACTTTTTGCGATTCGGCACTGCGTCCCTTTAACTGACAATTGCGCGGTCGTGCGACATGGCTCCCAAACAAAATTGACATCCTTTTTTTTCCCACAAATAGAGCTTTCTTTTGGTGGTATTTGATCACCTCTGCGGTTTTTATTTTTTGCGCTATAAACAAAAATAGAGCAACAATTTTGAAAAAAATTCTATATTTTTAACTTTTTGCTATAATGAATATCCCCAAAAAATATATAAAAACATTTTTTCCTCAGTTTAGGCCGATACGTATTCTTCTACATATTTTTGGTTATAAAAAAAATCGCAATAAGCGTTCGGCGCAAAAGTTATAGCGTCTACAAAATAGGGCATAGTTTTATGGCATTTTTATTAATCTTTTTTTTTTTTTACTAGTAATGGCGGTGATCAGCGATTTTTATCGTGACTGCGACATTATGGCGGACACATCGGACACTTTTGGCACCATTTTGGGACCATTGTCGTTTTTACAGCGATCAGTGCTATAAAAATGCACTGATTACTGTAAAAATGACACTGGCAGTGAAGGGGTTAACCTGTAGGGGGCTAGGAAGGGGTTAAGTGTGTCCTAGGGAGTGCTTCTAACTGTTAGGGGGCGTGGCTTGTCGTGTCATGTCACTGATCGCTGTCGACAGGGAAGACCGTGTCACTAGGCAGAACGGGGAGATGTTGTGTTTACACTAACATCTCCCCGTTCTTCAGCTCTGTGACCCGATCGCGGGACACCGGCGGCGATCGGGTCCCCTGGGCGCGGTCATGGAGCTCGCCACAGGGTCGCGAGCGCGCCGACGCCGGCGTGCGCGACCACACGGCGTCAAATTAAAGGGGACGTACCTGTACGCCCATTTGCCTGTCCGTGCCATTCTGTCGACGTACATCTGCGTGCGGCGGTCGGCAAGTGGTTAATTGGACAAGCTGAAGTTATAGGCTGAATGGCTACCATGTAAAACTGCATCAGATTTTGCACTCCAGTTTTAGTAAATCGACCCCATTGTGTCTGTAGCTCTAGGCTTTGTATTAAAAAAATTTATGCAAGAAGTGCAAGTCCCTAAATGTGACCTGGTATTGGCTTCTTGCAATCCCCTGTACAACAGAGCTCAGATTGGGAGAGGGAGAGAAGCAGCACAAGTAGCCATTCGGTTTTTGTGCTCAAAAGTAACCTGATAGGAGAGCAAAAGGATGATCTCATTGCTCTTCTCCTTTTACTGTCCAGTCACTGGTTAGGGGCTGGGTCCATAGGAAAATGGCTGTGTAGGTGCTACAACCTTCCCACATGGGGGGGGGGGGGGGGGGTCAATGACTTCCTGGGTTCAGAAAGGGGTGTTAATGGTGGTGGCTGACATTCAACCCATAATGCTGAGGACATCTTGTGGCAAAAAAGATGTACTGCGAGGAATTGCACTGAATTGTAGGCTTTTTTTATTCTAATGGCCCTGCACCTGTGGTGCCCATTATGAGAGACTCCCACCATTCCTGCGCTGAGTTCACAAGGTTCCCATTCTGCTGTGGCCATCCTTGTGCAGATTTCTCAGGTCTGCACAGCTACTGTACCCATTATAAGGGTCCCCACCTTTTCTGCATTGAGCACTCGGGATTGTACACCTGCTGTACCCATTATGGGGGTCCCCACCTTTCCTGCATTGAGCGCCCGGATTGTACACCTACTGTACCCATTATAAGGGTCCCCACCTTTTCTGCATTGAGCTCCCAGGATTGTACATTTGCTGTGCCCATTATGGGGGTCCCCACCTTTTCTGCATTGAGCGCTCGGGATTGTACACCTGCTGTACCCATTATGGGGGTCCCCACCTTTCCTGCATTGAGCGCTCGGGATTGTACACCTGCTGTACCCATTATGGGGGTCCCCACCTTTCCTGCATTGAGCGCCCGGATTGTACACCTGCTGTGCCCATTATGGGGGTCCCCACCTTTCCTGCATTGAGCCCTTCGGTATTGTACACCTGCTGTACCCATTATGAGGGTCCCCACCTTTTCTGCATTGAGCTCCCAGGATTGTACACCTGCTGTGCCCATTATGGGGGTCTCCACCTTTCCTGCATTGAGCGCCCGGGATTGTACATCTGCTGTGCCCATTATGGGGGTCCCCACCTTTCCTGCATTGAGCGCCCAGGATTGTACATCTGCTGTGCCCATTATGGGGGTCCCCACCTTTTCTGCATTGAGCTCCCGGGATTGTACATCTGCTGTACCCATAATGGGGGTCCCCATCTTTCCTGCATTGAGCGCCCGGGATTGTACACCTGCTGTGCCCATTATGGGGGTCCCCACCTTTTCTGCATTGAGCTCCCGGGATTGTACACCTTCTGTACCCATTATGGGGGTCCCCACCTTTCCTGCATTGAGCGCCCGGGATTGTACATCTGCTGTGCCCATTATGGGGGTCCCCACCTTTTCTGCATTGAGCTCCTGGGATTGTACATCTGCTGTACCCATAATGGGGGTCCCCATCTTTCCTGCATTGAGCGCCCGGGATTGTACACCTGCTGTACCCATTATGGGGGTCCCCACCTTTTCTGCATTGAGCTCCTGGTATTGTACACCTGCTGTACCGATTATGGGGGTCCCCATCTTTCCTGCAGTGAGCCTTCAGGATTATACATCTGCTGTGCCCATTATGAGGGTCCCCATCTTTCCTGAACTAAATTTACAGGTCTCTATGTGCTGTTCCCCATATGAGAGGTTCCCACTATTCCTGCTCTGATGGTGGGAACCACTCCTATATATTTTTAGTTTTTGTTTTTTATATACACGTTTTGCATTCCATTATTTTATTTACAAAATTCATGAAAATTTATTTCACCGCAGTTTGTCATAACATTTTATAAAATTTTGCTTTTACCTGCAGATAGGTATTGACACAGGTTTTTTTTTAAATTATTATTATGTTTTATGTGTGATTTTGTGTCCTTGAGGAAGTGTTCCCCCAAAACGTGTTGGAGTGTTTTTGTAATTTTATTTATAAATAATAATAAAAAAATAAATAAACTTCACCTTTTTGGCTTAGCACCTGTTTCTAAGACCTCTTTCACACTTGGGCAGTTTTCAGGCGTTTTAGCGCTAGAAATAGCGTCTGAAAACTGCCTCCCATTCATGGCAAAGGGTGCTTTCACACCCAGGTGGCGCACTTGCGGGATATTAGAAAAAGTCCTACAAGCAGCATCTTTGGGGCGGTTTGGGAGCGCTCTATACAGCGCTTAAAACGCCCCTGCCCATTGCAATGAATAGGCAGTGCTTCGGAAGCGCCTGAAAAACGCTTCCGGAACACGGGCATTTTTAACCCCTTTCTTGAGGTTAAAGGAACCCCACTAGCGGCCGAAAAGCGACGCAAAAGCGGAGCTTAAACAGCGGTAAGTGCCACTAAAACGAGCTGCGCTTTACCGCGAACGCACGGATGGCCCCAGTGTGAAAGGGCTCTAAATATCTACACTTGAAGTCCATGGCTGTACCAAAAGCAATGCAAAATTGGACATAACTTCTATTAACTTCCATAGTCAGTCCACATTTTATATATTAGTAGAGTATTTTCCTCCTGTGTATATAAAGCTACAATTCAACATAGTCTCCATTACAAGCGATACATTTGTGCCATTGTTGAACCCAATTTTCGAAATTCAGGTGTGCAGTGCTGTACCCACTTCTTCACATCCACTTTCACCTTGTCTGCTCATCTCGTAAATAGTCTGTAGTAGAGGTGCGCATCTTCACTGGTCTCATGATTCGATTACGATTATCTGGTCAACGATTCGATTTGATTCCGCGATGCATCACGATTTCTGACGAGCTCCCACTTCCGCTTGTTCCGCCTAGGCGGCCCTTCCTCCCTGCAATCTTCTGGGACACATCACAGGTCCCAGAAGATTGGCCGGCTATGCAGGACAACGCAGTGAGAAATGCGCACCTGGCTGTGAAGCTGCAAGCGGTCACAGCCGAATGCCCACAGTAGTATTGCCAACGCCGTGGACAGGCGGGGGAGAGAATGGAGGGTTCGAGTGGCCACGTCGCTGGATTGTGGGACAGATGAGTGTCTTTTTGCGTACACTCGTGGAATGGCGACAAACTAAGGTACCTAAAAATCTCCATAGGCGACGCTTGAAAAAAATGGTTTACCAGGTTAGAGTTACAGAGGAGGTCTGGTGCTAGAATTATTTCTCTCGCTCTGACGATCACGGCGATACCTCACATGTGTGATTTGAACACCGTCTACATATGCGGGCGCGACTTGCGTATGAATTTTTTTTGCTGCGCGAGCTCGTGGGGACGGGGGCGCTTTTAAAAAAAATACATAAAAATTTATATATATATTTTTTTTTTTTACACATTGTGTTTTTAAAAAAAAATGTTTGATCACTTTTATTGCTGTCACAAGGAATGTAAACATCACTTGTGACAGTAATAGGTGGTGACAGGTACTCTTTATGGAGGGATCGGGGGTCTAAAAGACCCCAAATCCCTCCCTTGCACTTGAAAGTATTCAGGATCGTCAAAAACGGTGGGACGGGAGGCCCGGTAAGAATGGCTGAAGGCGGCGGGAGGGTTGGGGGGGGGATGTCCCCTCCCACTCCTCCGGTATAACAACGGAGCGGCTTTTAGCCGCATTGGTTGTTATCCCTGGAAAACTGACCGCCCGCTCTAAAAAATGGTACCGGGATGATGCCTGCAGCTGCGGGCATCATCCCGGTATAACCCCCTAAAGATGAGGCCGCATACGCTCGGCGCCAAGGGGTTAACGGGTTGGGGCGCTCTCCCGGGAGGGTCGGGGCAAGTCTCCCGGAAATCGATTTTCCCGGTCGCATGCATCAATGCCGCATCGGGGACACCCAACGCGATGCATGCATGCAATTTTCGGCACCCCTAGTCTGTAGACTTCTGTGGATGTCAGAGAGCCTGCACCCCTCCTCCATCAAGAACTCATGACAGCAGATTGCTTCTGCTTGGAATCCATTGTTTTACCGGCAATGGAAAAAAAGGCATTGTTGCTTGCTTTAGAGGGAAGAATTTCTTGCTTGCTTGCTTTGGAGGGAAGAGTTGCTTGCTTTGGAGGGAAGAGTTGCTTGCTTTGGAGGAAAGAGTTGCTTGCTTGCTTTGGATGAAAGAGTTGCTTGCTTGCTTTGGATGAAAGAGGTGCTTGCTTGCCTTGGAGGGAAGAGGTGCTTGCTTGCCTTGGAGGGAAGAGTTGCTTGCTTGCCTTGGAGGGAAGAGTTGCTTGCTTGCCTTGGAGGGAAGAGTTGCTTGTGAGGGAAGAGTTGCTTGCTTTAGAGGGAAGAGTTGCTTGCTTTGGATGAAAGAGGTGCTTGCTTGCCTTGGAGGGAAGAGGTGCTTGCTTGCCTTGGAGGGAAGAGGTGCTTGCTTGCAATGAAATGGGAAGACACATATAGTGAGAGTATGTGGCGCTGCACACCCCGAAATGATAGTAGCATGGGAAGTTCCCCCAGTGGGGTTTTTAAGCAGCAATATTCCAACAAATTACAGGGTATAGGTTAAGATTTATTAAATATATACATTGAATACAATCATAACAAAAATAGAAACTCTGGCAAAGGGAATGTACACAATTCATACACAGAATTTTAAACACAGCATTGCTATACAGTTATACATGTTGGATATATCTGTATATGTTTCTGACGCGTTTCGATCCAAAGAGGATCTTCTTCAGAGGATATGTAATTTGCTGTAAAAAAGTTTATAGAGTTAATTTCAATTCTTGACCTGGATATGTATCCAATGGTAAGAGGTAGAGAGTAAATAATTACCAATCAACTGTGTGTTGGAAAGATTGCTTCTAACCAGAGTTCCACTGGAAAATGCCTCAAAGGGATCCAGCAGTCTCCCAGCTGCCCAACATCCCGGGACATTGCGCCACCAGATCGAGCGCGACCTACAGGGGGTCATGTTGGAGGACAGAAAACCCTTCGGGCTCGCACGGATGGGTGGCCAGCACCTACAGTAGAACACCAAGGGCATCAATATAGAATGCATGAGTATGCTTCCACATTTGTCATTTCTATGATAGTATATGGACCGACCAGAACTTCGCAACACTGCCCTTCCACTGCTTGCTTGCTTGCCTTGGAGGGAAGAGGTGCTTGCTTGCTTGCCTTGGAGGGAAGAGGTGCTTGCTTGCCTTGGAGGGAAGAGGTGCTTGCTTGCCTTGGAGGGAAGAGGTGCTTGCTTGCCTTGGAGGGAAGAGGTGCTTGCTTGCTTGCCTTGGAGGGAAGAGGTGCTTGCTTGCTTGCCTTGGAGGGAAGAGGTGCTTGCTTGCTTGCCTTGGAGGGAAGAGGTGCTTGCTTGCTTGCCTTGGAGGGAAGAGGTGCTTGCTTGCTTGCCTTGGAGGGAAGAGGTGCTTGCTTGCTTGCCTTGGATGAAAGAGGTGCTTGCTTGCCTTGGAGGGAAGAGTTGCTTGCTTTAGAGGGAAAAGTTGCTTGCCTTGGAGGGAAGAGGTGCTTGCTTGCTTGCCTTGGAGGGAAGAGGTGCTTGCTTGCCTTGGAGGGAAGAGGTGCTTGCTTGCCTTGGAGGGAAGAGTTGCTTGCTTGCCTTGGAGGGAAGAGTTGCTTGCTTGCCTTGGAGGGAAGAGTTGCTTGCTTGCTTGTGAGGGAAGAGTTGCTTGCTTTAGAGGGAAGAGTTGCTTGCCTTGGAGGGAAGAGGTGCTTGCTTGCCTTGGAGGGAAGAGGTGCTTGCTTGCCTTGGAGGGAAGAGGTGCTTGCTTGCCTTGGAGGGAAGAGGTGCTTGCTTGCCTTGGAGGGAAGAGGTGCTTGCTTGCCTTGGAGGGAAGAGGTGCTTGCTTGCCTTGGAGGGAAGAGGTGCTTGCTTGCCTTGGAGGGAAGAGTTGCTTGCTTGCCTTGGAGGGAAGAGTTGCTTGCTTGCCTTGGAGGGAAGAGTTGCTTGCTTGCCTTGGAGGGAAGAGTTGCTTACTTGCCTTGGGGGGAAGAGTTGCTTACTTGCCTTGGGGGGAAGAGTTGCTTGCTTGCCTTGGAGGGAAGAGTTTCTTGCTTGCTTGCCTTGGAGGGAAGAGTTGCTTGCTTTCCTTGGAGGGAAGAGTTGCTTGCTTTCCTTGGAGGGAAGAGTTGCTTGCTTGCCTTGGAGGGAAGAGTTGCTTGCTTGCCTTGGAGGGAAGAGTTGCTTGCTTGCCTTGGAGGGAAGAGTTGCTTGCTTGCCTTGGAGGGAAGAGTTGCTTGCTTGCCTTGGAGGGAAGAGTTGCTTGCTTGCCTTGGAGGGAAGAGTTGCTTGCTTGCCTTGGAGGGAAGAGTTGCTTGCCTGCCTTGGAGGGAAGAGTTGCTTGCCTGCCTTGGAGGGAAGAGTTGCTTGCCTGCCTTGGAGGGAAGAGTTGCTTGCCTGCCTTGGAGGGAAGAGTTGCTTGCTTGCTTGCCTTGGAGGGAAGAGTTGCTTGCTTGCTTGCCTTGGAGGGAAGAGTTGCTTGCTTGCTTGCCTTGGAGGGAAGAGTTGCTTGCTTGCCTTGGAGGGAAGAGTTGCTTGCTTGCTTGCTTGCCTTGGAGAGAAGAGTTGTTTGATTTTGGAGGGAGGAGTTGCTTGCTATAGCCACTTGTGAACCACCAACCGTACATGTACTGCGACAGGGCAGCCACTCTGTGCCAGATTATGTACCTAGTAGACACTTCCAGGTTTGGGGGCACCGATGTCTGCCGGCACTCGGCAATTAATTAGTACACAGGTAGAACGGCGATCTGCCTATGTAAAAAAGGCAGGTTGCCGTTCTGTGAAGAGGGAAGGCATTGATCCTGTGTTCATGCAAAGCATTGATGCCTTCCCTTAGTAAACCCCCCCCCCCCCCCCACAGTACACGAGCACTGGCTAGGCACACATTTAACCCTTTGATTGCCACTGATATTAACCCCTTCCCAGCCAGTGTCATTAGTACAGTGACTGTGTACATATTTTTAGCACTGATCACTGTATTGGTGTCACTGGTCCCCAAAAAGTGTCAAAAGTGTCAGTGTCCAACTATCCGCCTCAATATCGCAGTCATGTTATAAGTCGCTGATCGTCGCCTTCGCTAGTAAAAAATTATAATGAATATCCCACAGTTTGTAGACACTATAACTTTTGCGCAAACCAATCAATATACACCTATTGGGATTTTTATTTTAATAACTTTAAAACCGCACGGGTGATCAAATTCCACCAAAAGAAAGCTCTATTTGTGGGGGGAAAAAAGGGACATCAATTTTATTTGGGTAAAGCGTCACACGCGCAAATGTCAAAGTAACACAGTACCGTATTTTTCAAAAATGGTCTGGTCATCCAGGGGGGGTAAATCTTCCAGGGTGCAAGTGGATAGAGGAGGAGATACTTGCTAGAACGGAAGAGATACTTGGTAGAGTGCAGGAGATGCTTGCTTGGTGGCTAGAGTGGAGGAGATGCTTGCTTGGTGGCTAGAGTGGAGGAGATGCTTGCTTGGTGGCTAGAGTGGAGGAGATGCTTGCTTGGTGGCTAGAGTGGAGGAGATGCTTGCTTGGTGGCTAGAGTGGAGGAGATGCTTGCTTGGTGGCTAGAGTGGAGGAGATGCTTGCTTGGTGGCTAGAGTGGAGGAGATGCTTGCTTGGTGGCTAGAGTGGAGGAGATGCTTGCTTGGTGGCTAGAGTGGAGGAGATGCTTGCTTGGTGGCTAGAGTGGAGGAGATGCTTGCTTGGTGGCTAGAGTGGAGGAGATGCTTGCTTGGTGGCTAGAGTGGAGGAGATGCTTGCTTGGTGGCTAGAGTGGAGGAGATGCTTGCTTGGTGGCTAGAGTGGAGGAGATGCTTGCTTGGTGGCTAGAGTGGAGGAGATGCTTGCTTGGTGGCTAGAGTGGAGGAGATGCTTGCTTGGTGGCTAGAGTGGAGGAGATGCTTGCTTGGTGGCTAGAGTGGAGGAGACGGGAGGCCCGGTAAGAATGGCTGAAGGCGGCGGGAGGGTTGGGGGGGGATGTCCCCTCCCACTCCTCCGGTATAACAACCGAGCGGCTTTTAGCCGCATTGGTTGTTATCCCTGGAAAACTGACCGCCCGCTCTAAAAAATGGTGCCGGGATGATGCCTGCAGCTGCGGGCATCATCCCGGTATAACCCCCTAAAGATGAGGCCGCATACGCTCGGCGCCAAGGGGTTAACGGGTTGAAGCGCTCTCCCGGGAGGGTCGGGGCAAGTCTCCCGGAAATCGATTTTCCCGGTCGCATGCATCAATGCCGCATCGGGGACACCCAACGTGATGCATGTATGCAATTTTCGGCACCCCTAGTCTGTAGACTTCTGTGGATGTCAGAGAGCCTGCACCCCTCCTCCATCAAGAACTCATGACAGCAGATTGCTTCTGCTTGGAATCCATTGTTTTACCGGAAATGGAAAAAAAGGCATTGTTGCTTGCTTTAGAGGGAAGAATTTCTTGCTTGCTTGCTTTGGAGGGAAGAGTTGCTTGCTTTGGAGGGAAGAGTTGCTTGCTTTGGAGGGAAGAGTTGCTTGCTTTGGAGGAAAGAGTTGCTTGCTTTGCATGAAAGAGTTGCTTGCTTGCCTTGGAGGGAAGAGTTGCTTGCTTGCCTTGGAGGGAAGAGTTGCTTGCTTGCCTTGGAGGGAAGAGTTGCTTGCTTGCCTTGGAGGGAAGAGTTGCTTGCTTGCCTTGGAGGGAAGAGTTGCTTGCTTGCCTTGGAGGGAAGAGTTGCTTGCTTGCCTTGGAGGGAAGAGTTGCTTGCTTGCCTTGGAGGGAAGAGTTGCTTGCTTGCTTGCCTTGGAGGGAAGAGTTGCTTGCTTGCCTTGGAGGGAAGAGTTGCTTGCTTGCTTGCCTTGGAGGGAAGAGTTGCTTGCTTGCCTTGGAGGGAAAAGTTGCTTGCTTGCTTGCCTTGGAGGGAAAAGTTGCTTGCTTGCTTGCCTTGGAGGGAAAAGTTGCTTGCTTGCCTTGGAGGGAAGAGTTGCTTGCCTGCCTTGGAGGGAAGAGTTGCTTGCCTTGGAGGGAAGAGTTGCTTGCTTGCTTGCCTTGGAGGGAAGAGTTGCTTGCTTGCTTGCCTTGGAGGGAAGAGTTGCTTGCTTGCTTGCCTTGGAGGGAAGAGTTGCTTGCTTGCCTTGGAGGGAAAAGTTGCTTGCTTGCCTTGGAGGGAAAAGTTGCTTGCTTGCCTTGGAGGGAAGAGTTGCTTGCCTTGGAGGGAAGAGTTGCTTGCTTGCTTGCCTTGGAGGGAAGAGTTGCTTGCTTGCCTTGGAGGGAAGAGTTGCTTGCTTGCCTTGGAGGGAAGAGTTGCTTGCTTGCCTTGGAGGGAGGAAGTGCTTTGCTTTGGAGGGAAGAGGTGCTTGCTTGCCTTGGATGTCCCCTCCCACTCCTCCGGTATAACAACTGAGCGGCTTTTAGCCGCATTGGTTGTTATCCCTGGAAAACTGACCGCCCGCTCTAAAAAATGGTACGGGGATGATGCCTGCAGCTGCGGGCATCATTCCGGTATAACCCTGTAAAGATGAGGCCGCATACGCTCGGCGCCAAGGGGTTAACGGGTTGGAGCGCTCTCCCGGGAGGGTCGGGGCAAGTCTCCCGGAAATCGATTTTCCCGGTCGCATGCATCAATGCCGCATCAGGGACACACGACGCGATGCATGCATGCAATTTTCGGCACCCCTAGTCTGTAGACTTCTGTGGATGTCAGAGAGCCTGCACCCCTCCTCCATCAAGAACTCATGACAGCAGATTGCTTCTGCTTGGAATCCATTGTTTTACCGGCAATGGGAAAAAAGGCAATGTTGCTTGATTTAGAGGGAAGAATTTCTTGCTTGCTTGCTTTAGAGGGAAGAGGTGCTTGCTTGCTTTGGAGGGAAGAGGTGCTTGCTTGCTTTGGAGGGAAGAGGTGCTTGCTTGCTTTGGAGGGAAGAGGTGCTTGCTTGCCTTGGAGGGAAGAGGTGCTTGCTTGCTTGCCTTGGAGGGAAGAGGTGCTTGCTTGCCTTGGAGGGAAGAGGTGCTTGCTTGCTTGCCTTGGAGGGAAGAGGTGCTTGCTTGCCTTGGAGGGAAGAGTTGCTTGCTTGCCTTGGAGGGAAGAGTTGCTTGCTTTAGAGGGAAGAGTTGCTTGCTTTAGAGGGAAGAGTTGCTTGCTTTAGAGGGAAGAGTTGCTTGCTTTGGATGAAAGAAGTGCTTGCTTGCCTTGGAGGGAAGAGGTGCTTGCTTGCTTTGGAGGAAAGAGTTGCTTGCTTTGGAGGAAAGAGTTGCTTGCTTTGGAGGAAAGAGTTGCTTGCTTTGGAGGGAAGAGTTGCTTGCTTTGGAGGGAAGAGTTGCTTGCTTTGGAGGGAAGAGTTGCTTGCTTTAGAGGGAAGAGTTGCTTGCTTTGGATGAAAGAAGTGCTTGCTTGCCTTGGAGGGAAGAGGTGCTTGCTTGCCTTGGAGGGAAGAGGTGCTTGCTTGCCTTGGAGGGAAGAGGTGCTTGCTTGCCTTGGAGGGAAGAGGTGCTTGCTTGCCTTGGAGGGAAGAGGTGCTTGCTTGCCTTGGAGGGAAGAGGTGCTTGCTTGCCTTGGAGGGAAGAGGTGCTTGCTTGCCTTGGAGGGAAGAGGTGCTTGCTTGCCTTGGAGGGAAGAGGTGCTTGCTTTCCTTGGAGAGAAGAGTTGCTTGCTTTCCTTGGAGGGAAGAGTTGCTTGCTTTCCTTGGAGGGAAGAGTTGCTTGCTTTCCTTGGAGGGAAGAGTTGCTTGCTTGCTTTCCTTGGAGGGAAGAGTTGCTTGCTTGCTTTCCTTGGAGGGAAGAAGTGCTTGCTTGCCTTGGAGGGAAGAAGTGCTTGCTTGCCTTGGAGGGAAGAGTTGCTTGCTTGCTTGCCTTGGAGGGAAGAGTTGCTTGCTGGCCTTGGAGGGAAGAGTTGCTTGCTTGCTTGCCTTGGAGGGAAGAGTTGTTTGCTTTTGGAGGGAGGAGTTGCTTGCTATAGCCACTTGTGAACCACCAACCGTACATGTACTGCGACAGGGCAGCCACTCTGTGCCAGATTATGTACCTAGTAGACACTTCCGGGTTTGGGGCGCACCAATGTCTGCCGGCACTCGCCAATTAATTAGTACACAGGTAGAACGGCGATCTGCCTATGTAAAAAAGGCAGGTTGCCGTTCTGTGAAGAGGGAAGGCATTGATCCTGTGTTCATGCAAAGCATTGATGCCTTCCCTTAGTAAACCCCCCCCCCCACAGTACACGAGCACTGGCTAGGCACACATTTAACCCTTTGATTGCCACTGATAATAACCCCTTCCCAGCCAGTGTCATTAGTACTGTGACTGTGTACATATTTTTAGCACTGATCACTGTATTGGTGTCACTGGTCCCCAAAAAGTGTCAAAAGTGTCAGTGTCCAACTATCTGCCTCAATATCGCAGTCATGTTATAAGTCGCTGATCGTCGCCTTCGCTAGTAAAAAATTATAATGAATATCCCACAGTTTGTAGACACTATAACTTCTGTGCAAACCAATCAATATACACCTATTGGGATTTTTATTTTAATAACTTTAAAACCGCACGAGTGATCAAATTCCACCAAAAGAAAGCTCTATTTGTGGGGGGGGGGAAAAGGGACATCAATTTTATTTGGGTAAAGCGTCACACGTGCAATTGTCAAAGTAACACAGTACCATATTTTTCAAAAATGGTCTGGTCATCCAGGGGGGGTAAATCTTCCAGGGTGCAAGTGGATAGAGGAGGAGATACTTGCTAGAACGGAAGAGATACTTGGTAGAGTGGAGGAGATGCTTGCTTGGTGGCTAGAGTGCAGGAGATGCTTGGTGGCTAGAGTGCAGGAGATGCTTGGTGGCTAGAGTGCAGGAGATGCTTGGTGGCTAGAGTGCAGGAGATGCTTGGTGGCTAGAGTGCAGGAGATGCTTGGTGGCTAGAGTGCAGGAGATGCTTGGTGGCTAGAGTGCAGGAGATGCTTGGTGGCTAGAGTGCAGGAGATGCTTGGTGGCTAGAGTGCAGGAGATGCTTGGTGGCTAGAGTGCAGGAGATGCTTGGTGGCTAGAGTGCAGGAGATGCTTGGTGGCTAGAGTGCAGGAGATGCTTGGTGGCTAGAGTGCAGGAGATGCTTGGTGGCTAGAGTGCAGGAGATGCTTGGTGGCTAGAGTGCAGGAGATGCTTGGTGGCTAGAGTGCAGGAGATGCTTGGTGGCTAGAGTGCAGGAGATGCTTGGTGGCTAGAGTGCAGGAGATGCTTGGTGGCTAGAGTGGAGGAGATGCTTGGTGGCTAGAGTGGAGGAGATGCTTGGTGGCTAGAGTGGAGGAGATGCTTGGTGGCTAGAGTGGAGGAGATGCTTGGTGGCTAGAGTGGAGGAGATGCTTGGTGGCTAGAGTGGAGGAGATGCTTGGTGGCTAGAGTGGAGGAGATGCTTGGTGGCTAGAGTGGAGGAGATGCTTGGTGGCTAGAGTGGAGGAGATGCTTGGTGGCTAGAGTGCAGGAGATGCTTGGTGGCTAGAGTGCAGGAGATGCTTGGTGGCTAGAGTGCAGGAGATGCTTGGTGGCTAGAGTGCAGGAGATGCTTGGTGGCTAGAGTGCAGGAGATGCTTGGTGGCTAGAGTGCAGGAGATGCTTGGTGGCTAGAGTGGAGGAGATGCTTGCTTGGTGGCTAGAGTGGAGGAGATGCTTGCTTGGTGGCTAGAGTGGAGGAGATGCTTGCTTGGTGGCTAGAGTGGAGGAGATGCTTGCTTGGTGGCTAGAGTGGAGGAGATGCTTGCTTGGTGGCTAGAGTGGAGGAGATGCTTGCTTGGTGGCTAGAGTGGAGGAGATGCTTGCTTGGTGGCTAGAGTGGAGGAGATGCTTGCTTGGTGGCTAGAGTGGAGGAGATGCTTGCTTGGTGGCTAGAGTGGAGGAGATGCTTGCTTGGTGGCTAGAGTGGAGGAGATGCTTGCTTGGTGGCTAGAGTGGAGGAGATGCTTGCTTGGTGGCTAGAGTGGAGGAGATGCTTGCTTGGTGGCTAGAGTGGAGGAGATGCTTGCTTGGTGGCTAGAGTGGAGGAGATGCTTGCTTGGTGGCTAGAGTGGAGGAGATGCTTGCTTGGTGGCTAGAGTGGAGGAGATGCTTGCTTGGTGGCTAGAGTGGAGGAGATGCTTGCTTGGTGGCTAGAGTGGAGGAGATGCTTGCTTGGTGGCTAGAGTGGAGGAGATGCTTGCTTGGTGGCTAGAGTGGAGGAGATGCTTGCTTGGTGGCTAGAGTGGAGGAGATGCTTGCTTGGTGGCTAGAGTGGAGGAGATGCTTGCTTGGTGGCTAGAGTGGAGGAGATGCTTGCTTGGTGGCTAGAGTGGAGGAGATGCTTGCTTGGTCTGTGGCTAGAGTGGAGGAGATGCTTGCTTGGTCTGTGGCTAGAGTGGAGGAGATGCTTGCTTGGTCTGTGGCTAGAGTGGAGGAGATGCTTGCTTGGTCTGTGGCTAGAGTGGAGGAGATGCTTGCTTGGTCTGTGGCTAGAGTGGAGGAGATGCTTGCTTGGTCTGTGGCTAGAGTGGAGGAGATGCTTGCTTGGTCTGTGGCTAGAGTGGAGGAGATGCTTGCTTGGTCTGTGGCTAGAGTGGAGGAGATGCTTGGTTGGTCGGTGGCTAGAGTGGAGGAGATGCGTGCTTGGTGGCTAGAGTCGAGGAGATGCTTGGTCTTTCCCTTTTGGGTCCTTTTGCTGAATGAGACCATCATGGCCTTTACAATGGTGCCGGTGTTCTGCCGAGCTGGTTCCGCCTATCGGTGTGGTTCTGAGCTCGACTGCGCAGGCGCAATCCGAGGCGACGGAATTCTCCGAGCAAAGCAGCTGTAGACGTGCTCGCTCCCGATGCTAGGTAACCAGCTCGACAAGAAAGGGGCGGAGACTAGCAAGTTGATGTTCATGAGCGGCCGCAAGGGGCGGGGGCGGAGACTGGGACACGCCGCTCTATACGGCAGCATATAACAATTATATGTACAACACTCGCCCTATAGAGCGGCGTGTCACAGTCTCGGCCCCCGCCCCCTGGCGGACGCTCATCAACATTGACAAAAATACAGAGCGGCGTGTCAGCCGCCCATTAACAACTTTAATCCCGCCCTATAGAGCGGCGTGTGTCCCAGTCTCCACCCTTGCTGTGCGGCGTATATGCTCGGGAGCGAGCGCGTCTACAGCTGACGAACAGCTGTAGATGTTCGTAGATTTCCGTGTGTTCCGAGTGCGCATGCGCAGACGCGCTCGGAACCATATCGAGAGGGGAACTAGGTCGATAAGACACCGGCGTGTGAGAAATAATTGCAGCCATCTATTCAGTGTTAATCGTTCTTAAGATCTTCTGTGGAAGTAAAGTCCTTGGCTGGGCTATAGCCACATGCCTGGTTTTGCTTGCTATCTGGTAAGCGAGTTTTTCTTCGGGTTGGCGGTGCACTTCTTGATGTGAATCGCTGTGGTGTCATTTATCATAAGGATTTATCCCACCAACTATGGAAACTAGAGGTCAACCGATATGGGTTTTTCTCTGGCCGATGCCGATATTTGGAAATCGGGGCGGCCGATGGCTGATATATGTTGCCGATTTTTGCGGCCGATATTTTAGGCCGATTGTTTTATTTTTCCTTCATCTCAGAAAACCTAGGGTGGAGAGGTGGGGAGGAGGTTATTGTTTAAGGTGAAGAGGTGGGGTGCAGCCTATCAGTGTCCATCAGTGCCACCTCATTAGTGCCTACCAGTTCAGCCTGTCAGTGCCACATCAGTGCCCACCGGTGCAGCCCATCAGTGCAGCCTATCAGTATTCATTAGTGCCCACCAGTGCAGCCCATCAGTGCCACCTCATTAGTGCCCACCAGTTCAGCCTGTCAGTGCCCCCTCATCAGTGCCAACCAGTGCATCACATCAGTGCCAACCAGTGCATCACATCAGTGCCCACCATTACAGCCTAATAATTTCATTTACTGCCACTTCATCAGTGCCCACCAGCGGAGCGCTCCCGGCTCCGTTCCATCCCCTAGCCTAGCCAAAGAAAGCTCCATTCGTCCCCTGACGTGCTGCGCTCCCCGTCTCTGCCTACAAACCCCAGAATGCAGTGCGGGCCGGTAACAGCCAATCGGCGGCCGCCGCTGTCTACTTCCTCCACTGGAAAAAAAACGTCCCCTGACGTGCTGCACGCTCCCCCCGCCTTTGCCAACAAACCCCAGAATACAGCGCGGCCGGTAACAGCCAATCGGCGGCCGCCGCTGCCGAATACCTCCACTGGAAAAATAAAATCAGCAGACAGCGCCCGTGATGGCAGCAGACGATGAACGGGCGTGGGGGCAGGAATTCCACCCAGCACGCCCCTGCCACATCCGACAATCGGCCTTTTTTACATAATAATCGGCCGATGCCGATTTCTTTAAAAAGTCGAAATATCGGCCGATATATCGGTCGACCTCTAATGGAAACCTATCATGATATTCAATCAGACATCCGGGTGCATCAATTGGGACTATTCTAGCGCAGTTTCTCTCATTTAAAAGAAAAAATAATGCCCACGTTTTTATTCCTTTCGGTACATTCCTCGTTCATTGCCCGATCCCATTGTGCCAGTTCTGTCTGTCTGTGGAGTGATATTACCCCCCATTGGGTAACAGATTGGAAGGATTCCCCCCCCCCCCCTCATCCATCGTCTCGTCTCTCTCTCCCCTGATTTACCCGTTGTTGTGCGTTTTGCATGATCATAATTCTAATTACATTAATTATGATGAATAAAACATTGGCGTAGGGATGATGTCTTGTTCCCGGACCATCTGTCGGCGCCCCCCCAGTGATGTCGGAGGCGGTTATGATTCCGGTTTCCCTTATTAAACGGTAATCTGCTTATCAGGAACCACTTAGAAGTGGCTGAAAGCTTTTATTTCTTTGGGGTGGGGGATTATGAAATCCGACTGAATCTATAAAAGGCTGCAGACATCGAAGTCCCTGGGATATGCCCCCCCCCCCCCCCCCCCCCCAGGGATTCTTTCTTTCCTATGTGACGCCGGTCTTTTCACTAATGTCCCATATTCAGTGTCTTAAAGGGGAAGTACATTTAAGATCAAGTGTGCTTAACCAGCCTGCCTAACCTGCCTCCTTTTTTGGCTGATGGACTTCCAGCATCATCTAGCCCTTTCCTTCCCAGCCTGACTCCCCCCTGCCTTGGCCCCATAGGCGTGCGCACAGGGTGTGCCAGGTGTGCCCAGGCACACCCTAATCACTCCCTGCAGTGCAGATTCCCCCTGCTGCCCGGTGTCTCCTCCCACAGCATGGCTGGTTTCCCTCCTCTCCCATTGGCTACTGCAGTGGGCACACATAGATGATATTTCAGGATGAGTGGGCAAAGGGGTAATGTCATTTACCAGCCCCTTCCCTTTCTGAATGAACACAGTGAGAGATCGGTACCGTGTTTTTAAGCTTTCAGGTGCACACCCTAATGCAACAGGCTGTGCACACCTATGCTTGGCCCCCTTTCATTCATTTGGATTTTAGATGTTTCAGTTTTTGAGACTCGGCGTCACATGTTGAACATTTTACTAAGGATTGGCCGCGTCGAAGGCTTTGGATCTGGTGGCTTTGAGTCAGAATGTTGTAATGGAGATCCTAAACACACCGACTGCAAACCGGTCATTGATGAGGGGTCTCCTGTTACCAATAGAAGGCAGTGGGGTGGACTGGGGGCACTACGGCGATGTCTGGATGGAGATCTGAGCTGCTGAACATACGTTGGGCTCCTGAAACACATCTAAACATTCAATTTTTCAGATCTGACCCTCGCTTCACACCTCAGCGTTTTTTAGTGCGCTTTGCAGAAACGCACTACAGTCCATTCAACATTGTTTTTTTTGGGGGTTTTTTATGGTTCTTTTTCACATGTGCGTTTTGTACTGATGCGTTTCTTTTGGAAAGGGTCAGGGAGTCTTCCCACAGCGGATTGCGTTTTGCATGTAATAGACTTCAATGGACCCGCACCAAAAACACTTGTTGCGTTATTTTTTGGTTTTTTTTGGGCCCGTAGTACACACAATCGGACTTTTTGACAGCAAACGCCCGACGGACCTGTTTTAGCGGACAATCCGACCGTGTGTACGCTCCATCGGACAAATGTTTTTTGTGTTTTTCATCGGGCAAATGTTCGCTGTGAAAACACAGACAAACTTGACCGATGGAGCAAATTCCGATCGTGTGTACACAAGTCCATCGGACTAAAGTACAAACACGCATGCTCAGAACCAATGATAAAGATCAGACAACAATAGCAGAAGTTGCCCAAAGGGTGGCGGTAAAGAGCTGAAAAACCACGTGATTTGGTAAATGTTGGGCTGAAAAAGTCCTGCCGTGTGTATGCAGAACAAGTTCACGGCCAACGCCCTTCGGACCAAAATCCACGGAAAAGTCAGATGGAAGTCCGATCGTGTGTATGAGGCTTAATGATTACCAATAATCTCCAACCCCAATGATTACCAATAACCCAGTGGCGGTGCGTCCTTAAGGGCGCAGGTGCACCGCCCCCCCCCCCCCCCTCTTCTGTCACTATCTAATTACAATAGATAGATCCATGCAATGCATTAATCTATCTATGGTCGGTGCTGACATCCCCTATTCTGGTTTCCAGACCCTTTTCAGGTCACCGGGCACCTGAATTTCAAGCAAAAGGGGTGATTTTGGAAGCACCTGAATAAAGCCTTTTGCTCTAATAGGCGTCCAAAAAAGTGAGAAGCGGGCGCAACGCTGTGTATTCCTTCTCACTCACTGTATGTGAGCAAAGCCGAAGGAATTCGCTTTGCTAACATTGACCCGCCAATCAGGTTGCCGGGTCTGTTACCGGTCGCCTGATTGGCTGAAACGTCAGGCGTTGTGATTGGACGCCTATCGGAGAGGAGGACGGGAGAAGACACACGGAGGGGAGAAGACACTGATCGCCGTCACCCGCTGCCCCACCAAGACAGGGTAAGTGCCGGGCAGATGGCGAGCGGGCGTGGGCGGGGAGAGCACAGTGGGGGCATTGGATGGCACAGTGGCGGCATTGGATGGTACAGTGGGGACATTAGGAGCATTGGATGGCACAGTGGCTGCGTTTGATGGGCACAGTGGCTGCGTTTGATGGGCACAGTGGCTGCGTTTGATGGGCACAGTGGCTGCATTTGATGTTTTTTTTTTTTTAATTCTTCAATTTGTTTGCGCCCCCCCAAAAAAATTTGAGCACCAGCCGCCACTGTAATAACCCCAATCCTAATGATTACCGCTAGCCCTAATGCCAACGATTACCGCTACCCCTTACCCTAACGATCACCCCAATGGTTACCGTTACCGATAACCCTAATGGTTGCCCTTAACTCTAACCCTAGCATGTGACTTTGGACACAAGTTCCTGCACTATTTTAATGCAACTTTTCACTCTCTGGCGCTTAAGTTGCATCAGTCGCACTCCATAAACAGAACTGTCATACTTTCCGATTAGCCAAAAAAAAGCGTCAAACGCATGTTTAAATAACGCGCCAGAAATGCATGAACCGCAACCTGCCTGAATGCCTTGATCCTTTAGACAGGCTCCTGCCATGTTTATCCCGGTGACACCTTGTGTGATGTGGTGGGACTCCTTGTGTGATGTGATGTGATACCTTGTGTGATGTGGTGGGACTCCTTATGTGATGTGATACCTTGTGTGATGTGGTGGGACTCCATGTGTGATGTGATGTGATACCTTGTGTGATGTGGTGGGACTCCTTGTGTGATGTGGTGGGACTCCTTGTGTGATGTGGTGGGACTCCTTGTGTGATGTGGTGGGACTCCTTGTGTGATGTGGTGGGACTCCTTGTGTGATGTGATGTGATACCTTGTGTGATGTGATGTGATACCTTGTGTGATGTGGTGGGACTCCTTGTGTGATGTGGTGGGACTCCTTGTGTGATACCTTGTGTGATGTGGTGGGACTCCTTGTGTGATGTGGTGGGACTCCTTGTGTGATGTGGTGGGACACCTTGCGTGGCGTGGTGGGACTCCTTGTGTGATGTGGTGGGACTCCTTGTGTGATGTGGTGGGACTCCTTGTGTGATGTGGTGGGACTCCTTGTGTGATGTGGTGGGACTCCTTGTGTGATGTGGTGGGACTCCTTGTGTGATGTGGTGGGACTCCTTGTGTGATGTGGTGGGACACCTTGCGTGGCGTGGTGGGACTCCTTGCGTGGCGTGGTGGGACTCCTTGCGTGGCGTGGTGGGACTCCTTGTGTGATGTGGTGGGACTCCTTGTGTGATGTGGTGGGACTCCTTGTGTGATGTGGTGGGACTCCTTGTGTGATGTGGTGGGACTCCTTGTGTGATGTGGTGGGACTCCTTGTGTGATGTGATGTGATACCTTGTGTGATGTGGTGGGACTCCTTGTGTGATGTGGTGGGACTCCTTGTGTGATGTGGTGGGACTCCTTGTGTGATGTGGTGGGACTCCTTGTGTGATGTGGTGGGACTCCTTGTGTGATGTGGTGGGACTCCTTGTGTGATGTGGTGGGACTCCTTGTGTGATGTGGTGGGACTCCTTGTGTGATGTGGTGGGACACCTTGTGTGACGTGGTGGGACACCTTGCGTGGCGTGGTGGGACTCCTTGTGTGATGTGGTGTGATACCTTGTGTGATGTGGTGGGACTCCTTGTGTGATGTGGTGGGACTCCTTGTGTGATGTGGTGGGACTCCTTGTGTGATGTGGTGGGACTCCTTGTGTGATGTGGTGGGACTCCTTGTGTGATGTGGTGGGACACCTTGCGTGGCATGGTGGGACTCCTTGCGTGGCGTGGTGGGACTCCTTGCGTGGCGTGGTGGGACTCCTTGCGTGGCGTGGTGGGACTCCTTGCGTGATGTGGTGGGACTCCTTGTGTGATGTGGTGGGACTCCTTGTGTGATGTGGTGGGACTCCTTGTGTGATGTGGTGGGACTCCTTGTGTGATGTGGTGGGACTCCTTGTGTGATGTGGTGGGACTCCTTGTGTGATGTGGTGGGACTCCTTGTGTGATGTGGTGGGACACCTTGCGTGGCGTGGTGGGACTCCTTGTGTGATGTGGTGGGACACCTTGTGTGGCGTGGTGGGACACCTTGTGTGATGTGGTGGGACTCCTTGCGTGGCGTGGTGGGACTCCTTGCGTGGCGTGGTGGGACTCCTTGCGTGGCGTGGTGGGACTCCTTGCGTGGCGTGGTGGGACTTCTTGCGTGGCTTGGTGGGACTCCTTGCGTGGCGTGGTGGGACTCCTTGCGTGGCGTGGTGGGACTCCTTGCGTGGCGTGGTGGGACTCCTTGCGTGGCGTGGTGGGACTCCTTGTGTGATGTGGTGTGACTCCTTGCGTGGCGTGGTGGGACTCCTTGCGTGGCGTGGTGGGACCCTTTGCGTGACGTAGTGTGACACCTTGTGTGATGTGGTGTCACCCTGGACCCGGTGGGGTGTTTGGGTGGGGACCCTGTACTCGCAGTGCTGTCTTTGATTTGGTATTAGGAATACACTACACTACCTGAGCCATGAGACAGGCTGTGATCTGGGTTCTGTATACAGGAGGGGACGATGAGCCGCTGGCGGTGATATAGAACGATAAAACGCCCCCCACCCCCCCCCCCCCCCGTGTGTTCCTTTTTAATTGCTTTTTCCAGCGGGATAATCACTGAGCCGGCTCGCTGTAATTCTTCTTCCTGGGATCTCTCCTGTGGCTGCCCTTTCATTCTGATTTATTTTCTCTCATTTTCTTGTTGCTTCTTTTAAAGATGCAGTTCAGTTGAAATTGTGGATATACTGCCCCTGCCTTACTCTGATTTCACTGCACACTGTGAGCTTCTCGCAATGCAATAGAAGCTGCAGCCAGAGCCCGCCTCATTTCCTGGCTGGAGGATGTCCGGCAACATCTAACCCTTTTCTCCCCAGCCTTAATGGCCTGGCCCGCCCCTTTCATTCTTTTTGAATCTGTGTCTTTCTTCCAGATCTGTGCTGTAATCCAGTGTGAGACTTCCTGTAATAAAGACCGCTCACTGCTGCTCTCTCTCCTTGTGCAAAGTGACTGGTCTTGTCTCCGCCCCCTCCTGCAGCTTTCTGTAGTGGGTGGAGCCTGCTGGGACCCTCCCACAGCTCTGTTCTCTGCACAGGTTATGTACAGCCCAGTGATCAGGCCGCTGCTACATTTACAAGGGAATATCTGGGTTTGCAAGGACATCTGATGCACACAAAGTGGATTTCTGTCTTTTGTGCTTACTGAGGAATATATTTCAGTGAAGGTTTATGTGCCCGGAGCTCAGCTTTTAAATTGTCTTTTTATTGGGAAGCTATATCTTATGTCTTTTTTTCCTGCAGGGCACAGCATTAAATGTGAGTACACGGCACATAAAGAGGGAGTCGTAAAGGAGGAGATGATCCTGACCAGTGAGACTGATGACAAAACCTTCCTCAGGGTGGCGGTACAGGCTCGAGTGTTGGGTAAGTGTGATACCGGTGTCACAATTATAAAATAAAGTATCAATTACATTTTATTTATTTATATATATATATTTGTGTGTGTATGTATGTATGTATGTATGTATGTATGTATGTATGTATATATATATATATATATATATATATATATATATATATACAGTGCCTTGCGAAAGTATTCGGCCCCCTTGAACTTTTCATCCTTTTGCCACATTTCAGGCTTCAAACATAAAGATATAAAATGTAAATTTTTTGTGAAGAATCACCAACAAGTGGGACACAATTGTGAAGTGGAACGAAATCTATTGGATATTTTAAACTTTTTTAGCAAATAAAAAACTGAAAAGTGGTGCGTGCAAAATTATTCGGCCCCTTTACTTTCAGTGCAGCAAACTCACTCCAGAAGTTCAGCGAGGATCTCTGAATGATCCAATGTTGTCCTAAATGACTGATGGTGATAAATAGAATCCACCTGTGTGTAATCAAGTCTCTGTATAAATGCACCTGCTCTGTGATAGTCTCAGGGTTCTGTTGAAAGCGCAGAGAGCATCATGAAGACCAAGGAACACACCAGGCAGGTCCGTAATACTGTTGTGGAGAAGTTTAAAGCCGGATTTGGATACAAAAAGATTTCCCAAGCTTTAAACATCCCAAGGAGCACTGTGCAAGCGATCATTTTGAAATGGAAGGAGTATCAGACCACTGCAAATCTACCAAGACCTGGCTGTCCCTCTAAACTTTCAGCTCAGACAAGGAGAAGACTGATCAGAGATGCAGCCAAGAGGCCCATGATCACTCTGGATGAACTGCAGAGAACTACAGCTGAGGTGGGAGAGTCTGTCCACAGGACAACAATCAGTCGTACACTGCACAAATCTGGCCTTTATGGAAGAGTGGCAAGAAGAAAGCCATTTCTCAAAGATATCCATAAAAAGTCTCGTCTAAAGTTTGCCACAAGCCACCTGGGAGACACACCAAACATGTGGAAGAAGGTGCTCTGGTCCGATGAAACCAAAATCGAACTTTTTGGCCACAATGCAAAACGATATGTTTGGCGTAAAAGCAACACAGCTCATCACCCACAACACACCATCCCCACTGTCAAACATGGTGGTGGCAGCATCATGGTTTGGGCCTGCTTTTCTTCAGCAGGGACAGGGAAGATGGTTAAAATTGAGGGGAAGGTGGATGCAGCCAAATACAGGACCATTCTGGATGAAAACCTGTTGGAGTCTGCAAAAGACCTGAGACTGGGACGGAGATTTATCTTCCAACAAGACAATGATCCCAAACATACAGCAAAATCTACAAAGGAATGGTTCACAAATAAACGTATCCAGGTGTTAGAATGGCCAAGTCAAAGTCCAGACCTGAATCCAATCGAGAATCTGTGGAAAGAGCTGAAAACTGCTGTTCACAAACGCTCTCCATCCAACCTCACTGAGCTCGAGCTGTTTTGCAAGGAAGAATGGGCAAGAATTTCAGTCTCTCGATGTGCAAAACTGATAGAGACATACCCCAAGCGACTTGCAGCTGTAATCGCAGCAAAAGGTGGCTCTACAAAGTATTAACGCAAGGGGGCCGAATAATTTTGCACGCCCCACTTTTCATTTTTTTCTTAGTTAAAAAAGTTTCAAAAATCCAATAGATTTCGTTCCACTTCACAATTGTGTCCCACTTGTTGGTGATTCTTCACAAAAAATTAAAATTTTATATCTTTATGTTTGAAGCCTGAAATGTGGCAAAAGGATGAAAAGTTCAAGGGGGCCGAATACTTTCGCAAGGCACTGTGTATATATATATATATATATATATATATATATATATATATATATATATATATTGTGAAGGACTAGCATCAAGTGTAGAGCTTGAAGGACACCGCCACTCGCTGGTTCTTCTTTTTAAGGGTTGTTTGCCCATTTTTATTAAAAGAAGTTCAAAACAAAATTAACCACTTAAGCCCCGGACCATTTCGGGCCATTAGGACCAGGCCTGTTTTTGGGATTCGGCACTGCGCTGCTTTAACTGTAAATTGTGCGGACATGCAATGTTGTACCCAAATGAAATTTGCGTCCTTTTCTTCCCACAAATAGAGCTTTCTTTTAATGGTATTTGATTGTCTCTGCGATTTTTATTTTTTGCGATATAAACGGAAAAAGACCGAAAATTTTGAAAAAAAATGATATTTTCTACTTTTTGTTATAAGAAAAATCGAATAAACTCAATTTTAGTCAGACATTTAGGCCAAAATGTATTCAGCCACATGTCTTTAGTAAAAAAAATGTCAATAAACGTATATTTATTGGTTTGCGCAAAAGTTATAGCGTTTACAAACTAGGGTACATTTTCTGAAATTTACACAGCTTTAAATTTATGACTGCCTATCTCATTTCTTGAGGTGCTAAAATGGCAGGGCAGTACAAAACCCCCCCAAATGACCCCATTTTGGAAAGTAGACACCCCAAGGAAATTGCCGAGAGGCATGTTGAGCCCATTGAATATTTTTTTTTTTTGTCCCAAGTGATTGAATAATGACAAAAAAAAAAAAAAAAAAAAAAATTACAAAAAGTTGTCACTAAATGATATATTGCTCACACATGCCATGGTTATATGTGGAATTGCACCCCAAAATACATTTTGCTGCTTCTCCTGAGTACGGGGATACCACATGTGTGGGACTTTTTAGGAGCCTGGCCACGTACGGGACCCCGGAAACCAAGCACCGCCTTCAGGATTTCTAAGGGCGCAAATTTTTGATTTCATTCCTCACTACCTATCACAGTTTCGAAGGCCATAAAATGCCAAAATAGCACAAAACCCCCCCAAATGACCCCATTTTAGAAAGTAGACACCCCAAGGAAATTGCTGAGAGGCCTGTTGAGCCCGTTGAATATTTTTTTTTTTTGTCCCAAGTGATTGAATAATGACAAAAAATAAAAATAAAAAATAAATTACAAAAAGTTGTCACTAAATGATATATTGCTCACACATGCCATGGTTATATGTGGAATTGCACCCCAAAATACATTTTGCTGCTTCTCCTGAGTACAGGGATACCACATGTGTGGGACTTTTTAGGAGCCTAGCCGCGTACGGGACCCCGAAAACCAAGCACCGCCTTCAGGATTTCTAGGCACAAATTTTTGATTTCACTCCTCACTACCTATCACAGTTTCTAAGGCCATAAAATGCCAAAATAGCACAAAACCCCCCCAAATGACCCCATTTTGGAAAGTAGACACCCCAAGCTATTTGCTGAGGAGGCATGGTGAGTATTTTACAGCTCTCATTTGTTTTTGAAAATGAAGAAAGAAAATTTTTTTTTTTTTTTTTTTTTTTTTCAATTTTCAAAACTTTGTGACAAAAAGCGAGATCTGCAAAATACTCACAATACCTCTCAGCAAATAGCTTGGGGTGTCTACTTTCCAAAATGGGGTCATTTGGGGGGGTTTTGTGCCATCTGGGCATTCCATGGCCTCCGAAACTGTGATAGGCAGTGAGAAGTAAAATCAAAAATTTACACCCTTAGAAAGCCTGAAGGCGGTGCTTTGTTTTTGGGGTCCCGTACGCGGCTAGGCTCCCAAAAAGTCTCACACATGTGGTATCCCTGTACTCAGGAGAAGCAACAGAATTTATTTTGGGGTGTAATTCCACATATGCCCATGGCATGTTTGAGCAATATATCATTTAGTGACAACTTTGTGCAAAAAAAAAATTAAAAAAAAAAAAATTGTCTTTTTTCCGCAACTTGTGTCAACATATAAAATATTCCATGGACTCGACATGCCTCTCAGTATATAGCTTGGGGTGTCTACTTTCCAAAATGGGGTCATTTGGGGGGGTTTTGAACTGTTCTGGCATTTTATACACAACATTAGGAAGCTTACATCCACTCTTCTAACCACTTGCAGACAAAGCCCTTTTTGACACTTTTTGTTTACATGAAAACATATTTTTTTTTTGCAAGAAAATTATGTTGAACCCCCAAACATTATATATATTTTTAAAGCAAAGGCCCTACAGATTAAAATGGTGGGTGTTGCATTTTTTTTTTCTACACAGTATTTGCGCAGCGATTTTTCAAACGCATTTTTTGGGGAAAAAATACACTTTTTTTAATTTTAATGCACTAAAACACACTATATTGCCCAAATGTTTGATGAAATAATAAAGATGATCTTAGGCCGAGTACATAGATACCAAACACGACATGCTTTAAAATTTCGCACAAACGCGCATTGGCGACAAACTACATACATTTTTAAAAGCCTTTAAAAGCCTTTACAGATTACCCCGTTAGATTTACAGAGGAGGTCTACTGCTAAAATGACTGCCCTCGATCTGACCTTCGCGGTGATACCTCACATGCATGGTGCAATTGCTGTTTACATATGACGCCAGACCGACGCTTGCGTTCGCCATTGGGCAAGAGCAGGGCAGGACAGGGGTGCTTTTTTTTTTTTTTTTTTTTTTTTTATTATTAATTTTGCTTTTTTATTTTATTTTTAAATTGTTCCTTACATATATTTTTTTTTTTATAATTTTTATTGTTATCTCAGGGAATGTAAATATCCCCTATGATAGCAATAGGTAGTGACAGGTACTCTTTTTTTGAAAAAACTGGGGTCTTCTAGACCCTAGATCTTTCCTCTGCCCTCAAAGCATCTGACCACACCAAGATCGGTGTGATAAAATGCTTTCCCAATTTCCCAATGGCGCTTTTTATATCCGGGGGGGGGACATTCCCTCCCACTGCTTGTAAAAGCAGTCCAGAGGCTAATTAGCCGCTGTGATTGCTTTTACATGAAAGCCGGCCGCTGGCTGAAAAGAATGATACCAAGATGATGCCTAAACCCGCAGGCATCAATCTGGTATAACCATTCAAAGTCCAGCAACATACCAGTACGTTGCTGGTCCTTGTTGGACATGTATTGTAATCTTTTTTTTTCATGCAGCCTGTTGGCTGAACGAAAAAAGAGATTGATTGGTGGGTATGCCCACCATTAGAATACCGCCCTTCATCCACCCACTTCTAATGATGGGCATACATGCACCATTTATATATGCCGAAGCATGGGGGCATCCTCCCGCAAAAAAGTTATGCCGCACACACATGGTCAAACGTTTCCACGGGCAAGCCTCCGTCGGAATTTCGACCGTATGTATGCGGCATTAGGAGCAAAATTGCTCCTCCGCCCTGCTGCCCCTGCTGCCCCCATGCTTCGGCATATATGCTTTTTTTTTTTTAACTGTGGTGGTGAAATCACCTCCTACAGCACTGGAGTCGCAGGGATCAGGCCTGTCTCTGCGAACGCTGCAGTTATGTGTGTTGTGTTTTGTAAGTGACAGTGATCGATCGATACTGCACTTGGGTGGCCTGGGCTGGACGGAGGGGCAAAACGCAGGTGCTAGCAGGTATCTGGGCTGATCCCGCTAACACTGCGTTTTTGGGAACCCTAAACCGCTGGTATAGATCTGATCAGATCAGATATTGATCTGTTCAGATACTATACCACTAAGGGGGGTGTATGCTTTACGCGTGGGTGTTAGCGTTACTGGCACTAACCTGACGCTGCCTGGGGTGTGCCGCAGACCCTCTCTGACGCTAAAACCTAATTGATATCACCCACCGGGCGATCAGGGGGTTAAACCTTTATTGGGTTATATACGGCGGGTGCCCTGACACTATAAAAAGCAAACTAACTAACCAGCGTCACCCGTAACACTTATATGGTGATCACTGGTGAAAGGGTTAACTAGGGGCAATTAGGGGGTTAAAACCTTTATTAGATCATATTTGGGGGTACCTGACGCTATAAAAACCTGCGGCGAACCTAAAAAAAATGACTGGCTACCGATTGGCATCACCGACACGAAGACAGCGATCAGAAAAATGATCGCTTAGTGACAGTGGTGATAGGGGGTGAAAGGGTTACCTGGGGGGCGATCAAGGGGGTTAAACCTTTATTAGATAATATATTGGGGTACCCGACGCTATAAAAACCTGCGGCGAACCTAAAAAAAATTACTGGCTACCGATCGCCATCACTGATGCTAAGACAGCCATCAGAAAAATGATCGCATAGCGACAGCGGTGATAGGGGGTGAAAGGGTTACCTGGGGGGCGATCAAGGGGGTTTAACCTTTATTAGATAATATATTGGGGTACCTGACGCTATAAAAACCTGCGGCGAACCTAAAAAAAATTACTGGCTACCGATCGCCATCACTGATGCTAAGACAGCATCAGAAAAACGATCGATTAGCGACAGCGGTGATAGGGGGTGAAAGGGTTACCTGGGGGGCGATCAAGGGGGTTAAACCTTTATTAGATAATATATTGGGGTACCCGACGCTATAAAAACCTGCGGCGAACCTAAAAAAAATTACTGGCTACCGATCGCCATCACTGATGCTAAGACAGCCATCAGAAAAATGATCGCATAGCGACAGCGGTGATAGGGGGTGAAAGGGTTACCTGGGGGGCGATCAAGGGGGTTTAACCTTTATTAGATAATATATTGGGGTACCTGACGCTATAAAAACCTGCGGCGAACCTAAAAAAAATTACTGGCTACCGATCGCCATCACTGATGCTAAGACAGCATCAGAAAAACGATCGATTAGCGACAGCGGTGATAGGGGGTGAAAGGGTTACCTGGGGGGCGATCAAGGGGGTTGAACCTTTATTAGATAATATATTGGGGTACCCGACGCTATAAAAACCTGCGGCGAACCTAAAAAAATTTACTGGCTACCGATCGCCATCACTGATGCTAAGACAGCCATCAGAAAAATGATCGCATAGCGACAGCGGTGATAGGGGGTGAAAGGGTTATCTGGGGGGTGATCAGGGGGTTAAACCTTTATTAGGGGGGGTTTGGGGGCTACACTGGACCTAAAACTAAACTTTAGTGACACTTTCACAGTCACAAATGTCACTGATTGCAGTGATCACTAAATAAATGGTCACTGCAATCAGTGACACTGTGACTGGGGGCTGGGGGGTGATCTGGGGGGTGATCTGGGGGGGTCTGGGGGTCCTGGGGGGGGCGATTAGTGTTCCTATGTGTCCTGGTGTCAGTGTAGTGTTGTGCTCACTGACCTGATGTCTTCTCTTGTACGGCGCTCGGTATATGTGAGCGCCGCACAGGAGATGACATCACTTCCTCCTGCCTCCTCTGTCTGAAACAGACAGAGGAGGCATTTCCATTCGCCGGGAGCGATCGCGAGGGGGGGGCCGGAATCGAAAGGCCGCCCCCTCATCTGGGATCGCTCCCGGTGAAGTAACGACCGCTCACGGCACAGAAGGGGGGTCCGGATGGACCCCCCAACTGTACAAAGGCAGTCACGTAGATCTACGTGATTCTGCCTGTCCGTGCCATTCTGCCGACGTAAATCGGCGGTGGGCGGTCGTTAAGTGGTTAAAAGGTTTTCCCTCGCAGGGGTTTCAGCACTCCTATTCAATAACAAAATGACATTCAGCCTCCTGTCTTATACATACAGCAGTGCTGCTCAGGCCTTCCACTTCAGGCTCTTGTCTGTCTCCTATAGACTATTCCATCTGCAACACCGTCCATTTGGATAGCAGCCCCTTGCTGCTCTGACCCTCAGACCTGGGTCTCTGACTTCTCCAGTGCACACTTGCACTCTATGGCTTCTCCAGTGCACACTTGCACTCGTCGGGAGGGTGGGGCCCAGAATGCTGGTCCTGATTCTACTATCAGGCCCACACACACCTGAACAATCAGTGTGCAGTTGAGTCTCAAAACCCGGATCCAGGACTGGGGATTTCATCCCACCCGGATCTCTAAGAAATCCCCAGGCTCCGGGTCCCAAAGTAGACTTTAGTAAATCATGAGGAAACTGAAAAGCCAGTTTCCTCCCAAACAAGCAAATACCCTGGAGCCCCTCAACCTGCCTGGTTGAGAATCCTGTATTCATACACTGGTGGGGTACCACACTACCACATACCCTCCCCCTTTGTTTCGATCCGGAGGGAGGAACACCAGCACCCATCATTATGGTTGGGACACCTCTGTGCTGGCTGTCAGCCACATAGGCCCAACCTTTTTCCGGGGTGCGCTTCCAGGTATGTCCCACCCTGGATCTTAACAAGGTCCTATATTTCCCTATACTCAACCTTCTCCCTCTTCTTTTGGGGTTCCATAAGCACTGCCTCTCCTGAAATTTTAACAGGGCACCCCTGGTCTTTCCAATACTTTTGGACACCACACTGTCATGTACCTTTAACAAACTATTTGGTTCATGATTGACAGACATATTCAAACCAACATTACACCTCTCAACATTGCACAGATCACCAATGCCTTTTTTTTTAGCATTTGCTAGGGCAGAGTCTGCAGAGGGCACACATACTGGAGGGCCGCCATCACCCACGGGAACCTCACAGGACGTCACCTCCCCTGGGTTCACCCACTCTGCAGGCAGCTGTCCTACCACTTGACCTGTTCTGATGCCATCTGTATTTTTATCCACCTGAACAGACAAGCTCTTGTCTGATCCACATACAATTTTTACTGCACTTCTTATCCGTTTCCCTGTCTCGGGGACCTTATTAGGTTTGTCACCTAAACCAAACCTTGGACTGAGGACCCCAGTCTTTTTAACCACCTTAGGTTGAGCCCCGGTCAGGATTTCTGCTGCTTTCTGGTCCACACTTGGCCCTTCCATCTCATGTGATTCTTCCACTGGTACAGCATACACTCCCTTCACCGACAACTGACCAGTACTACCTTGGACCATAGCAGCAGAAATGCCTTCTACCTGGCTGTTAGGTGGTGAAACCTCAGACACTTTTTTTTCACCAAAGCCTCTCCCATATACCTCTTGTACAGGAAGTAACCCATCAACATACCTAGAGGCAATTTTTAAGACTAGTAATACAGTCATAAATAAACCATTTCTGTCTTGTCTTCCTTTGTGCTGTACCACCTGCCACTCAGGGGTCCACCTAATGGTACTCCGCAGTACCAGACTGTCTGACTGTGGTGGAGACACCCCGGTATAGACTGGCTGTACATCCCAAAGTTTAAGCATCTCTTTTAACACTTTTGTTAGAAACCATACCCTTGGCTCCAGACCCAAGTCCTTCCTGGGGACTTTCCTGACACTGGGGATGCAGACAGCTTCACTTGCTGAGACGTGAGAGGTTGCAAGGTTTAACGGAACTTTCTCCCAGCTGGAGACAACCACAGCCTGGTGCTCTACCAGAGCTCTGCCAGGTGCTTGACTCATACCCAACTTCTCAGGTTCAGCACCAATGAACTGCTTCACATTACCAGTGACGACGTCACTTTGACACGCCATGTCAGCATCATTTTTGTAGGTTACGGACAAAGTGTCTGCTGTGTGCTCGCCCTTATATGGTCCATATTTCTCACGAGGGTTAACCCCTGCAGCAGCCACCACGCCGTCAGGTATAAGCTGTTCTGCCGTCCCTTCTGCTGGCACAGCAGAAACTTTGTCCACCTTATTTTTGTGCATGAAAGCCTCATCTATCAGGGACATTAGATTTTTACCCCAACTATCCCAATCTGTTGTAGCTGGGCTCCATTCACCGGCGCTCCTCAGCCCTGATCCATCAGCCCAAGGAGACACATTAGGACAGATGGGTTTAGTTGCAGATTCATCACCCAAATTACTAATCATGGCAGACTTCAGTAACACATGTTTTAGCACCACAGGTTGCAATACAACACAACCACCACCTTGCTCGGGCGGCGCTTCATAAGCCTCACACACCTTTGCATTTTTCACAGGTTGTGTTAACCCATTATTTACCGGCACATTTTTAGTACTAGCAGCTTGCACTAACACATTACCATTACACGGTACAGTTCCACTCTGTCCCAGCAGAGTGACATCGCAGCTGTCCATGGCAACCTCCGACTCCAATACATGAAGTTCCCTGGAGATTTCTGGGGACAACTGTGCTGTCTTACCACCAATTGCTACAGGCAACGACCCATTAGTGACAACAGCTATTGCTCTGGAAGAACCTGGGGTTTTCCCAACAGCAGCAAACTTTTCATTAACCGTAATACTTATAGCATTTTTAATTTTTGCAGGTTCTCCTAGCCCACTGCCAACTTGAGGCTGGCAGACATTAGACACAACACTTTTAGTCATCAACACAGGTTCTGTTTGAACTTTAACCCCTGCATTCCCACTGGGTATGAAAAAGTCATTCTCAAGCGCACATTCTGTGGCCCCACTAACTGGGGTCACTCTCACATCATCATGGACGGTCTCGTAGCCAGTTCTTTTATACCTGAAATCAGCAGTTCCAGGCATCATTTCATTAAAGATAGTCTTACCCACCACAGTAGTTGGGGTCTCCATCTTCATTTGAGTACGTTGTCTTAAGAACCAGTCCTCAGCCGCACATTTACTGGCCAACTCCCCCTGGTGGCCATGGGATGAAATCTCAGCAGGCATCTCCCACTGTTTAGCACCCCCTGCAGACACCACAGAAAACTCCTCCTTGTTGCCAGGGGTGACTGCAAACATATTTGCAAAGGGATCTTGGCCCACAGGTAAGGAGTTCTGTTTAGCAACATTACCTCTAGGTGCACCCCAGAATATAGGGCAAGACAATATTTCGTGCCCCAGCTGGCCACATTCCAGGCATGGTACTGGATGACTTTTCCCCAGTGCATTTCTCTCCTGATGATTCCCTCCAGGTACAACTTCCACTCTCGTTGCCATGGGAGATCGCAGTCTCCCAGCAGAGCTTAGCTGGCTCACTCCAACATGCTGTATTGGCTCCTCCGGAAGCCACTTGTCACGACCCATGGGAGGCACACCCCATGGTCCACAGACAGCCCGACTGGCCTCCTCTGTGTTGCTATGGGCAACCACTCTCTGTCCTGGCCTTTTGATCAGCCTCTCTTCTGGCATATAACACAGGCTTCTCAGACCTTTGTTTTGCTAGGTAGCTTTGCACTGGAGCCAGGGACAAAAGGCACTTGGAGACTGCATGCCCCCACTCACTGCACCGCAAACAGCGCACTTGGTTCCATGTCTTGTCAGGGTTTCCCACCCTGCATCTGCTGGACCCTGTCTCAAGCTGTGTCACTTTCACACTTTTCGCAACAGCTGCTGGTTTAACTGCTGCAGCGTTGCCAGGGGCAACAGCACCCCTCTCCCAAGCATGGACATCCGGCAGCTCTCTTTTTGTATGGAAGGTTGGCTTGCCTTCCACTTTAGCTTGGTCCAATCCTGCCAGGTGTCGCTTGCACCAATCCACTGCAGATTCAAACGCTGGTGGACTCTCCACACTAGCCGTCATCTGTGCATTCATTGCACCAGGGTTGCTAGGGACAACAGCAGCCCTCTTTTCCCTTGGAAAACTCTGTTTAGGCATGTATGGGGTTCGATCAGGCGGTAACAACCCCTCCAGCCACAGAGCTCTATCTATCATCTCAGCCATCCTTGCTTCTTTTAGGCGTTTTGATCGCCCCATCCTTGCAGTCTTGCACACAGCAACTTGTAACAGTTCTTGGCGGAGAAAAGGGGAAAAAAAAAAAAAATCTGTTTGTTTCTCCTTTCACAGGTACACAACCTGCATGCAACAGTCCATCAAATAAACTTCTGTGCAATGCAGTTTGCCTGGCTGCCACACACAGCTAGCAGCAGTTCACTGCAGAGAAAAAAAAATTGACTTTTTGTTCACAGGTACACCACCTGCAACAAATTGGAGCACTGTCTCTTCAAGGCTAGTTACCTTTCGCTTGCAGGTTCTCCTCACCTGCACACACACAGATTATGCAGTCTCATGCACCAAAAACACAGTTCATATAACAGATGAACTTACTTGATTTTAGGGATCTCAGATTGTGCCAAAATTCTCCACCACTTGTGAAGGACTAGCATCAAGTGTAGAGCTTGAAGGACACCGCCACTCGCTGGTTCTTCTTTTTAAGGGCTTTGTTTGCCCATTTTTATTAAAAGAAGTTCAAAACAAAATCAAAAGGTTTTCCCTCGCAGGGGTTTCAGTACTCCTTTTCAACAACAAAATGACATTCAGCCTCCTGGCTTATACATACAGCAGTGCTGCTCAGGCCTTCCACTTCAGGCTCTTGTCTGTCTCCTATAGACTATTCCATCTGCAACACCATCCATTTGGATAGCAGCCCCTTGCTGCTCTGACCCTCAGACCTGGGTCTCTGGCTTCCAGTGTGCAGACAAGCACTCTCTGACTTCTCCAGTGCACACTTGCACTCTATGGCTTCCCCAGTGCACACCTGCACTCGTCTGGAGGGTGGGGCCCAGAATGCTGGTCCTGATTCTACTATCAGGCCCACACACACCTGAACAATCAGTGTGCAGTTGAGTCTCAAAACCTGGATCCAGGACTGGGGATTTCATCCCACCCGGATCTCTAAGAAATCCCCAGGCTCCGGGTCCCAAAGTGGACTTTAGTAAATCATGAGGAAACTGAAATGCCAGTTTCCTCCCAAACAAGCAAATACCCTGGAGCCCCTCAACCTGCCTGGTTGAGAATCCTGCATCCATACACTGGTGGGGTACCACACTACCACAATATATATATAAATATACTCGAGTAAAAGCCGAGGCACCTAATTTCACCACAAAAAAACTGGGAAAACGTATTGACTCGAGTATAAGCCTAGGGTCAGAATGCAGCAGCTACAGTAAGCGGAAAAGAGGGTCAACAATGCCCATTTGCATGCCTCACTGTGCTCATTTCAGCCTCACTGTGCCCAGTACAACCTCACTGTACCCATTACAACCTCACGGTGCCCATTACAACCTCACTGTGCCCATTGCAGCGTACCTGAAATTCTTGACAGGCTGCGCTCCGGGTGTCCATTTTTAGAACTCGCGGCTTCCGCCTGGTCCCGTCCCGTTCCGTGATAGGCGTTTGACACTCTGTTCAGTGTTCCGCCAATCACAGACGTTCTTTCATCCTTGGACAAGAGAAGGTCCGTGATATGTGGAACACTGAACACAGTGTCTGCTGGGAAGTCCGTGATGGGCCGTAGCAGAACACAGTGTCAAGCGCCTATCATGGAATGGGACGGGACCAGGAGGAAGCCGCGAGTTTTAAAAAATGGACGCCCAAGGTACACTGACTCGAGTATTAGCTGAGAGGGGTATTTTCAGCCCTAAAGAAAAAGGGCTGAAAAACTCGGCTTATACTCGAGTATATATGGTATCTATGTGTGTATTGTTGAAATATTTTTTTTTCTTACCTTAAAAATGAGTGCATATCCTCAGTCCTTCTCTATAGCTGCAGCTGTTGTGTTTTTTTATGTGTTTTTTTTATTTTAGTTTTTTTACATTTTCCAGCTCTTGCTAACAGCCAGCAGGGGGAGTAAAGCTTGCAGAAGTGAAAGAATACATGGCCTGGCACCCTTTTAGGTGCGCATGTTGCAGGAAGGGATCTGGCCACTACATGGAGTGGACCTTAGAAATGTGCAGACCAATTGATTGATACCATTTGTATAACTGCTTCAGGAACAGTGATCAAACCTCTAACCAGAACAGCATAACTAAAGTCCCCATCATCCAGTGGCCAGCAGGGAGGAACATGCTCATCTAAAGGGATCCCAACGATGTGTTCTTTTACTCAGGCTCATTATGTTGTCAGCGCATCTGAATGTGTGTCTACAAGGGGAGATATTTGATAGAAGAATGACTTCTAGATATGGGCATAAAAGAAATGAATGCAGATGGAGGATTTCTGGAGTGATTCGAAGGTCTTCTCTCCCCCCCCCCCTCATATTGTCCTGTACTAAAGATTTTGGCAGTCTGGTGGTCCTGGAATATGCCAGTCTCTTCTTGTCAACTTCCTGCTGCTTGAAGAAGTGAAAGAATACATTGCCTGGCACCCTTTAGGTGTGCATGTTGTTGCAGTAAGGAAGCTGGTCACCACACGGAGTAGACTTTAGCTATGTGCATATCAGTTGATTGATAACTTGTATGCCTGCTTTATGAACAGTGATCAAGCATCTAACCAGAACAGTATAATTAAAGTCCCCATCATCCAGTGCCTAGCAGGGCGTAACATGCTCATCTAAAGGGTTCCCAGAGATGTGTTCTTTTACTCTGGCTCATTATGTTGTCAGTGCATTGGAATATGTGTCAATATAGGGAGATATCGATAGAATGACTTCTAGACACAGGCATAAAGGAAATGAATGCAGACGGGGGATTTCTGGAGCTCTTTTGAAGGTCTTTCCCCCCATATTGTCCAGTACTAAAGCTTTTGCCAGTTTGATTGTCGTGGAATATGCCAGTCTTGTCCTGGCTTCCACACTGTCGGAGTTGTCTCTTGGTCAGTTTTTGCCATGACTCCCCTCCCAGTCCAGACCAGATAAAAGCTCATGGCAGCTGCTCCGCCGGAAAGCTTGGATAAGAGTCAATGCGGGAAATTGATATTATCCAAATTTAGATGCAATTTACCTCTCAGCTAATGGCGGGATGTGTGTGATTCCAGCCTCCAGCGGCGTCACAATGCGGTTATACGTACATTACGGCATGCTGGAATTATCATCAGTCTATTTATCCCAAACGTTATTGGGTTACTATCCTTTTTGCATTCTAAATCTTCAATAAAGTCCACCAAGTACTTTTTTTTTTATTTATTTTTTAACAAATAGTATTTCGGGTATAAAACCTACAACCAACTACGATAGCTGATCTGAAACTCCAGTCTTAACATTTGAAAGTACAAAATAGCGTACAGTTATATATATTTAAGTCTATGAAAAGCCTAAAGTCTTTCTGTAGTTAATAAGAGCCGACTGAATAAACGACATGTTCTAGGGTTGGTGGGCATCATGAACCATTGGATCGAATAATCCATTGGTAGTAAACCTGTCTCCTCACCGAATGCCAGTTTGGGCAGAAATTATTGTTGGTCACCACCCCAAAAAAGCAACTTTTCTGGAATTCTCTGAAGTTTAAGAATTTTATTTTTTTATTTTTAGTAAAGGATATACAGAGCACGGCGGTGGTTTGTTCCCGAGGGGGAAGAGAAGGCGGTGGTTTGTTCCCGAGGGGGAAGAGAAGGCGGTGGTTTGTTCCCGAGGGGGAAGAGAAGGCGGTGGTTTGTTCCCGAGGGGGAAGAGAAGGCGGTGGTTTGTTCCCGAGGGGGAAGAGAAGGCGGTGGTTTGTTCCCGAGGGGGAAGAGAAGGCGGTGGTTTGTTCCCGAGGGGGAAGAGAAGGCGGTGGTTTGTTCCCGAGGGGGAAGAGAAGGCGGTGGTTTGTTCCCGAGGGGGAAGAGAAGGCGGTGGTTTGTTCCCGAGGGGGAAGAGAAGGCGGTGGTTTGTTCCCGAGGGGGAAGAGAAGGCGGTGGTTTGTTCCCGAGGGGGAAGAGAAGGCGGTGGTTTGTTCCCGAGGGGGAAGAGAAGGCGGTGGTTTGTTCCCGAGGGGGAAGAGAAGGCGGTGGTTTGTTCCCGAGGGGGAAGAGAAGGCGGTGGTTTGTTGCCGAGGGGGAAGAGAAGGCGGTGGTTTGTTGCCGAGGGGGAAGAGAAGGCGGTGGTTTGTTCCCGAGGGGGAAGAGAAGGCGGTGGTTTGTTCCCGAGGGGGAAGAGAAGGCGGTGGTTTGTTCCCGAGGGGGAAGAGAAGGCGGTGGTTTGTTCCCGAGGGGGAAGAGAAGGCGGTGGTTTGTTCCCGAGGGGGAAGAGAAGGCGGTGGTTTGTTCCCGAGGGGGAAGAGAAGGCGGTGGTTTGTTCCCGAGGGGGAAGAGAAGGCGGTGGTTTGTTCCCGAGGGGGAAGAGAAGGCGGTGGTTTGTTCCCGAGGGGGAAGAGAAGGCGGTGGTTTGTTCCCGAGGGGGAAGAGAAGGCGGTGGTTTGTTCCCGAGGGGGAAGAGAAGGCGGTGGTGGGTCCAGAGAGGGAATGGAGGGTTGTGGCGGGTCACTGAAGGGGTACAGAAGGTTACAATGGAGGCTATAAAAAGCTTAGTCTTCTTTCTGTGGTTAATAAAAACAAACCGATTACTCTACACATGTTCCTAGGCAACATGGAGATCATGATTCATTGGTATGCCCTTTCACTATGCCAACTTTAATTGGACCGTTCTCATTACCGAAAGCCAGTTTGGGAAGAAATAAGTCTTGCTTGGTCACCGCCCCAGCTTTCCAATCCTTGGCTTTGTTTTTCCCTCCCATCTCCAAAGAAGCACCTTTTCTGAGGAGTCCAATTCTTGGTAGTGTGAGAATCTTTTTTTTTTTTTAAATGTAAGGGGAGGGGGGGGGGGGAAGGAGCCTAGTGGTGGCTCCTGAAGGGAAAATGAGGGTGGTGGTCGAAGGGAGGTGAGTCTTGGGGAGGCAAGGAAGATGGTGATGGTGGTGGATCCTGAGGGAGAACGAAGGGTGGCAATTGCTCCTGAGGGGGAATGCGATTATGGCAGAGGTCTCTAAGGGGGAACAGAGGGTGATGGGTGGGTCCTATGGAAAGTCTAAGACCCCATACACACTATTAGATTTTCTGCAGATTTTTGTCTTCAGATTTACCAAAATCGTATAATATGAGGTCAAACCTTAAGTTTCCTTTTGTATGCAATCAGGCAGGCCTTTGCACTACATGGTTTTGGTAAATCTGAAGACAAAAATCTGCAGAAAATCTAATAGTGTGTATGGGCCTCAAGTCTACTTTCTTTGGTTAATAAAACCAAACTAATAAAAGCAAATCTACATGTGTTCTAGGGATGGCGGAGATCATGATCCATTGGTGAGCCCTTTCACTATGCCAACATAGATACTGCTCACTACTGAAAGCCAGTTTGGGAAGAAATAAATCTTATTTGGTCACCACCCCAGCTGTCCGGGCCCTGGGGTTATCTTCTTTTCCCTCATCTCCAAAGAAGCAACTTTTCTGAGGAGTCCAACTCTTGGCAGTGTGAGAATCTATAGTTTTTAAAATTCAGAATAGGGTAAATGGAGGGTGGAGGTGGGTCCTGAGGGGAAAACGGAAGGTGGCGGTGGGTCCTGAAGGGGAAACGGAAGGTGGCGGTGGGTCCTGAAGGGGAAACGGAAGGTGGCGGTGGGTCCTGAAGGGGAAACGGAAGGTGGCGATGGGTCCTGAGGGGAAAACGGAAGGTGGCGGTGGGTCCTGAAGGGGAAACGGAAGGTGGCGGTGGGTCCTGAAGGGGAAACGGAAGGTGGCGATGGGTCCTGAAGGGGAAACGGAAGGTGGCGGTGGGTCCTGAAGGGGAAACGGAAGGTGGCGGTGGGTCCTGAAGGGGAAACGGAAGGTGGCGGTGGGTCCTGAAGGGGAAACGGAAGGTGGCGGTGGGTCCTGAAGGGGAAACGGAAGGTGGCGGTGGGTCCTGAAGGGGAAACGGAAGGTGGCGGTGGGTCCTGAAGGGGAAACGAAAGGTGGCGGTGGGTCCTGAAGGGGAAACGAAAGGTGGCGGTGGGTCCTGAAGGGGAAACGGAAGGTGGCGGTGGGTCCTAGGAAATGCCTAAAGTCTACTTTCTGTGGGCAGTAAAAGCCAACCGATTTAATCTACACATGTTCTGGGTATAGTGGAGATCTTTATGCATTGGTGCGCCACCTTTAGTAGACCCTTCCCATTACCAAAATCCAATCTGGAAAGAAATAAGTCTTATCTGGTTACCACCCCAGCTGTCCGAGCCTTGGGCTTTATTTCTTTTCCCTCATCACATCTCAAAAAGAAGCAACTTTTCTGAGGGTATAAAAAAGGAACTCCCGCGCTGTCTAGCAATCTACTCTAGGGGGCACTGCTGCAAGACACCTGTGACTCTAATTCAAAGAAACATGTGATAATGAAAATGAGAAGGGTGGTGTCTGCGCTGTGATGGGGCATGGGAAGTGGGAGGGATACCACTGTAGACACAACCAGTGGAAAAATGTGTGAAAACAATAAAGTGGTAAGTGATCTGGGGCACTACCAAATATAAAACCTATGTGAAACTCAATTGAGACAAAAGTGAACACAATATTGCAGTATCCAAAAAACTTCAATAAGTGCACATGATAAACATAAAATAACAATGCTATAGGTCCAATGGATAAAATAGTCCAACAATAATATCTGAAAAATATATAAAGTCTTTAGCCACTTCCATACTGGGCACTTATACACCTTCCTGCCCAGACCAATTTTCAGCTTTCTGCGCTGTCGCCCTTTGAATGACAATTGCGCGGTCATGCTACACTGTACCCAAACAACATTTTTATCATTTTTTCCCCACAAATAGAGCTTTCTTTTGGTGGTATTTGATCACCTCTGTTATTTTCATTTTCTGCTAAACAAATAAAAAAAAGACCAAAAATTTAGAGATTTTTATTTTTTGTTTCATTTGCAAATCTTTGTAAATAAGTACGTCTTCTCCTTGACTGATGGGCACTGATGGGGCTGCACTGACGGGCACTGATAAGGCAGCACTGATGGGCACCGATGAGGTGGCACTGATGATGGGCACTAATATGCGGCACTGATGGGCGGCACGGATGGGCACTGATGGGCGGCACGGATGGGCACTGATGGGCGGCACGGATGGGCACTGATGGGCGGCACGGAAGGGCATGGATGAGCACTGATGTACTGATGGATGCCACACAATAATGCCTGCCAATCAGTGATGTCCATTGTGGGCACTGATTGGCATCCATTGTGGGCACTTTTTGGCATCCCTGGTGGTCTAGGGTGGCATACCTGGTGGTGACATCCCTGGTGGCCCTAGTGGCGTCCCTGCTGGTCGAGTGTGGGCATCCTCGGGGGGGCTGCGCTGATAATCGATCAGCACAGACCCCCCTGTCAGAGACGCGGCCGATCGGCTCTCCTCTACTCGCGTCTGACAGACGCGATTGAGGAAAAGCCTATCATCGGCTCTTCGTGTTTACATCGTGATCAGCCGTGATTGGACACGGCTGATCACGTGGTAAAGAGTCTCCGTCAGAGACTCTTTACCTAGATCAGTGTTGCGGGGTGTCAGACTGACGCCCCGCAACAACGATCGGCGCGATGCGCGCAGCGGCTCAATATCCTGATCACGTCATATGACGTCCGGTCAGGATATTGAAACCACTTTGCCGCCGTCATCTTGTAATAGGGCGGGCGGCAAGTGGTTAAATGTGATAATGAATCCCACCACCAAAATCTACAAGCACACAGTGCTAGAGAAATCTTCAGTGATACACCTCTGTGTCTGCAAGCAGCTCACCTCACTGCTGTTGGACAAACAGCATAAGCAGACCACAGAGTGTAAATAAGGATGGTAGTTGCAGCGGCAAGGTGGTCTCCTTTCTGTTGCTGCAGTCCTCTCAGTTGCGAGTATAAACCATACATGGGGATGTAAAGATAAGGAGAGCCATTTCTTTTTCTTGTGAAAAAAAAAAGATAAGGAGAGCCATCATAGCATACCTCAGACAGGGAAACACAGTGGGACAAATGCCAATCACACAATGTTGCCACTCAAGCCTCGTACACACGGCCGAAAATCTCGTCAGGAAAAAACACGTTGTTTTTCTTGACAAGATTCTTGGACAAGAAACTTGTCCCGGCCGAGTGTACACACGCTTGATTCAAAGAACCCGCGGTTCTTTGAATGGAGCGAACGCGGTGACGTCATCGACTACGACGAGCGTGCGCTCGTCACATTCGATGCCGTCGCCGCCATCTTGGTACACCCTATCTATGCCTAGGAAGCTACCGCGCATGCGTCAAAGTCATTTTGAGCATGCGCGGGCTTCCCGGAGGACAGGTAAGTGTACACACACAATTTTCTCGTCGAGAAACAGGCTGACGAGAATCTCGACGAGAAAATAGAGACCAGGTTCTCTATATTTCTCGTCGAGATTCTTGTCGGTTTTCTTGACGAGAAACCATACACACGAACGATTTTCTCGGCAAGAAAGCTCTCTCGGCAGTTTTCTTGTAGTTTCTTGCCGAGAAACTCGTTTGTGTGTACGAGGCTTCACTTTTTATGAAAGGAGCGTAGGCAACAATCCACGAACACCGCGTTCGTCAGCCCCCAATGTGTGTTTGGCTCTGATCTGGTCCTCTTCTGCTTCCGGGTCATCAGCAAGGTAAGTACTCAGTGGGTAATGTAAAGAATGAAAGGGAGGCATACATAGCGTAATCCTGTTTTATCAAACATTTATTAAAACCAGAAGGAGAATAAAAAACTCACATTTATCAGAAACAAACGGTACAAAGTATCCACGAGCGCCTGAGCTCGTCTTCCTACCGTCGGAGTGTTGGTATACCTAATGACTTTCTGAGGAGCCAAATTCTTTGTAGTATGAGAATCATAATCTTATATATTGACTAGAGTAGACGAAGCATGGCGGCGGGCCCTGAGGCTGGCACGGAGGGGTGGCGGTGGGCCTTGAGGCTGGCGCGGAGTGTGTGGATGGTTTTAGAGGGGGTATGGAGGTGTGGCGGTGGGCCCTAATGGTTTGGACGGAGCATAGCGGTTGGTCCAAAGGGGGAACGGAGGGTGGTGGGTCATGAGAGGGACCATGTGTGCTGAAACAACCATCATCGTGACAAGGTGTGACCATCATGTGACAATGCAGGAGCACAGTTGTCATTCTGTAACGGGAAGTGCCTGAACAAAGGACCCTTTTATAGGAGGATCACCAAGTATTTCAATGAAAGTATTTTAATATATTTTTTTGAAGAGAACCTGGTAAAGCTTGTATGACAATTTAGTGATTGGGTTTACATCTACCTTCACTGTACAATGTAATCTGATATCTGGCTGCTCCAAATGACTGTACTTTAGACTCTACCATCATTTATTTTTCCATAGTCTCCTTAAACACCTCAAAAACTCATTAGGCTCACTTAGTATCAATTTAGGAGACGTTAATGATGGTAGAACACTCCGCCTTCGTGTATTAAACACGTGTTAATGATTCTGTACAGTCCAACCGAGGAATCCTTTTCAGCTTGGATGCAGACCAAGAAACACAAATGTCCTGTTATTCTCCTGGTAATGAAGCCATTAGGATTCTAGTGTTGTTGGTTTTTCTGTTTTTTATAGTGGACTTTGCACTTTAGACAAGGTCTATGTATTGAATGTGGCCCTTTGGAAAGTATGCGTCCGTCGCCCCGCATGTAGATTAGGAGGCATTACGGGCCGCCACTGTTCAAAATGGAAGTGAGGGGGAGAAGAGGAGGTTTCTGGAGCTTACAGAGTACTATACAAGGTGGAAGAAAAAAAAAAAAAACAGTAAGGGCTGAAGGGCAGTAAAACTCCACATTTTTACGATGCCCCCCAATGGCTTCCTCTTTAGTTGCAGCAGTTTGGGGTGTACACATGTTTCAACTGTGATGCTTTGCAGCAGCAAGAAATTTATCTCCTTGTCTTCTTTCCTTGTCTCTTTCACATAGATATGGTAGTTAATTTGTCACAAATTCATTCCAGGATATTCAGTCCTGGCAGCACAGGAAATCTACAAGGACATTTGCATGATATAACTTGATTGTTATGCCGGCACTTGGGTTTTAATGGCCCGGCACTTGGGTTTTAATGGCCCGGCACTTGGGTTTTAATGGCCCGGCACTTGGGTTTTATTGGCCCGGCACTTGGGTTTTATTGGCCCGGCACTTGGTTTTTTTTGGCCCGGCACTTGGTTTTTTTTGGCCCGGCACTTGTTTTTTTTTGGCCCGGCACTTGGGTTTTAATGGCCCGGCACTTGGGTTTTAATGGCCCGGCACTTGGGTTTTAATGGCCCGGGACTTGGGTTTTAATGGCCCGGCACTTGGATTTTAATGGCCCGGGACTTGGGTTTTAACCACTTCGCATCCAGGCCATTTCTGACACTTCGCTCCTACATGCAAAATTTTGGGTAAAAAAATTACTTGGAGCCCCCAAACATATATATATATATATATATATATATATATATATATATATATATATAATTTAGCAGAGACCCTATAGAATAAAATGGTGGGTGTTGCAATTTTTTATGTCACACGGGATTTGCGCAGCGGTTTTTTCAAACGCAATTTTTTTGGAAATATAAAAAACACTTTCGTGATTGGAAAAAAAAAAAACAGAACACTAAACTTAGCCCAATTTTTTTTAATTTTTTTGTATAATGTAAAAGATGATGTTACGCCGATTTTAAATATTTATGTGACGTTCCTTCGCGACCATCTTGGTACACCCCCCGAACTCTCCTACAGTCAGAAGGCGGCAAGCCGACATGTTTTTACACCCACCGGAGTCTTGCATTGCACACTTATTTTTACCAGCTTATATAGTCAAATACAGTATTTAGAAATCCGTGACGCTGTTTTGATGTTGAATTTTAAAAGCAGCGGCAAGCCTGCTGATCTCAAAGGTTTACTATTCTGAAAAAACACAGATGCTTTTAAGGTTCAACATCAAAACATATTGACGGCTTTCAAAATCCTGAGCTTCACTATATAAGCTCAGTTTGCTGGTAAAAATGTGTGAAATGCAAAACTCCGGCGGGTGTAAAAAGATGTCCGCTTCGTGACTTCAGACTGTAGGCTTAGTGCAGACGAGTACGGGTGTACCAAGATGGCCGCGACGAAACGTCACTTTCTGATGGGTAGCGGCTTTCTGATAGAACATCAACCACAACGTTCCCGGGCACTGTGGTGGGACGGTAGAGCCTGTGAAAGGCAGCTGGGGGAGGGGGGGGTGGTACCTCTTTGCGCCACCCACAGAAGTGATTGAGTGGCCAATTGGCCACTCGGATCACTTCTGCAAAAAAGAGAATCGCCGGCTGAAAAGAGTGATGCCTGTAGGTGCAGACATCATACCGGTATAACCCCTGAAACCCAAGGACGTCCATTTACGTAACTGGGGGCGGCAAGTGGTTAATGCCTGGGACTTGGGTTTTGAGTTTTAATGCCCAGGACTTCGATTTTTATTCTGTCAATTTAATTTGGCAGGGAAGGATAGGTGGTAGTACATTTTGCAGCTGTTACAAATAAATAAAAATGTTTTTCTTTCTTACAGACCGCCATCATGGTACTCCCATGCTGCTGGAAGGCGTCCGATGTGTTGGGGCGGAGCCAGAGTACGATTCCGAGCAGAGTGATTGGCATGGATTTGACTGAGTTGCTGATGGACTTTCTTCTCTTTTTTTTTTTATTGTGCTGCTCTGCTTTTTAAAACAACCAAACCTCTAAAATAGCCATGAGAATAGTAGATTAGATGGGAGCCTTTTCCTCCGATGGGTTTGTTACAGAATGTCTGTGGTGGGAGAAATTGCTCATGCAGAGTGGAGGAAGAAGGTGAATGGGATTGGCGTGTAATCTGTGGCGTTTTTTATACCCCCGCACTGTAGGCCTTTGTGTTTGAGGTGTCTGGCCATACGGGTGTCAGTCATGTCCTAACAGCCAATCGGCTTCTTTTTATAGATGCTGGTTAGAGCATAATGGGAAGAAGTAAATTGGTTGCGAGAGAGGAAACGCCCACCGTACTATACCAGACACTTCATATACAAGGCCTACGGGTTGGCCCTCCAGAACAGTTGCTGCACTTCACGTGATTGTCCAATAAAGTTTGTTCAACTTGCAACTGTAAGACGCTATCAACCGCCGCCACGTGTAGTTTAATGTTCCTTCTAAATATTCAATGTAGTACGTGATAGATGCTAGCCTATAAGCTGACCTGAGGTACAATGTTTAAATTATTCATGTCATTTTTGTGGTGGCCTTATATCGCCCAGTAAATTGGAAGAGATGCGATGGGTCTGAACATTGTGGCATGTAGGCTTTATGCACACGTCATGTAAATTTAGGGATGACCTTGCTGGTAGCAATATCCTGCCTAAAAATTGGCTTGTAGTGCAACGTATACAGACATATAAGCACATTTGAGTTGAAATTTGTGTTATGTATATTCATTTATCCATAATGACTTAAAGTCGAGGTCATTCTGCGCCTCCACTGCCGCCGATGCCTATACATTGACCCTGAATGAGTCATTGACTAGGCAGTGGTGGCGCAGTCGCAAAATGGACTCTGCCTGCAGTCAGTCTAAATGACTGACGACCAAGGTAATTTTTGCACCACTGCCTAGTGGATGGATAATTTAGGGCCTGGAGGAGATGTAAACATAAACAATGTGTAGGCAGCGGCGGTAGCACGGATGCAGAATGACGTCATCGTTCTAAAGGCCAGGGTAATTTTGCACCACCGCCGCTGCCTAATGAATGGCATATTCAAGTCTGGAGGAGGTGTAAACATAAACAATGTGTAAGCAGCAGCGCAGGTGCACAATGACCTCATTCACAAAGGCTGAGGGGTCATTGTGTGCTTGCACTGCTGATGTTGCCTACACATTGTTTAGATCTCCCCTGGCCCTAAATGGTTAAGTTAGTAGGCAGCAATGGAGACACAGAATAAACTCTGCCTTGATTCATTCTGAATGATGGAAGGCTTAGGTCATTTTCACCGCTGCCTAGTAAATGGCTCATTCAGGACCAGGGGGTTGATGTACACACATCAAATATGTAGGTGGTGGCGCAGGTACAAAATTGCCTCTTCATTTGGTTTGCTCAAGGCACTGCCTACACATTGTTTATGTTTCCACCTCTCCTTGGCCCTGAATGAGTCCATTCCCAAGCAGCGGAGTGAGTGAGGGTTGAGTCCTTACTAAATTTAGGCGCTGCTGTGACCAGGTTATCTTTTGACCCAGTTCTGCAGTAAGGATGAGCTCCGGCGTGTTCGCATTGAACACGTGCAGAGCCCCCCAGGAAGTCGGCACCGCGCTGCGCTAATCACCGGCAGGGAGACATTGTCCCGATGCTCGGCTGCAGAGATCGGGAAATGTCTCCCTGCCTGTGATTAGCGCAGCGCGGTGCCGACTTCCTGGCGGGCTCTGCACGTGTTCGATGCGAACACGCCGGAGCTCATCCTTATTCTGCAGCAGTTACTGTGGTTTAGTCATCTCCAGTACAGCCGAAAGGGCTTAGGCACACAGGCATATAACACGCGGTGTTCAGATTCATAACATTTTTGGGGGATCTGAACACGTCAGAGTTGTATGCTATGGGCCCATTTATACAGCTATGTTTTGTACGTAGCATTTAGATGAGTAAAACAAGAAAACTCTGCACCTGCAGTTCAATTTTGTCCGTATTTTACGTGGTATGCATGTAAACATTGACGATTTACACGTGTAAACGGACATGGCCTTATGCGTTGCTGTCACTGCTTAACATGGGGAAGGTGTAAACAATGTGTAAGCAGTGGCAGCAGTGCAAGTGCAGAATGACATCAAGCTCCAGCTATTCTGTACCTGTGCTGCCACCTACATATGGTTTATGTTTACATCTCCCTCTGACCCCCGAGTCATTCAGCAGTGCAAAAGGACCCCGGCCTTCAGACATTCTGCGCCTGCATCACCAACTGTTGTCTTGTAAATTACTCATTCAGGCCAAATGTAAACGGTGTATGCAGCAGCGGCGGTGCAAGCACAGAATGACCTCATTCTGCAACTGTGCCACCACCCACACACTGTTTATGTTTACATCTCTCCGTGGTTCTGAATGAGTCATTCACTAGGAAGCAGTAGTGGTGCAAAATAGGGAAAGGGAAGTGACCGCTCCAGATAGGTGTGCTTAGCTGATCAATCTCCTCCTGAAGACCACGGGTGCTGGCAATGCATATAGCAGGAAACTAAAAGGATGTTTGGACAGCCGCACTCCAGGAAAAAATTCCTTAAATGTCCTTTTTTTGGTAAAAATGGAATACACTACAATCCACAGCAAACAGAAAATCGGGACACACAGCTGACGTTTCGCACTGGTACTCAGTGCTTACTCATAGCTGGGTAAGCTAGGAGTAAGCACTGAGTACCAGTGCGAAACGTCAGCTGTGTGTCCCGATTATCTGTTTGCTGTGGATTGTAGTGTATTCCATTTTCACCAATAAAGGACATTTAAGGAATTTTTTCCTGGAGTGCGGCTGTCCAAACATCCTTTTCGTTTTCAGTGGTGCAAAATAACCTTGGCCTTCAGAATGCAGAGGTCATTCTGCATCTGTGCCGCTGCCTAGACTGTTTGTTTAGGTTTTCATCTCCCAGTGGCACTAAATGAGTCACTCGCTAGGCAAAAATGACCTTGGCCTTCAGAATAATTGAAGGCTGAGGTCATTCTGCTCCTGTGCCGCTGCTTGGGAATGGACTCATTAATGGCCAAGGAGAGGTGTAAACATAACCAATGTGTAGGCAGTGAATATCTGTCTTTAGGTTTTGATTGTCGATTTTTCCAAGTAGAAAATTGCAGTTCTTTCATTGGCTGCAAACACTTGTTGCCCTTTCGTTTTAAACTCAGCTCTGCCTGATTATTGGTTGGCTAATACCAAAACATCCAACCCATCATGCCTGTAGGGCCATGGTGGTAGTGAAGGAAATCTGTTCCATTGGATGACAATAGTTCCTAGAAAATTGATCGGCTTCTAAATGCTGGTCTATACATTTGTTGCATCAGATTGCTTGGGATCCTTGCCACACTGGCAGAACTGCTTGTAGTATTGGATTGTCTTGTTGCTTCAGGCTATAAAATGGTACATGTATGATGAGTACACCCAAAGCAGAACTCTGGGCAGTGAAAATAAAATTTGATGTGCCCATAGACCTTTCCTCTTGCAGAACAGGTTGCTATATTTTCAACGGAATCTGCCAATTAAGGTCTGTCCTGTTCTGAAAATTCTAGCTACTGGACTGTCATGTCTATGTGGCTTCAGTACTTTTGAGTCACTGGCCTGGAACATATGACAGCCAGATGTTTTTTTTTTTTTTATCTACGTTCTGATTCTGGGTGAGTGACTCAAACTCAAGGTGTCCATAGAATGAAGGGGGCTTCGGAGGGCCTTATCTGAAAGCAGTTGAGATGTTGGGAGGACACATCACCATAGATGCTCATCAAACTGAACTGTTGTCTATGATACAATCGGCTCTACCAACAAGCTCATCTCAGGTGACTTCAGATAAGGATGAACTTCACGCAGCCCTTGGGTCTCCTGTGGGCTGAGTGCTAAATTGCAATTTTAATTCTATACTAGAGAATCTCTTTACTTCCTGTTCTGAACATCCTAAGTGTGACCTTGGTCCTTCAAAAAAGCCTACAACAAAAACTTTTAATGCGAGAGTTTTGAGTTATCTGTAGCATTGTATATTTTTGCTCATATTTTCATTTTCCATGTGCACAATTGTCTTTTTCTGAGATGAAAATAAACAGATGTTATATTGCACTGTAAGACAATTGACTGTCTTGAAATCTTTCTATGGGAGCAGGCTGTGTTGTGTAGATGGCCATGAACCTAGATTGCCCCGTAACTGCTTAACAAAAAGTGTTAGATTTGTGTTGGGCTTTAATTTGTTGCTTGCTTATCTTTTTTGCCCCCTTACCTAAATCATTCAGTTGTGCACGTCTTTCTTGTCCTGACCATGCCTCCTAAGCCGTGTACACACGATCGGTTTTACCGATGAAAACAGTTTGATGGACTGTTTTCATCGGACGAACCGATCGTGTATGGGCCCCATCGTTTTTTTTTTCATCGATGTGAAAAAATAGAACATGTTTTAAATTTATCCGATGGGGAAGAAAAACAATAGCAAAATCCGATCGTCTGTGTGGAAATCCATCGGATAAAAAACCCACGCATGCTCAGAATCAAGTCGACGCATGCTCAGAAGCATTGAACTTCATTTTTCTCGGCTCATCGGAGTGTTTTACGTCACCGCGTTTGAAACGGTCCGTTTTTTGACTGATGGTGTGTGGGCAAGACTGATGGAAGACAGTTTCATCGGATTTCCGATGGAAAAAAACATCGGATTAGAATCCATAGGATATCCGATCGTGTGTACAGGGCTTTAGAGTTTTATTGGGCTGTGTACTGAAACTAAAAAAAGTCCCACAGTAGTCTATAGCAGCAGTCCCCAAACTTTTTGGCACTGGGGACCAGTTTTTTGGAAGAAAATGTTACCAGGGACACGGAGAGGGGGTTATTGGCGGGGTTGCCAGGGGAATGGCTGGGCTTACGGCCGGGAAGCACCGATTTTTCAAAGCCGGGCACCCCTTCCATAGACTCTAATGTTAAACAGTAATTTCTCCAGTGATTTTGGGGACCCAGTACTGGCCGACCCTAGGTCCCCCGGACCCCAAACCTGGCACACATGTAGATGAAGAGTGGGGCTACAAGTGTGCAAAGTTTGTTGGCCGGGGAGCACCGATTTTTCAAACCCGGGCACCCCTTCCATAGACTCCCATGTTAAAATGTCAGTCTAGTCACACAGCGCCGGAGATCAGGTAGTGAGGCATGGACACAGTGAGGCATGCAGATGGACACCCTAGGCTTTTTACTCAGGTCAATAGGTTTTCCCAGTTTTTTGTGGTAAAATGAGGTGCCTCGGCTTATATTCGAGTATATACGGTAATGAAATGGGTTTTAATGGATAAGTCCAGCCAAAGCTCATTTGGCTGGGCTTCTCCTATGGATCACAGGCGTGCAATTAGTTTTGCACTCCTGTGACCCGTTTTTAGCAGAGAGCGGACTGAAGTTGGCTCTCTGCTGACGTCACGGATATCAGTCCAGACACTGCGTCATCATGACAAAGTCTGGATCCACCAGGTGCCTGGACTGACACCCGTCTCCACCTCTCAGCGAGCCGCTGAGAGCCTGAGACGTCCCGCTCTGGCTCCTCCACAGCTCAGCGCTCCAATGAGCGCGGAGGGAGATGAGCAGAGAGTTGCAACTGACAGGCTGCAGCTCTCTGCTCATGGAGCTCTGAAAACCGAGCGATTGGCGGTGTTCGATCACTCGGTTTTCAGTGTAGAGGTGCCAAGGGACAGATGCATCATCTAACCAATGCTGCATCCACCTAGGTAAGTATGAATGGGGGGGGGGGAAAAGAAACCCATACTAACTCCCCATAATGCAGAATCATTGGGAGCCCTGGGCTTGTCGCTTGCCACCAGATGCAGTGCGTCGCTTGCCACAGTCGCCTGCCGCCAGATGCAGCGCGTCGCTTGCCACGGTCGCCTGCCGCCAGATGCAGCACAACGCTTGCCACGGTCGCCTGCCGCCAGATGCAGCGCGACGCTTGCCACGGTCGCCTGCCGCCAGATGCAGCGCAACGCTTGCCACGGTCGCCTGCCACCAGATGCAGCGCGTCGCTTGCCATGGTCGCCAGATTCATTTTCTCCCCGTGTTTTCGCTGGGGATCAGCGCTGGCCCGCCCATGAAATCCTGTATCCCCCTGTGTGGTCCCGGGGATCGCCACTGCCTGCCATTTGCTTTCAGAAGGCAGTACGGCCCGGCGTCTGGCAGGCCATGGACCGATACTGGTCCGCGGGTTGGGGGGGGGGCCCCTGATCTATAGAGTTGTAACAGGTGCAGCCAGGACAGTGAAGGTTTGTGCTGCTCGATGTAAACAAACATGACATCCGATTAAGTAGGGAAAGGGGGCAAAAAGCATAAGTGCATTTTAAAGTCCACCCAAGACTACCCTGTTCACAGGGAGATGATGCCGCAGAGCGATTATATTGCAGAATATACAATGTTGTCACACTTTTAAATGATTGACATCTTTGAACAGGATCATCAGAAAAGTGGCTACAGGGGGTACTACATAAAACAAAAAACAGTGTTAACTGATATGTAAACCCTCACAATGTACCTATCAGATTTGCAGCCTTTTTACCTTTAAACAATGCCATTCAAAGTCTTTTCAAGAAGAGTAAAATAAAAAGAGAAACTTTTTGATCCTGTCAAAAATGTTGTTAGGTTATCTCCCTGTGCTGCTCTCTTTATCAGTTACATTGCTTCTAACCATCTCTGTGTGCTACAGGACATCCTCCTATGTTTCGAAAGAGGTAAGAAGGTGGGGGTGGGGGGTGTTTTGTAGTCCAGTCCTATGGTTACAGCTCTGCTCCCCCTTAGAATACAGTACAGAGATTAAAAATTGTCACACTAGGACAAGAAGCGTGTTACTGACTGGATCACCAGGTGGAAAAAGGAAATCTAATGCAGCCATCACATCCAAGGACTGGAAAGCTGCAATTTATTAAATTTTTGTTCTTGGGTTTGGTTACACTCTAATGCTAGATATGACTAAGCACTGTTTCTTAGTGTGAAACGCGTCAGTCCTTCTGTCCGTTCTGCTGGGGCATGTATTTTTGATTGCCTTTTATTCAAAAAATGAAAAAACTTTTTGGGAGTGTGGCTGTCCAGAACTTTTTCCTGTTTTATTGCTACATGCATTGCCAGCACCTGGGCTTCTAAACTAGAGGAGAGGTTTTCATCTTCATTTGACCTACCTAGAGCGGTGATATCCCCTTCCCTACTCTAATGCTAGTGTCCATGCGTTGTGTGTATTTTTATATATATGTATATTTTTTTTTGCCCATGATCCACCAACTTAAGCTTGATCAGTTGGCCTCATTGTCTACTTTAGCTGTTTTATGAATCCATAAATTCTTGTAGACCCTCCAGCCATCTTTTGCCTTTATTACTCTATATCTGTGTAATACAAAGAGGTCTTCAGATGGATTAAACAGCATATATATGGCTGGCTGGTAAGGATAATGCTGAAGAAACCTCAGCCTTTGTTTTCTTTACGTCTCAAGTGAAGAAGGGTCTGGAGCTTCCATGGACCAGATCTGTTGGGCGGTCACCTGGACCTCGTACTTATATATTTATCTGCCACTGACTTGCCATGTGTTCTTGTCTGATGTTTGAGAATAAAGTTTTGCGGGTCATTGTTCCACTCGATTGCCTCCTGCCTGACTCAACAAGAGACAAATACATTTATTAGTTCTTTTAAATAAGATTTTTTCCAAAAAAAATCAATTCTGGTGGTTTCTTGTGCAAACATTTGGAAGCTGGTAGTGTGGTTTTAAAAGAGAAGTATGGGTTTCCTTTTTTTGCTAACATCTATTCTATGTGAGCTGCTGATATCTATAAACCCTCCCAGCCCTCTCAGAAGTATCCCCATTCTGTTAAAATCGAGATAAATACCTGTGGGAGGTTCTACAGTCTTTCATACAGCATCATCCAGACAATAGTGTGAATATAGAGTCTGGATCCACCCCCTTTCCTGTCATTTTGCTTGATTGATGTTGGCTCTCCTCCCTCTGCTTGTTTCTGAGACTTAACAGAGGTAGCTGCTTCCCCCTCTCTATCTATCAGCACAGACATGTCTCTTAGGGGAGTGGGGACAGAGGCAGAACTTTTCAAACTGAAAATGGACTGTTTTTGCCAGCAGAAGGAAAGTTCATGTGCACATGCTGTAAAAACTAAAAGAGGTAGGAAAAAAAATTAGCTAATATGTGACATGTACTAGTTATTTAACCCATCCTATACTTCTCCTTTAAAGTTGAGTTGCATCTTGATATAGCGCGGTCATTTACCCCGTAGGATCTTCACGCGCTTACAAACACATACTAGGGACAATTTTTTTAGACAGAATCTGATTAACCTACCAGCATGTCTTTAGAGTGTGGGAGGAAACTGGAGTACCCGGAGGAAACCCACACAGGCACAGGGAGAACATACAAACTCCAGGCAGATGGTGTCATGTTCGGGATTTGAACCAGCGACCCTATTGCTGCTAGGTGAGTGTGCTAACCACTACACCACTGTGCTGCCCTCCTGTACTCTACCCGGAGCCGTCGCATTCGGTACAGGAAGTGGCGTTTCTTGTCTCCATCGGAGGGTAAACATCACGACGCCCATCTTGGTACACCTTGCACTTGGCTGCAGTAAGCCAGCAGCGGACATCTTGTTGCACCCAGCCCATATAGTTCGAGCTGGGTGTAACAAGATGTCCGCTGCTGGCTTACTGCAGCCGAGTGCAAGGTATACCAATATGGGCATTGCAGCACACTTACTAGATGTTAAATGACATGAATGATGAGAGGCAAGGAAGGATTTTGCAATGCTATATGCCTCTCATCATTCATGTCATTTATTATGCAATTGCCAATCGGTGCTACATTTCAGTGCCTGCCCATAAGTGCTGCCTAGCAGTGCCCATAAGTGCCGCCTATAAGTGCCCATCAGTCAAACTGTCCCTTGACATAAAAAAAAAAAGTATCAGTAATCGGTATCGGCGAGTACTTGAAAAAAGTATCGGTACTTGTATTCAGTCTTAAAAAAAGTGGTATTGGGACAAACCTAGTTACACCCAAGGTATACAGAATACCATCTCTGAACGCACAACACATTGACCCTTGAAGTAGATAAGCTACAGCAGCAGAAGACCACACCGGGTGTCACTTCTGTCAGCTAAGAACAGGAAACTGAGGCTAAAATTTACACAGGTTTACCAAAATTGGAAAATAGAAAATTGAAAAAACATTGCCTGGTCTGATGAGTCTCGATTTCAGCTGCGACATTCAGATGGTCGGGTCAGAATTTGGTGTAAATAACATGAAAGCATGAATCCATTCTGCCTTGTATCACCGGTTCAGGCTGGTGGTGGGGGTGTAATGGTGTGGGGGATATATTCTTGGCACACTTTGGGCCTCTTCGTACCAACTGAGCATCATTTAAACCCCACGGCCTACCTGAGTATTGTTACTGACCATGTCCATCCCTTTATGACTACAGTGTCCCCATCTTCTGATGGCTCCTTCCAGCAGGATAATGCACCATGTCACAAAGCTCCAATCATCTCACCACTGGGCAATGAGGTCCCTGCACTCCAATGTCCTCCACACTCACCACATCTCATCCAATAGAGCACCTTTAGGATGTGGTTGAATGGGAGATTCCTATCATGAATGTGCAGCCGACAAATCTGCAGCAATTGTGTGATGTCACCATGGAGAAAAATCTCTGAGGAACGTTTACAACACCTTGTTGAATCTCTGCCACGACGAATGAAGGCAAAAGAGGGTCCAACCCGGTAATAGCAAGGTGTACCTAATAATAAAGTGGCCGGTGAGTGTAGGTGCAATGGTCACGGGTCCAAGCACTTTTTGCCCTATAATGTTACTTTTGGTTACCTTTGAAAATTTTGTTCCATTTCTAACAACTGAAGAATAAGGCTACAAAATGACATCACCTTCACGTTTTGCAATAGACTCAGGTGACCTCAAACAAGAAAACTTTTTTTTTTTTTTATAAAACTCTCCTGACCTCCTCTCTACATTTCTGTTTGATGTAAAGAAAAATACTGTAGCGAGTAAAGACATTAGATGTTAGCAGTAAAGTGTGCCAAAGCCTGTCCTTTGCTGTATGACGTGTGCGAAGGAAATAAGCAAATAAGATAGAAAGTATTTGGAAACAACTGAATAGGGAAGAAGATTGAAAGTATTATTCTGTCTACATGCTTGCAGAATGGGTAAGATCAGTGTGTCCTTGAAAGTGTATAATTTTCACATTCTATTTGTTCCATATTATGCAGTTCAAAGATTGCTTTGCAATCTTAGGCTAGTCTGCACCAAAAAAAAAAAAAAAACGAATTTAAAGCTTAACCACTTAAGCCCCGGACCAATACGCAGCATAAAGACCAGGCCCCTTTTTGCGATTCGGCACTGCGTCGTTTTAACTGACAATTGCGCGGTCGTGCGATGTGGCTCCCAAACAAAATTGACGTCTTTTTTTTCCCACAAATAAAGCTTTCTTTTGGTGGTATTTGATCACCTCTGCGGTTTTTATTTTTTGCGCTATAAACAAAAATAGAGCGTCAATTTTGAAAAAAAATTCAATATTTTTTGCTATAATAAATATCCCCAAAAAATATATAAAAAAAAACATTTTTTTTCCTCAGTTTAGGCCGAAACATATTCTTCTACATGTAGCGATACCTCCAACTAAGAAGGCCGCAGATTTAGTTTGGGCCCTGATGGCAGCTCCGCCAACCCCCGGCAATAGGCTCTACCCCCTACTGGCACAGCTAGTATTGACAGTAAATTGTATATCTTATACTTTATGAATAACTGAGCATTGAGACAATACTAAATTTAAATAAGTATAAGGTTTTACTTAAGCTCTTGGTAAGAAAGATAAAACAGTAATCACAGTTTACAGAATAATCATTGGTAATGCAGAGCCCTGCAACGCTAACACACTAAAGAGCTGACATGCAACAAGTGTGCCACACGGGCGACCGTTAGTTAAGTGCCCTATGGCGCAGTAACCCAAAACACATTAGAAACCCCGCCAGGCCTGGTTCTGAGATCACCCGCCCGGATTACGGTCTCAGTCCGGGAAACTTCCACCGACTGTGTCACACACACACTCCGTCTCTCCAGTGATCGGGTCCCCGATCCAACATGGCTGTAGCTGAGCAAAGTCAGATGCCACCCAGGCTCGCAGAGGGGGGTGGAAGGCTCTTTGGTGCTGAGCAAGGCCTCAGGCTTCAGGCCTTGCACTCCGACACATCCGCACAGGAGGATCAGTCTGTGTAGTCTCGTGTCCCAAAGAGGCCGAGCCCAGCCTCGCCTCCTCCTTTTATATCCCCTCCCATGAGTCTCTGCGGCGGAACATTGCCGGATGGGGTTCTGGGTAATGTAGTCTCTCTGCATTAAAGGGGAACACCCCGCTACACACTCCCCCCACTTGAACTCTTTGGTCCCCAAAGATAAACCTTAACAAAGACTATGTACAACTCTAGACAATTCTACAAACGATGTTGGCATAGGGAATTCCCACCAAAACTGAGGAGTAGAATTCCCTTGCCCACAGGTCACATTATCATGGATGGCCTGCCTAGCTGTGCCAGAGAGTGAGCTGGGGTTGCCCTCCACTAAATGGACAGTGGAGGGATCTGGATTTTCAGCATTCCTCCTAGCAGTAACTACAGAATCCTCTGAGCTATTCCCCATTTGTGGGTAGGTCAGCTTCTTAGGAGGCCGGATGACTCTTCGAGCCCTTTGTTCTCTTGGGATTTCTGGCTCTGGTGCCACAGGCTCCTCTTCCTCTGAGTAACCATCATGGGCATCTTCCCAGTAATCTGCTGAAGGACTAGAGGGGATGAACTCTGTGGCTTCTGGGTTCAGTGTTTCATCTGTGGTGTCCTCAGTGGTTGGAAGGTCTATGGTAGAAGTTCCTGGAGTTGGGGAAGGCCACAGCCAATTAAGTTCTCCATCCTCATTCTCACTAAGTTGAGAGGCCTCTCCATCTTCATTTCGGGAAGCCTGCGACCGAGTGTTCGGCCTAGGAGTATCCAGGCTAGAGGCCGGTTCAGGAGAATCTTCCACGGGGGGTATTCTAACTGCCTCAGCAAGAGGGAGCAGTTGGTTTCGATGCCACGTCTTCAGAGGGCCCACCTTTCCTTCCGGCTTCAACTTGTAGACAGGCAGGCCCGGCAACTTCCTACAGATGACATAAGGTTCAGATCTCCATCTATCTGCAAGTTTGTGCTTTCCAGAGACCCCCAGATTGCGTAACAGTACTCGGTCCCCGGGCTGTAGGTCTTGCACCCGGACCTTCAAGTCGAAGTTTCTTTTGTTTCGAGCTCCCCTTTGATCTAAGGCCGCTTGAGCTTGTTCATAGGCTACTTTCAGGCTGTGTCTGCGCCTGTCCACATATCCTTTGTGGGATGTGGCTGAGGAATGGTCCAGAGAGGTGCCAAAGGTCAAGTCCACAGGTAGTCTCACTTCTCTCCCAAACATAAGTCGATATGGGGAGTAGCCTGTAGCATCACTGATGGTGCAGTTGTAAGCATGTACTAGGGCTGCTATGTGTTTGCTCCAATGTTGCTTTTTCTCACTTTCCAGAGTCCCCAACATGTTGAGCAAGGTTCGGTTAAACCTTTCCGGCTGAGCATCCCCTTGTGGGTGGTAAGGTGTAGTTCGAGTCTTCTTGATTCCCAACGAATCCAGGAGTTTCCTGATCAGTTTACTCTCAAAGTCCCTTCCTTGATCTGAATGAAGCCGCTGTGGCAGCCCATAATGGACAAAGTACTTCTCCATAAGTACCTTGGCTACGGTGGAGGCCTTCTGATCTTTGGTTGGGAAAGCTTGGGCATACGGGGTGAAATGGTCGGTTATCACCAGAACATTTCCTAGTCCACTCAGGTCAGGTTCAAGGCAGAGAAAGTCAATGCACACCAGATCCACTGGGCCTTGGCTTTGTAGATGGCCCATTGGGGCAGCTTGATGGGGTAAAGTCTTCCTCTGGATGCATCGTGCACATGAGTGGCAGTACTCTTCTACCTCTGCCCTCATGCAGGGCCAATAGAACCGACTTCTGACAAGTTGAAAGGTCCTTTCAGCCCCTAGATGGCCATGATTGTCATGCAGGGCAATCAGAACAGTCTCTCGATGTTTCTCTGGGAGGAACAGTTGCCACTTATCTTCTGAGTCATCAGAGGGGCCCCTTCGGTAGACCACTCCCTGATGTACCTGCAACCTGTCCCATTCTTTCCTTAACAGGCGAGCTTCCTTTGAGGGATGACACAGGAGTTTGTTTGGATCCTGATTCTCCAGGGCCTCCAGGACCAATCTCCCCATGGGGTCTTCCAATTGGTCACTCCTCAAATCCTTCTTGGACAATCTCGGCAGGTTGTCTTCGTCCAATTGAGTCACTCCACAGTAGTGTTTTGGGACTCCCACCATGGTAACTCCTATTTATTCTGCTCTGGAGCCTCCTCTGGCCTGGAATTCAGCTCCTTGACAGAGGGCCCGCACCCCGTCCGGTGCCACTTGGGTCCAATCTTCTATATCACTGGTTGGGGCATGAGATCTCCTGGACAGAGCGTCTGCATCTCTATTCCCAGCCCCTGGCCTATACTTTAGGCTGAAGTTGAATCCAGACAGTGCGGCCAGCCACCTGTGTCCAGTGGCATCCAGCTTGGCCGTGGTGAAAAGGTAGGTAAGGGGGTTGTTGTCGGTCTTCACAGTGAACTCCGCCCCATACAGGTAGTCTTTGAGCTTGTCTACTACCGCCCACTTGAGGGCCAGGAACTCCAGCTTGTGAGTGGGGTAGTTCTTTTCAGAGGGGGTCAGGCTCCTGCTCACATAGGCAACAGGCCGTTGTTGCCCTTCGTGTTCTTGATAAAGTACCCCTCCCAGACCGTCATGACTAGCATCTATGTGTAGTTCATAGGGCTTGGTTGGGACTGCGTAGGCCAAGACTGGGGCAGTGGTTAGGCTCTCCTTTAATGCCTGGAAGGCCCCTTCACACTTCTGGTTCCACTGATTTCTGACTGACTCTCCCGGCTTCCTGGGCCCTGAGTCGTCCTCTTCCCCCTCAGTCTTGAGCAGTTTATTCAATGGTCTAGCAATTCGGGCGAATCCCTCCACAAACCTCCTATAGTAGGAGCAGAAAACCAAGAAGGATCTGAGTTCTGTTACTGTGGTGGGTCGTGGCCAGGAGGTAACTGCCTCCAATTTCTCGGGGTCTGTGGCCACCCCTTCTTCGGACACTATCACTATGTGCCCCAGATAGTTCACAGAAGACTGGTAGAACCGACACTTTTCAGGCGAAAGTTTGAGTCCCTCCTCACTGAGTCTCCTCAATACTTTTTCTAGCCTCTCCTCATGTTCCTCCAGGGTTCTTCCAAAGACTATGACATCATCCAGGTACACAAGGACTTCAATAAGGTTCATGTCTCCTACAGTCTTCTCCATAAGACGCTGGAAAGTAGCTGGGGCTCCAGACAGACCTTGAGGCATCCGGTCGAATTCAAAGAACCCTACTGGGGTTATGAAAGCTGTCTTCTCCTTGTCTTCTGGGTGCATGAGATCTGATAGTACCCGCTCTTGAGATCCATAACACTGAACCACTTGGCTCCAGACAAACTCTGTAGGGCATCCTCTAGCCTTGGAGTAGTATACTGGTCGGGTATGGTTCTCCTGTTGAGAGTCCTGTAGTCGATACAGAGCCTCAATGACCCATTCTTCTTCCTGACCACCACTATCGGGGATGCATAGGGGCTTCTAGATTCCTGTATCACTCCAGTCCTTTTGAGTTCTGAGAGTTGTTCCCTTAGATCCTCCAGATCTGCTAGGGGGACCCGCCTGACTCTCTCTCTGAAAGGCTTATCTTCCTGGAGACGGATCCGATGGGTGGCACTCCTTGCACACCCCACATCGAACTCATCTTTAGAGAAGATCTTCTCCCATCTGTTCAGCTGGGCCTTGGCTCTCTCTTTCCAAGCCCTGGGCAGATTCGGGTTTTCCATGGATATCTTCTCCCAAGCATCTCCTCCTTCGCCCACCTCTGACAGGTTGACAGGGGCAGCAGGGCTCACCTGGCCTAGCAGCATCCTGGCTGGGACCTCCATGGGGCCATCTGTATTGTTCCTAACACTCACTGGGACTCTACAATGGGCCTTCTTTAGGGCCTTCAGTGGAATCACTTCTGGTATCACTTCCAGACCGTGGGACCCTTCTCTTGGATCAGATTCCAACATGACAAAGGGTCCAGGCTGCTCCCAAGTAAGCTTCACAGTGGCTCTGAGACAGGTTACTTCACCGGGCTGCAGCACTATCCCTCCTCTTCCAAGTCTCCACACCTTCCCTATCCCCTCTCCTGGAGTCTTCTGCTCTAAGACCAGCCTTTGGTAAGCTGTCCTCAGCATGGGGTGGATCTTGGTGACCGCTGCCCCTCTCTCTTTCACTAGAGGGGTCGGAAGTCTTCGGACCAGGTCCGTGTTTGTCCCTATTATCAGGGAGCGCTTGTTGGCTCCTGGTGGCCGAGGGCACACAACTGCCAGGGTGTCAAACACTTCGGCTTTTCCAGCCACAGATGGGTCAAAGGTCATCCTGACAGGCAGATAGCCATCGTAGGGGAAGTTCTGGGTTCCAATCCCACATATCTCTAGTCCCTCTATTTTCAGGATGGGTTGGTGACTCAAGTACTTATCGTAAAAGTCTCTGTATAGCAGGGTTACTTGCGCCCCAGTATCCAAGATTGCTCTGGTGTAGACTCCCTCCACTTGAATGGACACTATAGGAGATGGGCCTACCAGCTTCTCCGGGTAAGGCCCGGCAGGGGTCGCTTCCTTCAGACTTTTTTTCTTTGAACTTCCTCTCGTCCAATCCCCTTTGGACTTCAGTCTTTCTTGAGCCTGGTATGCATGGACTCCCCCCACCTTACTGGGTGTAGGGACCTGCTGAGGGATACTATTGTTTTTCTTAGGTGTGCACCCCCTCTGGGGAGTGCTGTGCCTCTTCTGAGGGGTCTTACCCCCTTTCTCTGGGGTGTATCTCTGTTTAGGAATGTTGTGTTTCCCCCGAGGCATTTTATCTCCTGTTATTTTCTGCTTTGCTTTCAGTTTGGAGCTCACTGAAGGTGATGGGTACCCGGTTGACTCCTTCACCGGGGCCCTCTGAAGTTTCCCGCCGGCTTGCGGTTGTCTATTTTCTTCTTTTTGGGACTGGAGCATGTACAGTAGCCGCAATATGTCCAATTCCTCCACAGTTAAAGCAGACGATATCTCCCCATTCTTGTAAAGATGCGGGTGCTGAGGCAACTGGGAATAATTCCTTCCTTGGTACTTCTCTCTTGGGACCCTCTGTGTCTTTTTCCATCAGAGAGGTCAACATCTCTAACATTTGAGCTTTCAGGGTGTCTATCTCCGAATCTCTTTCATGGCTCATTACTGGATTGACTAGCACCTGTGCGGGTACAACACTTGTCCTAATCAACTGCTGGTCCTGTTGCAGTGCCTCCTCATCTCTGATGATTTTTATCAAGTCAGCATAAGTCAGCAATGTTCCTCCTCCTGAGGTTTTCAGGTGCAACCAGACTGGATCCGAGCGCAGCGCTCCCTTTAAGACTTGCTTCATTCTTGCCGCATCTGTGTCTTGGGGCCTCATCCTCTTCTTCAACACAATCTTACACAACAACCTGTTCAGTCTTCTAACATACTCGGAAAGTTTCTCCTCCGGTTGTTGGAAAGTGTGTTCAAACTGGTAGACCATCTCAGTCACCTTTTCCAAATGACCAAACTCTTCTTGCAGCATGGCTAGACAGTCTTGAGCCGCGCAATCTGCGTTCCCAAACCTAAAGCTTTTCACTGCTGCTGCGCCTTTAAGGCTTTCCATCACTCGTTGCCTCTTCTGCGCTTCAGGCACCTCCCATGCCTCTACTGCCTGCAATGCCTGCTCCACCCAGGTGTCGAAGTCTTCTTCCCCTGCGGGGACAGGGAGCTTCCCTGAGAATGTCTTTAGTCTCCGGTAGCTAGTCTCTACATGTACTGTGTTTGCCTTCTGACACTTGGTTAGCAGATCCCCTATCAGTTCTGGTGATATAACAGTGGCGGGTGCAGGCGGCACCGGGGGCGTCGCCCTGTCCCTTTCTCCCGGTGGGGTACGGGCCGCAGCCTGCGGTGATCCCGTTGGTGATGGTTCCTTTCTTTCAGTTACTGCGTGCGCCAACCTATAAGTTCTGTTGTCTGGCGTCCGCACACACTTGTGCTTACAGGCCTCTGGCATCCCGTTCCAGTACTCCACTAATGCATACTGATATGAGGTGTCTGGGTCTGACTTTATCTCCGTCACCCACGGTGTGTGATTTGGGGACACTGACTTCATCAATTCCTCTACCGTTTCAGTCGACCATGTCTCCCCAGGGAGGCTGATGACTATCGACTGGTTTGGCTCTGCGTTAGAGGCTTTGCACCATTCTTCTACCGCTCGTGGATCCATGGGGTCCATGCCGGCACCTCTGGCGTTCACTTGCTGCATCAGGATCCCGGACGAGAACCCACACGTGTAGCGATACCTCCAACTAAGAAGGCCGCAGATTTAGTTTGGGCCCTGATGGCAGCTCCGCCAACCCCCGGCAATAGGCTCTACCCCCTACTGGCACAGCTAGTATTGACAGTAAATTGTATATCTTATACTTTATGAATAACTGAGCATTGAGACAATACTAAATTTAAATAAGTATAAGGTTTTACTTAAAGCGGAGCTCCGCCGGAAAAAAATATATTAAAAGCCAGCAGCTACAGCTACAGCAGCTGCTGGCTTTTAATATTTGGACACTTACCTGTCCTGGAGTCCAGCGACGTCCGCAGCAGAGGACGAGCGACCGCTCGTCGCTCTGCTGCTCCCTCCGCCATCCTCGCTGAGGGAACCAGGAAGTGAAGCCCTGCGGCTTCATGCCCGGTTCCCTACGGCGCATGTGCGAGTCGCGCTGCGCCGTTCTGATTGGTGCTCCTGTGTTCTGGGAGCCGAGTGTCTCCCAGAACACTACGGGAAGTCTGGGGGAAGTGACGGAACTCCCGCAGATTCCCGGAGAGAGGACTCCCGGATGTGGGTGAAAATACCTGTCTTAGACAGGTATCTTCACCCCCCTCCCCCCTGAAAGGTGTCAATTGTGACACCGGAGGGGGGAGGGTTCCAAATAGCAAAAGTTGCTATTTAGGGTGGAGCTCCACTTTAAGCTCTTGGTAAGAAAGATATAACAGTAATCACAGTTTACAGAATAATCATTGGTAATGCAGAGCCCTGCAACGCTAACACACTAAAGAGCTGACATGCAACAAGTGCGCCACACGGGCGACCGTTAGTTAAGTGCCCTATGGCGCAGTAACCCAAAACACATTAGAAACCCCACCAGGCCTGGTTCTGAGATCTATAACTTAGTCCTTTTTTTCTTCACCGGCAGATCTTTAACGGTGGTGCACATTAACAGAGTACAAACTTTGTAATCCCATGGGGTAGGTAAAGATGGGTGGGAACTTGGCTATACGAACTGTAAGTTCAGCTATGGTACGGCTCTTCAATAAGGGTATCAGGAACAACTGGTGGGCCACGACAGTCTATAGGCCTATATGTAGTAACAGTATATCGTTTGGGCGTATGCCCTCTCACCCGCCCGGATTACGGTCTCAGTCCGGAAAACTTCCACCGACTGGGTCACACACACACACTCCATCTCTCCAGCGTTCGGGTCCCCGATCCAACAAGGCTGTAGCTGAGCAAAGTCAGATGCCACCCAGGCTCGCAGAGGGGGGTGGAAGGCTCTTTGGTGCTGAGCAAGGCCTCAGGCTTCAGGCCTTGCACTCCGACACATCCGCACAGGAGGATCAGTCTGTGTAGTCTCGTGTCCCAAAGAGGCCGAGCCCAGCCTCGCCTCCTCCTTTTATATCCCCTCTCATGAGTCTCTGCGGCGGAACATTGCCGGATGGGGTTCTGGGTAATGTAGTCTCTCTGCATAAAAGGGGAACACCCCGCTACATACATATTTTTGGTTTAAAAAAAACGCAATCGGCGTTTATTGATTGGTTTGCGCAAAAGTTATAGCGTTTACAAAATAGGGGGTAGTTTTATGGCATTTTTATTAATAATTTTTTTTTTTTACTAGTAATGGCGGCGATCAGCGATTTTTTTTTTTTTTTTTTTTGGTGACTGCGACATTATGGCGGACACATCGGACACTTTTGACACATTTTTGGGACCATTGTCATTTTCACAGCGATCAGTGCTAAAAAAATGCACTGATTACTGTGAAAATGACACTGGCAGTGAAGGGGTTAACCACTAGGGGGCGCTGGAGGGGTTAAGTGTGCCCTAGGGAGTGATTACTACTGTGTGGTGGCGTGGCTACGACTGACATGTCACGATCTCCGCTCTGATTACACAGAGCGGAGATCGCTGACATTGTCAGTAGGGGAGTGGAGAGATGTTGTGTTTACACTAACATCTCCCCGCTCCATGCCTCCGTGAGACGATCACGGGGATCCCCGCGGCGATCGAGTCCGCGGGACCCGTGGTCCCACTCACGGGGAAGGCAGGGGGGTCGCGAGCGTGCCGCCGCCGGCGTCAGGCAGTTAAAGGGGACGTACAGGTACGTGATTGTGCCTGTACGAGCCATTCTGCTAACGTATATGTACAGTGCATGGTCCTTAAGTGGTTAAAGTGTTGGTAAAGGCTGAATTTTTTTTTTTTTACCTTCATTTATTCAATACATGACAGTAAAACAAAACCTTCTGTGTGCTGCATCCCCCTAATACTCCCCTGAGCCCGATGCCCTGTACACACGATCGGATTTTCCGTCGGAATTCTATTTAAACTGTCTTCCATCAGTCTTGCCTACACACTGTCAGTCCAAATTCCGACCGTCCAAAACGCGGTGACGTACAAAACTACGACGAGCCGAGAAAAAGGAAGTTCAATGCTTCCGAGCATGCGTCGACTTGATTCTGAGCATGCGTGGGTTTTTTCTCCGTCGGAGTTCCACACAGATGATCGGAATTTGCTATCGTTTTTTTTTCCATCAGACAAAAAATAAAACGTGTTCTATTTCTAAACACCGACGGAAAATAATCCGATGGGGCCCACACACGATCGGAATTTCCGATGAAAAAAGTCCATCAGACTTTTTTCATCGAAAATCTGATCATGTGTACAAGGCATGAGCCCGATCCAGCAAGGTGCACAAGAGCCTCAGCTGTCTCAGGACTCCCTCTCTTCATTGGCTGAGACAGCATCGGGAGCCAGGGCCGCTGATAAGGTAGTAAAACTGGTCCTGTTGTACCGGGCCCCGGGCCTCATCAGCTAAGCAGCTTTAGTGCCGGTTCACACTTGTGCGATGCGAGAACACCGCAAGTCCACTGCGGGTTCCCGCATCGCACCCGGCGCGCACAGCAGTTCACGCTGCCATATGCAAACTGCTGGGGAGTGTCATTATATCTTAACGACACCCTCATTTCAGCTCGCGTATCGCACTGCGAAGTGACAGTTCGGACATGAATTGGATCGCATATGTGTGAACACCCATGCCATCCGATTCTGGTCCGAACAGAAAAAAGGGGTCCTGTGCATCTTTGGACCGAATGCGGTGCGATATCAGCCATACTATCTGTATGGCTGATGTCGCACCGCACAGACATCGCATGTAATGTGAACAGCAGTGCGCTGCGAATTACATGCGATGTCTGGGCATCGCACAAGTGTGACCCGGCACTTATTGGAATTTTTGCCTAAATTAATACATTAATTTTACTAGATCACACCGCTGCTTCTACTTGCTTACCGGGGCTTAAAGTGAAGTTCCACCCTAAAAAAAAAATTACACCAAAATCCTGCAAAATAAAATTGAAAAAAAAAATTTTTTTTTACTTACCAGGAATTGCGGTTGCTATGCGGATGTTCCTAATCTGCCTCTTCCTAGTCCGAGGCAGGTTTTCTTCCTCTTCCTCCTCGCGGTCTCTTCTGGTGAATGGGGAACGCTGCCTTCTGGGAACTGTGTGTATCCCAGAGAGCAGCCGCCTATTCACAAAGTGCCGCGCGACTCGCGCATGCGCAGTAGGAAACGGGCAGTGAACCTGCAAGGCTTCACTGCCTGTTTCCCTTAGTGAGGATGGCGGCGCCGGGACCTGCCAGGATCGGGGGATCGGCCTCGGGGGACCGATTATCGTTGGCACCTTGGACAGGTAGGTGTCCTTATTAAAAGTCAGCAGGGTGGAATCCCCCTTTAAATTACATTTCCCTGGGCTCCATCATGTCAACAGTGGGGCCCAGGAGGTGGGAGCAGAGGAGGGACTTTTTTATTAATTTTTGGTGCATAGGCGGATAAAGTCAGTGCCGTTGTTCCGCTGCACCTCAGAGGTGGGAGCCCCATCAGGAAGGCTGTACAGACCCCCCCCCACCCCATGATTTCCTAACAGCAGCCCTGCTGGGAGCCATTGGCGTTTCACTCCACCCCTCTGAGCTTAGTCATGGGGCACCAACGATTGGACACCCTTCCTCCTACAGACACCAACGATGGGACGAAGAGAGGAAAGATCCTTGGTGCTGCATATCCACAGAGTCCTATGGTGGTATGGAAGAGACCACCTCAGCCTGGACTCCCACCAGGCCACGTCCCCAATGGTTTCACGCCACCCCTCGGAGCTTAGTCATGGGGCACCAACAATGGGACACCTTTCCTCCTACAGACACCAACGATGGGACGAAGAGAGGAAAGATCCTTGGTGCTGCATATCCACAGAGTCCTATGGTGGTATGGAAGAGACCACCTCAGCCTGGACTCCCACCAGGCCACGTCCCCAATGCGTTTCACGCCACCCCTCGGAGCTTAATCATGGGACACCTTTCCTCCTACAGACACCAACGATGGGACGAAGAGAGGAAAGATCCTTGGTGCTGCATATCCACAGAGTCCTATGGTGGTATGGAAGAGACCACCTCAGCCTGGACTCCCACCAGGCCACGTCCCCAATGCGTTTCACGCCACCCCTCGAAGCTTAGTCATGGGGCACCAACAATGGGACACCTTTCCTCCTACAGACACCAACGATGGGACGAAGAGAGGAAAGAGTCTTGGTGCCGCACATCCACGGAGTCCTATGGTGGTATGGAAGAGACCACCTCAGCCTGGACTCCCACCAGGCTACGTTCCTAATGCGTTTCACACCACCCCTCGGAGATTAGTCATGGGGCACCAACAATGGGACACCTTTCCTCCTACAGACACCAAGGATGGGAGGAAAGATTCTTGGTGCCGCACATCCACGGAGTCCTATGGTTGGAAGAGACCATCTCAGCCTGGACTCCCACCAGGCCACGTCCCCAATGCGTTTCACGCCACCCCCTCGGAGCTTAGTCATGGGGCACGAACAATGGGACACCTTTCCTCCTACAGACACCAACAATGGGACCAAGAAAGGAAAGATTCTTGGTGCCGCACATCCACGGAGTCCTATGGTGGTATGGAAGAGACCACCTCAGCCTGGACTCCCACCAAGCCACGTCCCAAATGCGTTTCACACTACCCCTCGGAGCTTAGTCATGGGTCACCAACAATGGGACACTTTTTTCCTCCTACAGACACCAACAATGGGACGAAAACAGGAAAGACACTTGGTGCTGCACATCCACGGAGTTCTATGGTGGTATGAGAGAGACAACCTCAGCCTGGGCTCCCACCAGGCCACGCCCCCAGCATGTGCCCCTCTGTGCTTTGTCATGGGGCACCAACGATGGGACACCATTCCTCACACTTATACCAACATTATGGGCCACGGTTTACCCTCACTGACACCAGGGTGTCTTCTAAAAACATTTGACCCATTCCGGCCCCCCTAAAGCCTCAAGGACTGTAAACTGCCTCTTTGTTCAGAAAGTTTGGAGACCCCTGTATTTCATTCATTATTAATTAAAAAATATAAACTGTGGTTATAGACATGTCTATTGTTTATCATTCTCTAGTATTGATGGTACATTTCTTAGACATGTCTATAACCACAGTTTATAATTTTTAATTAATATTGAATGAAATACGGGCTAGTAATAGATTCTTAAAAATTATAAACTCTGGTTATAGACATGTCTAAGAAATGTACCATCAATACTAGAGAATGATAAACAATAAAGTACATTGTATAAATTATAGAATAGACATCCATATGAATAACCTAATGCGTTTCGATCTATGCTGTCGAAGGTCTTCTTCAAGGGGATTTGTATTCTGGTGAGATATATCAGAGATATATTTTCATGATTCTGACACTCTACAAATTACTAACATCAATGTGTATATATAATAAAGGTATATTTACCGCTCCAAAAATTAGATTTCAGAAACTATCACATAACCAGAGATTTAGGATAAAAATACAATGATCCAGAGATCTTCATATGCCGCTCCCCACTCCTCCAGGCAGGAACCAACACCAAAAGGCTTACAAGGAGTCACACAATTGGATCTGCAGAGGGGGAAGAGATGGACGACACCAATCATGAAAATTTCTTCACCAAAATACAAATCCCCTTGAAGAAGACTGCGGCAGCATAGGTCAAAACGCGTGGGGGTATTAATATGGATGTCAATTCTATAATTTATACAATGTACTTTGTTTATCATTCTCTAGTATTGATGGTACATTTCTTAGACATGTCTATAACCAGAGTTTATAATTTTTAAGAATCTATTACTAGCCCGTATTTCATTCATTGTACAAATAAAAGATTATATTTTATTATATCTTTATTTTTTATTAATATATCATGCTGCTAAAAAACCCCTTGAGGGAACCTTCCCATTTGATCAGTTTTACTGCCTTAGTAATAATTACCACAGCCGTTTCATCTGTGGGAAATCCTGAAAACATGACCTGTTGGGGCGCCTTGAGGACTGGAGTTCAGAAACACTGGTGTACTACATGATCACATACTGTAGCCAGTCTGTGGGAGCCAGAATTATTGTTGGTTGGTAGGTATGGGATCAAATACTTATTTTAATCAATGAGCTGCAACTCCATTTATAACATTTGTATTCATGTGGTTTTTCTGGATTTTTGGTTGATAATCCTGTCTCTAGCATTTAAAATACACCTATGATAGAAATTATAGGCCCTTCAATTCTTTGTAAGTGGGTAAACTTGCGAAATCTGCAGGGGGTCAAATAATTATTTCCCCCACTGTAGACAGTATGATGAAAAAAAAAAAAAAAGCTGTAATGTATTAAAATATGAAGAAATGTTCTTGGGTTTACTTTGACTTTAGTGTCCCAGGTTTGCTGTACACACAAGGTCACCTAGATTAGAACAAGACTATACAGCGAGCCCCATGGTCTCGGAGTATCTGGTGTTCACCTCCCAAGGAGGATTGTATCCCGTCTATAATGAGAACCGTGTGGGGTATCTATAGACCTGAATGTTGGAACAATGAATGGCATGCAGGCGGTTGATTATCAGGAGCTGAAAACGACCCGGCAAGGCTATGTTGACAATCAAGTGCTGCTATTTTATTTTTTAGCTCGATTGAATTTGGCACAGAGAAGCTGATTTCTGCGACTAACGAGCCATTGTGTGCATGCCGAATTTAGCTTACCGCTGGAGAGCCGATTGTGTTTAGGTGTGTTGATTTTCTGCTTCTGACAACAGGTTAAGCTGCTTTTAATGCAAAAATAGAAATTAAAGCTGAACTCCAGGTAATTTTTTATTTTTTTTGTCTTGCGCTGCAGTTGAAGCCTTGTGCGTGTCGGAGACGCATGCAAGGTCCTGACACGCACAGAAATGCACTGCCCTTTATCAGGCATGCGGCGGTGCCACCAGGCTGTTTTTGGAAAAGAGGGACTTATTTTTTGCGTCTCCCTCTGTAATGAAAGGGCTGCCCTATGCACAACGTGCAAGCACATGCGCGCGCTTTGTTTCACCTGTATGCTGTGAACCTAGCCTTAAAGGCTTAGTTCAACTTTTTAGACTACGTTTTTAGGGCATAACGTGAAGCATGTTTATATACAGCATTCTCCTAACCCTAACCTCTCCACCTCCCCCATATTGCAGGGTGTTACTTTTAACAGCAATAGAGTATGTTGTTGGTTGGATTTTGCATGGCTGTGTGTGGCTCCACCCACATGGCTGCATAGAATTGATTTGTGGTAGAATGTTGCAATGACAGGTTCTCTTTTAAGAGACACCATGGGTCCATTAGACTGCCAATGTCACCTTTGCGCTTTGTTGAAGCTAACAAAGGCTGTGCTTGATCAACTTTGTACATGGCCAGAGCAGCCACGGTTTGACAGTTCCGAACCTGGAAGTTCTCAGAGACAAGGCCGAAACTGGGGGGGGGGGGGGGTGGTCATGTGCCGCATTGATAGGGGTGCTGCCAATCAGTGCAGCGGGTGGGGGAAAGAACTGGGACCGATCTTCTATGTGGCTCTCCCTGCAGCAACTGAAAGCCAGCATCTCCTCCTCTCTTCTGCCTGCTTTCATTTGCTTTCCGGGAGAGCCACAAAGAACATTAATTTAAATAATTTCCCCAACCCACCGCTTTGATCACCTGCTCTGTCCACGAGCAATTTCCCCCTGCTGCCCAGGTCACTACCACGTGCCTGCAATGCAATGAATTTCCCCCGCCATGTCATCAGTTACTCCTTCCCTACCCCCACCATCATGCACGGAGGAGTCCCCCGAACTGTTCGACCACAGTGTTGGGTATATGCTGCAGGAGGATGCGCAGCATTTTGAAGGCTCCAATGATTGTACCCAGCTTGAGGAAGGCAGTAATGTGAGCCCAGAGAGACGGGGTGCCCAAGAAAGACATCAAACTGCCAGTCATGTTCCCTCAGCTGCAGGCAGCATACTGCCAGGTTTGCTCCAGTGACGAGGAGGGAGGGGATGATGAGGTCACTGACTCTACGTGGATGCCTGATAGGAGAGAAGAGGAGGAGGCACATCTCCAATGAGGCAGGATGCCCTCCAGGGGCCAGCTTTAGGGCAGCCAACTGACTGCATCATACCGCAGAGCTCCGCATGTGCAGGGCGCAGTTCTTCAGTGTGGGCTTTTTTTGAGGCGAGTGCATCAGATCGCACAGCTGCTGTTTGCAACATATGTCAGAAGCGTATCAAGCGTGGCCAAAACAGCAGCCGCTTAGGCACCACATGCTTAATCAGACATATGTCGACCTCCCATGCAGTCCATTGGCAACACTACTTAAAAGACCCACACCAAAGAACACGGCAGACCTCTCCTTGCTCCTCATCAGCTGGGATCTCCAACCCCACTATATCTTTAGTCCTCTCAGAAACCTACACTGAGAGGAAATTAAGGTGTAGACTAGGGATGGGCCGAACACCCCCTGGTTCGGTTCGTATCCAGAAAATGCGAACAGGCAAAAAATTTGTTCGAACACCGTTAAAGTCTATGGGACACTAACATGAAAAATCAAAAGTGCTAATTTTAAAGGTTAATATGCAAGTTATTGTCAATAAAAAATGTTTGGGGACCCAGGTCCTGCCCCAGGGGACATGTATCAATGCAAAAAAAGTTTTAAAAAAACAGCCGTTTTTTCAGGAGCAGTGATTTTAAAAATGCTTAAATTCTCTGCACAAAATTATATTTCTAAAGAAAAAAAAGTAATTTAAAACTACTCGGGTCCCGGCAATACAGATAAAAGTCATTCTAAGTCATTGAAAAAAAAAATGCGTGGGGGTCCCCCAAAATTCCATTACCAGGCCCTTCAGGTCTGGTATGGATATTAAGAGGAACCCTGCGCCAAATTAAAAAAATTATGGCGTGGGGTTCCCCCCAAAAATCCATACCAGACCCTTATCCGAGCACGCAACCTGGCAGGCTGCAGGAAAAGGGGGGGACGAGAGAGCGCCCCCCCTCCTGAACCGTACCAGGCCACATGTCCCCATGTTGATGGGGACAAGGGCCTCATCCCCACAACTCTTGCCCGGTGGTTGTGGGGGTCTGCGGGTGGGGGGCTTATCGGAATCTGGAAGCCCCATTTAACAAAGGGGACCCCCAGATCCCGGCCCCCCCTCCTATGTGAATTGGTAAGGGGTACATTCATTGTGCCCCTACCATTTCACAAAAAAAAGGGTCAAAATTTTAAAAACCACAGGAGATGGCTTGGGACAAGTCCATCCTCGATCTCCAGCGATGAAATCCAATTCTCGATCTCCATTCTCCAGCGATTGATGATCTCCAGCGACTCCAGTGAGGAACACGCACACGATCCTGCCTCTGCACTGGAGGCACCCCCGGCGAATGACGCGGCGGCAGCCTGACAGCTCTTATGTAGCTGAGGGCGGGGCCACCCGTCACGTGATCCCGTCCCCTTCTGACGCAAGGGTAAACGCCTGAGTTTCCCAGTGACGTGTATGGGTGACCCCGCCCCCTCTGATGCAACAGGAAACCATGTTGAGGGCATGTGGCCTGGTATGGTTCAGGAGGGGGGACACTCTTTCGTCCCCCCTTTTTTTCTGCGGCCTGCCAGGTTGCGTGCTCGGATAAGGGTCTGGTATGGATTTTTGGGGGGAACCCCACGCCATTTTGTTTTTTTCAATTTGGCCCAGGGTTTCCCTTAATATCCATACCAGACCTGAAGGGCCTGGTAATGGAATTTTTGGGGACCCCCACGCATTTAATTTTTTTAGTTTTCAATGACTTTTATCTCACCTGACAACTCATTATAGCCGCGAGTAGTTTTAAATTACTTTTTTTCCTTTAGAAATGTCATATAATGCCAGTGCTCGACTGGCTGACCTCCAAAAGGAATGCAAGCTGCCCAAGAACCGCCTCATCTGTGACATGCCCACCAGGTGGAACTCGACGTTGGCAATGCTGCAGCAGCTGCACACGCAGCAGAGGGCAATCAACGAGTACCTGTGCAAGTATGGCACCAGGACAGGGTCAGGGGAGCTTGGCTTTTTTTCGCCACGCCAGTGGCTCATGATCAAGGATGCATGCACTGTCCTGTCACCATTTGAGGAGACCACGAGGATGGTGAGCAGTGACAGTGCATGCATCAATAATACTGTCCCTCTTGTCTACCTGTTGGAGCACACGCTGCGTGGAATAATGGACAGGGCACTTGAGGCAGAACAGAGGAAGGAAGAGGAGGACTTCCTTACCTCTCAAGGTCCCCTTTATCCAGACAGTATTCCTGCGGGCCCACCGATCTCACAGGAGGATGAGGATTGTGTCAGCATGGAGGTGGAGCCTAGCACTCGGTATCAGCAAAAGTCTTCAAGGGACTGTTTTAAGTCCCCAGAAACCCATGGACTTGTACGTGGCTGGGAGGAGGTGGCTGCGGATCATGTCGTCCTTAGTGACCCAGAGGACTCCGGACTGAATGCCTCAGCAAACCTACGCTGCATGGCCTCCCTGATCCTGCAAAGTCTGCGAAAGGACCCTCGGATTCATGGTATCAAGGAGAGGGATCATTACTGGCTGGCAACCCTTCTTGACCCACGTTAAAAGGGTAAGGTTGCGGAACTTATCCAGCCGTCGCAGAGGGAGCAGACGATGAAACATCTTCGGGAGGCCTTGCAGAATGGTTTGTGCAATGCGTTTCCAGAGCCTGGGAGGTTACAAATTCCTGGTCCTGGACAACGTGTTGCTGAGGCTTCAGACAATTTTTTAGTCTGCAGCCCCAAGGTCTGATCGGTTCCAGCAACCATCGCCAGTGTCTGATTTACATGGTGCAGGAATACCTAGGGGCAAGATCAGACTTGGAGACCTTTCCAACCGAAAATCCACTGGGTTACTGGGTCTTGAGGATGGATCACTGGCCAGAGCTTGCACCGTATGCAATTGAGCTACTGGCCTGTCCCGATAGAACGCTGGATGCAGAACGCACATTCAGTGCTGCTGGAGGCTTTGTAACCGATCACAGAGTGCGCCTGTACACCGACTCGGTTGATCGGCTCACCTTCACAAAAATGAATCAGTCTTGGATCACCAGCTACCAAGCACCTGATGCTGATGTAACCGATTAATTTTTTATGAATGTGAGATCCCTCCAAGACTGCCTAGGCTGATGCTGAGTGACTATCCTGTTATGCTGAGTGACTATCCTATTCCTCCTCAATGTTCATCTTGATAGCTTCTAAGAACATTTTTTGTTCTGGGCACCACCACCAGTGGCTAAGACCCAATTTTTCTGCCCCTGTTTAACAGGGGCATATAACTAAAATTTTTGCTGTAATATTTTGCAGCTGGGCTTGTTCCTGCACTCAACTAGAGTATCTGTGAGGGGTTGCAGTGTTGTGGCACCAGCACCGGTGCCTAAAGCCCAATTTTTCTGCCCCAGTTTAACAGGGGCGTGTAATTAAAATTTTTGATCAAATATTTCACAGCAGGGCCAATTACTGCGCCCACCAAGAGTAACTGTGAGGGCTTACAGTGTTGTGGCACCACCACCACCAGCAAAGGCCCAATTTTTCTACCCCTGTTCAACAGGGGCATGTAATTACAATTCTTAATATAATATTTCACAGCAGGGCCCGTTCCACCAAGAGTAACTATGAGGGCTTACAGTGTTCTGGTACCACCAACACCTAAGGCCCAAATTTCTGCAGAGTATATAGGGCAGGCCGTATAGCAGTGGTGGCTGGTGTTCAAATTTTTTTGGGCTGGCGCAAACAAACTGAAAAAAAAAATCATCAATTGCCGCCACTGTGCCCATTAAACGCAGCCACTGTGCCCAAACACCACCAGTTTGCCCACTCAAATGTAGCCAGTTTCCCCCCAAATGCAGCCAGTTTTTCCCCAAATGCAGCCGGTTTCCCCCAAATGCAGCCAGTTGGTCCCCAAATGCAGCCAGTTGGTCCCCAAATGCAGCCAGTTTGTCCCCAAATGCAGCCAGTTGGCCCCAAATGCAGCCAGTTTCCCCCAAATGCAGCCAGTTTGTCCCCAAATGCAGCCAGTTTCCCCCCAGCCCTGCACTTACCTTCCTCGGGTCAGCGCCATCCTTCTTCCGTCCTCGATGTCTTCTCCCACCCTCGATGTCGCTTCAGCCAATCAGGTTACCGGTAACCAGACCCGGTGAACCTGATTGGCTGAGACGCCTGTCAGTGTTAACCAAGGAACGCACCCCCCGTGCGTCCCCTGGTTAACTATTTGGAAGCCGATTACAGCCCTCAGGCTGTAATCGGGAAGCCTATCAGAGCCGCATGTAGCCCCACTCTTCCTCTACAAGTGTGCAAAGTTTGTTGTGCAGGGGACCTACGGCCGGGAAGCACCGATTTTTCAAAGCCGGGCACCCCTTCCATAGACTCCCATGTTATACTGTAATTTCCCTGGAGATTTTGGGGACCTGCTACTTGGCACACATGTAGCCCCACTCTTCATCTACAAGTGTGCAAAGCTTGTTGTCCAGGGGACCTACGGCCGGGGAGCACCGATTTTTCAAACCCGGGCACCCCTTCCATAGACTCCCATGTTAAACGTCAGTCTAGTCACACAGCGCCGGAGATCAGGTAGGGAGATTGGACACAGTGAGGCATGGACACAGTGACAGTGAGGCATGCAGATGGACACCCTAGGCTTATACTCGAGTCAATACGTTTTCCCATTTTTTTGTGGTAAAATTAGGTGCCTCGCGAGGCTTATACTCGAGTATATACGGTAACCCCAAATTTTCAAAATCCAATTGTCATTGGGACAGAAAGTGAGGTGAAATGTTCTGAACAGGGGCACAGACAGCAAAACAAATGTTACAGGGGTGATAACCCTTCCCTATGTTTTCCAAAAAGCTTACAAATAGATTTTTGGGCTGGAGCTACACTTACAAAATGTACCTGTTCCAAATTACAAACAGATTCTACTTAAGAGAAAACATACAGTCCCTGTCTTGTTTGGACCGCCTGTATACTGCTGTTCAGAGTATACAGTCAGGTCCATAAATATTGGGACATCAACACAATTCTAATCTTTTTGGCTCTATACACCACCACAATGGATTTGAAATGAAACGAACAAGATGTGCTTTAATTGGAGGGTATTTACATCCAAATCAGGTGAACGGTGTAGGAATTAGAACAGTTTGTATATGTGCCTCCAACGTTTTAAGGAACCAAAAGTAATGGGACAGATAACAATCATAAATCAAACTTTCACTTTTTAATATTTGGTTGCAAATCCTTTGCAGTCAATTACAGCCTGAAGTGTGGAACGCGATGACATCACCAGACGCTGGGTTTCATCCCTGGTGATGCTCTGCCAGGCCTCTACCGCAACTGTTTTCAGTTCCTGCTTGTTCTTGGGGCATTTTCCCTTCAGTTTTGTCTTCAGCAAGTGAAATGCATGCTCAATCGGATTCAGGTCAGGTGATTGACTTGGCCATTGCATAACATTCCACTTCTTTCCCTTAAAAAACTCTTTGGTTGCTTTCGCAGTATGCTTCGGGTCATTGTCCATCTGCACTGTGAAGCGCCGCCCAATGAGTTCTGAAGCATTTGGCTGAATATGAGCAGATAATAATATTCCCCGAAACACTTCAGAATTCATCCTGCTGCTTTTGTCAGCAGTAGTGATGAGCCGAACACCCCCGGGTTCGGTTCGCACCAGAACCCGCGAACGGACCGAAAGTTCGCACGAACGTTAGAACCCTATTAAATACAATGGATGCAAACGTTCGAAATCTAAAGTGCTAATTATAACGACTATTATGCATGTTATTGTCCTAAAAAGGGTTTGGGAACCCGGGTTCTGCACCAGGGAACATGTATCAATGCAAAAAGAAGTTTTAAAAACGGCCGTTTTTTCGGGAGCAGTCATTTTAAAGATGCATAAAGTGAAAAAAAAAGTCAAATATTCCTTTAAATATCGTACCTGGGGGGTGTCTAAAGTATGCCTGTGAAGTGCCACGTGTTTCCCGTGTTTAGAACTGTCCCTGCACAAAATGACACTTCTAAAGGAAAAAAAGTCATTTAAAACTGCTTGCGGCTTTAATGTAATGTGTGGTCCCGGTAATATGGATGAAAATCTTTAAGAAAAATGTCATAGCTACCCCATCACACCCCCCCCCCTACCCCAGCCCATTACCAGCCCCTTTGGGTCTTGTATGGATATTAAGGGGAACCCCGCACACAAAATAAAAAAGGCCCTATATACTCTGAACAGCCGTATACAGGCGGTGCATACAAGACAGGGACTGTAGGTTTGTTCTTATGTAGAATCTGTTTGTAATTTTGAACAGCTACATTGTTTAAGTGTAGCTCCAGCCCAAAAATCTATTTTTAAGCTTTTTGGAAAACATAGGGAAGGGTTATCACCCCTGTAACATTTGTTTTGCTGTCTGTGCAGTGTGCACCTGTTTAGAACAGTTCACCTCACTTTCCGTCCTAATGACAAATGTTTTTTGAAAATTTGGGGTTTTTATTGAAACAAGAATTGGTGATAAAGCATCAGTGGAGAGGAGACACTTTTTTTCCCATATTAACTCTTACAGGAGAGAATTTGCCTTCCTAGTGGTAGATTTCCTCTCACTTCCTGTTGTATCCTTCCGTTTGCAAGGAGGAGTCGTTTGTAAGTTGGATGTTTAAAAGTAGGGGCCTGCCGTATATACTCTGCTGAAATTTGCCCCTTACATGTTGGTGTTGCCACAACACTGTGAGCCCTCACAGTTACTCTTGGTGGGCGCATGAATGGGCCCTGCTGTGAATTATTAGATCAAGAATTGTAATTACATGCCCCTGTTAAACAGGGGCAGAAAAATTGGGCCTTAGGCACTGGTGCCACAACACTGCAACCCCTCACAGATACTGTACTTGGAGCACAGCAATGAGCCCTGTTGCCAAGTATTGCATCAAAAATTGTAATTACACGCCCCTGTTAAACAGGGGCTGAAAAATTGGGCCTTAGGCACTGGTGCTGGTGCCACGACACTGCAACCTCTCCCAGATACTCTAGTTGGAGTGCAGGAATGAGCCCTGCTGCAAAGCATTGCATAAAAAATTGTAATTACATGCCCCTGTTAAACAGGGGCTGAAAAATTGGGCCTTAGCCACTGGTGGCGGCACCCAGAAACAAAAATGTTCTTCCAAGCTATCATATTCAATCGGATCATTGGGGAGGAGGAGGATAGTCAGTCAACATAACAGGATAGTCTCTCAGCATCAGCATCAGTCTTGAAGGGATGTGACATTTGAAAATAAATTAGTCTGTTATATCAGCTTCAGGTGTTTGGTAGCTGGTGGTGATCCAAGACTGGTTCATCTTTATAAAGGTCAGTCGATCAACAGAGTCGGTGGACAGGCGCACCCTGTGATCCGTGACAAATCCTCCAGCAGCACTGAATGTGCGTTCTGAAAGAACGCTGGATGCAGGACAGGCCAGTAGCTCAATTGCATACTGTGCAAGCTCTGGCCAGTGATCCATCCTCAAGACCCAGTAAGCCAGAGGATTTTCGGTGGAGAAGGTGTCCAAGTCTGACCTTGCCCCTAGGTATTCCTGCACCATGTATATCAGACGCAGGCGATGGTTGCTGGAACCGATCATACCTTGGGGCTGCGGACTAAAGAATTGTCTGAACGCATCGGTCAGACGGCCACCTTCCCCACCGCTCCTTCTTTGACTGACCGAAGCCTCAGCAACTCGTTGTCCAGGACCAGGAGTTTGTAACCTCCCAGTCTCTGGGAACACGTTGCACAGACCTTTTTGCAAGGCCTCCCGGAGTTGTCTCATCCTCTGCTCCCTCTGCGACGGTAAGATAAGGTCCGCAACCTTACCCTTGTACCGTGGATCAAGGAGAGTGGCCAGCCAGTAATGGTCCCTCTCCTTGATCCGAAGAATACAAGGATTCTTCCGCAGACTTTGCAGGATCAGGGAGGCCATGCAGCGTAGGTTAGCTGAGGCATTCGGTCCGGAGTCCTCTGGGTCACTAAGGACGACATGATCCGCAGCCACCTCCTCCCAGCCACGTACAAGTCCACGGGTTTCTTGGGACTGTAAATCATCCCTAAAAGACTGCTGCTGATAATGCTGAGTGCCAGGCTGCACCTCCATGCTGACACAATCCTCCTCCTCCTCCTCCTCCTCCTCTTCCTGTGCGATGGGTGGGACAGAAGGAACACTGTCTGGGTAAAGGGGGCCTTGAGAGGCAAGGAAGTCCTCCTCTTCCTGCCTCTGTTCTGCCTCAAGTGCCCTGTCCATTATTCCACGCAGCGTATGTTCCAACAGGTGGACAAGAGGTACAGTGTCACTGATGCATGCACTGTCACTGCTCACCATCCTCGTGGCCTCCTCAAATGGTGCCAGGACAGTGCTTGCTTCCCTGATCATGCCCCACTGGCGTGGTGAAAAAAACCCGAGCTCCCCTGACCCTGTCCTGGTGCCGTAGTCGCACAGGTACTCATTGATGGCCCTCTGCTGCGTGTGCAGCTGCTGCAGCATGGCCAACGTTGAGTTCCACCTGGTGGGCATGTCACATATAAGGCGGTTCTTGGGCAGGTTCAACTCCTTTTGCAGCTCAGCCAGGCGAGCACTGGCATTATAAGATCTGCGGAAATGCACACAGACTTTCCTGGCCTGCCTCAGGACATCCTGTAAGCCCGGGTACCTGCCCAAGAACGGCTGCACGACCAGGTTAAGGACGTGAGCCACACAGGGCACATGGGTCAGTTGTCCCTGTCGGAGGGCGGAGAGGAGGTTGGTGCCATTGTCGCAAACCACCATTCCTGGCTTAAGCTGGCGTGGCGTCAACCACCTCTCGGCCTGCCCCTGCAGAGCAGACAGAACCTCTGCCCCAGTGTGGCTCCTGTCCCCCAAACACACCAGCGCAAGCACGGCATGGCATCTTTTTGCCTGCGTACTTGCGTAGCCCCTTGAACGCCTACGGAGCACCGCTGGTTCCGAGAACAAAGCACAGGAAGAGGCCATGGAGGAAGAAGAAGAGGAGGGGGTGGAGGAGAGAGGTGTGTCACAACCAGTAGTAGCATTTTGGAGGCGTGGCGGCGGAACAACCTCCAACACTACTGCACCTTGTCCTGCATCCTTCCCAGCTGCCAAAAGAGTGACCCAATGGGCCGTGAAAGAAAGGTAACGTCCCTGTCCATGCCTGCTGGACCATGAGTCAGCGGTAATATGCACCTTACCGCTGACTGCCCTGTCCAGCGAGGCCAAGACATTGCCTTCCATATGCCGGTAGAGAGCCGGAATCGCCTTCCGTGAGAAAAAGTGGCGTTTGGGAACCTGCCACTGAGGAACCGCACATTGCACAAACTCACGGAAGGGGGCCGAGTCTACCAACTGAAAAGGCAGCAGTTGAAGCGCTAGCAATTTAGCCAAGCTAGCATTCAACCACTGGGCATGTGGATGGCTGGGAGTGAACTTCTTTCGACGGTCCAGCAGCTGGGGCAGGGAAATTTGCCTGCTAGAATCGGACGTCGGTGTACTGCTAGCAGAGTGCCCGCAAGTACTTGGCTGTGACACACCTAATTCTACACCTTCATTCCTCTCAGTGCAGGTTTCAGAGAGGAGTGAATGTATAGTGGGGTTGGAGATCCCAGCTGATGCGGTGCAAGGAGAGGTCCGCTTTGTTCTTTGGTGTGTGTCTTTAAGGTAGGCTTGCCAACGAGCTGCATGGCAGGTCAACATATGTCTGGTCAAGCATGTGGTGCCCAAGCGGGTGATGTTTTGGCCACGCGATATACGCTTGAGACATATGTTGCAAACAGCAGCTGTGCGATCTGATGCACTTGACTCAAAAAAGGCCCACACCAAAGAACTTTTTGAATAACAGGCAGAGGCAGCGCCCTGCACAGGCGGAGCTCTGCGGTGTGATTCCGTCGGTGTGCTGCCCTTACGCTGGCCCCTCCGAGGGCATCCTGCCTCGTTGGAGATGTGCCTCCTCCTCATCCTCCTCCTCCTCTCTCCTATTAGGCACCCACGTGGAGTCAGTGACCTCATCATCCCCTCCCTCCTCATCACTGGAGCCAATCTGGCAGTATGCTGCAGCTGCTGGAACATGACTGCCAGATTGGTTTCCTTCTTGAGCATCCCCTCTCTCTGCTCTCACGCTACTGCCTTCCTCTAGCTGGGTATCATCATCAGACCCTTCGAAACGCTGGGCATCCTCCTGGAGCATGTACCCAACACTGTGCTCAAACAGTTCGGGGGACTCCTCAGGAGGACATGGTTGGTCTAGGGAAGGAGTGACTGATGATGACATTGATAACAGGGAAGAGCTGTTTTGCCAGTACCCTGAGCCTGGGTGAGAGAGGATGAAGAGGATGAGGAGGGCTTGGTCATCCACTCTACCAAGTCTTCGGCATGATGCGGCTCAACACGTCCAGCTGCCGAAAAGAAGGACAAGCGTGTCCCATGGCCACGTGCTGATGGCGATGCACTGCGTCCACGACCAGCACTGTTGTCTCTAGACACAGAGCCTGCTTGCCCTCTTTTATTGGCTCCTGACTGTCTGCCTCTCCTTGTTTGCCTTCCAGACATTCTAATGGCCTGCAGGGAGATGGGAAAACCAGCAATAAGGCCTAGCTTCAGGAGTATATTTTGCAGGAATCACACTACGCCTGCTGTAAGTGCTGCAAATGCCTGTTGGTGTAACACACTAGGAAAACACAGCAATAAGGCCTAGCTTCAGGAGTATATTTTGCAGGAATCACACTACGCCTGCTGTAAGTGCTGCAAATGCCTGTTGGTGTAATACACTAGGAAAACACAGCAATAAGGCCTAGCTTCAGGAGTATATTTTGCAGGAATCACACTACGTCTGCTGTAAGTGCTGCAAATGCCTGTTGGTGTAACACACCAGGAAAACACAGCAATACGGGCTAACTTCAGGTGTATAATGTGCAGGAGGCACACTCCGCCCGCTGTAAGTGCTGCAAATGCCTGTTAGTGTAACACACCAGGAAAACACAGCAATAAGGCCTAGCTTCAGGAGTATATTTTGCAGGAATCACACTACGCCTGCTCTAAGTGCTGCAAATGCCTGTTGGTGTAACACACCAGGAAAACACAGCAATACGGGCTAGCTTCGGGTGTATGATGTGCAGGAGGCACACTCTGCCCGCTGTAAGTGCTGCAAATGCCTGTTGGTGTAACACACCAGGAAAACACAGCAATACAGGCTAACTTCAGGTGTATAATGTGCAGGAGGCACACTCCGCCCGCTGTAAGTGCTGCAAATGCCTGTTGGTGTAACACACCAGGAAAACACAGCAATACAGGCTAACTTCAGGTGTATAATGTGCAGGAGGCACACTCCGCCCGCTGTAAGTGCTGTAAATGCCTGTTGGTGTAACACACTAGGAAAACACAGCATTAAGGCCTAGCTTCAGGAGTATATTTTGCAGGAATCACACTACGCCTGCTGTAAGTGCTGCAAATGCCTGTTGGTGTAACACACCAGGAAAACACAGCAATATGGGCTAGCTTCAGGTGTATAATGTGCAGGAGGCACACTCCGCCCGCTGTAAGTGCTGCAAATCCCTGTTTTCCTGGTGTGTTCCACTAACAGGCATTTGCAGCACTTACAGCCGGCGGAGTGTGCCTCCTGCACATTATACACCTGAAGCTAGCCCGTATTGCTGTGTTTTCCTGGTGTGTTACACTAAGGGCTAGCTTCAGGTGTATACTGTGCAGGAGGCTTGGCAACAATGACACTGACACTGTCCCCTGCCTATCCTTCTCTCTCCCTGCACACAAGGTTTATCAAAGAATATGACACTGACACTCTCCCTGCCTATCCTTCTCTCTCCCTGCACACAAGGTTTAGTAAAGAATATGACACTGACACTGTCCCCTGCCTATCCTTCTCTCTCCCTGCACACAAGGTTTATCAAAGAATATGACACTGACACTCTCCCTGCCTATCCTTCTCTCTCCCTGCACACAAGGTTTAGCAAAGAATATGACACTGACACTCTCCCTGCCTATCCTTCTCTCTCCCTGCACACAAGGTTTAGCAAAGAATATGACACTGACACTGTCCCCTGCCTATCCTTCTCTCTCCCTGCACACAAGGTTTAGCAAAGAATATGACACTGACACTCTCCCTGCCTATCCTTCTCTCTCCATGCACACAAGAATAGCACAAAGAATATCAACACTGTCCCTGCCTATCCTTCTCTTTCCCTGCGCCGGAACACACTACACAAGGCCGCCGCGCTGGCGGCCTTTTATAGTGTGGGGCGTGTGCTAAACCCCCTGAGCTATAATTGGCCACAGGCAACCTGCCTGTGGCCAATTATGGCTCTCCTAGCTGCCGGCGCTGTGATTGGCAAAGCATGCGGGGTCACAGTGCATGCTTGGCCAGTCACAGCGCCGGGATTGCACTGCGATGGCGCAGTGTATTGTGGGCCGTTCGCGTCACTCGAATTTGGCGCGAACGGCCCAAATCCTTTCGATGTTCGCCGAACGTGCGAACAGCCGATGTTTGAGTCGAACGTATGTTCGACTCGAACACCGAGCTCATCCCTAGTCAGCAGTCACATCATCAATAAATACAAGAGAACCAGTTCCATTGGCAGCCATACATGCCCACGCCATGACACTACCACCACCATGCTTCACAGGTGGTATGCTTTTGATCATGAGCAGTTCCTTTCCTTCTCCATACTCTTCTCTTCCCATCACTCTGGTACAAGTTGATCTTGGTCTCATCTGTCCATAGGATGTTGTTCCAGAACTGTGAAGGCTTTTTTAGATGTTGTTTGGCAAACTCTAATCTGGCCTTCCTGTTTTTGAGGCTCACCAATGGTTTCCATCTTGTGGTGAACCCTATGTATTCACTCTGGTGAAGTCTTCTCTTGATTGGTGACTTTGACCCACATACACCTACCTCCTGGAGAGTGTTCTTCATCTGACACACATACACCTACCTCCTGGAGAGTGTTCTTCATCTGGCCAACTGTTGTGAAGGGTGTTTTCTTAACCAGGAAAATAATTCTTCGGTCATCCACCACAGTTTCCATGGTCTTCCGGGTCTTTTGGTGTTGCTGAGCTCACCGGTGCGTTCTTTCTTTTTAAGGATGTTCCAAACTGTTGATTTGTCCGTTTTTTTCCAAAGATTTTCATCCATATTGCCGGGACCAGACATTACATTAAAGCCGCAAGCAGTTTTAAATGGATTTTTTTCCTTTAGAAATGTCATTTTGTGCAGGGACAGTTCTAAACACAGGAAACACGTGGCACTTCACAGGCATACTTTAGACACCCCCCAGGTACGATATTTAAAGGAATATTTCACTTTTTTTTTTTCACTTTAAGCATCATTAAAATCACTGCTCCCGAAAAAACTGCAGTTTTTAAAACTTTTTTTGCATTGATACATGTCCCCTGGTGCAGGACCCGGGTCCCCAAACACTTTTTAGGACAATAACTTCGATATTAGCCTTTAAAATTCGCACTTTTAAATTTCTCACGTTCGAGTCCCATAGACTTTAACAGCGTTCGAATGTTCGCGCAAACTTTCGGTCCGTTCGCGGGTTCTGGATGCGAATCGAACCGGGGGGTGTTCGGCCCATGCCTACTAACTACTGACCCCTGCACTTTGAATTACTAACTACTGACCCCTGCACTCTAAATTTCCTACTACTGACCCTTGCACTATGCCATACTTCTGACCCCTGCACTCTGAATTACTTACTAATGACCCCTGCACTCTGAATTACTTACTAATGACCCCTGCACTCTGAATTACTTACTATTGACCCCTGCACTCTGAATTAATTACTAATGACCCCTGCACTCGGAATTGCTCACTACTGACCCCTGCACTCTGAATTGCTCACTACTGACCCCTGCACTCGGAATTGCTCACTACTAACCCCTGCACTCTGAATTACTTACTACTGACCCCTGCACTCTGAATTACTTAGGGTCCTGTGGAACTTTTCACACCAGTCAGTTGCATTTTGGTTGCATTTTTAAAAGTCCTACTTGCTGCATTTTAGATGCATGTTAAAAAAACTGCACCAAATCTACACCTCTCCATGGAATGAATGGGAATGCATAAAAAAAAACACGTTTCACAGGTACATGCTGGCAGTCAGGCAACCAGGAAACACACCAGAAATGCATAACAAAATGCATCCCAAGCGCATATGTGTTTTTGATGCATTTTTTCAACTCCTGACTCTGCCGTACTTACGCCTGACCCCTGCACTCTGCAATACTTACTACTGCACTCTGCCGTACTTACTCCTGAGCCCTTCACTTTTCTGTACTTACTCCTGAGCCCTGCACTCTGACGTACTTACTCCTGAGCCCTGCACTCTGTCGTACTTACTCCTGACCCCTGCACTCTGCCGTACTTACTCCTCCTGACCCCTGCACTCTGCCGTACTTACTCCTGACTCCTGCACTCTGAATTACTAACTACTTTATGGACCTTCTCGTTCAACATCAGTGCCTGACCTCACAAATGCTCTTCTGGAAGAATGGTCAAACATTCCCATAGACACTCTCCTAAACCTTGTGGGAAGCCTTCCCAGAAGAGTTGAAGCTTTTATAGCTGCACAGCGCGGGCCAACTCCTTATTGAACCCTCCGGACTAAGACTGGGAGGCCATTAAAGTTTCATGTGTGTGTAAAGGCAGGTGTCCCAATACTTTTGACAATATAGTGTATATTGTAGATCATCATCCCCTCTTATCATCTGTCACATCGCTCTCACACAGGATATTTGGAAAGCCTCCATTTCCTCTTCTCTCTGACGTTTATAATAAACAGAAGGGGAATGAAGTGAGCTAGGAAAGGATGAACACTGAGACCTCTGCTATTACCTACCCAGAATGCTGCGGGGCCCCTGGTGGAACGTCTGCAGGTGCGACCCCTTAACCGCCTCCGCTGTCCTTGTCATGCTAGGAGGATCCTTCTCCATTCCTATAGTGGGAATCTGCTAAAAGCTGAGCTCCAGACCAATATATATATAAAAAGCTGTATTCATCAAAGAATAATTAGATATGTTTTCTAAGTAGATGAATTATAACACTGAACCTAGATTTCACACTGAAAAGGGAAGGGGCAGCACTCTGAGCCAATCAGGTGGTAGAAGAGAGCAGAAGGATGACTCGTCAGTGTACTGCTGCTGCTGCTTTATAATCCAATCAGCATGCTGGGGGTGTGCTGCTGATCACAGAGTGCTGCGTAATTCAGAGTGCAGGGGTCAGTAGTAAGTCATTCAGAGAGCAGGGATTAGTAGTAAGTAATTCAGAGAGCATGGGTCAGGGGTATGTCATTTAGAGTGCAGGGGTCAGTAGTTAGCAGCAAGGAGTTCATGGATCAGTAGTAAGTAATGCAGGGTGCAAGAGTCAGGAGTGTGTAATTTAGAATGCAGGGAGCAGTAGTAACAAAGAATTTAGGAATAAGGAGTAAGTATTGCAGAGTTTAGGGGTCAGTAGTAAGCAATTTAGAGTGCAGGAATCAGTAGTTGGTAACACAGAATTCAGGGGTCAGTATTAAGTAATGCAGAGTACAAGGGTCAGTCGTAAGTAGAGTGCAAGGGTCAGTCATTAGTAACACAGTGTTCAGGGGTCAGGAGTACGTATGGCAGGGGTCAGAACTCAGGAGTACGTATGGCAGAGCGCAGGGGTCAGGAGTACGTATAGCAGAGTGCAGGGGTCAGAAGAAAGTACGGCAGAGTGCAGGGTCAGAAGAAATACGCTAGAGCGCAGGGGTCAGGAGTACGTATGGCAGAGCACAGGGGTCAGGAGTAAGTACAGCAAAGCGCGGGGGTCAGGAGTACGTACGGCAGAGCGCAGGGGTCAGAAGAAAGTACGGCAGAGTGCAGGGGTCAGAAGAAAGTATGGCAGAGCGCAGGGGTCAGAAGAAAGTACGGCAGAGCGCAAGGGTCAGGAGTACGTATGGCAGAGCACAGGGGTCAGGAGTAAGTACAGCAAAGCGCGGGGGTCAGGAGTAAGTACAGCAGAGCGCGGGGGTCAGGAGTAAGTACTGCCATGCGTACTCCTGACCCCTGCGCTCTGCCATACGTACTCCTGACCCCTGAGCTCTGCCATACTTCTGACTCCTCCGCTCCGATATACGTCGGCAGAATGGCACGTGCAGGCAAAGCAACGTACCTGTACGTTGCTTTAAATCTGCCGCCTAGCGGGCGCGCAAGCGTGCCGTGAGCTCCGTGACCGTGGGACCCGCGGACTCGATGTCAGCCGGGTGCCCGCGATCGTGTCACGAAACGGCAGAACGGGGAGATGCCTGTGTAAACAAGGCATTTCCATGTTCTGCCTAGTGACAGGACAGTGATCTACTGCTCCCTGTCATCGGGAGTAGTGATCAATGTCGTGTCACTTCTAGCCCCCCCCCCCCCCACAGTTAGAATCACTCCCTAGGACACACTTAATCCCTTCAGCGCCCCCTAGTGGTTAACCCCTTCCCTGCCAGTGTCATTTACACAGTAATCAGTGCATATTTGTAGCACTGATCGCTGTATAAATGACAATGGTCCCAAAATAGCGTCAAAAGTGTCGGATGTGTCCACTATAATGTCGCAGTCACGATAAAAATCGCTGATCGCCGCCATTACTAGTAAAAAAGTAAAAATTATTAATAAAAATGTCATAATTCTATCCCCTATTTTGTAGACGCTATAACTTTTGCGCAAACCAATCAATAAACGCTTATTGTGATTTTTTTTTTTTTACCAAAAATATGTAGAAGAATACAAATCGGCCTAAACTGAGGGAAATTTTTTTTTTATATATATATTTTTTGTGGACATTTATTATAGCAAAAAGTAAAAAATATTGGTTTCTTTTTCAAAATTGTCGCTCCATTTTTGTTTATAACGCAAAAGATAAAAACCGCAGAGGTGATCAAATACCACCAAAAGAAAGCTCTATTTGTGGGAAAAAAAGGACGTCAATTTTGTTTGGGAGCCACGTCGCACGACCGCGCAATTGTCAGTTAAAGCGAAAAGTGGCCCGGTCCAAATCTGAAGTCTATTAAGTGCTTGGGTGTAACTTTATTTTTTACACTTTTCGTGCAACGGCACATCTTCAGGGGAGCGTGCCGACATCATCTGCTGCTTCTGGTTTTGGGGATCGGGGGCCATCTTATACTGGAATGATGTGTTGGATGTCTGCCCCCTGCTGGTGAATAGTGTCATGACCTTGGAACTTTAAAGAAATATTGGAGCTGAATCGTCATTATTTAACATGCGTTGTTTGCTGCTTCACCTTGCAGCTTATGAGTTGCATTTTTCCTATACGATAATGGTGTGCTGGATGTCCGCCCCCTACTGGTGAGGAGTGCTATATGACCTTGGACCATATCATGCTTACAAAAGGCTCAGAGTAAAACTTGTTTATTAGTTTCACTTTATTAATTCATTTATAAAGCTGATTTTTTTTTTTTTTTTTTTGCCCACCTGTGATTATTAGTAGATTATACGATGTGGCCCTTGTACTGAACAATTTGGCGCCCCCTGCTGTAGTGATGGAGTGACATGCATACTATGAATGTCCTGACACACCTGTGCTGCGATATTAAAATTGATGATGAAAATGAGTGAAGATCGAGTCCAGGCTTCCTCACTCATGGTTGGATGATGACACTTTCTATCTGCCCAGGGTTCAGCCTAAACGGGGCTCCAGTTCTCCTGTAGATCTGGATGATAAAGCCTGAGGATCAGATCAGAATACAAGGCCCTCTGTCTGGTCTCTGGTCTCCTGAGGTGGGGAAGGTGTTGGAGTGTCTTGTTGGATTGGAGAGCCCCCCTGGGTGACGGTCTTGGAGATGAGGCACACAGAAGATCAATGTGATTGTCACATCTCTCCCGTAACATCTTGTTCCCGGGTTCCCTCTGACACCGGCTGTCCGTCACCCAGGGAGCGCTGCACTACACCGCCGTATAATTAGTGTGAGCGGCATTGTGAAAAAATATCAGCGGCAGAACATGAAATGTAACTTTTTTTTTACAATATTTGTAGATACCGAATGCCCAAAAAAACGCTATTGAAATGCACAGGGCGTGGGTAGCGTGTCCCGTCCTTCTGCTGCTCTCTCCCTCCCATTTACCTGCAATTCCTAACTGTCAAAATGACAACCGGGTGATTCTGTATAAACACAGAGCTGTAGAAGCTTCTGCTGTCAAAAAATGAACCATCTGATACATTATTAATAAACATTGATCAGACGGGAGATAGAGAGATACAAAGTAACATTGTTTATAAACATTGATCAGACGGGAGATAGAGAGATACAAAGTAACAGGGGCATTGCTAGGTCTACAAAAGATCTGGGGCTAAAGGCCATAGCAGCGAAGAAAGTCATACGCTTGGGCAGGCATACAAATGTATATAATATACCTGTGTGTGTGTGTGTATATATGTATATATAAAACAATTTATATATATATATATATATATATATATATATATATATTATCATTACATCTGGGTCCCTAGAGAGCCCCCCCCCTTACATAATGGTCTCCAGAGAGCCTCCCTACTTACATCAGGGTCCCCAAAGATGCTCCCCTTACATCAGGGTCCCCAAAGATGCTCCCCTTACATCAGGGTCCCCAGAGAGCCTCCCCCTTACATCAGGGTCCCCAGAGAGCCTCCCCTTTACATCAGGGTCCACAGAGAGCCTCCCCCTTACATCAGGGTCCCCAGAGAGCCCCCCTTACATCTGGGTCCCTAGAGAGCCCCCCTTACATAATGGTCTCCAGAGAGCCTCCCTACTTACATCAGGGTCCCCAAAGATGCTCCCCTTACATCAGGGTCCCCAGAGAGCCTCCCCCTTACATCAGGGTCCCCAGAGAGCCCCCCTTACATCAGGGTCCACAGAGAGCCTCCCCCTTACATCAGGGTCCCAAGAGAGTCTCCCCTTTACATCAGGGTCCGCAGAGAGCCATCCATTACATCAGGGTCCCCAGAGAGCCTCCCCCTTACATCAGGGTTCCCAGAGAGAGGGCGGGCAGTGATAAATTATGCAATCTCTCTGCTGCCCACAGCTGCACAGTGAGGGCAAAACAGCGGTAATGCAGGACGGGCGGGATTTCATCTCTCTGTTCTCTCGCCCACCCGCCAGCTGGCTCTCCAGTGCTGCCTGCCCGCTCTCCCGTACCGTCCGCTGGCTAGCTTTCCCGTTCTGCCCGCCGGCCCTGTCATGCAGCCCGCCCGCTCTCCGGCTCTCCCGTTCTGCCCGCTGCTCTCCGGCTCTGCCATGCGGCCGGCCGCGGACCGGTGGTTGGGGACCCCTGCAGAGACTCGGGGCTATAGCCCCAGAAGCCACCCCCTAGCGACGCCACTGTAAAGTAACACTGTTTATAAACATTGTTCAGATAGAAGATAGATATAAAAATAACATTGTTGGTAAACAATGATCAGATGGGAGTTAGAGACAAAGTAACATTGTTTATAAACATTGATCAGACAGAAGATAGAGAGATACAAAATAACATTGTTTATAAACATTGATTATTTTCCTGCATAGTTAAGACACTTAGCCTTGTTTCCACATCGGAGGTTTGGCTTTTTCCTGCAACTCTACCATGAAGACCACTTCTGGGCAGACTTCTCCGGACAGTAGAAGGGTGTACCTGGGTCCCACTGGTTTCCAGCAGTTCTGTGCCGATGGCACTGCTGGACATCTTCTGATGTGGGAGATAAGTAAGCATGGTGTGTCTTTCATTGGCTGCATTAAGTTTCCTTGGCACTGCGCCTACAGTCCTCAACGTTGTCCGTTTCCATCTGCTTCTTCAAAAGACCTTGAACAGCACATCTTGAAACCCCAGTCTGCTTTGAAATCTTTGCCTGGGAGAGACCTTTGCTGATGCAACATAACTATCTTGTGTCTTGTTGCTGTGCTCAGCCTTGCCATGGTGTATGACCTGTGACAGGAAACTGTCTTCTACAACCTCACCTTAGTAGCAGAGTCTGGCTGTTCCTCATCCAGTTTTAAGCCTCCTACACAGGTGTACTAGATTTTAGTTCGGGGTATCAGAGTAAAGGGGGCTGAATACAAAGGCCCCCCCCACACTTTTCACATCTTTATTTGTAAAAAAACATTTATCATTTTCCTTCCACTTCACAATTATGTGCCACTTTGTGTTGGTCTATCACAGAAAATCCCAATAAAATACATTGAATTTTTTTGGTTGTAACACAGGGCCGCCATCAGGAATTTTGGGGAACCTTACACAGCTTAAGGCATGGGCCCCCTGGAGCAGAGGAGAACTGCCTGCCGCCGCAAATTGAGAAGTGGGGGAGGGTGGGGGGCTGCCGTGAATTGAGAAGCTAATTGAGAAGTGGGGAGGGGTGCTGCCGCCGCAAATTGTTGAGGTCGGGGGGGCTTTGGGTGCTGACGAACAAGACAAAAAAAAAAAAAAAGAGGGGGTTGCCATCCGGGGCCCTGGGAACCTCCGGGCCTCTGGGTACCTCTGGGCCCCTTACAAAAAAAAAATTAAAAATCTAAAAAAAAAATGTTATAAAAAAAAGAAAAAAAACAGGGGGGTTGCCATCCAGGGCCCTGGGAACCTCTGGGCCCCTTACAAAAAAACAAAAAAAGAAATAAAAAAATAATAAAAAAAAAAAAATGTTTTATAAAAAAAAAAGGAGGTTTCCATCCGGGGCCCTGGAGACCTCCGGGTCCCTTACAAAAAAAAAATATATAAAAAAAAAGGGGGGTTGCCATCCGGGGCCCTGGGAACCTCCGGACCTCTGGGCCTCTTACAAAAATAAAATAAAAAAAGAAATAAAAAAATAATAATAAAAAAAAATATGTTTTATATAAAAAAAAAGGGGGGTTTCCATCCGGAGCCCTGGGGACCTCCAGGCCCCTTACAAAAAAATGTTTTAGAAAAAAAAAAAGAAAGGGGGGTTGCCATCCGGGCTTCTGGGGACCTCCGGGCCCCTTACAGGTGTACTGCCTGTACCCCCCTGATGGCGGCCCTGTTGTAACATGACAAAATGTGGAACATTTCAAGGGGTATGAATACTTTTTCAAGGCACTGTATTTCATCATTACAACTTGCAGCCAGCAGGTGGCACTCTAAGGTCTGCAGGTGCAGATGCTCTCTAAACCTAGTTTACTTGTTGTAAGGGGAATAATAGAGATGTGTTCAGAGGGAAGTGGAGACCTTTGGGAGGATGATGATGATGATGTATTTGGGAAACGTTGATAAGTTCAGTTGAGGGGTGACAGTCAGTCTGCGCGGCGGAGGCGGCCGGCCGCTACCACTCAGGAGATTTAATTTAGGAGTTTAATTGGAGGAGAGATTTTCCACAAGTGATAAATAATTCTCAGACATGACAGCAGAACTTTGTTACATTGTGTCTGATTACTGGGAGTGACAGAGAACAGCCCCGCCGCCCATGGATCAGAGAGAACACAGCGCAGCTCTCAGTCTCCGCATTGGACGAGGATAAAGGGTCATAATAATCCCTGATCACCTGTACAATCTGTGTGTGTGCTGCCTCCCGGGACTTGCCTGAACTCTGCCTGAACCCTGCGTGCTGCCTTCGCCATCTACTCCTACTGCCAGGATATCAAGCTGACGAGTTCCCATATGAAATCAATAAAATGTGTCTATTTATGATTCTTTGCTTCATTCTTTTATCAGTAAAAGCAGAGTTATTAAGAGGAGCAGAGTCCTCCAGCAGTGCAGAGTATTTCAGGAGAGGAGAGTTATAGAGGAAGGAGCAGAGTCCTCCAGCAGTGCAGAGTATTTCAGGAGAGGAGAGTTATAGAGGAAGGAGCAGAGTCCTCCAGCAGTGCAGAGTATTTCAGGAGAGGAGAGTTATAGAGGAAGGAGCAGAGTCCTCCAGCAGAGCAGAGTATATCAGGAGAGGAGAGTTGGATAGAGGAAGGAGCAGAGACCTCCAGCAGAGCAGAGTATTTCAGGAGAAGAGAGTTATAGAGGAAGGAGCAGAGTCCTCCGGCAGAGCAGAGTATTTCAGGAGAGGAGAGTTATAGAGGAAGGAGCAGAGTCCTCCAGCAGAGCAGAGTATTTCAGGAGAGGAGAGTTATAGAGGAAGGAGCAGAGTCCTCCAGCAGTGCAGAGTATTTCAGGAGAGGAGAGTTATAGAGGAAGGAGCAGAGTCCTCCAGCAGAGCAGAGTATTTCAGGAGAGGAGAGTTATAGAGGAAGGAGCAGAGTCCTCCAGCAGAGCAGAGTATATCAGGAGAGGAGAGTTGGATAGAGGAAGGAGCAGAGACCTCCAGCAGAGCAGAGTATTTCAGGAGAAGAGAGTTATAGAGGAAGGAGCAGAGTCCTCCAGCAGAGCAGAGTATTTCAGGAGAAGAGAGTTATAGAGGAAGGAGCAGAGTCCTCCAGCAGAGCAGAGTATTTCAGGAGAAGAGAGTTATAGAGGAAGGAGCAGAGTCCTCCAGCAGAGCAGAGTATTTCAGGAGAGGAGAGTTAGATAGAGGAAGGAGCAGAGTCCTCCAGCAGAGCAGAGTATTTCAGGAGAAGAGAGTTATAGAGGAAGGAGCAGAGTCCTCCAGCAGAGCAGAGTATATCAGGAGAGGAGAGTTGGATAGAGGAAGGAGCAGAGACCTCCAGCAGAGCAGAGTATTTCAGGAGAGGAAAGTTATATAGGAAGGAGCAGAGTCCTCCAGCAGAGCAGAGTATTTCAGGAGAAGAGAGTTATAGAGGAAGGAGCAGAGTCCTCCAGCAGAGCAGAGTATATCAGGAGAGGAGAGTGATAGAGGAAGGAGCAGAGTCCTCCAGCAGTGCAGAGTATTTCAGAAGAGGAGAGTTATAGAGGAAGGAGCAGAGTCCTCCAGCAGTGCAGAGTATTTCAGGAGAGGAGAGTTATAGAGGAAGGAGCAGAGTCCTCCAGCAGTGCAGAGTATTTCAGGAGAGGAGAGTTATAGAGGAAGGAGCAGAGTCCCCCAGCAGAGCAGAGTATTTCAGGAGAGGAGAGTTATAGAGGAAGGAGCAGAGTCCTCCAGCAGAGCAGAGTATTTCAGGAGAGGAGAGTTATAGAGGAAGGAGCAGAGTCCTCCAGCAGAGCAGAGTATTTCAGGAGAAGAGAGTTGTATAGAGGAAGGAGCAGAGTCCTCCAGCAGTGCAGAGTATTTCAGGAGAGGAGAGTTATAGAGGAAGGAGCAGAGTCCTCCAGCAGAGCAGAGTATTTCAGGAGAAGAGAGTTATAGAGGAAGGAGCAGAGTCCTCCAGCAGAGCAGAGTATATCAGGAGAGGAGAGTGATAGAGGAAGGAGCAGAGTCCTCCAGCAGTGCAGAGTATTTCAGAAGAGGAGAGTTATAGAGGAAGGAGCAGAGTCCCCCAGCAGAGCAGAGTATTTCAGGAGAGGAGAGTTATAGAGGAAGGAGCAGAGTCCTCCAGCAGTGCAGAGTATTTCAGGAGAGGAGAGTTATAGAGAAAGGAGCAGAGTCCTCCAGCAGTGCAGAGTATTTCAGGAGAGGAGAGTTATAGAGGAAGGAGCAGAGTCCTCCGGCAGAGCAGAGTATTTCAGGAGAGGAGAGTTATAGAGGAAGGAGCAGAGTCCTCCAGCAGTGCAGAGTATTTCAGGAGAGGAGAGTTATAGAGGAAGGAGCAGAGTCCTCCAGCAGTGCAGAGTATTTCAGGAGAAGAGAGTTATAGAGGAAGGAGCAGAGTCCCCCAGCAGTGCAGAGTATTTCAGGAGAGGAGAGTTATAGAGGAAGGAGCAGAGTCCTCCAGCAGAGCAGAGTATCTCAGGAGAGGAGAGTTATAGAGGAAGGAGCAGAGTCCTCCAGCAGTGCAGAGTATTTCAGGAGAGGAGAGTTATAGAGGAAGGAGCAGAGTCCTCCAGCAGTGCAGAGTATTTCAGGAGAGGAGAGTTATAGAGGAAGGAGCAGAGTCCTCCAGCAGAGCAGAGTATATCAGGAGAGGAGAGTTATAGAGGAAGGAGCAGAATCCTCCAGCAGAGCAGAGTATTTCAGGAGAAGAGAGTTATAGAGGAAGGAGCAGAGTCCTCCAGCAGAGCAGAGTATTTCAGGAGAGGAGAGTTATAGAGGGAGGAGCAGAGTCCTCCAGCAGTGCAGAGTATCTCAGGAGAGGAGAGTTATAGCGGAAGGAGCAGAGTCCTCCAGCAGAGCAGAGTATTTCAGGAGAAGAGAGTTATAGAGGAAGGAGCAGAGTCCTCCAGCAGAGCAGAGTATTTCAGGAGAGGAGAGTTATAGAGGAAGGAGCAGAGTCCTCCAGCAGTGCAGAGTATTTCAGGAGAGGAGAGTTATAGCGGAAGGAGCAGAGTCCTCCAGCAGAGCAGAGTATTTCAGGAGAAGAGTTATAGAGGAAGGAGCAGAGTCCTCCAGCAGAGCAGAGTATTTTAGGAGAGGAGTTATAGAGGAAGGAGCAGAGTCCTCCAGCAGAGCAGAGTATTTCAGGAGAGGAGAGTTATAGCGGAAGGAGCAGAGTCCTCCAGCAGAGCAGAGTATTTCAGGAGAAGAGTTATAGAGGAAGGAGCAGAGTCCTCCAGCAGAGCAGAGTATTTTAGGAGAGGAGTTATAGAGGAAGGAGCAGAGTCCTCCAGTAGAGCAGAGTATCAGGAGAGGAGAGTTATAGAGGAAGGAGCAGAGTCCTCCAGCAGTGCAGAGTATTTCAGGAGAAGAGAGTTATAGAGGAAGGAGCAGAGTCCTCCTGCAGAGCAGAGTATATCAGGAGAGGAGAGTTATAGAGGAAGGAGCAGAGTCCTCCAGTAGAGCAGAGTATCAGGAGAGGAGAGTTATAGAGGAAGGAGCAGAGTCCTCCAGCAGTGCAGAGTATTTCAGGAGAAGAGAGTTATAGAGGAAGGAGCAGAGTCCTCCTGCAGAGCAGAGTATATCAGGAGAGGAGAGTTATAGAGGAAGGAGCAGAGTCCTCCAGCAGTGCAGAGTATTTCAGGAGAGGAGAGTTATAGCGGAAGGAGCAGAGTCCTCCAGCAGAGCAGAGTATTTTAGGAGAGGAGTTATAGAGGAAGGAGCAGAGTCCTCCAGTAGAGCAGAGTATCAGGAGAGGAGAGTTATAGAGGAAGGAGCAGAGTCCTCCAGCAGTGCAGAGTATTTCAGGAGAAGAGAGTTATAGAGGAAGGAGCAGAGTCCTCCAGCAGAGCAGAGTATCTCAGGAGAGGAGAGTTATAGCGGAAGGAGCAGAGTCCTCCAGCAGAGCAGAGTATTTCAGGAGAAGAGAGTTATAGAGGAAGGAGCAGAGTCCTCCAGCAGAGCAGAGTATCTCAGGAGAGGAGAGTTATAGAGGAAGGAGCAGAGTCCTCCAGCAGTGCAGAGTATTTCAGGAGAGGAGAGTTATAGAGGAAGGAGCAGAGTCTTCCAGCAGAGCAGAGTATTTCAGGAGAGGAGAGTTATAGAGGAAGGAGCAGAGTCCTCCAGCAGAGCAGAGTATTTCAGGAGAAGAGAGTTATAGAGGAAGGAGCAGAGTCCTCCAGCAGAGCAGAGTATTTCAGGAGAGGAGAGTTATAGAGGAAGGAGCAGAGTCCTCCAGCAGAGCAGAGTATTTCAGGAGAGGAGAGTTATAGAGGAAGGAGCAGAGTCCTCCAGCAGTGCAGAGTATTTCAGGAGAGGAGTTATAGAGGAAGGAGCAGAGTCCTCCAGCAGTGCAGAGTATTTCAGGAGAGGAGGGTTATAGAGGAAGGAGCAGAGTCCTCCAGCAGTGCAGAGTATTTCAGGAGAGGAGAGTTATAGAGGAAGGAGCAGAGTCCTCCAGCAGTGCAGAGTATTTCAGGAGAAGAGAGTTATAGAGGAAGGAGCAGAGTCCTCCAGCAGAGCAGAGTATCTCAGGAGAGGAGAGTTATAGAGGAAGGAGCAGAGTCCTCCAGCAGTGCAGAGTATTTCAGGAGAGGAGAGTTATAGCGGAAGGAGCAGAGTCCTCCAGCAGAGCAGAGTATTTCAGAAGAGGAGAGTTATAGAGGAAGGAGCAGAGTCCTCCAGCAGTGCAGAGTATTTCAGGAGAGGAGAGTTATAGAGGAAGGAGCAGAGTCCTCCAGCAGTGCAGAGTATTTCAGGAGAGGAGAGTTATAGAGAAAAGAGCAGAGTCCTCCAGCAGAGCAGAGTATTTCAGGAGAGGAGAGTTATAGAGGAAGGAGCAGAGTCCTCCAGCAGAGCAGAGTATTTCAGGAGAGGAGAGTTATAGAGGAAGGAGCAGAGTCCTCCAGCAGTGCAGAGTATTTCAGGAGAGGAGAGTTATAGCGGAAGGAGCAGAGTCCTCCAGCAGAGCAGAGTATTTCAGAAGAGGAGAGTTATAGAGGAAGGAGCAGAGTCCTCCAGCAGTGCAGAGTATTTCAGGAGAGGAGAGTTATAGCGGAAGGAGCAGAGTCCTCCAGCAGTGCAGAGTATTTCAGGAGAGGAGAGTTATAGAGGAAGGAGCAGAGTCCTCCAGCAGAGTATTTCAGGAGAGGAGAGTTATAGAGGAAGGAGCAGAGTCCTCCAGCAGTGCAGAGTATTTCAGGAGAGGAGAGTTATAGAGGAAGGAGCAGAGTTCTCCAGCAGTGCAGAGTATTTCAGGAGAGGAGAGTTATAGAGAAAAGAGCAGAGTCCTCCAGCAGAGCAGAGTATTTCAGGAGAGGAGAGTTATAGAGGAAGGAGCAGAGTCCTCCAGCAGTGCAGAGTATTTCAGGAGAGGAGAGTTATAGAGGAAGGAGCAGAGTCCTCCAGCAGTGCAGAGTATTTCAGGAGAAGAGAGTTATAGAGGAAGGAGCAGAGTCCTCCAGCAGAGCAGAGTATTTCAGGAGAGGAGAGTTATAGAGGGAGGAGCAGAGTCCTCCAGCAGTGCAGAGTATCTCAGGAGAGGAGAGTTATAGCGGAAGGAGCAGAGTCCTCCAGCAGAGCAGAGTATTTCAGGAGAAGAGAGTTATAGAGGAAGGAGCAGAGTCCTCCAGCAGAGCAGAGTATTTCAGGAGAGGAGAGTTATAGAGGAAGGAGCAGAGTCCTCCAGCAGTGCAGAGTATTTCAGGAGAGGAGAGTTATAGCGGAAGGAGCAGAGTCCTCCAGCAGAGCAGAGTATTTCAGGAGAAGAGTTATAGAGGAAGGAGCAGAGTCCTCCAGCAGAGCAGAGTATTTTAGGAGAGGAGTTATAGAGGAAGGAGCAGAGTCCTCCAGCAGAGCAGAGTATTTCAGGAGAGGAGAGTTATAGCGGAAGGAGCAGAGTCCTCCAGCAGAGCAGAGTATTTCAGGAGAAGAGTTATAGAGGAAGGAGCAGAGTCCTCCAGCAGAGCAGAGTATTTTAGGAGAGGAGTTATAGAGGAAGGAGCAGAGTCCTCCAGTAGAGCAGAGTATCAGGAGAGGAGAGTTATAGAGGAAGGAGCAGAGTCCTCCAGCAGTGCAGAGTATTTCAGGAGAAGAGAGTTATAGAGGAAGGAGCAGAGTCCTCCTGCAGAGCAGAGTATATCAGGAGAGGAGAGTTATAGAGGAAGGAGCAGAGTCCTCCAGTAGAGCAGAGTATCAGGAGAGGAGAGTTATAGAGGAAGGAGCAGAGTCCTCCAGCAGTGCAGAGTATTTCAGGAGAAGAGAGTTATAGAGGAAGGAGCAGAGTCCTCCTGCAGAGCAGAGTATATCAGGAGAGGAGAGTTATAGAGGAAGGAGCAGAGTCCTCCAGCAGTGCAGAGTATTTCAGGAGAGGAGAGTTATAGCGGAAGGAGCAGAGTCCTCCAGCAGAGCAGAGTATTTTAGGAGAGGAGTTATAGAGGAAGGAGCAGAGTCCTCCAGTAGAGCAGAGTATCAGGAGAGGAGAGTTATAGAGGAAGGAGCAGAGTCCTCCAGCAGTGCAGAGTATTTCAGGAGAAGAGAGTTATAGAGGAAGGAGCAGAGTCCTCCAGCAGAGCAGAGTATCTCAGGAGAGGAGAGTTATAGCGGAAGGAGCAGAGTCCTCCAGCAGAGCAGAGTATTTCAGGAGAAGAGAGTTATAGAGGAAGGAGCAGAGTCCTCCAGCAGAGCAGAGTATCTCAGGAGAGGAGAGTTATAGAGGAAGGAGCAGAGTCCTCCAGCAGTGCAGAGTATTTCAGGAGAGGAGAGTTATAGAGGAAGGAGCAGAGTCCTCCAGCAGAGCAGAGTATTTCAGGAGAGGAGAGTTATAGAGGAAGGAGCAGAGTCCTCCAGCAGAGCAGAGTATTTCAGGAGAAGAGAGTTATAGAGGAAGGAGCAGAGTCCTCCAGCAGAGCAGAGTATTTCAGGAGAGGAGAGTTATAGAGGAAGGAGCAGAGTCCTCCAGCAGAGCAGAGTATTTCAGGAGAGGAGAGTTATAGAGGAAGGAGCAGAGTCCTCCAGCAGTGCAGAGTATTTCAGGAGAGGAGTTATAGAGGAAGGAGCAGAGTCCTCCAGCAGTGCAGAGTATTTCAGGAGAGGAGGGTTATAGAGGAAGGAGCAGAGTCCTCCAGCAGTGCAGAGTATTTCAGGAGAGGAGAGTTATAGAGGAAGGAGCAGAGTCCTCCAGCAGTGCAGAGTATTTCAGGAGAAGAGAGTTATAGAGGAAGGAGCAGAGTCCTCCAGCAGAGCAGAGTATCTCAGGAGAGGAGAGTTATAGAGGAAGGAGCAGAGTCCTCCAGCAGTGCAGAGTATTTCAGGAGAGGAGAGTTATAGCGGAAGGAGCAGAGTCCTCCAGCAGAGCAGAGTATTTCAGAAGAGGAGAGTTATAGAGGAAGGAGCAGAGTCCTCCAGCAGTGCAGAGTATTTCAGGAGAGGAGAGTTATAGAGGAAGGAGCAGAGTCCTCCAGCAGTGCAGAGTATTTCAGGAGAGGAGAGTTATAGAGAAAAGAGCAGAGTCCTCCAGCAGAGCAGAGTATTTCAGGAGAGGAGAGTTATAGAGGAAGGAGCAGAGTCCTCCAGCAGAGCAGAGTATTTCAGGAGAGGAGAGTTATAGAGGAAGGAGCAGAGTCCTCCAGCAGTGCAGAGTATTTCAGGAGAGGAGAGTTATAGCGGAAGGAGCAGAGTCCTCCAGCAGAGCAGAGTATTTCAGAAGAGGAGAGTTATAGAGGAAGGAGCAGAGTCCTCCAGCAGTGCAGAGTATTTCAGGAGAGGAGAGTTATAGCGGAAGGAGCAGAGTCCTCCAGCAGTGCAGAGTATTTCAGGAGAGGAGAGTTATAGAGGAAGGAGCAGAGTCCTCCAGCAGAGTATTTCAGGAGAGGAGAGTTATAGAGGAAGGAGCAGAGTCCTCCAGCAGTGCAGAGTATTTCAGGAGAGGAGAGTTATAGAGGAAGGAGCAGAGTTCTCCAGCAGTGCAGAGTATTTCAGGAGAGGAGAGTTATAGAGAAAAGAGCAGAGTCCTCCAGCAGAGCAGAGTATTTCAGGAGAGGAGAGTTATAGAGGAAGGAGCAGAGTCCTCCAGCAGTGCAGAGTATTTCAGGAGAGGAGAGTTATAGAGGAAGGAGCAGAGTCCTCCAGCAGTGCAGAGTATTTCAGGAGAAGAGAGTTATAGAGGAAGGAGCAGAGTCCTCCAGCAGTGAAGAGTATTTCAGGAGAGGAGAGTTATAGAGGAAGGAGCAGAGTCCTCCAGCAGTGCAGAGTATTTCAGGAGAGGAGAGTTATAGCGGAAGGAGCAGAGTCCTCCAGCAGAGCAGAGTATTTCAGAAGAGGAGAGTTATAGAGGAAGGAGCAGAGTCCTCCAGCAGTGCAGAGTATTTCAGGAGAGGAGAGTTATAGCGGAAGGAGCAGAGTCCTCCAGCAGTGCAGAGTATTTCAGGAGAGGAGAGTTATAGAGGAAGGAGCAGAGTCCTCCAGCAGAGTATTTCAGGAGAGGAGAGTTATAGAGGAAGGAGCAGAGTCCTCCAGCAGTGCAGAGTATTTCAGGAGAGGAGAGTTATAGAGGAAGGAGCAGAGTTCTCCAGCAGTGCAGAGTATTTCAGGAGAGGAGAGTTATAGAGAAAAGAGCAGAGTCCTCCAGCAGAGCAGAGTATTTCAGGAGAGGAGAGTTATAGAGGAAGGAGCAGAGTCCTCCAGCAGTGCAGAGTATTTCAGGAGAGGAGAGTTATAGAGGAAGGAGCAGAGTCCTCCAGCAGTGCAGAGTATTTCAGGAGAAGAGAGTTATAGAGGAAGGAGCAGAGTCCTCCAGCAGTGAAGAGTATTTCAGGAGAGGAGAGTTATAGAGGAAGGAGCAGAGTCCTCCAGCAGAGCAGAGTATTTTAGGAGAGGAGAGTTGGATAGAGGAAGGAGCAGAGTCCTCCAGCAGTGCAGAGTATTTCGGGAGAGGAGAGTTATAGAGGAAGGAGCAGAGTCCTCCAGCAGTGCAGAGTATTTCAGGAGAGGAGAGTTATAGAGGAAGGAGCAGAGTCCTCCAGCAGTGCAGAGTATTTCAGGAGAGGAGAGTTATAGAGGAAGGAGCAGAGTCCTCCAGCAGAGCAGAGTATTTCAGGAGAGGAGAGTTATAGAGGAAGAAGCAGAGTCCTCCAGCAGAGCAGAGTATTTGAGGAGAGGAGAGTTATAGAGGAAGGAGCAGAGTCCTCCAGCAGTGCAGTGTATCTCAGGAGAGGAGAGTTATAGAGGAAGGAGCAGAGTCCTCCAGCAGAGCAGAGTATTTCAGGAGAGGAGAGTTATAGAGGAAGGAGCAGAGTCCTCCAGCAGTGCAGAGTATTTCAGGAGAGGAGAGTTATAGAGGAAGGAGCAGAGTCCTCCAGCAGAGCAGAGTATTTCAGGAGAAGAGAGTTATAGAGGAAGGAGCAGAGTCCTCCAGCAGAGCAGAGTATTTCAGGAGAGGAGAGTTATAGAGGAAGGAGCAGAGTCCTCCAGCAGAGCAGAGTATTTCAGGAGAGGAGAGTTATAGAGGAAGGAGCAGAGTCCTCCAGCAGTGCAGAGTATTTCAGGAGAGGAGTTATAGAGGAAGGAGCAGAGTCCTCCAGCAGTGCAGAGTATTTCAGGAGAGGAGGGTTATAGAGGAAGGAGCAGAGTCCTCCAGCAGTGCAGAGTATTTCAGGAGAGGAGAGTTATAGAGGAAGGAGCAGAGTCCTCCAGCAGTGCAGAGTATTTCAGGAGAAGAGAGTTATAGAGGAAGGAGCAGAGTCCTCCAGCAGAGCAGAGTATCTCAGGAGAGGAGAGTTATAGAGGAAGGAGCAGAGTCCTCCAGCAGTGCAGAGTATTTCAGGAGAGGAGAGTTATAGCGGAAGGAGCAGAGTCCTCCAGCAGAGCAGAGTATTTCAGAAGAGGAGAGTTATAGAGGAAGGAGCAGAGTCCTCCAGCAGTGCAGAGTATTTCAGGAGAGGAGAGTTATAGAGGAAGGAGCAGAGTCCTCCAGCAGTGCAGAGTATTTCAGGAGAGGAGAGTTATAGAGAAAAGAGCAGAGTCCTCCAGCAGAGCAGAGTATTTCAGGAGAGGAGAGTTATAGAGGAAGGAGCAGAGTCCTCCAGCAGAGCAGAGTATTTCAGGAGAGGAGAGTTATAGAGGAAGGAGCAGAGTCCTCCAGCAGTGCAGAGTATTTCAGGAGAGGAGAGTTATAGCGGAAGGAGCAGAGTCCTCCAGCAGAGCAGAGTATTTCAGAAGAGGAGAGTTATAGAGGAAGGAGCAGAGTCCTCCAGCAGTGCAGAGTATTTCAGGAGAGGAGAGTTATAGAGGAAGGAGCAGAGTCCTCCAGCAGTGCAGAGTATTTCAGGAGAGGAGAGTTATAGAGGAAGGAGCAGAGTCCTCCAGCAGAGCAGAGTATTTCAGGAGAGGAGAGTTATAGAGGAAGGAGCAGAGTCCTCCAGCAGTGCAGAGTATTTCAGGAGAGGAGAGTTATAGAGGAAGGAGCAGAGTTCTCCAGCAGTGCAGAGTATTTCAGGAGAGGAGAGTTATAGAGAAAAGAGCAGAGTCCTCCAGCAGAGCAGAGTATTTCAGGAGAGGAGAGTTATAGAGGAAGGAGCAGAGTCCTCCAGCAGTGCAGAGTATTTCAGGAGAGGAGAGTTATAGAGGAAGGAGCAGAGTCCTCCAGCAGTGCAGAGTATTTCAGGAGAAGAGAGTTATAGAGGAAGGAGCAGAGTCCTCCAGCAGTGAAGAGTATTTCAGGAGAGGAGAGTTATAGAGGAAGGAGCAGAGTCCTCCAGCAGAGCAGAGTATTTTAGGAGAGGAGAGTTGGATAGAGGAAGGAGCAGAGTCCTCCAGCAGTGCAGAGTATTTCGGGAGAGGAGAGTTATAGAGGAAGGAGCAGAGTCCTCCAGCAGTGCAGAGTATTTCAGGAGAGGAGAGTTATAGAGGAAGGAGCAGAGTCCTCCAGCAGTGCAGAGTATTTCAGGAGAGGAGAGTTATAGAGGAAGGAGCAGAGTCCTCCAGCAGAGCAGAGTATTTCAGGAGAGGAGAGTTATAGAGGAAGAAGCAGAGTCCTCCAGCAGAGCAGAGTATTTGAGGAGAGGAGAGTTATAGAGGAAGGAGCAGAGTCCTCCAGCAGTGCAGTGTATCTCAGGAGAGGAGAGTTATAGAGGAAGGAGCAGAGTCCTCCAGCAGAGCAGAGTATTTCAGGAGAGGAGAGTTATAGAGGAAGGAGCAGAGTCCTCCAGCAGTGCAGAGTATTTCAGGAGAGGAGAGTTATAGAGGAAGGAGCAGAGTCCTCCAGCAGTGCAGAGTATTTCAGGAGAGGAGAGTTATAGAGGAAGGAGCAGAGTCCCCCAGCAGTGCAGAGTATTTCAGGAGAGGAGAGTTATAGAGGAAGGAGCAGAGTCCTCCAGCAGAGCAGAGTATTTCAGGAGAGGAGAGTTATAGAGGAAGGAGCAGAGTCCTCCAGCAGAGCAGAGTATTTCAGGAGAGGAGAGTTATAGAGGAAGGAGCAGAGTCCTCCAGCAGAGCAGAGTATTTCAGAAGAGGAGAGTTATAGAGGAAGGAGCAGAGTCCTCCAGCAGAGCAGAGTATTTCAGGAGAGGAGAGTTATAGAGGAAGGAGCAGAGTCCTCCAGCAGAGCAGAGTATTTCAGAAGAGGAGAGTTATAGAGGAAGGAGCAGAGTCCTCCAGCAGAGCAGAGTATATCAGGAGAGGAGAGTTATAGAGGAAGGAGCAGAGTCCTCCAGCAGAGCAGAGTATTTTAGGAGAGGAGAGTTGGATAGAGGAAGGAGCAGAGTCCTCCAGCAGAGCAGAGTATATCAGGAGAGGAGAGTTATAGAGGAAGGAGCAGAGTCCTCAAGTAGAGCAGAGTATCTCAGGAGAGGAGAGTTGGATAGAGGAAGGAGCAGAGTCCTCCAGCAGAGCAGAGTATTTCAGGAGAGGAGAGTTATAGAGGAAGGAGCAGAGTCCTCCAGCAGTGCAGAGTATATCAGGAGAGGAGAGTCATAGAGGAAGGAGCAGAGTCCTCCAGCAGTGCAGAGTATTTCAGGAGAGGAGAGTTATAGAAGAAGGAGCAGAGTCCTCCAGCAGAGCAGAGTATTTCAGGAGAGGAGAGTTATAGAGGAAGGAGCAGAGTCCTCCGGCAGAGCAGAGTATTTCAGGAGAGGAGAGTTATAGAGGAAGGAGCAGAGTCCTCCAGCAGAGCAGAGTATTTCAGGAGAGGAGAGTTATAGAGGAAGGAGCAGAGTCCTCCAGCAGAGCAGAGTATTTCAGGAGAGGAGAGTTATAGAGGAAGGAGCAGAGTCCTCCAGCAGAGCAGAGTATATCAGAAGAGGAGAGTTATAGAGGAAGGAGCAGAGTCCTCCAGCAGAGCAGAGTATCTCAGGAGAGGAGAGTTATAGAGGAAGGAGCAGAGTCCTCCAGCAGTGCAGAGTATATCAGGAGAGGAGAGTCATAGAGGAAGGAGCAGAGTCCTCCAGCAGTGCAGAGTATTTCAGGAGAGGAGAGTTATAGAAGAAGGAGCAGAGTCCTCCAGCAGAGCAGAGTATTTCAGGAGAGGAGAGTTATAGAGGAAGGAGCAGAGTCCTCCGGCAGAGCAGAGTATTTCAGGAGAGGAGAGTTATAGAGGAAGGAGCAGAGTCCTCCAGCAGAGCAGAGTATTTCAGGAGAGGAGAGTTATAGAAGAAGGAGCAGAGTCCTCCAGCAGTGCAGAGTATTTCAGGAGAGGAGAGTTATAGAGGAAGGAGCAGAGTCCTCCAGCAGAGCAGAGTATTTCAGGAGAGGAGAGTTATAGAGGAAGAAGCAGAGTCCTCCAGCAGAGCAGAGTATTTCAGGAGAGGAGAGTTATAGAGGAAGGAGCAGAGTCCTCCAGCAGAGCAGAGTATTTCAGGAGAGGAGAGTTATAGAGGAAGGAGCAGAGTCCTCCAGCAGTGCAGAGTATATCAGGAGAGGAGAGTCATAGAGGAAGGAGCAGAGTCCTCCAGCAGTGCAGAGTATTTCAGGAGAGGAGAGTTATAGAAGAAGGAGCAGAGTCCTCCAGCAGTGCAGAGTATTTCAGGAGAGGAGAGTTATAGAGGAAGGAGCAGAGTCCTCCAGCAGAGCAGAGTATTTCAGGAGAGGAGAGTTATAGAGGAAGGAGCAGAGTCCTCCAGCAGAGCAGAGTATTTCAGGAGAGGAGAGTTATAGAGGAAGGAGCAGAGTCCTCATACATGGTGTAGATTCTAGGACAACACCGCGGTATATGTTGGAGTCATCAGTACATTGCATAGTGGTTTAATAAGGTTGGGTCATACACTTCATACACAGGAGAACCAATTCTACACAATATAAGAATACAGAAATATGTGAATACAAAAATAAACTTTGGGTACATTTACTGACATTCTCTGGACACAGCTCTGGCTCCCCCTGTGGGAAGCGATATGCAATGACATGCTGGTACAGACCACGCCGGCCTCTGCTCTATTGAAGGTGGAGGGAAATAATGAAAAAGGCGATTATTGCTTTTTCTATCTGGCTTGTGTTTGTACATATTAGCTTTTGTTTTATCATCATCAGCCTGGATTCCTTTTTGTCCTGTGACACAACACGGGGACACGCTCCGCACATACATGGGAGACATTCGGTCCTACGTAGAGAAGCGGTGCAGAAGACCAATGGTGGTGTACAAGAACAGCAGATGATCACTGACCCCTAAGTAGCACATAGATCTCATTAAAGCCTGTATCTGAAATATAAATAAAACACAGAGATCTCTGTTGTATCAAATTACTATTGTTCTGGTGTATTCTGACATCTAGTGGTGTTTTAGGGTCATTACAGTTTGTTTACTTATGTAATTTAGTATTTCCATCTGTTCTCCCCTCCCATTTAATGCTACTAAGTTCAGTCCTAGCTAGACCCTCCCATTCCTTCCATGTCCCCTCTGTCAGTGTTAGTCCTTTGCAGAGACAGAATTTAGGCAAATCATTATATTCCTACACTTCAAAAGACAGGAAAAAAATCATCCCCTGTACAGCAATTATCAAAAGTTAAAGTTATCTGAATTCAAAATCTGTGTCATATTGAAGAGTTAAGCTGCCTGTGGATGATGCCAAGTCAGCAGGCGACCATATTGTCTGGACAGACTGGGACTACAGAGGTATATAAATGCATAAACTAGCATTTGAAATACAACACTGCTGCTTGTATTCATAACTTTAAAGGATCTATTGAACTATAACAAGTTACTATTGTTCTGATGCATGCTGACATCTAGTGGTAGTTCAGGGCCATTACAACTTGTTTACTTATGTGATTTGGTATTTCCCTCTGCTCTCCCCTCCTGCTTATTGTTCTAATGCAGGGGTGCCCAACCTTTTGAAGAGCGAGGGCCACTTAAGCGACTTCGTAACCGGTCGAGGGCCACAATGAGCGGAGCGGGTGGATGGCATGTCCATGTCTGCTCTGCATATGCCGAGCGGACACGGACACAGCCCACTATACTCCTTTTTTTTTAAGTGGTTAGAATTGGGGGTAGGACACAAGTCGGTTTATGTCTGCCAACACTTAGACGTGAATGGAGGGTCCAATTGTTCGGACTGTCCGTGTGAAAGGGGCCCAAGGCTGCTTTCACAGGTGCAGCGCAGTGTACCTTTGGCTTTCCTGCACTTTGCAATAGACTTTTATTATATTCTGCAGGTTTGGTGCACTTTCAGAAAGCTCACCAAACTTGCAGGTAATAGAAGTCTATGGCTCAGTGCAGGTAACCCGCAGGTAAACTTCTCTGCACCACATATCAGTAACCACTGCAGAACAGATATTCCCATATATATATATATATATATATATATATATATACACTGTGATTTTAGTAATAAACTGACCTTTAATAACAGTATTCCATTCTATTCCATCCCAGAGCAGGAGGTCGCGGGCCACATCAGAGAGCTCCGCGGGCCACATGTGGCCCCCGTGGCCACTGGTTGGGCACCCCTGTTCTAATGCAAGTGATCACTGACCCCTAAGTAGCCAGCACATAGATCTCATTAAAGCCTGTATCTGAAATTTAAATAAAACACAGAGATCTCTGTTGTATCAAATTACTATTGTTCTGGTGTATTTTGACATCTAGTGGTGTTTTTGGGTCATTACAGCTTGTTTACTTATGTGATTTGGTATTTCCCTCTGCTCTCCCCTCCTGCTTATTGTTCTAATGCATGCTGACATCTAGTGGTAGTTCAGGGCCATTACAACTTGTTTACTTATGTGATTTGGTATTTCCCTCCGCTCTCCCCTCCTGCTTACTGTTTTAATGCATGCTGACATCTAGTGGCGGTTTAGGGCAAAAATAACTTGTTTGCTCATGTGATTTGATATCGCCCCCTCCTAATTAATGCAGGTTAGCGCAGTCTTAGCTAGATCCTCCCTGCTCTTTCCATGTTCCCTCTACCAGTATTAGTTCTTTGCAGGGGCAACGTTTAGGAAAGTCATTGTCTTCTTGCACTCCAAAAGACTGGAAAAACTTCTTCTGTACTGAAACTATCTGAAGTAAAATTGCTCTGGATCCAACTTCTGTGTCTTATTGAAGAGTTACGCTGCCTGTGAATTGTGCCAAGTCAGCAGGTGAACATACTGTCTGGACAGACTGGGACTATAGAGTTAAGTTAATGCATGAATTGGCATTTGAAACAGAACACTGCTGCTTATATTCATAGCTATGAAAGCAGCTATTGAACTGTATCACGTTGCTATTGTTCTGATGCATGCTGACATCTAGTGGTAGTTCAGGGCCATTTCAACTTCTGTGTCTTATTGAAGAGTAAAGCTGCCTGTGGATGATGCCAAGTCAGCAGGAGAGCATACTGTCTGGACAGACTGGGTCTAGGTCAATGCATAAAGCTGCATTGAAACAGAACACTGGTAATTATATTTATAATTAAATGGGGAAATCACATTGCCTTGTTAACTTCCTTCTCCATGGTTGATATTTATTGAAATTACGAGCACAGCTTGAAAAGACATTCGACTCTAAAGTGACCAAGCTTTGTTTTTTCATCATCAGCCTGATCTACTGCTCCCTGTGATCGGGAGCAGTGATCAGTGTCGTGTCACTAGTAGCCCAACCCCCCCCCCCACAGTTAGAATCACTCCCTAGGACACACTTTACCCCTTCCTCGCCCCCTAGTGTTTAACCCCTTCCCTGCCAGTGTCATTTACACAGTAATTAGTGCATTTTTTTAGCACTGATCGCTGTATAAATGACAATGGTCCCAAAATAGTGTCAAAAGTGTCCGATGTGTCCGCCATAATGTTGCAGTTCCGATAAAAATCGCTGATCGGCGCCATTACTAGTAAGAAAAAAAAAAATAATAAAAATGGCATACATCTATCCCCTATTTTGTAGACGCTATAACTTTTGCTCAAACCAATCAATATACGCTTATTGCGATTTTTTTTTTTTTTTACCAAAAATATGTAGAAGAATACGTATCGGCCTAAACTGAGGAAAAAAATCGTTTTTTTGTATATTTTTGGGGGATATTTATTATAGCAAAAAGTTAAAAATATTGCTTTCTTTTCAAAATTGTCGCTCTATTTTTGTTTATAGCGCAATAAATAAAAACCACAGAGGTGATCAAATACCACCAAAAGAAAGCTCTATTTGTAGGAAAAAAAGGACGTCAATTTTGTTTGGGTGCCACTTCGCACGACCGCGTAATCATCAGTTAAAGAGGGGCATTGCCGAATCGCAAAAAATGACCCGGTCATTGGGCAGCCAAATCTTCCCGGGGCTGAAGTGGTTAATTACCACTTTATTCAGCCACAGAACCTGTGTAATTCATATGTGTTTAGTTTTAAAGGGATGAGGTGGCAACCCTACCTGGCACACAAGAAATACAGGCTGCTACCCTCAGAGTAAGTATGTGCCGGAAAGGGAGCAGGTGCCCTCTTGCTATACCATACTTAAAGCCTGGTTCGCTGGTATCTTTGTGGCAGGGGGGCTAACCTTGACCTGTCCTCTTTAAAATATACAATAGCAACTGCCAAAAAAGCTACTAATCACAATCTCAGTGTTAACATGGTGATCACATGGCTTTGTTTATCCACAAAGCCATGTCAGACAACAATGGCTTCTGAGGTGGATTTGTTTATAAACAAACCATGCCATCTATTGTTAAAAAAAAAAAACATGCCACATCAACACGGGGAACTATTATTTTTGTGCTGCATCATGAAAAAGAGGGTCCTTTTGATGACAATTTTAGAGTACTTAAAAGAGAAGTATGGGTTTCCTTTTTTTTGCTTACATCTATTCTATGTGAGCTGCTGATATCTATAAACCCTCCCAGCCCTCTCAGAAGTGCCCCCATTCTGTTAAAATCGAGATAAATACCTGTGGGAGGTTCTACAGTCTTTCATACAGCATCATCCAGACAATGGTGTGAATATAGAGTCTGGATCCACCCCCTTTCCTGTCATTTTGCTTGATTGATGTCGGCTCTCCTCCCTCTGCTTGTTTTTGAGACTTCACAGAGCATAGCTGCCCCCCGCCTTCTCCCTCCTCCCCCTCCCTATCTATCAGCACAGACTCGTCTCTTAGGGGAGTGGGGACAGAGGCAGGGGGTGTGTTGGTGAAGATGTTCACACCCCCTGAGAACTTTTCAAACTGAAAGTGGACCGTTTTTGACACCTGAAGGAAAGTTCATGTGCTCATGCTGTAAAAAATAAAAGAGGTAGGAAAAAAAGATTAGCTGATATGTGACTAATGTGATATGTACTAGTTATTTAACCCATCCCATACTTCTCCTCTAATTTGTGTTTCATCTGCTAACTCAACATCACCTGCTCATCCTTACACTGCACTTGGCTTTCCAGCTCCACCAGAGTATAAAAAGAGAAATCTCACTACCAAAAAAAAAAAAACTGAAAATCAACCAGGTGGCATCAATCTGCAATATAAATATCAGTTTTGGGTGGACTGACTTGGTTCAATCCACCAGGTAGCATCATTCCATAATGAGAAAATCAGTTTTCGGTGGACTGGCCTGGGCGGATCATCCAGGTAGCATCATTCCATAATGGAAAGATCAGTTTTTGGGGGAACTGATTGTTCGCTGAGCCAATCCCATGTCGTATTTCAAAAATACAACATAAAATAAAAACGTGTACGTCGGATGCAGTCATACGCTACATTTTTGAATTCAACAGTCCAAAATGTTCTAAATCATTAAGTGCTTGGAGTTATTGTTCAAATGTGATGGGACTTTGTCCATCAGTTGGACAGGAAGTCAATGGCGGCTCTGACAATTTTTGAGGTTTTCACATCCATGGCGGTGACTTTGATCTCCGTGTCTCCAAACTGCATACTGGCTTTAATCTCTCGCCGAAATGTTTTGGCGTCGTTGATGTCTGGTAAATCCAGGTTGATGGTGCCACACTTCCTGACTCCCGGATCGGTGATGTAGACCACATCATCGGTGGAGGAGCAGTAGATGTTGATGATGATCTTCCGTTGCCCGAGGCGTGCCGGACAGTAGCTCCTCTGAACGATGTCACCGAGGGCCACTGATTGGTCCACAGAGACAAACTTGTCGAAGATGTCCGTGCACCAGTTCTTCCCGTCTTTCACCAGGAGTTTCTCCTTCGGATGCTTCCCCTCAACGTACTTATTGAGGACTCCGACCCCGTAGGTTAGTGGTGAGCGTCGCACCCTCACAATGGTCGGGTCTAGGCCAAATAGGACTGCGCCTTTGAGGATGGTCAAGCCAACGTCTTGGGGGATGATGACCCGGCAGATCTCGCTGAAAGCACTCTGGACTGCATTCTGAAGCATTGTTGACTCTGCGAAACCACCCACCAGGAACAGGTACTTGATGCCTTTCACCTCTGGCTTGTTCATGAGGTCACCTGCAGGCAAGAAGCATAAGAATTACATAATGATCGCATACATACAAACAGCTTTTCCCTCCTATGATAAATACGTGGTTTGAAAAGTTCGGTGTAAAGTAAATTGAGTCTCCTGCACAAAGCCCTGACCTCAACACTACTGAACACCTCTGGGATGAATTGGAATACCAGCTGTGAGCCGGGTCTTCTGCCTTGTATGGTTTTCCTGACATGCCAAAAACCAAAGTTTTTCCCGACGCGATTCCTCTCAAGCCTGCCTTGCATACAGAGCCATCTCAATAGCATCATGGGCCCCTGGGCAGAGTAATACACTTGGGCACCTACCTGCTTGCCCCAATTTACGCACCTACTCTCAAGTGTTGGCAAGTATGATGTAATGCAAGATTATCATGGGGCCCCCATGTTCCAGGGGCCCCTGGGCACTGCCCATACATAAAGACAGCCCTGCTTGCATACACACGTTCAGGCAAAAAAACGCTCGACCAAAGCGCAGTGACGTCCAACACGTACGACGGCACTATAAAGGGGGAAGTTCCATTCAAATGGCGCCACCCTTTGGGCTACTTTTGCAAATCCTCGTGTTAGTAAAAGTTTGGTGAGAGATGATTCACGCTTTTCAGTCTCGTGCTTTTCAGTCCGTTACAGCCTGACGAATGTGCTATCTCCATTACGAACGCTAGTTTTACCAGAACAAGCGCTCCCGTCTCATACTTGATTTTGAGCATGCGCGTTTTTTTTTCCCTCGGAAAAGCATGAGCGGTTTTCGCGACAAGAAAAAGACCGACGGGAAACACGACGGGAAAAAAGAGAGCAGGTTGTAATTTTTTTGCGGGCAGTTTTCTCGTCAGGAAAACTGCTATGGAGCATACACACGACCAGTTTTTACGACCAATCTAAAAAATGGCAGTTTTCTCTTGTCGGGAAAACCGGTCGTGTGTACGCGGCATTCTAGTCCAACTACCTGAACCCACAAGTGTTGTTTTGGCTGCATAGGCACAATTTCCCACAGACACACTCCGAAATCTTGTGGAAAGCCTTCCCTGAGGAGTGAGTGACCTGCAAGGAGCCTTGACCTGAACCCTACTGAACACATCTGGGATGAATTACAACATCAATTGTGAGCCAGGTGTTCTCATCCAACATCAATACCTGACCTCACAAATTCCCACAGACACACTCCAAAATCTTGTGTTGGATGACGGTGCAACTAGAACCTTTGGGGAGCGAGAAACAATGAAGGGCCCTTCCCTCTGGTCCTGGGCCCTTCCTACTGATCCCGAGGCCCTGTAGTCCTGTGGCGGGGCCCTTTATTATGATCCCGCAGCGGGACCCTTTCACATGTTCTGCAGCAGACCCCCTTTCTGCCATCTTGAGGTCCCCACAGTAGCAGAATGCCAGGGCCCAGTCGCAAGGGCCACCTTTGCAGCCCTGGTAGTTCTGCCACTGGTGTCAGTAGTTTTTTATTTTTGTTATTTCTTACCCGTTTTTTTATTTATTTTTTACAATTTATTTTTTTTGCAATTTTTTTGGAGCCCCGTTGGACGGGTTTGCTGAAAAGGTTTAAAGAGACCTCTGTTGTTTCACCTTGGAGACAGAGAAAGGAAATTGAAGACAGAACCCTCAATTTCTTTCTCTGCAGCCTCAGCAGCATGGAATGAATGGACAGGAACAGCTCTGTACAGAACTTCCCCTTCATTCACAAACCATAGCATAGTAAACACAGTTTACTATGCTTCAGTTATAAATGAACAGAGTCAGTGACTCTGTCCATTCATAAAAAGGAAGGGACTGGTAAATTACATATTCACCAGCCCCTTCCCCGCTCTCCATCCTGACACATCCCCTGCAGCAGCTGGCGGGAGAGGGGAGGGGACAAGTCGGCAGCGCTGGGGGGGGGGGATGTGTCGGGATGGAGAGCAGGGAAGGGGCTGGTGAATATGTAATTTACCAGTCTCTTCCTTTTATGAATAGACAGAGTCAGTGATCGGTACCAACCACTGATTCTGTTCATTTACTGTATAACTGAAGCATAGTAAACTGTGTTTACTATGCTATGGTTTGTGAATGAATGGGAAGTTCAGGGGAGCACACAGGGGCCCGGGGGCAGCAGGAGACGAGCAACCTGGATAGGAGGAGCGGCGGGCGTGGCATATAGAGGAACCAATCCTCTCCATTTTCCTCCTGCAGCTGCTGATTGCCCATGGGAGGGAGAGGAGGAGAAGCAGGCTTTCTGCGGCTACAGACTACAGGAGTGAGATGGAGGGGTACAGTTCCTCAATATGCCACCCTCTCCGCCCCTCCTATCCAGGTGTACAGAGAGGGCCACACGGACCCCCTGGAGCATGGGGCTGGGTCGCAATTTCAACACCTGTAGTTATGCCCCTGGTTGCTATTGCTACAAAGGTACGGGGGAAAGGGGCAACTCAATATTACAGCCCATGCTTTTGACATGAGATGCCCAACAAATTCATATAGGTGTGATGGTCAGGTGTCCACACACTTTGTGCCTATATAGGGGGCAATTTATAGCAGAGAGCAGATATTGCACTAGGATGTGCACCCCAAAGCTCAAACACACATGCGTGTGTGTGTGTGTGTGTGTGTGTGTGTATATATATATATATATATTGTGACAGCAGGAAGGTAAAGTCACCTGGTTGCATCCAGGGGGGTAGATATATTTCGCCCAGATTCAGGCTTTACGCCGACTTATACAACTAGGTGGAGAGTTGTATAAGCCCAGCTGAGGCTAGTGGGCTCATGGATGACTCATACCTCTAGGGAGAGTGTGGGGCGTCGTGCAGACAGGGAGTTGATGAGACCAGCTGAAGCTTGTCAGCTCATTTAGGCCTCTATAAGAACTCCCAGATTCATTAGGTGTTTTGCACCTCTGCCGGGTTAGCCCCCCCTTATCAAAATTTTTGAAAAAATCTTATGCAGTTTGTTAGATCTTTGTTAGATCAGGTTAGATCAACCGTTGTTTGCGTTAGATCTCACACAGAAGAAGCAATATTAACAGTTATTTGCTGGGGGGGCTAACCCGTCATCAGCCCCCCCTTATCAAAAAATTGACCAAACAGTTAGCTATTTTGGAAGCTATTTGTTAGATCCGGTAAGATCAAGTGGTTTTAACGTTAGATCTCACATAATTAGAGACTTATTAAGTGATTAATGAGGGGGGGCTGGCCCCCCCTTATCAAAATTTCGGGCCAAAAATGATTCAGGCTAATAGATATTCGTTAGATCCGGTAAGATCAAGTGGTTTTAACGTTAGATCTCATATAATTAGAGACTTATTAAGTGATTAATGAGGGGGGGCTGGCCCCCCCTTATCAAAATTCCGGGCCAAAAATGATTCAGGCTAATAGATATTCGTTAGATCCGGTAAGATCAAGTGGTTTTAACGTTAGATCTCATATAATTTCAGAGATATTCCACATACAAATACTGATATTAGGTGGTACATAAGGACGGGTTGGCCCCCCCTTATCAAATTTTCGGGCCAAAAATCATTCAGGCTAATAGATATTCGTTAGATCCGGTAAGATCAAGTGGTTTTAACGTTAGATCTCATATAATTTCAGAGATATGCCACATACAAATACAGATATTAGGTGGTACATATGGACGGGTTGGCCCCCCCTTATCACATTTTCGGGCCAAAAATGATTCAGGCTAATAGATATTCGTTAGATCCGGTAAGATCAAGTGGTTTTAATGTTAGATCTCATATAATTTCAGAGATATTCCACATAAAAATACTGATATTAGGTGGTACATAAGGATGGGTTGGCCCCCCCTTATCAAATTACACAGTACACACCTGACAGTGACACAAGGCCTGTCTGGTGCCCCAGCCACCTTCCAAAGGCTAATGGAGAAGACCGTGGGTGACATGAAACTGATCGAGGTGTTGGTGCACTTAGACGACATCATCGTTTTCGGCAAGACCCTGGAAGAGCACGAAGAACATCTGGAGAAGGTCCTGAGGAGACTGCATGATGAGGAGGTTGAAGCTGTCTCTGGAAAAGTGCCAGTTTTACCAACCCTCAGTCAACTACCTTGGCCATATTGTGTCTTACGACAAAGTGGCCACCGACCCCCAGAAGCTGGAAGCTGTCACCTCCTGGCCGAGGCCTACCAACGTGACTGAGCTTAGGTAATTTCTGGGATTCTGTTCTTATTACAGAAGATTTGTCAAGGGATTCGCTAAGACGCTGATCTGGCGAAGCCTGTCAGACCAGCTGGAGGGCCCAGAAAACCCAGAGAGTCCATTCAGGAACAATGGACTCCGAAGTGTGAAGAGGTTTTAGGCAGCCTAACAACCGCTCCTGTTCTGGCCTATGCATATCCAACCAAGCCATATGAGCTACATGTTGACGCCAGTCGAGATGGGTTAGGTGGGGTGCTATATCAAGAGCATGACGGTCATCTACGGCCTGTTGCCTACATGAGTCGGAACTTGTCCCCCCCGCCGAGAAGAACTACCCCATGCACAAACTTGAGTTCCTGACCTTGAAGTGGGTGGTGGTTGATAAGCTGGGGGATTATCTATATGGAGCGGAGTTCGTGATCAAGACTGACAACAATCCTCTCACCTACATCCTCACTACCACCAAGTTGGATGCCACAGGTCACAGATGATTGGCTACTCTATCAGGGTTTATTTTCAGCCTGAAACAAGATGTGGATGCTTTGTCAAGAAGGCCCCATTGTTCCAGAGACCCCCCAGCTGACACCTGAAGGGGTACGAGCCTTATGTCAAGGAGCAGAACATCAAGCTGGAGAAGGATCCAGGGCCGAAGACATTGGAGTGTCAGCCGCTGGTGTCCCCAGATGTTATTGCAATGTCACCCAAGTCGGGCATAAAGGTCTGCCCGAAGCTGTCAAAGAATGACCTGCAAAGGGACCAGTTGGAGGACACTCCCTGCAGCTTGGCATTGAAGGCCTTGGAGAGCCAACGCCCTAACTTGCTCCTCACTGACTCCCCAAAGGAAACCCGTCTGCTGTACCGAGAGTGGGATCAGTTTCAGGTGCACCAAGGGTTGGTCTACCGAAGGGGCCCCTCTGACGATTCTGAAAAAAAATTGCAGCTATTCCTACCTGAAAAACATAGGGAGACAGTATTAACTGCCCTACATGACAACCATGGCCACCTAGGGCCCAAAAGGACTTTTGACCTGGTGAGGGACAGGTTCTACTGGCCCTGCATGCAGGCGGAAGTTGAGGACTATTGCCACTCCTGCGTCAGATGTATCCAAAAGTAGACTTTGCCTCACAAGCTGCCCCAATGGGCCATCTTCGGAGTCAGGGACCCATGGAGCTGGTGTGCATTGACATTCTGTGCTTGGAGCCTGATTTTAGCGGGCAGGAAAATATCCTGGTAGTGACTGACCATTTCACTCGGTATGCCCAGGCGTTTTCCACGAGGGGCCAACAAGCATCCACGGTGGCCAAGATCTTTGTGGAGAAAATCTTTGTGCACTATGGTCTGTCCCAACGCATCCACTCTGATCAGGGGAGAGATTTTGAGAGTAGTCTCATCAAGAGACTTTTAGACCTGTTGGGCATCAGGAAGTCTAAAACCCCCCCGTATCATCCTCAAGGAGATCCTCAACCAGAGAGATTCAACCAAACCCTCCTGGATATGCTCGGAACTCTAAATTCAGAACAAAAACAGCACTGGAGCAAGCATATAGTGGCTATTGTGCATGCTTATAACAGCACCGCCAATGATGCCACAGGTTACGCTCCCTATAGTTTGATGTTCGGACGGTAGGCCCGGCTGCCAGTCAACTTGGCCTTCGGCACATCCCTCGACCATACCTCAGCAACTTCCCGCTGGAAGTCGCAGCCCTATGTCATTTGCAAGCATCTGCCTGGACTCCCAGTATATCAAATCCGGCCAGAGGGAAGCACAGGACTTGGCATCGCAATCATCTGTTGCCTCTGTCAGAAGCAGTTCATGTGCCACCACAGCCAGATTTACAGCCCACACCCACGGCCTCTCAAAGATCCCAGCCAGTGACTAGATCTCACTCAGTCTGTACCCCTTGCTGAAAATGAAAACCGCGAGGCAGGACAACCTCCCCTCCTATGCTAATTGGTTGGATATTCCTCTGCCATGGTTTTATGCAGATGCAAATTGTATGGTTTCCTGTGCACACTAACCTGTTTTTTTTTTTACGTGTGTATATCAAAAGCATGTAACAGGTCATAGACTCTTTACCACCTTTGGCGGACCTAAGGTTTTTTGGTGGGGGGAGTGTGTAGCGGGGGCTGCTCTGTCTCCCATGGTCCCACACCTCCCTCCATTCCCGCCAGGAACCGTCGGACTGAATAGACACTGACACAGGCACTTACTCAAGGAGAGCACGCCTGTCAGTACCTGGGGGGGATTTCTCCCCCTAACTCTACTCTTCCTTGAGTGACGAGCAGCGGTCACTCACGGGCATCAGTCGGCTCTGCTCTCTTCTCTGTGTTCCTATTGGCAGGGAGAGGAAGTCAATCAAGCAGCAGCAGAGGACCACAGGACATAAAGGCTCATCACAAAATGGCACCATTGATTTTTACTGGGGATGGAGCTGCTACTTCTGCTGTGAAAGAAGGGGGCTAGCTAAAGACTTAATCTTGTGTGTCTGAAAAGAGATCACCATGAGGCTGGGAGGTGAACGGAGGTGTGAGAAGAGACAACAGGCATCCGCTGAAGAACCATCCAAAGACAGTTGCAGAGACCATCCAGAGACGGTTGAAGATGGATGTACCTTCTGTAAAACCTAATATCCCTATTTTTATGTGAAATATCTCTGAAATTATGTGAAATCTAACGTTAAAACCACTTGATCTTACCGGATCTAACGAATATCTATTAGCCTGTGTAGCGCCCTGCTCCTATTGGGTAGGTGCTAGTGTAAATTTAGTTATCTGAGCTGTCGTTTAGCTCAGAACAATTGTACCAAATTATGGTCTCTGTTCCAGTTTAGCTGGGCTGCACATTTCCACCTGACTGTAGGTGTCGTTGTTACCACAGGTCAAGGTTGGAATTGCTGTAGGCTGGATGCATTGGGTATTCCTTTCCCAGGGACAGCGCAGTGGGAGTGGTGACCCCGCTGTGCATTCTGGGAGAGGGTACTTAAGGAGCAGACACCGTTTTTCGGGGTCTTCCGATCCTGACCTGACGGCCCTCCTGGCCTCAGGGATGTGTTAGTAGTGTTCTGCGTCGGGGCCTGTAGGCCCGAGGCTCTGTTGTTGAGAGTAGGCCCAGGAGTTTCTGGGGGCCTACTGATCTCTGGATGGTCCCGTGTTGCCTTGCCTGAGGGAAGGGACCGAACAATTGAGGGCTCAATTGGATGACGCATCCGGATAAAAATATGCCTCGCAGTGCTGCCGGCTGGCTGAAAGATCATGGCACTGTGTGTTATGTTTTCAGAACTTTATCAAGTGAGTGATTACCCAAGTCTGTGGCAGAAACTATTTGTATTCTTCAAGTCTGGCAGAAACTATTTGTATTCTTCAAGTCTGTGGATAGAGACTTTTGGCCGAGCACCGCACCGGCTGCTAGGTCAGTGAGAGAGGCCTATCCGGTGGTTGCTATATCCAGTGTGGAGACTGTTTGTCCTCTGGATTAAGAAGTACCCGTGATCCGCAAGCAAGGTACCTGAATCCCCCCCTAACCCTCCATCCCTCTGTTAATAAAACCCTTGAGAAAAAGAGACTAAGTGTTTGGTGCAGACATTTGTGAGAAATTCTTCAAGGAAGACCCCCTAGGACGGACCTGGTGAACAGTAAGGTAATGGCAGACCCAAATCTTAAACCAGCGCCCCCTGCGGGGGTATTGCTACACCTGATATAGACACTAGTATGGATATCCGTGCATCGATACCAAATATCCATAATATCCCTGTAATTATGTATAATCAACCATTAAAACCACTTGATCTTACCGTATTTAACGAATATCTATTAGCCTGAAGGATTTTTGGACAGTAAATTGCATGTGGGGGGGCCAACCCGTCTATATGTACCACCTAATATCAGTATTTTTATGTGGAATATCTCTGAAATTATGTGAGATCTAACGTTAAAACCACTTGATCTTACCGGATCTAACGAATATCTATTAGCCTGAATGATTTTTGGCCCGAAAATTTGATAAGGGGGGGCCAGCCCCCCCCTCATTAATCACTTAATAAGTCTCTAATTATGTGAGATCTAACGTTAAAACCACTTGATCTTACCGGATCTAACGAATATCTATTAGCCTGAATGATTTTTGGCCCGAAAATTTGATAAGGGGGGGCCAGCCCCCCCCTCATTAATCACTTAATAAGTCTCTAATTATGTGAGATCTAACGTTAAAACCACTTGATCTTACCGGATCTAACGAATATCTATTAGCCTGAATCATTTTTGGCCCGAAAATTTGATAAGGGGGGGCCAACCCGTCCTTATGTACCACCTAATATCAGTATTTTTATGTGGAATATCTCTGAAATTATGTGAGATCTAACGTTAAAACCACTTGATCTTACCGGATCTAACGAATATCTATTAGCCTGAATGATTTTTGGCCCGAAAATTTGATAAGGGGGGGCCAACCCGTCCATATGTACCACCTAATATCAGTATTTGTATGTGGAATATCTCTGAAATTATATGAGATCTAACGTTAAAACCACTTGATCTTACCGGATCTAACGAATATCTATTAGCCTGAATGATTTTTGGCCCGAAAATTTGATAAGGGGGGGCCAACCCGTCCATATGTACCACCTAATATCAGTATTTGTATGTGGAATATCTCTGAAATTATATGAGATCTAACGTTAAAACCACTTGATCTTACCGGATCTAACGAATATCTATTAGCCTGAATGATTTTTGGCCCGAAAATTTGATAAGGGGGGGCCAACCCGTCCTTATGTACCACCTAATATCTGTATTTGTATGTGGAATATCTCTGAAATTATATGAGATCTAACGTTAAAACCACTTGATCTTACCGGATCTAACAAATATCTATTAGCCTGAATGATTTTTGGCCCGAAAATTTGATAAGGGGGGGCCAACCCGTCCTTATGTACCACCTAATATCAGTATTTTTATGTGGAATATCTCTGAAATTATGTGAGATCTAACGTTAAAACCACTTGATCTTACCGGATCTAACGAATATCTATTAGCCTGAATGATTTTTGGCCCGGAATTTTGATAAGGGGGGGCCAGCCCCCCCTCATTAATCACTTAATAAGTCTCTAATTATATGAGATCTAACGTTAAAACCACTTGATCTTACCGGATCTAACGAATATCTATTAGCCTGAATCATTTTTGGCCCGAAATTTTGATAAGGGGGGGCCAGCCCCCCCTCATTAATCACTTAATAAGTCTCTAATTATGTGAGATCTAACGTTAAAACCACTTGATCTTACCGGATCTAACAAATAGCTTCCAAAATAGCTAACTGTTTGGTCAATTTTTTGATAAGGGGGGGCTGATGACGGGTTAGCCCCCCCAGCAAATAACTGTTAATATTGCTTCTTCTGTGTGAGATCTAACGCAAACAACGGTTGATCTAACCTGATCTAACAAAGATCTAACAAACTGCATAAGATTTTTTCAAAAATTTTGATAAGGGGGGGCTAACCCGGCAGAGGTGGTGTTTGCTCATGCCTGGACCCAGACCTGTGTGGACTGTCTAGGGAGAGTGAACCCCTGTGCGGTGAGACAAAGCCTGTGTGGCTATTTGCTTGGACATTTAAAACCAGGGACTTAGGGACTAGGACAGCACTAGGCTGATCCCAGTTGTTAGTTAGGAAACCTGTATGTTTAGTCAGAGGTCAAGTTGACCAGGATTTATTTTATTTATGTTTCTTTTGCTTTGCTGTGTTTTGTCACTGTAAATAGAAAATAAACCGCACCTTTTTGATTTTGAAAACCACAACCTCCGTTTGCTGGGCCTGTTTTTGTGTGGGGAGCCCATCCCGGGGGTCACACACACCCGCTGCCGAGCTAACCCCCTCACAGTTGGTGGAGAACCAGTGGCAGTTTTTTTTTAAGCCAGCATGGAGGAGATACTGAAGCAGCTGGCTCTAGCAAATGCCAATCAACAGCAGACAAATGCAGGTTTGCAAAAGAGCCTTGCAGCTCATCAACAGAGCCTTGCAGCTCAACAACAGAACTTCGCAGCCCAGCAGCAAGCTCATCAACAGAGCCTTGCAGCCCAGCAGCAGACAAACGCAACTTTGCAACAGAGTCTGGAGGCTCAGCAACAAGCCCAGCAGCAATCTGAGGCCCGCTTCATAGACCTGTTGCAGAAGCAAGAGCAGAGACTACAACAACAGATGGAAGCAGTAATGCAGCAACGTCCGCAGACCAGTGAGGAAAGCCGTCCCACTAATACCGCGTCCTTTGGGGTGAGTCGTTTATTGACAAAAATGACTGGAGAGGATGATCCAGAGGTATTTTTGACCACATTTGAAAGGACCGCTGAAAGAGAAAAGTGGCCTGAGGAGCAGTGGGCTGGACTGGTGGCTCCTCTGTTAACTGGTGAATCGCAGAAAGCTTACTATGACCTAGAGCCTAACCAAGCAAAAGACTATGTGATGCTAAAAGCTGAAATTTTGGCAAGGCTGGGTGTCACCCAGGCTGTCCGGGCTCAGCGTGTGCATAACTGGACTTTCCAGCTTGGAAAACCCCCCAGGTCTCAAATGTATGATCTCATTCACCTGAGCAGAAAGTGGCTACAGCCAGAGACTTTGTCCGCACCAAAGATTGTGGAACGTGTTGTAATGGATCGGTTTTTGAGAGCTCTTCCTACTGCCATCCAAAAGTGGGTAAGCCATGGAGACCCAGAGACGGCCGATGGTCTTGTGGATCGTGTGGAGAAATACTTGGCTACAGAGAACCTGACGGCCTCTTCCAGAGACACTCGGACTTTCCACCCTAAGACCAGACCATCCCCAGGGGCGGATAAGAGGATTCCAAGGGGTGAGGGTGGAGAGAGTGAGAGGGTGGGAGCTCTACCCCAAGTTTGGCGAGAACAGCCTGGGAAATCAGCGGCTCAAGAGGCGGCAAGAAGGATCGTTTGCTACCGCTGCCGGCAAGCGGGACATATTGCAGCCAATTGCCCGGTTGTGGAGGAACCCATGCAGTGTGACTTTCTGACGGGCAGACGTCAGTCGCTGTGTGCGACAGTCGCATGCACTGCCATTCGAGGAACTGAGAAACATTTATGCAAAATGTGTGTTAATGGTAGAAATGTTGTGGTATTGCTGGATTCAGGTAGCCTTGTGACCCTGATAAAAGCTGAGTTAGTTAAAACAGAGGTCTTTGGGAATAGCAAGGTAGCTGTTATTTGTGTGCATGGGGACACCCGAGAGTATCCAGTGACTACAGTGTGTTTCGAGACCCCCAAAGGTACCCTCTCTCATCCAGTGGGCTTAGTATCTCAGTTACCGCATGACGCCATTGTGGGAAGGGATTTTCCGAAGTTCTGGGAACTGTGGGATGATCCTGAGCCCCCCCACTGGTGCCCCTATGTACCAGGAATGTGATAGCCAGAACTCCCCTGAGAGTGGTGAGGACTCTCCGGAATTTCCCTTATCAGTATTGGCAGGGGAGACTCAAGAAACTGGAGAGGAGCCCACCTCCTCAGACGAAAACCTACCGTCTGTGGAGTTTTCTGATCTTGAGGTTCACAGGGAAAACTTTGCCACAGAACAGTTGAAAGACCCCGCCCTAATAAAGGCACAGGAAAACGTAGTGAAAATAGATGGCGAGTTAGTGAACCCAGATAATACCTGCACTTACCCATACTTCAGCGTAGAGAAGGACCTACTGTATCGGGTGGCAAAAAGGGCAGAAGAAACCGTTGAGCAGCTTGTGGTGCCCAAACCTTACAGGAAGTTGGTGTTGGAGTTGGCCCATGGGCACATTCTTGGAGGTCATCTGGGGACAGAGAAAACCCGAGAGAGGGTATTACAGAGATTCTATTGGCTGGGGGTGATGAAGGACATAGAAAATTATTGTTCCTCCTGCCCTGTGTGTCAGAGGTCGGCCCCGATGCCACATTTCCGTAGCCCGCTGGTCCCTCTACCCATCATTGAGGTCCCGTTTGAGAGGATCGCCATGGATTTGGTAGGGCCTATAATCAAGTCCGCTAGGGGGCACCAGTACATATTAGTTATAATGGACTATGCCACCCGTTATCCAGAAGCGATCCCTCTCCGAAATACCTCGGCCAAAACCATAGCCAAAGAGCTATCTCTTGTGTTTAGCCGGGTGGGTATTTGTAAAGAACTGCTTACGGACCAAGGTACACCCTTTATGTCCCGGGTTATGAAGGAGCTGTGTAAATTGTTCAAAGTGACGCAATTACGTACATCTGTGTATCACCCCCAAACCGATGGGCTGGTTGAAAGATTCAACAAAACCCTAAAACAAATGTTGAAGAAAGTGGTGGATAGAGATGGAAAGGATTGGGACTGTCTACTTCCTTATCTGATGTTTGCTATTAGGGAGGTGCCCCAATCCTCTACGGGATTCTCCCCCTTTGAGTTACTGTATGGGAGACACCCAAGAGGGCTGTTGGATATTGCCAAGGAAACTTGGGAAAGTGAGAGTTCTCCCCACAGGAGTGTGATTGAGCATGTCGCCCTGATGCAAGACCGAATTGCACAGGTAATGCCCATCGTGAAGGAACATTTGGCCCAAGCGCAGTTAGCACAGCAGAGAGTGTACAACCGTGGAGCCAAGACCCGTACCTTTTCCCCGGGGGATAGGATACTGGTACTTGTCCCTACGGTTGAAAGTAAATTCCTTGCCAAATGGCAAGGCCCCTATGAGATAATGGAAAAAGTGAGCGAAGTGAATTACAAGGTCAGACAACCAGGAAGGCGAAAGCCGGAACAGATCTATCACGTTAATCTGTTGAAAGCCTGGAGGGATAGAGAGTCCCTAGCCGCAGACACTTGGTCACCAGCTCAAACTGGTTGCGTGATTCCTGAGGTTGGAATAGCAGCCACCTTGTCACAACCCCAACAACAGGAGGTTAAGGAGTTTGTGCTTCGCAACAAGGAGGTATTCTCTGAGCTGCCGGGACAAACATCTGGGGTAGAGCATGACATCATTACCCCGCCCGGTGAAAGGGTGAAGTTAAAACCCTATCGGATCCCAGAGGCCCGACGGGAGGCAATACGGGAGGAAGTACAGAAAATGCTGAACTTAGGGGTGATAGAGGAGTCCCAAAGTGATTGGTCTAGTCCCATTGTGTTGGTGCCTAAACCGGATGGGAGCTGGCGATTTTGTAACGATTTTCGTCAGTTGAACAAAGTTACAAAATTTGACACCTACCCCATGCCACGTATAGATGAGTTGATCGACCGGCTGGGAACAGCCCGATACATGACGACTCTTGACCTCACAAAAGGGTATTGGCAAATCCCCCTGGCCAAGTCGGCCAAAGAGAAAACCGCATTTGTAACCCCAGACGGGGCGTTCCAATATAAAAGAATGCCGTTCGGGTTACAGAATGCGCCGGCCACATTCCAGCGGAAAATGGACCAGATGCTGAGGCCCCATCGGAAGTATGCTGCGGCTTACCTGGATGACGTAATTGTCCATAGCACAGATTGGGCCTCACATCTGCCAAAAGTGCAAGCAGTCCTGGACTCTGTTCGGGAAGCGGGGTTTACGGCTAACCCCAAGAAGTGTACCATTGGGCAGGAGGAGGCCAAATATCTTGGGTACACCATTGGGAGGGGAGTAATAAAACCCCAACTCAACAAAGTCGAGGCCATCCAGAGTTGGCCACGTCCCAACAGCAAGAAGCAGGTACGAGCCTTTCTGGGAATCGCTGGGTATTATCGGCGATTCATTCCCCACTTTGCTTCTAAGGCTGTGCCCCTAACCAACCTGACGGAGGGGAAAGGGTCGGTCATGATTAAATGGACCCCCGAGGCTGAGGCAGCATTCCAATTCTTGAAACAAGCCTTATGTAGCCAGCCAGTGTTGTACTCACCCGACTTCTCTAAAGACTTTGTCGTACAAAGTGATGCGTCAGATGTGGGGTTAGGAGCAGTATTGTCCCAGGTCTGGAACGGGGAAGAGCACCCAGTCATTTACCTCAGCAGGAAGTTGAAGTCCCATGAGGTAAATTACGCCACCGTTGAAAAGGAGTGTTTAGCGGTGAAGTGGGCTCTAGATTCCCTTCGGTACTACCTGCTAGGTAGGCACTTTGACATGGTTACGGATCACGCTCCGTTAAAGTGGATGGCTCAAAACAAGGAAACAAATAGAAGAGTGAATAGGTGGTTCCTGGCCCTCCAGGAATTCAACTTCACAGTAAAGCATCGCCCTGGCGTTCAAATGGGGAATGTGGATGCTTTGTCTCGAGTACATGAATGCCTGATTGCTGGTGTTCCAACCCCGAGGTTAAAACAAGAGGGGGGGGGTATGTGACAGCAGGAAGGTAAAGTCACCTGGTTGCATCCAGGGGGGTAGATATATTTCGCCCAGATTCAGGCTTTACGCCGACTTATACAACTAGGTGGAGAGTTGTATAAGCCCAGCTGAGGCTAGTGGGCTCATGGATGACTCATACCTCTAGGGAGAGTGTGGGGCGTCGTGCAGACAGGGAGTTGATGAGACCAGCTGAAGCTTGTCAGCTCATTTAGGCCTCTATAAGAACTCCCAGATTCATTAGGTGTTTGCTCATGCCTGGACCCAGACCTGTGTGGACTGTCTAGGGAGAGTGAACCCCTGTGCGGTGAGACAAAGCCTGTGTGGCTATTTGCTTGGACATTTAAAACCAGGGACTTAGGGACTAGGACAGCACTAGGCTGATCCCAGTTGTTAGTTAGGAAACCTGTATGTTTAGTCAGAGGTCAAGTTGACCAGGATTTATTTTATTTATGTTTCTTTTGCTTTGCTGTGTTTTGTCACTGTAAATAGAAAATAAACCGCACCTTTTTGATTTTGAAAACCACAACCTCCGTTTGCTGGGCCTGTTTTTGTGTGGGGAGCCCATCCCGGGGGTCACACACACCCGCTGCCGAGCTAACCCCCTCACAATATATATATATATATATATAATCCAGTAGTGCGGTGGACAGTGTCAGTAGGGCAGAGATTGGTTCGATTATTTTTTTATTACTTTTTTACAATTACATTTTAACAATTTTTTTTACAATCCATTTTTTTTTTTTTTTTAACATTAAAAAATAAGGGGTCCAAACCGACCCCTGATGTCTGAATTTTGGGACAGAGAAAGGGAAAGAGAACAAAGATTCCCCAGTCCCTTTCTCTGCAGCCAAGCAGCAGGGGAAATCTGTGCAGCACCGGGTAATTAGGGTGTGCCCAGGCACACCTGGCACACCCTGTGCGCACGCCTATGGATATCACTATCCAATCTCTGCTATACACCCCTAGGATATGCACACTGTGGCCTGCATTTTTCAGCCAATTCTAGAAATGCGGGCCGTGGTAGGGAACCAGTGGTGCTCCATGGAATATTCTCTGCTTGGTGCAGCAGAGAGAGCTCCATGATTGGAGAACAGATAGTCATGTGATTCATTTGACAGATTCTCCCATTCATTTGGCAAGACTCCCATTGATTTTTATTAGGCTCCACCAGCTTCGGACTCCAGAAAGCAGTGGTACTACCATATTGCTGCTTTTTCAAAAGGCACCCCATAGAGCAGTGAAGGCGAGCGTTGGCACCCCAGATGTTTTGGAACTACATTTCCCATAATGCTCGTGCACTCTGCAGTGTAGTTGAGCATCATGGGAAATGTAGTTCCAAAACATCTGGGGTGCCATGGTTGCCAAGGTTCGCCATCACTGCCATAGAGTATTGCTTAGGGACTCTTGACCCTGGTTCTTTTCCCACCAATTCTTATGCCGCGTACACACGATCGTGATTCACGGCGGTGAAAACACCGCCGTGAATCATGACAGGAAAAACGAGGGAACGGCTTGTTCCCCTACACACGGCCGTTTTTCCCGTCATTTTTTCTCTTGGCGAGAAAAAAAGACCGTGTGTAGGCTCCGCGGCAGTGTTTCCCTATGGAAAAAAATGACAGGAATCACGATGAGAAAAATTAGAGCATGTTCTAATTTTTCTCGTCGTGATTAATGCCATTTTTCCCGTCGGGGAAAAACGGCAAAAAGCCCACAGACGATCGTTTTTCTCGTCCAAAGGAAAAAATTTAATTTTTCCCGACGGGAATAATGATCGTGTGTACGCGGCATGAGGGTCTTTTCCATCTTTGGTTGAAATTTTTCCACAATATAAAGTAAATGAAATATCCAACAGATATTAAGACCCTCCTGCTAATGGTTTGAAGACCTAAAAACTAAGCGCAGAGTTCAAGATCTCATCAGTTGTGTCCCTGAGAGATAAAAAGAAACCTTTCACTCCCCAGCTTCTTCCCAACAGTGAAACATCAGTTTTGGATGGACTGTCCCTTTTATTTTTCGGAACGGACTGGCGCTCTCGCCTTGCAGAAGATCCCATCGGAGCTGTGCTATAATCCTTGCAGATGTTTCTCTCTGGCTCTCGGGGTTGCCCCCATTCATTATTAATGCCGCTTAGACCGTCTGCCAGTAAATAATCCGTATCTGTTACATCTCCTGCGGGTGAATCATGGCTCAGTGATGAATCATGCTGGGATATCTCTCAGGACACAATAGTAAAACACTATTCATATGCTGTGCAGGCAGATAAAATGACTGTCTGGACCGCTGATGGGAAAAAATAAAGAAGTAAGACGGGCAAAAGAGAAAAAAATCTCAACCGTTCAAATACTGCAAGAAGGCACATGGAGCAGCAGATAAAATGAACTGGGGATGGGAGAGGTCTATCAACCCTAATAGGCCGCTTTCACACTGAGGCGCTTCTAAACTGCCAGTAAAAACACTGAGCGCTTTTGAAGAGCTTTCCATTCATTTCAATTGAGAGGGGAGTTTTTCACAGCCCTGCCAGCGCACTGCCCCAGTGTGAAAGCATTCATTGATTTTAATGGAAATACGTTTTCGTGAGCTTTTTAGGCGATGCTTTTAGCGTGAAAGCGCCTGAAAAGCGCCTCAGTGTGAAAGTGGTCTTACCCTGAAACTTCGCTCCCCACCTCCCCAACTCCACAGGGTACTGTCCCTGGAGATGCAATGGCAAAAAGTTTGGACACCTATATGAACTTGTTGGACATCCTATTCCAAAACCATGGCCATTAAAGTGGTTGTAAACCCTCTCTGACAACTTTTATCTACAGGTAAGCCTAGATTAAGACCACTTTCACACTGAGGCGCTTTTCAGGCGCTTTTCAGGCGCTTTCATGCAAAAAAAAGCGCCTGAAAAGCTTACGAAAACGTATTTCCATTAAAATCAATAAATGCTTTCACACTGGGGCAGTGCGCTGAAAAAATGCCCCTCTCCATTGAAATGAATTGAAAGTGCTTCAAAAGCGCCTGAAAAGCGCTCAGTGTTTTACTGGCAGTTTTTCAAGCGCCTCAGTGTGAAAGAGGCCTAAGGCTTACCTGTAGGTGTTTGCAATATCTCCTAAACCTACACGGTTTAGGAGATATTTGCCAAAAAGAATGCACCAATGTCTACGGCGCATGCGCGCCGTAGCACCGTAGACAACGGCGCAGGCGCATGCGCACTGTAGACAGCAGGCGCACTGAGCGTGCCGGATCTGCCGGGAATCTGACGTTCCCGAGTGAAGTCATCGCCGCTCCGGCCAGTCACAGTGCCGGAGCGGTGATACCCGGAAGGCACTCGGAGGAGACATGGCGGCGGCGGAGGAGGGAAACGAGGAGCGCTTCGGGGGCTTTGATCTCGGGTAAGTCATTCATAATGAGCTAGTATGCTATGCATACTAGCTCATTATGCCTTTCTCTTGCAGGGTTGTTTTTTTTTAGGAAAATTTCTAGAGGGTTTACTTCCTCTTTAAACCCCTTTGTGGTTATAAAGGCCTCCACTCTTCTGGGAAGGCTTTCCACAAGATTTTGAGGTCCAGACCATTTACTTATCTTATTCTTTGCTACTGTGGGCTCCTCCTTCCACATGACCGCTTCTCTGAAGCCTCTTCTCTTTGGCCCTCTGTCCATCAGGTGCAGCTCTATATAGACTGCTGTGTGTCTGGTGCCTGGACACTCTTAATGTGACCATTTTTTTTTGTTTGTCAAAAGCTTGGGGGCGGCGGCGGCGGCCGTGCGCCCCCTTATGGACGTGCCACCACTGTCTATAGTCCTCACATACAATGCAGGACCAGCAGTGCTGCATTGAAAGTGAGGACGCTGAGGGCCCACCCACAACCTGGGGCATTGGAGAGAATAGTACAGTGCCGGCTGCCAATGGGGAAGGAGGAGGGAGGGTTATGGGGGTAAGAAAAAAAATCCCTTTTCCTGGTACCCTGAAAAAAAAAACGGGCATTGAACTCTCCCAGTGCTCCCACTGAAAGGGTATGTTTTTCAGGTCCCCAAATTTTACCTTTAAGGAGGAAATCTTTCTAAAAAAAAAAAAGCACTGAAAAACCTGACAGGGTTATAATAATTTTCCACTTTACCCAATCCGAAAAAATACAAATTTGGCTGTACTTACACTTTAAGACAACACCCACTCTCCACCATGGCCACAAATCTCTGTGCCATCGTAGCACATTTGTGATCTATTCATTTACGGTTTAATGCCTCAGCATTTGTACAGCCATTACAAATAATCCCCGTCATGTATCCAATATGTGTATTTCCTATGATTGACTGCTCCATCTAGTGGCCATAATGTAGTATATTCCTGAAATATCGCACTCACAGCTCCATCTAGTGGCCACAATGCAGTATATTCCTGAAATACCACAATCAGGAAAATTTCACATTATGGCCACTAGACGAAGCTGATGACCCCAGAAAATAGACATATTAGACACATTAGGACAGGGATCCTCAAACTACGGCCCTCCAGCTTTTGCGGAACTACAAATCCCATGAGGCATTGCAAAACTCTGACATTCACAGACATGACTAGGCATTAAGGGAATTGTAGTTCCTGGACACCTGGAGGGCCGTAGTTTGAAGACCCCTGCATTAGGAGAATTATTCATGATGCTTGTGTGAATGCTGAGGCATTCACACAATATTTTTATTTTATTTTTATAAATTGACCCCCTAGTGTGACATTTTTTTTGGCCCACAGGAAACCATTCCTTTGGTCAAAGGGGCCATTTGGTTATATTTGTCCCATCGCCCTTTCCTGCATTGTAGTCAGCTGTAGCAGCAAGCTACAAATTGCAATATGAACCCTGCAATGCCTGTGCTACAAAGCTTCCAGTGTGACCATACCTATGTGCTGGACGATCTGCTGGATGGTGGGCTGGAAGAGTTCGTTCATAGCTTCGGAGGACATTCGCAGCATCCCCTGTGATGACCACGTCACGAAATGCACGCTACGGCAAAGACACAAATATCAGATTATTGCATGGCAGGGATTAAACATAAATTGTTGTATTCTAGAATTAGAAGGACCGGTTTGTAAGCAGGTGCTTACCGAGGTATTTCTGTGTTGTGTTCAGTACTTTTGGGGATTCATTGGATTTTCTACTCTGTAAATTGCCCTGCTTAGTTGAGGTTGCCCAGCAGAAGTGGTGCTGTACGATAGGTAAAGGGTTAACACAGCTGGTCAGGTTTTCCTGGGCTTTTCTGAATAGTACCGCCCTCTGCTGATCATAACCTAAAAAAAGGGAACTGAATCTAGGTCCACGAGCTATCTGGGGACTGAACTGCTAAGATCTAAGCTAGCACTCCTTGTGGGAGCCCAGTCGGGGTTCCAAGGGGTATGGTTTTATATTGATTTATGCCGTCATTCATGAATTTACTGCCAGTTATGGATTATTGCTACCAAATTATAAATTCACTGCCAATATTGGGCTCTTGCTTGCAAAATATTTTGAATTAACTTTACTACCTAATTAACTGCTTCAATACCGAGCACTTTTATCCCCTTCCTGCCCAGGCCAATTCTCAGCTTTCAGCGCTGTCACACTTTGAATTGCGCGGTCATACAACGCTGTACCCAAATAAAAATTATCTTTTTTTTTAGACAGAAAGCTTTCTTTTAGTGGTATTTAATCACCACTGGGTTTTCTATTTTTTGCTAAAAAAAAATGAAAAAAGACCGAAAATTTTGAATTTTTTTTCTTCCTTAGTTTGGTTAAAGCGGTTGTATAGCCTCATATACAACATTTACCTACAGATAAGCCTACATTAAGGCTTACCTGTAGGTGCTTGCAATATCTCCTTAACTTACATAGTTAAGGAGATATTTGCAGAAAAGCGAGCACCGATGTCTACGGCGCATGCGCGCCGTAGATAACAGCGCAGGCACACTAAGCGCGGCGGCTCTTGAATGGGAGCCCGCCGGACACTGCCGAAGTTCGCGCATGCGCGGGGATCGTGCCGTTCCTCGCGCATGCACGGGAATGACGTCATCGCCGCTCCGGCCAGTCACAGCGCCGTAGCGGCGATACCTGAAAGTCACTCGAGGTATCATGGCGGTGACGGAGGACGTGTCCGAGGACCGCTGCGTGAGCTGCGATCTCATGTAAGTGATTGATAATGAGCTAGTATGCTAGTCATACTAGCTCATTATGCCTTTGCCCTGCATGTTTAAAAAAAATAAATAAAAAAGTTTTGCGGTATACAACCGCTTTAAAGATGTCTACCTCATGGGGCACTGCAACAAGGGCACTTTTGCCTTGTACACACGATCGGATTCTCAGATGAAAAAAAATCAGATGGACTTTTTTCATCGGAAATTCCGATCGTGTGTGGGCCCCATCGGATTTTTTTCCATCGGTGTTTAGAAATAGAACATGTTTTATTTTTTTCGGATGGAAAAAAAAACGATAGGAAATTCCTATCGTCTGTGTGGAACTCCGATGGGGGAAAAACCCCACGCATGCTCAGAATCAAGTTGACGCATGCTCGGAAGCATTGAACTTCCTTTTTCTCGGCTCGTCGTAGTGTTGAACGTCACCACGTTTGGACGGTCGGAATTTGGACTGACAGCGTGTAGGCAAGACTGAGGGAAGATAGCTTGAACGGAATTCCGACTGAAAATTCCATCGGATTTTATCCCATCGGAAAATCCGATCGTGTGTACAGGGCATTAGAGGACTTTTTTAGGAATGTGTGTTGGAGATGTCGCGGAGAACTCCTTCTGTGTTATTGCCAACTACTTTAGTAAAAGGACTTGTTCCATTTAACTGCCTGGTCTGAATTTATTAAAGGGGTGCATCACAGCATAGCACCCAACTGTTCCTGATTTCGCGGGACTGTCCCTGATTTGGAGCAATGTCCCTCATTCCTCCTCATTTGTCCCTCATTTTGGTCTAATCTATATAGATGTATATAAAATGCACTTTTTATCTATCAAAAAGTGTTTTCCCAGTGCTAAACCTTTCATCCAATTTCTAAAGTGCTGCATTTGTAAATTTCAAAAGCCAATATAAAGGAATAGTAGTGGTAAAAAAGCACTTATGGGTTTAACCAATCTTGTTTTTTTGTACAATTCTCCTTTAAGGGGGCGTGGCAAGAGGTGTGTCCTATGCCTGCATACTTTTGCTGATAGGTGTCCCCCATTCCCATCTCAAAAAGTTGGTAGGTATGAAGAACAGGGATTATTCAAGGGGATGCGAGAAGTTAGAAAAGATACAGTACAGAGGCCTAACGAGCTGAGAGCTGTCCTAAGGAGGCTACATTGCAGTTGCTAATGACTACTGTACTTGTGTCACGTGCTCATGCAGCCAGGAAGCGGATGACATGGCATGGGAGGCAGAAACTCTGGTAGTGAAAGGGTTTGATGCTTGGCCCTTTTACTGGCGACTGGTTCCCAACATACTGGGTCCATACTCGTGGCACAGAGTACCTAGGGATCCAGTCTGGGAGTCACAAGAGATGTAGTGAGGCCTTGGAAAGAGAATAGGCATGGGTTTACAAGTAATGTGCTTCCTGTATGCAGCAGGAATACGGATCATAGTCACTGACTGCTGGGTTGGTGGAGACCAGTACAAGCTCTTCAGTACCAGCTCAGAAATGCTGCACACGTTTTTTCACTTCTGAATGTAGGCCCTCTTTAAATTGAATTTAATTAGGATTTTTATTAATACACATATGTGATACGCACATACAGAACTGCTCTAATTCTGGTTACGGGGCCCCTGGGATATAACACTGTGACAGATGGGCTCCTGAACTCACAGTGAAGTCATCACAGACGACTCAGAAATCACCATGTCAATAGCGATTGCAGGAATGATGCGCGGTCATCCGACACGGTGAGAGTGAAAAACGACCGCTCCCTGTGGACACTCTACCAGCACTGAGTGATTGCCGAGGAGGTAGGAACTGAATTCTCATTACTCATAGATCGATAATTGAAGTGATCTATTGAGAAGAGATGCTGGGCGTCAGCCATTATAGGTAAATTACTTTGGAAGGGATGCACTCTATGAGGATAAGTTCACTTCACCAATGTGATAGGACTAAATTCCCACAAAGGCAAACAAGATACCTGATTAGAGAAGAGTGCCATTGTACTGTGCATGCAGAATTAAAAAGAGGAGCTAATGAAATTGCGGACTCCAAACTGTTTGTTGACAACTGAAATCACACCAATTATATAACCACCTCTCCAAATGTTTGAGCCCAAGTGTTTCCAGCGAAGGGTACTATTAATGCTACAGTACAAAGACATTTTAGACAATTGTGCTCTTCCAACCTTGAGGTAACAGTTTGGAGAAGGTCCTTTTCTGTTCCATCATGAATGTGCCTCTGTGTACAAAGCCTGCTCTATAAAGCCATGGATTTATGAGTTTGGTTTGGAGGAACTTGAGTGGTCTACAGAGAGCCCTGATCCGAACCCTACTGAACACAGAGCCCTGACCTCAACCCTACTGAACACAGAGAGCTGACCTCAACCCTACCGAACACAGAGCCCTGACCTCAACCCTACTGAACACAGAGCCCTGACCTCAACCCTACTGAACACAGAGAGCTGACCTCAACCCTACCGAACACAGAGCCCTGACCTCAACCCTACTGAACACAGAGCCCTGACCTCAACCCTACTGAACACAGAGCCCTGACCTCAACCCTACTGAACACTAGTGATGAGCCGAACACCCCCGGGTTCGGTTCGCACCAGAACCCGCGAACGGACCGAAAGTTCGCACGAACATTAGAACCCTATTAAATACAATGGATGCGAACGTTCGGATTCTAAAGTGCTAATTATAACGACTATTATCCATGTTATTGTCCGAAACAGAGTTTGGGAACCCGGCTTCTGCACCAGGGGACATGTATCAATGCAAAAAGAAGTTTTAAAAACGGACGTTTTCCGGGAGCAGTAATTTTAATGATGCATAAAGTGAAAAAAAAAAAGTCAAATATTCCTTTAAATATCGTACCTGGGGGGTGTCTAAAGTATGCCTGTGAAGTGCCACGTGTTTCCCGTGTTTAGAACTGTCCCTGCACAAAATAACATTTCTAAAGGAAAAAAAAGCCATTTAAAACTGCTTGCGGCTTTAATGCAATGTCTGGTCCCGGTAATATGGATGAAAATCTTTAGGAAAAATGGCATAGCTACCCCATCAACCCCCCCCCCCCCCCCTACCCCAGCCCATTACCAGCCCCTTTGGGTCTTGTATGGATATTAAGGGGAACCCCGCACACAAAATAAAAAAGGCCCTATATACTCTGAACAGCCGTATACAGGCGGTGCATACAAGACAGGGACTGTAGGTTTGTTCTTATGTAGAATCTGTTTGTAATTTTGAACAGCTGCATTGTTTAAGTGTAGCTCCATGCCAAATTCCTTTTTTTTAGCTTTTTGGAAAACATAGGGAACGGTTATCACCCCTGTCACATTTTTTTTGCTGTCTGTGCCCCTGTTCAGAACATTTCACCTCACTTTGCGTCCCAATGACAACTGTTTTTGAAATGTGGTGTTTGTATTGAAACAAGGATTGGTGATAAAGCATCAGTAGAGAGGAGACACCTTTCTCCCATATTAATTCTTACAGGAGAGAATTTTCCTTCCAAGGGGTAGATTTCCTCTCACTTCCTGTTGTCTTCTTCCGTTTGCAAGTAGGAGTCGTTTGTAAGTTGGATGTTTGAAAGTAGGGACCTGCCGTATATACTCTGCAGAAATTGGCCCCTTAGGTGTTGGTGTTGGCACAACACTGAAAGCACTCACAGTTATTCTTGGTGGGTGCTGGAACGCCCTGCTGTCAACTATTATATCAGGAATTGTAATAACATATAATTGTTGATCAGTGGTAGTAAAAATTGGGCCTTTGATGGTGGTGCTGGTGCCACAACACTGTAAGGCCTGACAGTTACTCTTGGTGGGTGCAGCAATGGGCCCTGCTGTGAATTATTAGATCAATAATTATAATTGCATGCCCCTGTTGAATAGGGGCTGAAAAATTGGGCCTTTGGTGGTGGTGGTGGTGGTGGTGGTGATGGTGGTGCTGGTGCCACAACACTGTAAGGCCTGACAGTTACTCTTGGTGGGCGCAGCAATGGGCCCTGCTGTGAATTATTAGATCAATAATTATAATTGCATGCCCCTGTTGAACAGGGGCTGAAAAATTGGGCCTTTGGTGGTGGTGGTGGTGGTGATGGTGGTGCTGGTGCCACAACACTGTAAGGCCTGACAGTTACTCTTGGTGGGCGCAGCAATGGGCCCTGCTGTGAATTATTAGATCAATAATTATAATTGCATGCCCCTGTTGAACAGGGGCTGAAAAATTGGGCCTTTGGTGGTGGTGGTGATGGTGGTGCTGGTGACACAACACTGTAAGGCCTGACAGTTACTCTTGGTGGGCGCAGCAATGGGCCCTGCTGTGAATTATTAGATCAATAATTATAATTGCATGCCCCTGTTGAATAGGGGCTGAAAAATTGGGCCTTTGGTGGTGGTGGTGGTGGTGGTGATGGTGGTGCTGGTGCCACAACACTGTAAGGCCTGACAGTTACTCTTGGTGGGCGCAGCAATGGGCCCTGCTGTGAATTATTAGATCAATAATTATAATTGCATGCCCCTGTTGAACAGGGGCTGAAAAATTGGGCCTTTGGTGGTGGTGGTGGTGGTGGTGGTGGTGATGGTGGTGCTGGTGCCACAACACTGTAAGGCCTGACAGTTACTCTTGGTGGGCGCAGCAATGGGCCCTGCTGTGAATTATTAGATCAATAATTATAATTGCATGCCCCTGTTGAACAGGGGCTGAAAAATTGGGCCTTTGGTGGTGGTGGTGGTGGTGATGGTGGTGCTGGTGCCACAACACTGTAAGGCCTGACAGTTACTCTTGGTGGGCGCAGCAATGGGCCCTGCTGTGAATTATTAGATCAATAATTATAATTGCATGCCCCTGTTGAACAGGGGCTGAAAAATTGGGCCTTTGGTGGTGGTGGTGATGGTGGTGCTGGTGACACAACACTGTAAGGCCTGACAGTTACTCTTGGTGGGCGCAGCAATGGGCCCTGCTGTGAATTATTAGATCAATAATTATAATTGCATGCCCCTGTTGAATAGGGGCTGAAAAATTGGGCCTTTGGTGGTGGTGGTGGTGGTGGTGATGGTGGTGCTGGTGCCACAACACTGTAAGGCCTGACAGTTACTCTTGGTGGGCGCAGCAATGGGCCCTGCTGTGAATTATTAGATCAATAATTATAATTGCATGCCCCTGTTGAACAGGGGCTGAAAAATTGGGCCTTTGGTGGTGGTGGTGGTGGTGTGGTGATGGTGGTGCTGGTGCCACAACACTGTAAGGCCTGACAGTTACTCTTGGTGGGCGCAGCAATGGGCCCTGCTGTGAATTATTAGATCAATAATTATAATTGCATGCCCCTGTTGAACAGGGGCTGAAAAATTGGGCCTTAGGCACTGGTGGCACAACACTGCAACCCCTCACAGATACTGTACTTGGAGCACAGCAATGAGGCCTGTTGCAAAGTATTGCATCCAAAATTTTAATTACACGCCCCTGTTAAACAGGGGCTGAAAAATTGGGCCTTAGCCACTGGTGGCGTCACCCATAAACCAAAATGATCTTCCAAGCTATCATCATTAATCGTATCATTGAGGAGGAGGAGGAGGATAGCCAGTCAACATAACAGCACAGGCACTCAGCATCAGCATCAGTCTTGAAGGGATGTGACATTTTAAAATCAATTAGTCTGTTATATCAGCATCAGGTGTATGGTAGCTGGTGGTGATCCAAGACTGGTTCATCTTGATGAAAGTCAGTCGATCAACCGAGTCGGTGGACAGGCGCACCCTGTGATCCGTGACAAATCCTCCAGCAGCACTGAATGTGCGTTCTGAAAGAACGCTGGATGCAGGACAGGCCAGTAGCTCAATTGCATACTGTGCAAGCTCTGGCCAGTGATCCATCCTCAAGACCCAGTAAGCCAGAGGATTTTCGGTGGGGAAGGTGTCCAAGTCTGACCTTGCCCCTAGGTATTCCTGGACCATGTATATCAGACGCTGGCGATGGTTGCTGGAACCGATCATACTTTGGGGCTGCGGACTAAAGAATTGTCTGAACGCATCGGTCAGACGGCCACCTTCCCCACCGCTCCTTCTTTGACTGCCCGAAGCCTCAGCAACTCGTTGTCCAGGACCAGGAGTTTGTAACCTCCCAGTCTCTGGGAACGCGTTGCACAGACCTTTCTGCAAGGCCTCCCGGAGTTGTCTCATCCTCTGCTCCCTCTGCGACGGTAAGATAAGGTCCGCAACCTTACCCTTGTACCGTGGATCAAGGAGAGTGGCCAGCCAGTAATGGTCCCTCTCCTTGATCCGAAGAATACGAGGATCCTTCCGCAGACTTTGCAGGATCAGGGAGGCCATGCAGCGTAGGTTAGCTGAGGCATTCAGTCCAGAGTCCTCTGGGTCACTAAGGACGACATGATCCGCAGCCACCTCCTCCCAGCCACGTACAAGTCCACTGGTTTCTTGGGACTGTAAATCATCCCTAAAAGACTGCTGCTGATGATGCTTAGTTCCAGCCTCTACCTCCATGCTGACACAATCCTCCTCCTCCTCCTCCTCCTCCTCTTCCTGTGCGATGGGTGGGACAGAAGGAACACTGTCTGGGTAAAGGGGGCCTTGAGAGGCAAGGAAGTCCTCCTCTTCCTGCCTCTGTTCTGCCTCAAGTGCCCTGTCCATTATTCCACGCAGCGTGTGCTCCAACAGGTGGACAAGAGGTACAGTGTCACTGATGCATGCACTGTCACTGCTCACCATCCTCGTGGCCTCCTCAAATGGTGCCAGGACAGTGCATGCATCCCTGATCATGCCCCACTGGCGTGGTGAAAAAAACCCGAGCTCCCCTGACCCTGTCCTGGTGCCGTAGTCGCACAGGTACTCATTGATGGCCCTCTGCTGCGTGTGCAGCCGCTGCAGCATGGCCAACGTTGAGTTCCACCTGGTGGGCATGTCACATATAAGGCGGTTCTTGGGCAGGTTCAACTCCTTTTGCAGCTCAGCCAGGCGAGCACTGGCATTATAAGATCTGCGGAAATGCACACAGACTTTCCTGGCCTGCCTCAGGACATCCTGTAAGCCCGGGTACCTGCCCAAGAACCGCTGCACCACCAGGTTAAGGACGTGAGCCATACAGGGCACATGGGTCAGTTTTCCCTGTCGGAGGGCGGAGAGGAGGTTGGTGCCATTGTCGCAAACCACCATTCCTGGCTTAAGCTGGTGTGGCGTCAACCACCTCTCGGCCTGCCCCTGCAGAGCAGACAGGACCTCTGCCCCAGTGTGGCTCCTGTCCCCCAAACACACCAGCGCAAGCACGGCATGGCATATTTTTGCCTGCGTACTTGCGTAGCCCCTTGAACGCCTACGGAGCACCGCTGGTTCTGAGGACAAACCACAGGAAGAGGCCATGGAGGAAGAAGAAGAGGAGGGGGTGGAGGAGAGAGGTGTGTCACAACCAGTAGTAGCATTTTGGAGGCGTGGCGGTGGAACAACCTCCAACACTACTGCACCTTGTCCTGCATCCTTCCCAGCTGCCAAAAGAGTGACCCAATGGGCCGTGAAAGAAAGGTAACGTCCCTGTCCATGCCTGCTGGACCATGAGTCAGCGGTAATATGCACCTTACCGCTGACCGCCCTGTCCAGCGAGGCCAAGACATTGCCTTCCACATGCCTGTAGAGAGCCGGAATCGCCTTCCGTGCGAAAAAGTGGCATTTGGGAACCTGCCACTGAGGAACCGCACATTGCACAAACTCACGGAAGGGGGCCGAGTCTACCAACTGAAAAGGCAGCAGTTGAAGCGCTAGCAATTTAGCCAAGCTAGCATTCAACCGCTGGGCATGTGGATGGCTGGGAGTGAACTTCTTTCGACGGTCCAGCAGCTGGGGCAGGGAAATTTGCCTGCTAGAATCGGACGTTGGTGTACTGCTAGCAGAGTGCCCGCAAGTACTTGGCTGTGACACACCTAATTCTACACCTTCATTCCTCTCAGAGCAGGTTTCAGAGAGGAGTGAAGGTATAGTGGGGTTGGAGATCCCAGCTGATGCGGTGCAAGAAGAGGTCAGCTTTGTTCTTTGGTGTGGGTCTTTAAGGTAGGCTTGCCAACGAGTTGCATGGCAGGTCAACATATGTCTGATCAAGCATGTGGTGCCCAAGCGGCTGATGTTTTGGCCACGCGATATACGCTTGAGACATATGTTGCAAACAGCAGCTGTGCGATCTGATGCACTCGCCTCAAAAAAGGCCCACACCAAAGAACTTTTGGAATGACGGGCAGAGGCAGCGCCCTGCACAGGCGGAGCTCTGCGGTGTGATTCCGTCGGTGTGCTGCCCATACGCTGGCCACTCAAAGGCATCCTGCCTCGTTGGAGATGTGCCTCCTCCTCATCCTCCTCCTCCTCCTCTCTCCTATTAGGCACCCACGTGGAGTCAGTGACCTCATCATCCCCTCCCTCCTCATCACTGGAGCCAATCTGGCAGTATGCTGCAGCTGCTGGAGCATGACTGCCAGATTGGTGTCCTTCTTGAGCATCCCCTCTCTCTGCTCTCACGCTACTGCCTTCCTCTAGCTGGGTATCATCATCAGATCCTTCGAAACGCTGGGCATCCTCCTGGAGCATGTACCCAACACTGTGCTCAAACAGTTCGGGGGACTCCTCAGGAGGAGGACATGGTGGGTCTAGGGAAGGATTGACTAATGAAGATAATGATACCAGAGAAGAGGACGCTTTGGCAGCTGCTTTGCCAGTACCCTGAGCCTGGGTGAGAGAGGATGAGGAGGATGAGGTGGGCTTGGTCATCCACTCTACCAAGTCTTCGGCATGATGTGGCTCAACATGTCCAGCTGCCGAAAAGAAGGACAAGCGTGTCCCATGGCCATGTGCTGATGACAATGCACCGCATCCACGACCAGCACTGTTGCCCCCAGACACAGCGCCTGCTTGCCCTCTTTTTTTGCCTCCTGACTGTCTGCCTCTCCTTGTTTGCCTTCCAGACATTTTAATGGATGGCCTGCAGGGAGATGGGAAAAAGAGCAATAAGGGCTACCTTCAGGTGTATACTGTGCAGGAGGCTTAGCAACAATGACACTGACACTGTCCCCTGCCTATCCTTCTCTGTCCCTAAACTCAAGGATTTCAAATATGGTTCAGCAAAATTGGTTTAGAACAGAATAGCACACTGACACTTTCCCTCACTGTCCTACTCTGTCCCTCCCTACAAACAAGATTTAGCACAGAATAGCACACTGATAGTTTCCACGAGTGTCCTTCTCTGTCCCTAAACTCAAGGATTTCAAATATGGTTCAGCAAAATTGGTTTAGAACCGAATAGCACACTGTCAGTTTCACTCACTGTCAGTTTCACTCACTGTCCTACTCTGTCCCTACAAACAAGATTTAGCACGGAATAGCACACTGACACTTTCCCTCACTGTACCTCTCTGTCCCTAAACTCAAGGACTGAAAATATGGTTCAGCAAAATTGTTTTAGAACAGAATAGCACACTGACACTTTCCCTCACTGTACCTCTCTGTCCCTACAAACAAGGTTTAGCACAGAATAACACACTGACACTCTCCCTACCTATCCTTATTTGTCCCTAAACACAAGGAATCCAGGATTAGTAAAGGAAAAAAAATGACACTGTCCCTGCCTATGCTTCTCTTTCCCTGCTCCGGAACACACTACACAAGGCCGCCGCGCTGGCGGCCTTTTATAGTGTGGGGCGTGTACTAAACCCCCTCAGCAATAATTGGCCACAGGCATCCTGCCTGTGGCCAATCATTGCTCTCCTCGCTGCCGGCGCTGTGATTGGCCAAGCATGCGGGGTCACAGTGCATGCTTGGCCAATCACAGCGCCTGGATGACACTGCGATGGCGTAGTGCATTGTGGGCCGTTCGCGTCACTCGAATTTGGCGCGAACGGCCCAAATCGTTCGATCTTCGTCGAACGATCGAACAGCCGATGTTCGAGTCGAACGTATGTTCGACTCGAACACGAAGCTCATCCCTACTGAACACAGAGCCCTGACCTCAACCCTACTGAACACAGAGCCCTGACCTCAACCCTACTGAACACAGAGCCTTGACCTCAACCCTACTGAACACAGAGCCTTGACCTCAACCCTACTGAACACAGAGCCCTGACCTCAACCCTACTGAACACAGAGCCCTGACCTCACCCCTACTGAACACAGAGCCTTGACCTCAACCCTACTGAACACAGAGTCCTGACCTCAACCCTACTGAACACAGAGTCCTGACCTCAACCCTACTGAACACAGAGTCCTGACCTCAACCCTACTGAACACAGAGTCCTGACCTCAACCCTACTGAACACAGAGCCCTGACCTCAACCCTACTGAACACAGAGCCCTGACCTCAACCCTACTGAACACAGAGCCCTGACCTCAACCCTACTGAACACAGAGCCCTGACCTCAACCCTACTGAACACAGAGCCTTGACCTCAACCCTACTGAACACAGAGCCCTGACCTCAACCCTACTGAACACAGAGCCCTGACCTCACCCCTACTGAACACAGAGCCTTGACCTCAACCCTACTGAACACAGAGCCCTGATCCGAACCCTATTGAACACAGAGTCTTGACCTCAACCCTACTGAACACAGAGCCCTGACCTCAACCCTACTGAGCACAGAGTCCTGACCTCAACCCTACTGAGCACAGAGTCCTGACCTCAACCCTACTGAGCACAGAGTCCTGACCTCAACCCTACTGAGCACAGAGTCCTGACCTCAACCCTACTGAGCACAGAGTCCTGACCTCAACCCTACTGAGCACAGAGTCCTGACCTCAACCCTACTGAGCACAGAGTCCTGACCTCAACCCTACTGAGCACAGAGTCCTGACCTCAACCCTACTGAGCACAGAGTCCTGACCTCAACCCTACTGAGCACAGAGTCCTGACCTCAACCCTACTGAGCACAGAGTCCTGACCTCAACCCTACTGAGCACAGAGTCCTGACCTCAACCCTACTGAACACAGAGCCCTGACTTCAACTCTACTGAACACCTTTTGAATGAACTAAAATGCCAACTTGGAGCCAGGTCTTCTCATCCAACATCAGTATCTGACCTCACAAATGTTCTTTAGGCTGGGGAAAAAAAAAAATCAGATACCTTCCAAACTCTTGTGAATAGCCTTCCCAGAAGAGTGGAGGCTGTTATATCCATCGAGGTTGGGGAAACTCCATAGTAATGGTCATGTTTTTGGAATGGGGTGTCCAACAAGCTCATAATGTCTATTTATGGCTCATTTTTTAAACCATAATTAAATCCAGAAATATCAGGCAGCTGAAGTTTTAAGCATACTGTATCTTAAAAAGGTGAGCTGAGCACCACCTAGTGGTAACCAACTTGAATTGCAGAAACAGCCATAACTTCAACTGCTAAACAACAATTTTAATTTCTGAGGTTTGGGGGGAATGGGCCATGGTTTGATCCGCTGCTGCTGTTTAGGACCCCTGCACAGCAGCGAAAGCTACTGTTGTCACCTATCTGAGTTTCTACATATTCATATGAAGAGTCCACTAGAAGGCACTCAACATAGTAGATTTGTGTCCTGGTACCTCTAAGGACATATGGAAAAACCAAACCAGTGACAAAAATAGTCACTCTGAAAAGCCAAGAGTTCGGCCTTGCTACGACTGGATGCTCCCCCCTTCATCAGTCCTTTGAGCTTTTCCATACTACACAAAGCATAGATCATTTTTGGAGCGAATCTTTAAAATGACACAAGCTTATCTTCCTGAATTACCTGCTCTTCCGGAGAGCCGTCTCCACGTTATGCCCCTTGTGTCTGCGGTAGAAGTCGATAAAGGAGAAGGGGAGAGAGATGTTCAAGTGGTTGGACCTCTGCGGGGCGGCAGTCCTCTTCCGGGCCTCAAATGCGATCATCAGATCCACCCAGGCGGCTGGGCGCTTCACCTTGAAGGTCTGGATGAAATCTTCGCTGAATATCTTGCACAGCATCTTCTCAAAGGCGAGGTCAACCCCAACAGATCCGTATGGACCCCCTTCAAGGACAGAACATGGTCAAAGGTCAGGAGGGGTTATATTGAGAACTGTATTTAATACCTCTAGACTAAATCCAGCCATGTTTAGCCCATGGCCATATTTACTAGATATAAAAGTCCAACTCTATCCAAAACGTTTTGTTTTTTAGTTTTGAATATTGAATTGTAGGGTTGGAATCTTTGTCAGGTTTTAGCTTCTGTCTGTGACCCCCCATTGGACAGATTTTGGTTCACTTCCTGTCCATGTGACACCTATACAAGAACTGGGAGGAGCAGTTGTCATGGGGACAGGAAGGTAAAAGCAAAAGTTGGAAGCAGAGGCGTAACTAGAACATTCAGGGCCCCAGTGCAAGGAACCATGAAGGGCTCCCCTAATTGCCAGGGCACTTTCCATCAATCCAAGGTCCTTTCCATCGTTCCCAGGGCCCTTTCCTCTGGTCCTGGGGTCCGTCCCTCTGAGCCTGGAGGCCCATCCCTCCAAGTCTGGGGCCCATCCCTATGGGTTCTTCCCACCCGCCCTTGACACCCGTCATGGGGCCCTTTCACAGCAGGTCCCCCTCCTGCTGCCTTGGGGCCCCCCCACAGTGCCGGAATGCCAGCGCCCGGTCGCATGGGCAACCTTTTTGACCCGGCTAGTTCGTCCACTGGTTTGAAGCTCTTCCCTACTCTACTAAAAACATTTTTTTTTTGTTTGCCTGTGTCCCCATTGGAGATATTTTATATTACTTCCTGTCTGGAGAGGAAGTGAGGTGGCAATAGAGACCTGACGAGGGCTCTAACACTTACCTGCTCTATTCAGAACAACGATTTGGCTAAAGTTGGGCTTTAAATTAAATGAAATATCTCTTTCCTCCATTGGGGGTTCCCTCTTAAATCTGAAATGCTATCTGTGTCCCTACAAAGGAAATTTCTCTTCTCTTCCTGTTCTGACAACTGTCACCTAGACAGCTAGTGAGGGAAATCTCCATCATAGGAACACAGATAGCATCCTGCTATAGTTCATTTCCTCGCTCTACTATAAAATGTGTTTTTTGCTGTTCCCTAACTCCCTGCTGGGGCAACTTCCCCAACTTCCTGTTCTATACAATAGACAGGAAGTGGGGAAATGTGAGAAGATAAAATCTCCCACACTGGGACATAAGCAGTATAGGAATACATTTTAGAATAAGAAACGATTGGTATGAAAAAAATAAAAAAAGAAAGAATTGGAACCCTGGTCAGGATTTCATTTTTTTTCTGTTAAAGTGACTTTAAAAAAAACTGGTCAGGTATGGGCATAAGAATATATGCATAAGAATCTCATTCTTCACCCTAACCTGTTATTACAGTGCAGCAATACTTCTTAGGAATGAGCATGTGAGCAGGTATTCACTTCTATTCTCTCCTTGTCAGAGGTCCCCATGGGGGCTGCCCTGTCTGCTACCTGAGCTCAGGACTGATAACTGACACTGTCTGGGCTGCTGGAGGAGAGGGGAAACTGTCCGTGAACAGTCTTTATTTTGTATTCTTATAATCCTGATATTGTTTAGTTATGTGACTGTTAGTGACACTGTGCTTCTCAGAGGGGTAGGTTGTAGTTCTGGTGTCCACCAGCGGGTGTCTCCAAGCAGTTTCCAGTAATCAGTCTCCACCTGATGCCGGCTGTTGGGAGGGTATTTAGTCCCTTCTCTACTATTACACTTCGCATCAGTGCTAGCCAGCTACTGTGTGTTGTTTATCCTGCTCCAGATCTTGCTCTTGCCCTGCATCCTGTACTCTGCTGCCTTATTTCTGCTTCCCTTGTTCCTGATCCCAGTCCTGGATCCTCCCTCCTCCGTTCATCTCTGGTATTTCCCTGTTTATCCGTGTATCTCATTTTGTATATACTGTATATAGTTCGTTTGTTGGTTAGGAATTCTGTTACACAGTTAGGTTGCTTGTTAGGTATTTTGTTACAGTATATGGTTATGGTTCACTTGTATCTTCACGTATGCTGTGTTTGGTTGTGTTTGGGAGGCTTTTTGATGTAATTTTAATACATATATATATATATATATATATATATATATATATATATATATATGTCTCTGTTTCCTGAATGTAGCCATGCAGATCTGGCCATCCCTGCTGCTGATTCCTGACAAAATGTTTATCTACACTGTGCTCATGTAGGACAGAAGAGGAAAGTGGAAAGATACGTTGTGGACATTAATAACAATAGTAATTAATAATTATCGCTATTATTGAAATGATAAATTGTGGATGATAAGGTAATCTAATGAGAATTTGAAATAAAATGTTGGTAAAAATTCTTGAAACTGGTATGTGTATAAATTGAATGATACATTATACAATCTGATTGTACATGCGTTAAAAAAAAAGTAAATAATATTATATTATTATTTTATTATTATTTATTTTTTTTACTTTTTACGATTGTACGATCAGATTGTATAATGTATGGTTTAATTTATACAAATACGAATTTAGATTTTTGTTTTTTACCCATATTGTTTTTTTTATTATTCTCATTAGGTTACCTTATCATCCACAATGTATCATTTCAATATTAGTGGTGATCATTGTTATTATTGCTATTACAGTAAAACCTTGGATTGCGAGCATAATTTGTTTCGGAAACATGCTTGTAATCCAAAGCACTCTTATATCAAAGCAAATTTTCCCATAAGAAATAATGGAAAAACAAATGATTCGTTCCACAACCATTTATTCATAAATCCTTCAGTTTTTAGTCCAAATAAAAAAAGATTATAGCAATGTGATAGGTTGTGTAACCATAAAATGTCCATCCAAAAATGGCCGCCTCCACCATAAAATGTCCATCCAAAAATGGCCGCCTCCACCATAAAATGTCCATCCAATAATGGCCGCCTCCACAAGGGGATTAGAAGCTAAATCCAGCTACTGAGTATAAAAGAGAAGAGAGACACCTCTAAGTGTAGCGCAGCGTGGAAGAGATGACGTTGATGGCAGTGAGGAGGATGGTCTATGTGGACAGCTTTACCCCGGATCCCTGCATACTTAGATGTGCCTCTTTTAATCATCAACCATGTAAGTTGATAAATGTTGTACCTTCATTAAATGTAACCATATTGCTACACTTAGAGGCGCCTCTCTTCTCTTTTATACTCAGTTGTAACTTGATGCTACTTGTATATCAAGTCAAAATTTATTAAAAATGTTTGCTTGTCTTGCAAAACGCTCTCAAACCAAGTTACTCTCAAACCAAGGTTTTACTGTATATATTTGTTTTTATTGGCTACTTTTTGATTTGTACCCCTTTAATGGAAAAAAAAGTTGTATCTGGACCTCTTAGCAGTGGTGTGGCGCTTTAATTTTCAACTCTTTTTACAGGCAGGACAGAAGACACCCTCAATGGAGGCCTTACAGCCTAACAATTCTGCCAGAACGGGGAGAGAATACAAGTAAATAATAAAAAAAACTGTGAACGCTGGGAGTTAAGGCTGTAGTAATATAACCAAGTGTGGAGATTCAGTTCATTACAAATGTCTGCTGCTGGTGACTGTTTTTACAATTGGTGAAAAGATTGATGGATTTGTTTCTGTTGGAGACCTCTCTAGATTCCGGTTTTCCAGAGTGGGTTGGACAGTGGAAGCTGCTATAGGAAGCTGCATTCTACTATCTTCCCTCTGATGCTACAAACCGGTCTCACCTGATGCTTTGTAGAGCTCCTTCAATGTCCCCTCTGGCTGCTCGATCTGATGTACTGTGAGGTCCACCGTACCTCCACCGCAGTCCACAACAATGTAGCGATCTCCTAAACAGGGAACGAAGAGAAAAGTCTGGGTTGATGATAAATAGAACCTACAATTACTCCTAAATGGTGGTACCATGACCAACTAGAGAGATGGAACCAGTACACCAAATTTTAGTCCAGACCTCTGCTTGAGTTCCATTGGACCAACTTGACGTTTGTAGGTCACCTTGGCCTCCTTTCTCAATGTACCGTCTGTTACCTTGACAGACTTCTCAAGTCTCCCGCGAGTCGCGGGAGTCTCCCGCAAGTCAGGGGAGTCTCTCGCAAGTCGCGGGAGTCTCCCGCAAGTCAGGGGAGTCTCTTGCAAGTCGCGGGAATCTCCCGCATTTGATAAAGGGACCACAGACTCTCCAAAACTTCATGCTGGCCCAATGGAGCTCCAGTAGAGGTCTGGAGAAGAAGTAGGCATGCTGGCTTCATCCATCTACCAAAGAGAACCTTTCACAAGAAGAAACGTTAGAAACTGATTTAAGGGGGGTAACAAAGGGCATCATAAGGTCCTTATTAAAGTTCATGGAGCCCTGGAAGAACACTTTAAAGCGGAAGTAAACCCATCGATTTAACAGTTTCAAAAAGCAGTTACATTCCCGGCATGCCGGGAATGCCAACTGTCACATTGGTTGTGCTCTCAACCAAACTGTCAAACCATCCAATGGCTGGTGTCATAACTGATCACATGTGCAGCATCATGGAAGTTGAAGATTAAACAGAGGCCAAGATGGCAGCTTCCTTGCCTGAAAATGATAGGAGGTTTTACTTCAACTTTAAATCGTTTTTTTCTTTATTCCAAGTTGGTTCTCCTCCCACATCCCATAATGCAACGTGTGCTTTTATTACTTGCATTCTGAGAGGGCTGGAAGGCTGACAATGGTTCACTACTTTGTATTTGTATTGAAAAGAAGAGATTTGGAAATTAACCACTAGAGGGAGTAACAACAGCTGCTGAAAGAAATGTCAGCCACTGAAGGGGTGGATGGTTCTTAAAGAGGAACTTTGCTATGGCCTCCTCCCCCTTTCTTTTTCCCCAACTTACCTTTAATAGCTTTAAAACCATTTTGTCCTCAAATCAGATACTAACCTACCAAGCGGATCCAGTGTGGTCACGCTGCTACGCCACTGTCCCAGCCTGTTTTTGCGCCGCCATCTTTGGTCCTAACATCTTTGGTTCTGCTTTCTGGCAGCCCCCCTCCTCAATGATGCGCGCCAAGCCTCCTCCAGCTCCCGTGAATGAAAGTGAAGCCATTGGGGACTTGTGAAGGAGGCTCTAGAGCACTGGAGATGTCATTCTTGCCTAGGCAAGAATGTTGGCTATGGAGAAGGGATGGGGCAAGCATTCAAAAAAATGGGGGGGTGTCAATTTTGTAGGGGTGGAAGGGGGGGGGGATTGGGGGTTCAAGGATTTAGGATTTTTGTTGAGATGAACGGTCTGGTAACAGGTTCACTTTAAACATTGTGCAATGTGTTTAGGTCCTTCATGCTCTCTAGTGTGCCGGTCAGGAGGAGACCTGGACAGCGCGATCCCCTCCCCTGCACAGGAAATACAACATTTTAATTTTAGCTCTGAACCCTCAGCTCAGTATCCTGCTCCACCCGCTCATCCACCAATAGTCCAACAGTGACCTCACCGCGTCCCACCCGGGGGTCATAAAACACTTCACAGGACTGAGAACACGGCCAACTTCTCCTCGTCCAACCTCATCTGTCCTGCCAGGGAGGTTCCTCCACTGCCAATGTCAGAGACGGGTATTTTACTGACATTTAATTGGTCTATAACAGGGGACTCCAGACGTTTCATCTTATATTACAAAAATTCACCAGCCGAAAAAAAATCAGTTTTTAGAAATTCAGGGAATATAAAGTGAAATGAATGAATATGTTTTACATGAAGTGTATTGGTATGATGTGAGATATAACAACTCAGGAAAAAACTTCACTAACAAACCAGAGAAATCCCACATAAACCTGGGGCCATCAGACCCCCCCCTTACATCAAAGTCCCCCTTACATCAGGGTACCCATCAGAACACCCCCCCTTACATCAGAGGCCCGATCAGAGTCCCCCCCCTTACATCAGAGTCCCCCATTACATGAGACCCCCTAAAATCAGAGTTGCCACTTACATCAGAAACTCCCCTTATTTTAGAGTTCCCCCTTACATAAGGGTCCCTCTAACATTAAAGGCACCCCCCCCCCCACCCACATCAGAGTTTTCTCTTACATCAGAGTCCCTCTAACATCAGAACTCCCCCTCCCCCTCATACATCGGAATTCCCCCCCACATCAGAGTTTTCTCTTACATCAGAGTCCCTCTAACATGAGAGCCCCCCCCCCCATACATCAGAACCCCCCCCCCCCACATCAGAGTTTTCTCTTACATCAGAGCCCCTCCATACATCAGAATCCCCCCACATCAGAGTTTTCTCTTACATCAGAGCCCCCCCCTCATACATCAGAACCCCCCCTTACTTTAGAATTTTCTCTTACATCAGAATCCTCCCCTTACATCAAACCCACTTCTTACATCAAAATCTTCCCCTTACATCAGAGTCCCTCCCCCTTACATCAGAGTGCCCTTTTTCATGGGAGTCCCCTTCTACATCAGCAACTTCCCCCACATCAGAGCCCCCCTTACATTAGAGTCTCCTTTTAAATCAGACAGCGGGCTGGAGACCCCTGATCTATAATCAGGGGATAAAAAAATTAAGTTTTATATATTTAATTCATATGTAGATCAAAGGTCTCTCTCTCTCTCCCTCCCCCTCCCTCTCTCTCTCCCCCTCCCTCTCTCTCCCCTCCCTCCTTCTCTCTCCCTCTCCCTCTCTCTCCCCTCCCTTCCCCCCCCCTCCCTCTCTCTCTCCCCTCCCTCCCTCCCTCTCCCCTCCCTCCTTCTCTCTCTCGCCCTCCCTCTCTCTCCCCTCCCTCCTTCTCTCTCTCTCTCTCTCTCTCCCCTCCCTTTCTCCCCCCTCCCTCTCCCTCTCCCCTCCCTCTCTCTCTCCCCCCCCCCCTCTCTCTCTCTCTCTCTCTCTCTCCAATATGGTTACGTTGCATTTCCTCAATGACACTTGCAATCCAGTATGTTATTAGGTTATTCATTTTTGCTTGTCAAAATGTTTTCATTCATTTAAAAAGGGAAATACCACATTTGGCCACTAGGTGGTGTTAAGTATCATAGTAAATTCCTATAACACCTGTACTCCGGTTCATCTAGTGACCGGATACAGTATTTTCCTTTTTTAAATCTATGAAAAACATTCAACCAGCACAGGAAACAGCCTAATAACATTCACTTTTCTATGGGGCTTTTTTACACATTTTTTACAAATTCACCCCTAAAAGTAGGACTTCTTATCTAATTGTGCATTAGAAACTGCAGCAAGTCAGATAGAGCCCCGCCTTGCTTCCTGGCTGGAGGGCATCCAAGGGCGTACATGGACGTCCTCCCGCGATCGTGCTGCCCTTGTGGCCCCTGCAGTGGACTGATCAGCTGTGTCCAATGACAGCTGATTACAAAAGTAAACACAAGCCGGTTATCGGCTTTTTACCCTCACGCTGACAGCATGAGGAGAGGAGAAGAGAATCAATAACCAGCTTGTGCTAAAGGGACATCGGCACTGATAACCAGGGCACTGATGATCAATGTCCTGATTATCACTGCAGTCCCAACAGTGCCCATCGGTGCTCATCCATGCCTCCTCATCAGTGTCACCTATCAGTGCTGCTAATCAATGCCCATCATTCCCTCGTGCCACCTATCAGTGCCGCCTATCAGTGCAGCCACATCAGTGTCGCCTATCCGTGACCATCAGTGCCGCCTCATCAGTGCCCATCAGTGCAGCCTCATCAGTGCACATAAGTGCCACCTATCAGTGCAGCCTCATCAGTGCCGCCTATCAGTGCAGCCTCATCAGTGCCACCTATCAGTGCCCATCAGTGCCGCCTATCAGTGCAGCCTCATCAGTGCCACCTATACGTGCCCATCAGTAACCTTCCTCATTGGCTTGTGTCAATGGTCCTGCCTCGCAAGAACAAAGGGGGAACTCGTAAATCACAACGTGGGGGAACCCCGGCCCGATATTCTGGATTGGCTGCGCACGTGGAGGAGACTTCCAATATGGCGACGCAAACCTCTGAGACCCACCCAGCTCTCACAGAGAATGCTAACTTCGCGGCACTCATGCAGGCCATTAATGGATGCCAGGCTGCGCTCACTACTAAGATTGACTCCCTGCAGATCGAGATGGGCCTTATAAGAAAAGACTATGAAAAGATCCGCCGGCGGGTGAATGAGGCCTAACGTCACGTTGGGGACACGGAAGATACAGTGAGAGACCACACTGCCACCTGCATACTGTCCAGGTCCGGCTGAAACACTTGGAGGCTAAGTCAGAAGACGCAGAGAACCATAACCGGCGCAATAATTTGCGGATCATTGGCCTCCCTGAAGGGACTGAGGGCCCTGACATCCCCGCCTTCACCGAACACCTCCTCCACACACTTTTGCCCAGGCGCCCTTCTCCTCTCACAATGTCTCCTTTGACAATACTCCCCTGATATATGCATTCTGCAGGAAACACACCTTATGGGCGGTCGGGTCCTTAGCCTCAAAAAAACATGGGTTGGCCATTACTACCACGCTATCTATTCCACCCATGCTAGGGAGGTTAGTATTTTAATCCTGTAAATCCCTACCATTTTTTTCTCCTGGACCTGCATCTGGATCCCAAGGGTAAATACGTGGTGCTCCAAGCAAGTGTTGATGGCATGCCTTTGCTACTGGGGGGACTGTACAACCCTCCCCCAGCCTCCATTGGACTCCTTAATAAGATAACGCAGATAGTGGCGTCACACTCGGTCGCTGCAGTGATCTTAGCTGGGGACTGTATGGTACCATGCCCACATATGGACAAACTGTCTCCTGACCCGGCTATGGACTCTCCACTCTCCTGTTGGGGGTGACTATGGGCCTCACGGATGTTCGAAGATGGAAATATACGACAAGGAGCTATACCTGTAGCTCTGCTACATACACGGCTATGTCATGCATTGACCTTATCTATGTCAGCAGCCCTGTCTTATCCAGGGTACAAGAGATATCTGCTCTCCCTAGGGGGATTTCGGATCATGCGCGCATTCTCCTGAAATTACACACCGTGGCGGCCTCGGGTAGCTACCTTTGGCGCTTATCTAGATATTGGGTCTCAGATGAGTGTGTCGAGCCTGAGATGGAGTTGGCCATTACGGAATATTGGGCTCCCGACCCTACTGGGACGGAGACGCCTGCCCGCTGGGAAGAATTCAAAAGTTATATCAAGCAGCAGTATGGGTCTGCTATTGGGGCGGCACGCTCATCCTCCTAGGCTTCACTTGCCCAGGCTGAGGCTACTGCCCAGAGGTTGGAGGCTGGATATGTTGAAGCCGGGGAGGAGAGTCAGAGGATGGACCTGCTTGTGGCTCTGAGGGAGGTTCAGCTCCTCAGACTCTCGGCAGCGAAGAATCAGATACTATATCAATCCCAAAGGGTATTCGAGCAGGGTGAGAGGTCGGGTCGTATGCTCGCCTGGCTCTCCAGAGAGCCTGCAGATACCACCCACGTTGCTAACATTAGGGATGGGTCAGGGAGATTGCTATCAGACCTGGGAGACATAAATTTATGCTTTGCAGCCTACTATAGGGACCTATACTCCTCTAGAGCAGAGTACACCCCCATAGAACTCCAATCCTTCCTTGACAATCTTCAATTCCCCACCCATTCAGAGGATGCACGTTTGTCATTGGAGGCCCCTATTACTCTGAAGGAGGTTCAGGTGGCAGTGACCTCTATGCAGGCCGGCAAGACCCCGGGGGAGGATGGCCTCCCAGCCAAGTTCTTTAAGACGCATTACGCCTCGCTGGCTGCAAGACTTAGAGGGCCCTCTTAACGTCTCTCAGAGACGGTTCTTTGCCACCTTCTATGATGCTTGCGGTGATCGTGGTCATTCCCAAGCCTGGGAAGGACCCCCAGCTTTGCCCATCCTACAGGCCAATTTCCCTGTTAAATGTGGATGCAAAAATCCTAACCAAAGTACTAGCTAATCGTCTCAATGCAGTGATACTTTCCTTGGTACATGGGGATCAGACTGGCTTCATGCCAGGCAAAGGTACAGATATTAATCTGAGGAGGCTGTTTACGGTGATCGATCAGATGGCTGGGAGAGGAGGTGATAGTGTCATTGGATGCTGAAAAAGCCTTTGACTCGGTGGAGTGAGACTATCTGTGGAATGTACTTTAGAGATTTGTCCTGGGTCCCACCTTTATATCATGGCTTCCGATGCTATACTCTGCCCCGACTGCCCAGGTCCGGATGAATGGCCATCTCTCTGCCCCATTCCCGCTCCACCGAGGCACCAGGCAAGGCTGCCCTCTCTCTCCGGCCCTGTTTGCTCTTGCCATTGAGCCCCTGGCTATCCTCCTTCGGTCCTCCTTGGCGGTCACCGGTATATCAGTCTACCCCATTGTCGAGAAAGTGTCCTTGTATGCTGACGATACCCTCCTTTATATTAGGGATCCCCACCAATCTTTGTCGGCAGCCCTAGAACTGATTGATTCATTTGGCAAATTCTCAGGGATTAGAATCAATTGGGACAAGTCGGTCCTATTCTCTCTAAATCAAAGAGGACCCCCCCCCCCGGACCTGCCCGCCCCTCTCCAATGGGTTGATAGTTTCAAATATCTGGGTATCCAGATCCATAGGCATCTACCAAAGTACCTAGAGTCCAATGTACACCCGGTCCTTCAGAGGCTTACGCAGAAGAGCTCTGACTGGGAGTCTCTACCACTCACCCCTGTAGGCCGCGTCAATTTGATTAAAATGTCCTTCCTCCCTAAGTTTCTGTATGTCTTGAGGAACACCCCTGTCAGTATTCCCAACTCCTTCTTTGTGAAACTAGAACAAACGTTCAGTTCATTTATATGGCAGGGGTCGGTACCAAGGGTAGCTAGGTCCACGCTTCAGCTCTCTGTCAGGGGGTGGTCTTGCCCTTCCCAACTTTAAAAAATATTATTGGGCTGCGGTCCTGGTTCACGCAGGATCAATTTAACCCCTCGGTCAACCTAGAGGCAGCCGTCTTAGGATCCTATTCTGAATTAAGCAATTTAGTCTATAGACAGCCTAGATCCACCACGCAAGACACTACCCCCATGAGGACCACGGTACGGGTGTGGAAACAAGTCACAAAGTTTCTGGAGGAGCCGCAGACATTCTCTCCTCACATCCCTCTGTGGGGCAACCTGTTAATGCCCCATTTTAGGTTCGCGCAGTTCCCCTGTTCTAATAAGGTCGAACCTCACACGGTAGAGAGGCTGTCATGGTTATGCAGTAATGTTTTTCTGTTAGCTTACCTCTCCTCCATGTGTCCTGCTTTAGAGGCCAGCCACTCTCACCTGACTGCTTAAGTAATCTCTCCTCTAAGCATGGCTCTACCCCAGGCCCTATCAGGGAACTCTATATTAAACTGTGCACTGCAAGCCAGCCGTGCTGATCAACGTTGTTTGTTAAGCTATTGTGTGTTTGGTTTCCTGCTTGCCGTGTGCTCTACGTCTGTCTCTGTCTTACCGATCTTGGCTTGTTCTCGACGATCCCTGCCTGCTTGTGACCCTGACCTTGGCGTGTTCTATGTTTATCCTTGTCTGCTAGTCGCCCCGACCTTTGGCTTATCCCCTTACTATCTCTTGTTACCCTGGTCTGCTGCTTCCTCTCTATCCTCCTGTAGCCTACTGTGAGCGTGAGCTGGGAGACTCTGGGGGCCGCGACCTGGAGCCAGTTGCAGCCCAGTCCATCCTCATCACTAGAGGCTCTGGTGAACACCTGCTGGATCTTAGACTCCGCGCCCTGGGGAATCTTAGGCTCTAGCTCCATGTGGGATCCGTGTTGGTTCTCCAGTAGACCTGTCTTCCTGTACCACCCAGAGTTCCATCCGCAGCAGTCAGCCGTAGGGTCCACTACCTTAGCGGTGCACTCCTGACCCCAACGGTGTGCATCTGTCACCTGTCCTCAGGTGACCTGACAGAGGCTGCTTACATCCCGCTTCATGGACAAAACACTATCCTCCATCTATCTCCGACTTACCTGCGCGGGCGGCTCTGGGGCTACTAGAGCCTTCTCGGCCTGGCAAAGGGACCTCCCGGCACTAACTGAGGAAGATTGGTCTGAGGGCCTACAACAGTTTATCCCCCTTATGATCTCTGCAAGGGACAGATTTATACAGTTAAAATTTCTCCACAGGGTATATTATACGCCTCAAAGACTAGCATTAATGTATCATACCTCTGATGATCAATGCCCTAAATGCAAAACGGGAAGTAACTACATACACATGGTTTGGCTTTGCCCACGAGTACAGGAGTTTTGGCGGGCAGTGGCTGCTGACATGGGTTTCAATTAGTGGGATATATAGTCGGGCTTGACCCCCTGGTTTTATTGTTGGGTATCACAGATAACTTGCCCACAACTACCCACAAAAAGCTGTTTATATTTTATGCCGCATTCTATGCTAGGAAAACAATACTACCCCAATGGAAAGCACCAGAACCCCCTCGGGTCGCTACTTGGAAGGACTTGGTGAACGCAGCTCTCCCTCTTTATAAGCTGACATACATGGGACGCAACCGCCCCAAGAAATTTCATAGAATTTAATCGGCATGGGCGACGGCCAGACATCTCACGCTGTAGCTCCGGATGGTGGACCCCATCCCGGCCCACCCTTACTTGCCCCTCCTGGTGACCCTCCCGGCTCCCCTGTCTAGTAACACCAGACAGAGGCATGTTTTACTCCCTCTCTTTCCCCTGCCCCCATTGATAGCACAAACATTTCTAATAGTTACACTTTTTGACCAAAAGTATTGGGACACCTGCCTTTACACGCACATGAACTTTAATGACATCCCAGTCTTAGTCTGTAGGGCTCAATATTGAGTTGGCCCACCCTTTTCAGCTATAACAGCTTCAACTCTTCTGGGAAGGCTGTCCACAAGGTTTAGGAGTGTGTCTATGGGAATGTTTGACCATTCTTCCAGAAGGACATTTGTGAGGTCAGGCACTGATGTTGGACGAGAAGGCCTGGCTCGCAGTCTCTGCTCTAATTCATCCCAAAGGTGTTCTATTGGATTGAGGTCAGGACTCTGTGCAGGCCAGTCAAGTTCCACCACCCCAAAATCGCTCATCCATATCTTTAAAGACCTTACCTTGTGCGCTGGTCCAAATCATTTGGTATGGGGGGGGGGATTATGGTGTGGGGTTGTTTTTCAGGGGTTGGGCTTGGCCCCTTAGTTCCAGTGAAGGGAACTCTTAAGGAGTCAGCATACCAAGACATTTTGGATAATTTCATGCTCACCAGTCGAGGACAGTCAAGTTCCTCCACCCGAAACTCACTCATCTATGTCTTTATGGACCTTGCTTTGTGCACTGGTGCGCAGTCATGTTGGAACAGGAAGGGGCCGTCCCCAAACTGTTCCCACAAAGTTGGAAGCATGAAATTGTCCAAAATGTCTTGGTATGCTGACGCCTTAAGAGTTCCCTTCACTGGAACTAAGGGAGCCAAGCCCAACCCCTGAAAAACAACCCCACACCATAATCCCCCCTCCACCAAATGATGTGGACCAGTGCACAAAGCAAGGTCCATAAAGACATGGATGAGCGAGTTTGGGGTGGAGGAACTTGACTGGCCTGCACAGAGTCCTGACCTCAACCCAATAGAACATCTTTGGGATGAATTTGAGCGGAGACTGTGAGCCAGGCCTTCTCATCCAACATCAGTGCCTGACCCTACAAATGCGCTTCTGGAAGAATGGTCAAACATTCCCAAAGACACACTCCTAAACCTTGTGGACAGCCTTCCCAGAAGAGTTGAAGCTGTTATTGCTGCACAGGGTGGGCCAACTCAATATTGAACCCTATGGACTAAGACAGGGATGCCATTAAAGTTCATGTGCGTGTAAAGGCAGGCGTCCCAATACTTATGGTTATATAGTTTATATATATATAAAATATTTTATATAACTTTTTGTTCATAATAACAATGTGACCAGAGGGTTAGGAAGAATAAAGGAATTAATACTGTAAAAAAATGCTTAAGGCGGTGTTAAACCCAAAAAGCAAACATTTATTACATTGCGGCTCACCAATTATCAGATGTGATGGCTGCATTTGTTTTCTTTTTTAGGCTTTCTTCTAGTCTCACCTGGTGACCCCGTTATTTTTCAAAAGCTCAAGCTCTCCAGAAGAATATATCAGTTTCCATGGATGAGACAAACCATTTACCACTGACAGGGGGTGCTTAAAATGATCAGTTTTATTCATTCATATAAAACCTTTATCCCACAAGAGGAAAAAAAAACAGTTTGCTGTAACCACTTATAAAGTATTAGCTGGAGCTTGGCTTCAGTTTGTTAGATGTATCATCAGATTTATATACACTAACACTCCCCTCCCCCCCCAGATTAACAATGCTGCTGTGTAAAAGGTGCCCCCTGTGCTCCTTCATCCAGAGTGAAGATGCTCTAATACAGGAGGTGTGTTACTGGCCAGATGACCAAGTGAATACAAAGGGAAAAAAAAGCCTAAAAAGGAAAACAAATGCAGCCACCACATGTAATGATTGGTAAGCTGAAAGATATTACAATTTTGGATTTGGGTTTAATACTGCTTTGACCTGTTCTCTCCTTTCATTCAAATTTTCTTTTCCTGGCACCAACATGGCAGCATACATGGATTGGTGCCAGGAAAGGCAAATTACGGTAAGTATTTGATACAATTTTCCATTTTTTTCCCCCCATCATTAACTATCTGCTGCCATCTAGAGGGCAATTTTGATAGCATTCACTATCAATGTTGGCCACTAGATGGCAGCAGATCATTTGATCTCAAAAGCAAATCCTGAAAGCTTCAAAAGTGAAAAAAATGAACCCTTACCTGCCTGCATCTCCGACCACAGCTCCCCCATGCCTGTCTCCACCAGGAATGTCCGACTGTGGCGAGATCTCCGCAGCTGCTCTCTCGCTGGGGAGAAGAAGAATTTTTTTTTTAATGTATTTTTTAGGATTTGTAGCAATATTTTTTTTATTAACAACCAGTTCCAGTCATAACCTGTATTTACATTTTGGAAAGTATGTAGATTAGAGCCTCTGTCATGTTTTTTTATTTTATTTATTACTGTCTGAGTCACTGTTGGGAAGATAATTCCCATATAACCTCCACCTTTTTCTTGGGGCAACAGATGTGAGGAAGAGACCCTTGTTCCTCAAGATGGTGCTAAAGCCTCCCCCACCTTCTTATTGGGGTAACAGGTGTGAGGATGAGACCCTTGTTCCCAAAGATGGTGCTAAAGCCTCCCCCACCTTCTTATTGGGGCAACAGATGTGAGGATGAGACCCTTGTTCCCAAAGATGGTGCAAAAGCCTCCCCAACCTTCTTCTTGGGGCAACAGATGTGAGGATGAGACCATTGTTCCTCAAAATGGTGCTAAAGCCTTCCCCACCTTTTTCTTGGGGCAACAGATGTGAGGATGAGACCCTTGTTCCTCAAAATGGTGCTAAAGCCTTCCCCACCTTTTTCTTGGGGCAACAGATGTGAGGATGAGACCCTTGTTCCTCAAAATGGTGCTAAAGCCTCCCCACCTTCTTCGTGGGGCAACAGATGTGAGGATGAGACCCTTGTTCCTCAAAATGGTGCTAAAGCCTCTCCACCTTCTTCTTGGGGCAACGGATGTGGGGATGAGACCATTGTTCCTCAAGATGGTGCTAAAGCCTCCCCCACCTTCTTCTTGAGGTAACAGATGTGAGGATGAGACCCTTGTTCCCCAAGATGATGCTAAAGCCTCTCCCACCTTTTTCTTTGGGCAACAGATGTGGGGATGAGACCCTTGTTCCTCAAAATGGCGCTAAAGCCTCCCCACCTTCTTCTTGGGGCAACAGATGTGAGGATGAGACCCTTGTTCCTCAAGATGGTGCTAAAGCCTCTTCCACCTTTTTCTTTGGGCAACAGATGTGGGGATGAGACCCTTGTTCCTCAAGATGGTGCGAAAGCCTCCCCAACCTTCTTCTTGGGGCAATAGATGTGGAGATGAGACCCTTTTTCCTCAAGATGGTGCTAAAGCCTCCCCCACCTTCTTCTTGGGGCAACAGATGTGGAGATGAGACCCTTGTTCCCCAAGATGGTGCTAAAGCCTCCCCCACCTTCTTCTTGGGGCAACAGATGTGGAGATGAGACCCTTGTTCCCCAAGATGGTGCTAAAGCCTATCCCACCTTTTTCTTGGGGCAACAGATGTGAGGATGAGACCCTTGTTCCTCAAAATGGTGCTAAAGCCTCCCCACCTTCTTCTTGGGGCAACAGATGTGAGGATGAGACCATTGTTCCTCAAGAGGGTGCTAAAGCCACCCCCACCTTCTTCTTGAGGTAACAGATGTGAGGATGAGACCCTTATTCCCCAAGATGATGCTAAAGCCTCTCCCACCTTTTTCTTTGGGCAACAGATGTGGGGATGAGACCCTTGTTCCTCAAAATGGTGCTAAAGCCCCCCCCCCTTTTCCCTGTTGGCAACAGATGTGAGGATGAAACCCTTGTTCCTCAAGATGGTGCTAAAGCCTCCCCAACCTTCTTGAGGAAAAAATGAAGAAGTCTGGATAGCCACACTCCAATCCAACGTGGCTTTTATTGGAAAAATAAAATAAAATAAAACAGGCACTACATGTCACAGCAACGGGGTAACAGGGACAGCTAACGCGTTCCACACTTAGGAGTGCTTACTTAACCTTCTTCTTGGGGCAATAGATGTGGAGATGAGACCCTTTTTCCTCAAGATGGTGCTAAAGCCTCCCCCACCTTCTTCTTGAGGCAACAGATGTGGATATGAGACCCTTGTTCCCCAAGATGGTGCTAAAGCCTCTCCCACCTTTTTTTGGGGCAACAGATTTTGGGATGAGACCCTTGTTCCTCAAAATGGTGCTAAAGCTTCTCCCACCTTTTTCTTGGGGCAACAGATTTGGGGATGAGACCCTTGTTCCTCAAAATGGTGCTAAAGCCTCCCCCACCTTCTTCTTGGGGCAACAGATGTGGAGATGAGACCCTTGTTCCTCAAGACGGTGCTAAAGTCTCCCCCACCTTTTTCTTGGGGCAACAGATGTGAGGATGAGACCCTTGTTCGTCAAGATGGTGCTAAAGCCTTCCCCACATTCTTCTTGGGGCAACAGATGTGGGGATGAGACCCTTATTCCTCAAGATGGTGCTAAAGCCTCCCCCACCTTCTTCTTGAGGTAACAGATGTGAGGATGAGACCCTTGTTTCCCAAGATGGTGCTAAAGCCTTCCCCACATTCTTCTTGGGGCAACAGATGTGGGGATGAGACCCTTGTTCCTCAAGATGGGGCCAAAGCCTTCCCCCTTGCAAGGTACTTCCCAAAGTTGCAATGGTAGCCTGGCCTGGTTTAACATGTTCACTGCCCTTTTTGGGCCACCCAGGATAGATGTCTGGATAAGCGCCTAGCTGCAACTTTAAGGGGAACCCCCCCATATCTTGCCTATAGCTGGTTCCACCTCCCATAGACTTCAATGAGGGGTCAGCGCTAAGTTTGGGGGTTGGGGACTTCCCATTGGGTTTGGAGAAGCAAATTCAGACTGATCCCAGACAGTTTCGTTCATCCCTCCTACTCATCGTTACATTTTGAAATTTGTCTGGAGATTTCCTTTTTTAACAACATATAATTATATTAGATAGACATTGTAGCAAAATAATTTATAAATAAAAGAAAGAAATGAGAGGTGAAATGTATAACATAGTGTGTTGTCCCACTTTCATGTATTATAATGTTTTATTGAACTGCATCAGGTTATTATTGATCTGTAGTATGCTGACATCTGGTGGCAGTTCTGGGACATCACAACTTGTTTAGTTATGTCATTTGGTATCAACCTCTGTTCCAACCTCCTTTTTAGTACTAGTTAGTTAAAGCAGAGCTCCACCCAAAAGGGGGAAGCTCCACTTGTTTGCTTCCTCCCCCCTCCGGTGCCACATTTGGCACCTTTCGGGGGGGGGAGCGGGTACCTGTTTTTGACTTCTATCAGTGTCTGGTTAAAGCTTCTAGGCGTTTTCATTCTCCTCTGACTGTTCTATGAGGCTGCAGGACCCCTGACCCTCTGTTTGGACAGTGCTGATTGGCCCTGTGCTGATTACATACTCTCTCCCAAGAAAAAAAAACGCTCTACCAACACACACCAAACTGAGCATGTGCAGAGTGACTCCAAGCCTCTGTTCTATCAGGAAATGATTAGGGGACGATGGAAGACAGGATCAAACAGCCTTTTTACACAATGCAGAGGATTAACCCCTTAGGTTCCACAGTGAATATAACAAGCATTCTTTACTGCCTATACAGACTGATTTTACTGTTGTGGTTTAGGAACACTTTAAATACTAGCTAGACACTCCCTATTTCTTTAATGTTCCTTCAGTCAGTGTTAGTACTTCGCAGAGAAAGTTATTGTCTTCTTACGCTTCCAAAGACTGGAAAAAACCTCCTCTGTACTGCAATTCGCTGAAATAAAATTGGGTTGGATTCAACTTCTTTGTTTTATTGGAGAGTTAAGCTGCCTGTGGATGGTAACCGAGTCAGCAGGTGACCATTAGACATGTGCACTGCAGAAAAATTAGTTTGTTTCTGTTTCACTCGTTTTTTGTTTTTATTTTCGTAAATTCAAAAATTCGGAAATCTGAAATTCGGAAATTCGAAAATCCAAAAATAAGAAAGAAAATCCAAAAATCCGAAAATTTGAAATAACTAATAATAACTAACTATTAAATTATAGGTGTTGGGATTTCCTTTCAAATTTGGCTGTTAGTAAACGTAACGAATACGAATTTATCTGAAGTTGCGAATTATCCGAAATAAGGAACAGATGGAACGGAATGAATTAATAATAAATAATAATAATAAAAAGTAATTCGTTAAGTTCCATTTGTTTAGATGCGGCATTCGTTATTTCGGATAATTCGTAACTTCGGATAAATTCCTATTCGTTACGTTCACTAACAGCCAAATTTAAAAGGAAATTCCGATACCTATCATTTAATAGTTTAGTAATAGTTAAGTTATTATTAGTTAGTTATTATTTCAGATTTTCAAATTTTCGGGTTCTCGAATTTTTGGGTTTTTTGCTCTTATTTGGGGCTTTTGTTCTTTTTGAATCTTCAGATTTAAATTTTTATATTTTTATTTTCGAATTTTCAAATTTCCGCATTTTCGAATTTTTGAATATTCAGAAAAATAAGTTAATCAGATTTCCGAATTAACGAATTTGTTGAAATTGGTTAAAAAATGAATTTGGAATGAAACGAACTGCACATGTCTAGTGACCATACCGCTCAGACAGACTGGCTATAAGGAGGCATGTCAATGCATAGCTCCCTTGTCACCTCCTCCCATGCTCGCCTCCTGCCGAGCTTCTCCCATCCTCTGGAACTCTCTACCCCAATCTTTTTTTAACTATCTCCTTCTCTGTCCACTTTTAGACGATCTCAGAAATACTCATCTCTTCAGAAAAACCTATCTGGCCCTTAACTAACAACTGTACATTTATTTTCTCCATCAGCCCATCCCCCACAGTTATTACCTCTTGTATCTCTTGACCTTCCCTCTTAGATTGTAAGCTCTAATGAGCAGGGCTCTCTGATTCCTCCTGTATTGAATTGCACTGTCTGCCCTCAAATTGTAAAGCGCTGCGCAAACTGTCAGCACTATATAAATCCTGTATAATAATAATAAAATAGCATTTGAAACAGAAGACTTCAATTTGTGCAATACTGGGTGGTCCTGACCCGGCAGTGTGGTACCGGGACCGATGGTGAGCTCACCTATTCTGAAGCTGGAGTCGATGCTGCGGGTGCGGTCGGTGGGGAAGCCGCCGTTGAACAGGGATTTGCTGCTGAGGTCGATCAGCTGGTGTAGGCGGAGCTTCCTGCAGTAGATGGAGGCGGCTTCCGGCTCCAGAGCGATCAGGAGCTGCTCCGGGTTTTCTGGAGACACCAGACCGGCCTAGAAACGATGGAGGATCGAGTCAGTAATTACAACACAGAGAACAAAAGTTACAATGTACAGTCTGAGAGTTGGATCACTGGGGGGGGGGGGGGGGAGGGGATGTTGGAGACATGCCTGGATCATTATCCCATGATCATGGACCCCTCAGACCAGGCACAACCACTCAAGGTAGTATTAAACCCTCCACTTTTTTCTTGTACTCTTATACTCATATCCACTAAGGAAACATTCACCATTTTTTTTTTAAATACAGTGCCTTGAAAAAGTATTTATACCAGTTGAAATTTTCCACATTTTGGCATGTTACAATCAAAAACGTAAATGTATTTTACAGTGGAACCTCGGATTCCGAGCATAATCCGTTCCAGGAGAATGCTTGTAATCCAAAGCACTCGCATACCAAAGCGAGTTTCCCCACAGAAGTCAATGGAAACGAAGATAAATCGTTCCGCATTGACGTCTATGGCATGCAATACCCCATGTGGCCAGGGGAGCGGGGGGCGTCGGAGAGCCTCGGAAATACTTGGGGACAGCTCGGCTGATCTCAGAAATCATCAGAAACGTTCGGAAACACTCGGGAACTGAGTATTTCCGAGTGATTCCATGTATTTCCGAACGGCTCCGAAACCGTTCCGAGTGTCACCGGCGCCCCCCCCCCCGCACCTCTGGCCAAATGTGGTACTGCACACCCCATTAGCATGAATTCTGCTCGTTTTGCGAGACAACGCTCGCAAACCGAATCAGGATTTAAAAAAAAAAAAGTTGCTCGTTAACCGCGTACAAAACGCTCGTTAGCCGCGTTACTCGTAAACCAAGGTTCCACTGTACTGGGATTTTATGTGATAGACCAACACAAAGTGACACATAATTGTGAAGTGGAAGGAAAATAAATGGTTTTCAACATTTTTTACAAATAAATATATGAAAAGTGTTGGGGGGGGGGCATTTGTATTCAGCCCCCTTTACTCTGATACCCCTAACTAAAATCTAGTGGAACCAATTGCCTTCAGAAGTCACCTAATTAGTAAATAGAGTCCACCTGTGTATTTAATCTCAGTATAAATACAGCTGTTCTGTGAAGCCCTCAGAGGTTTGTTAGAGAACCTTAGTGAACAAACGGCATCATGAAGGCCAAGGAACACACCAGACAGGTCAGGGATAAAGTTGTGGAGAAGTATAAAGCAGGGTTAGGTTATAAGAAAAATATCCCAAGCTTTGAACATCTCACAGAGCTCTGCTCAATCCATCATCGGAAAATGGAAAGAGTATGGCACAACTGCAAACCTACCAAGACATGGCCGTCCACCTAAACTGACCGGCCGGGCAAGGAGAGCATTCATCAGAGAAGCAGCTAAGAGGCCCATGGTAACTCTGGAGGAGCTGCAGAGATCCACAGCTCAGGTGGGAGAATCTGTCCACAGGACATCTATTAGTCGTGTACTCTACAAATCTGCCCTTTAGGGAAGAGTGACAAGAAGAAAGACATAAGAAGTCCTGTTTGCAGTTTGTGAGAAGCCATGTGGGGGACACAGCAAACATGTGGAAGAAGGCGCTCTGGTCAGATGAGACCAAAATTAAACTTTTTGATCTAAAAGAAAAACGCTATGTGTGGTGGAAAACTAACACTGCACATCACCCTGAACACACCATCCCCACTGTGAAACATGGTGGTGGCAGCATCCTGTTGTGGGGATTATTTTCTTCAGCAGGGACAGGGAAGCTGGTCAGAGTTGATGGGAAGAAGGATGGAGCCAAATACAGAACAATCTTAGAAGAAAACCTGTTAGAGTCTACAAAAGACTTGAGACCGGGGTGGAGGTTCACCTTCCAGCAGGTCAATGACCCTAAACATACAGCCAGAGCTACAATGGAATGGTTTAGAACAAAGCATTGTCATGTGTTAGAATGGGCCAGTCACAGTCCAGACCTAAATCACATTGAGAATCTGTGGCAAGACTTGCAAATTGCTGTTCACAGACGTTCTCCATCCAATCTGACAGAGCTTGATATATTCTGCAAAGAAGAATGGGCAGAAATGTCCCTCTCTAGATGTGCAAAGCTGGTAGAGACATCCCCAAAAAGACTTGCAGCTGTAATTGCAGAGAAAGGAAGTTCTACAAAGTATTGACTCTGGGGGGCGCCATACAAATGTACCCCCCACTTTTCACATATTTATTTGTAAATATTTTTGAAAACCATTTATCATTTTCCTTCCAATTATGTGCCACTTTGTGTTGGTCTATCACATAAAAATCCCAATAAAATACATTTAAATTTTTGGTTGTAACATGACAAAATGTGGAAGATTTCAAGGGGGTATGAATACTTTTTCAAGGCACTGTATGTGGCCAAACAATTACATTTTGTACTATTATTAGCTGCCTGTCCCAGGTCACATGACCGCCTTCAATGGGACTACATTTATCACCATTCCCTAGGGCCATCTAAAAGAACGACATGCCTGCCCCGTCCTCATCGAGATTTTAGGGGCCTGTATATAAATAATTTATTGCAGGAATGTCAGAAATACGGGTGCAATCTGAACTAAATGTCACTGTATGTTTTCTATTAGATTAACTCCTGAATCATCAGCTCCATCTAGTGGCCAAAATACAGTTTCGTTTTTCAGAAATCCCTCAATAAGAAAACATACCACATTTTGGCCACTAGATGGAGGTGATGATACAGGAGTTAATCTAATAGAAAAATACCACATTTTGGCCACTAGATGGAGGTGATGATACAGGAGTTAATCTAATAGAAAAATACCACATTTTGGCCACTAGATGGAGGTGATGATACAGGAGTTAATCTACTAGAAAACATACCACATTTTGGCCACTAGATGGAGCTAAAGATACGGCATTCGTTATTTTTCGGATAATTCGTAACTTCGGATAAATTTGTATTCTTTGGCTGTTAGAGAATGTAACGAATACGAATTTATCCGAAGTTACGAATTATCCTAAATAACGAATGCCGCATCTAAACGAATGGAACAAATTACTTTTTTATTATTTATTATTAATTCATTCCATTCCATTGTTTAGATGCGGCATTCGTTATTTCGGATAATTTGTAACTTCGGATAAATTCGTATTAGTTACGTTCACTAACAGCCAAAGTTGAAAGGAAATTACAATACCTGTAATTTAATAGCTAGTTATTTTGAATCTTTCTTATTTTTGGATTTTCGAATTTTTGAATTTCTGGATTAAATTATAGGTATTGGAATTTCCTTTCAAACTTGGCTGTTAGTGAACGTAACGAATACGAATTTATCTGTAGTTACGAATTATCCGAAATAACGAATGCCGCATCTAAATGAATGGAACAAATTAATAATAAATAATAATAATAATAAAAAAATATATATTATTATTATTGTTATTTATGATTAATAATTAGTAATAAGTTCCATTTGTTTAGATACGGCATTTGTTATTTTTCGGATAATTCGTAACTTCGGATAAATTCGTATTCGTTACGTTCACTAACAGCCACATTTGAAAGTAAATTCCAATACCTGTAATTTAATAGCTTAGTAATATTTAAGTTATTATTAGTTAGTTACTATTTCAGATTTTTCGAATTTTCGGGATCTCAAATTTTCGTTCTTTTGAATTCTCAGATTTTCATTCTTATATTTGGATTTTCGAATTTCCGAATTTTCGGATTTCCGTATTTTCAAATTACCGCATTTTTGACTTTTCGGGAAAAATTTGTTAAACGAGTTTTTGGATTCGCAAATTTTCGAATTTTCACATTTTTGGATTTTCGGATGTTCGAATTTTCAGTTTTTTTTTTTTTTTAAACGGGTTTTCGTTAATTTCCAAAATAATGAATTTGTCGAAAAATTCATAAAAAAAACGCATTCATAACGAAACGAATTACACATGTCTAGTGTATAGTGCAAAGACACAGCCCGACCGCGTCCTTCTTCAGCCTTTATTATCATCACCTGAGCAATCTGAGAAAACCTTCATCCCTTTAGCCTCGGAGGAATTCTACAACATGAAATCTAATGAAAAGGAAACTCCTCTTGCAGAGGATGGCTGACATTGGGCTTGAAGTTCTGTGCAGATCCATAATATATATTGTGGGGTGTTGGGGGGTCACCCCCTTAGAATTCAGATTATGACTGGCACTGAAATATTACCAGGTAGGCGGCCTCTCTCATGAACTGCTTGGCTGGCTGCTTCCAGATGGCGGGGACGGTGATGACCCATCGGATGGCCTCCTTCTCATCCAAGGAGGGGCACTGATCCCGCAGTTCCTGAGACAAAGACACTCGTTAACAATCTGCCAAATGACAATAAGGGACAATTCACATTTCTCTGGGCTGTATGTTGGTATACATGAAGTCTTTCCATTTTCCTTACACACCTTATTTTAGATCCAGTGACCTTATCACTGGGTCTCTGTGCTTCTCTATGCAATGCAGGCAGATCGTGGCTGGTGGGAGGAGCCAGCAGGGTGCTGTACATAGCTTCCTGAACACAGCACCCTGCCTCAGTACTCCTCTCAAGCGTCCTCAGTCCTGATGCAAGCAGTGTGCTGGCTCTTGGAAGGAGTTATGCAAATGTCATGATTGAAAGAATTAAAAAACAATTAATAAAAGGGGGCGGACCAGGGACAGTCACGGATGGGAAGGAAAGAGCTAGATGATTCTGGACGTCCTCCAGCCAGGAAATGAGGCGGGGCTCTCTCTGACTTTCTGCAGCTTCTAATGCACATGGTGAGAAGCTCGCAGTGTGCGGTGTAATCAGAATAAGCCGTTTGAGTCCAGGAGAGGAGCCTGAAGGGAAGATTTAACAGTCACACTGTGTAATGGACTGGCAAATAGACACGTGCAATTCGTTTCGTTCTGAATTCGTATTTTTTTTTCATCAAAATTCAACATATTCGTTCATTTGGAAACATCCGAATGAACGAAAGACCGCTTAAAGAATTTTTACCGAAAACAAATTTTCTAAAAGAACGAAAATTCAAAAGAACGAAAATCCGAAATTCGAAAATCCGAAATTCGAAAATCCAAAAAAAAGAACGAAAATGCGAAAAAAAAAAGAAAATCCGAAAAAAAAGAATGAAAATCCAAAAATAAGAACAAAAATCAGAAAATTTGAAATAACCAAATTCTGAAATTCGAAAATCCGAAAAAAAGAATGAAAATCCCCCAAAAAAAGAATGAAAATCCGATAAAAAGAATGAAAATCCAAAAATAAGAACGAAAATCCGAAAATTCTAAAATAATAAAGATCAGAAATGCGAAAATCAGAAAGAACGAAAATCCGAAAAAAATACGAAAATCCAAAAATAAGAATCAGAAAATTTGAAATAACGAAATTCCAAAATTCGAAAATCCAAAAATAAAAAACGAAAATCCGAAAATTCTAATTTACGAAAATCAGAAATTCGAAGATCAGAAAGAGCGAAAATCAAAAAAATAAGAACAAGAATCAGAAAATTTGAAATAACGAAATTCCAAAATTCGAAAATCCAAAAAAAAAGAATGAAAATCCAAAAATAAAAAACGAAAATCAGAAAATTCGAAATGACGAAAATATGAAATCCGAAAAAAAAAAAGAACGAAAATCAGAAATAAAAAAAAAAAGAACGAAAATCCAAAAATAAGAAAAAAATAAGAAAATTTGAAGTAATGAAATTTCGAAATTCGAAAATCCGGAAAAAAGAACGAAAATCCGAAAAAAGGAATGAAAATCCAAAAATAAGAACGAAAATCAGAAAATTCGAAATAACGCAAATCAGAAATTCGAAAAAAAAGTCCAAAAATCCAAAAATTCGAAGTAACGAAAATCAGAAAATTTGAAAGAATTAAAAACATTCGGATAATTTCTATTATAATTAAATTATTAGGTTTATTAACCATTATTATATCGTTTTTTAATTTATATTATTATTTATTAATAATAAGTTAAATAAGTTTAAAGTTCTAAACTATTAAATTATAGGTATTGGAATTTCCTTTCAAATTTGGTTGTTAGTGAACGGAACGAATTCAAATTTATCCGAATTTCGGAATTTGTTCGAAATAACGAATATCGAACATAACGAATGATCCGAAAAAAAAAAGAAGAAAAAAAGAAACTAAAACGAAAAAAAAAAAGGAATTTTTCGTCGGTACACATGTCTATTGGCAGAGTGCAGATTCTGGTGGCACAGAGAGTTTTTGTTTGGAATGTATTTGTCAGTCATGAGCAGAGAGTGATGGTGAGGTTCTGGTGACAGGTCCTCTCTGATCACCTCTGGTGTGTATGGGGCCCTCACCTTTATGGGGCCCTCACCTTTATGGGGCCCTCACCTTTATGGGGCCCTCACCTTTATGGCGTGCTCCTTGAAGAATCGCAGGGCGTGTGCGAAGACCTCCAGCGCCTGAACCTTCCTCCCGTTCACAGCTTCCAGCTCCGTCTTCAGGGTCAGGTCCTGCGGGAGGAAATCTGCATTACTACAGGAGGAGGCGGAGGAGGAGAACGGCCTTACAGTGCTGGTGTGGCCCCAAATGTCACCCAAGGGCCACACATAATATTCACTGAATGCAACACTATAGGAAGCTTTCAGAGACTGCAGACATACTACAGGAGATGGTCAGAGACTGCAGATATACTACAGGAGATGGTCAGAGACTGCAGATATACTACAGGAGATGGTCAGAGACTGCAGATATACTACAGGAGATGGTCAGAGACTGCAGACATACTACAGGAGATGATCAGAGACTGCAGACATACTACAAGAGATGGTCAGAGACTGCAGACATACTACAGGAGATGATCAGAGACTGCAGACATACTACAGGAGATGGTCAGAGACTGCAGACCTACTACAGGAGATGGTCAGAGACTGCAGACATACTACAGGAGATGGTCAGAGACTGCAGACATACCACAGGAGATGGTCAGAGACTGCAGATATACTACAGGAGATGGTCAGAGACTGCAGACATACTACAGGAGATGGTCAGAGACTGCAGACATACTACAGGAGATGGTCAGAGACTGCAGACATACTACAGGAGATGGTCAGAGACTGCAGACATACCACAGGAGATGGTCAGAGACTGCAGACATACTACAGGAGATGGTCAGAGACTGCAGACATACCACAGGAGATGGTCAGAGACTGCAGATATACTACAGGAGATGGTCAGAGACTGCAGACATACTACAGGAGATGGTCAGAGACTGCAGACATACCACAGGAGATGGTCAGAGACTGCAGATATACTACAGGAGATGGTCAGAGACTGCAGACATAGTACAAGCAGGGCAGGACTTAGGGTGGTGGGGGCCCCTGGGCTTGAGTCACTTTCGGGCCCTACCTTTTATACATTAAAAAAAAATGGGCGTGGTTCAGGCAAAATAGTGGGCGTGGCTCAAATTGGCGTGGCTCGGAAGGATTGTGGTTAGAGTCTGAGATGAATGAGGGATGGAGGGAGAAAGAAAGCCGAGTCATGGGGGACGCCGGTCAAATCTACCTTGCACTGAGAGGGTCATTAGACACTCATACATTATATAGCGATACATGGTACTTAGTGAGGCATGGTGGCACTGACCCTAAAGTGGCACTGACAGGGGCATGGGGGCACTGACCATAAAGATGCACCCTGCACTGACAGACAACGGACACCGACCATTATATTGCACATTGCAGTGAGTGAGGCATGAGGCACATACCAAAAGGTTGCACTGAGGGGGGCACTAACCACAAAATAGCACCTTGCACCAAGCGAGGCATTGGGCACTCATGCAGTATATAGTTATGCATGGCTCTTAGCGAGGCACTGACTAGGGCATGAGAGCATTGGTCAGAGTTGCACCTTGCACTGACAGAGGCTTCAGACATGGACTACTATAAAGTTGCACCTTGCACTGAGTGAGGCATGAGGCACTGAGTGAGGCATGAGGCACTAACCATAAAGTATCACCTTGCACTAACAGAAGCCTGAAGCACTTACCATAAAAAAGTTCCACCTAGGACTGAATGAGGCATAAGGCACAGACCATAAAGTCACACTGACAGAGGCACTGAGGATAAAATTGCAATGAGTAAGATATGAGGCACTGACCTGGAGCAGTATATAACGTTATGCATGACACAGAGAGAGGTATGAGGCACTGATCTGCAGTATAGAAAGTTATGCATTGCACTGATACAGGCAGCACTGACAGAAGTATGAGGCACTGTCGCTGACCTGGTGCTGGTGATATAGGTAGGTATTTAGAGTGACTTTCCTGGTTGATCACTCTTCCGAGTCTTCCGTCCCCTACTACAAGCAGGACTCAGGAGAAGGAGAAGCCGACTGTCCACTTTGAGCGCCCGCCCTGCAGTGCATTCTGGGAGGTGTAGTCTCTGCAGCGTGTAGGCACAGCCCGGCCGAGTCTAGTGTGTGCTGTTGAGAACTACATCTCCCATCATGCAATGTGGTGCCAACTTTTAATGTGTGTCGGCGGTGATGTTCTTTCTGTCACGCTAATCTGACAGAACGCCGGCCCGCTCGCGGCTCACCCCGCCAGCCTTTGCCTAATTAGAGAGCCGCCTCTGCAGGCAGGGCCCCCCTAGTGGGCGGGGCCCATGGGCTTGAGCCCAGTCAAGCCCAATGGTAAGTCCGGCCCTGAGTACAAGAGATGGTCAGAGACTGCAGACATACTACAGGAGATGGTCAGAGACAGCAGACCTACTACAGGAGATGGTCAGAGACTGCAGACATAGTACAGGAGATGGTCAGAGACTGCAGACATAATACAGGAGATGGTCAGAGACAGCAGACCTACTACAGGAGATGGTCAGAGACTGCAGACATACTACAGGAGATGGTCAGAGACTGCAGACATACTACAGGAGACGGTCAGAGACTGCAGACATACTACAGGAGATGGTCAGAGACTGCAGACATACTACAGGAGATGGTCAGAGACTGCAGACATACTACAGGAGATGGTCAGAGACTGCAGACATACTACAGGAGATGGTCAGAGACTGCAGACATAGTACAGGAGATGGTCAGAGACTGCAGACATAATACAGGAGATGGTCAGAGACAGCAGACCTACTACAGGAGATGGCCAGAGACTGCAGACATACTACAGGAGATGGTCAGAGACTGCAGACATACTACAGGAGACGGTCAGAGACTTCAGACATACTACAGGAGATGGTCAGAGACTGCAGACATACTACAGGAGATGGTCAGAGACTGCAGACATACTACAGGAGATGGTCAGAGACTGCAGATATACTACAGGAGACGGTCAGAGACTTCAGACATACTACAGGAGATGGTCAGAGACAGCAGACATAATACAGGAGATGGTCAGAGACTACAGATATACTACAGGAGATGATCAGAGACTGCAGACATACTACAGGAGATGGTCAGAGACTTCAGACATACTACAGGAGATGGTCAATGACTTCAGACATACTACAGGAGACAGTCAGAGACTGCAGACATAGTACAGGAGATGGTCAGAGACTGCAGACATAATATAGGAGATAGTCAGAAACTGCAGACATACTACAGGAGATGGTCAGAAACTGCAGACATACTACAGGAGATGGTCAGAGACTGCAAACATACTACAGAAGATGGTCAGAGACTGCAGATATACTACAGGAGATGGTCAGAGACTGCAGATATACTACAGGAGGTGGTCAGAGACAGCAGACATACTACAGGAGATTCAAAAAATAAAAGACTTCCGCGTCAAAAAAAAAAAAAACGTATCAATGGTACCCTATGTGTAGAATATTATATATTAATAATAAAGAATTAAGCAGCTCCCCTGAAATACAAAGAAGTGGGAACTCCTATTGAATAATGATGTATGGAGAAAATAGAGGGCGCTAGTGATTAATAATAATGTGAACTAAGTTAAATAGATCAAACAGCATTAAACCAATGATAAAGACATTAGTGATGATAATGCAAAAAAAAACAACAAAAGTAAATATAAATATATTATAAAAAGTCCCAATAGTAGAAAATTCTGAATGGATATCTCAGTCCAATCCAAAAAAAAATAAAAAAAAATCACCAGACAAAACCAAAAAAAATCTTGCTGTGATGATAGATGTAAATCTTCAAATAAAGTGCATTCCAAATCCTCCACCACAAAGAAATAAGGAAACTTTCAACACCCAAAGTGCTCAGGTTAAGTAGTAGGCTTACCAGAATGTGTAGACTTCTTTATTTAAAAAGAAAGTCACACTAGCTTTGACAGGTTGGTGCCTGTACACATATACTTGGCTGGATAGAAATGTATTCCCTCTCTCCTCCGACAATCAAGGACATGCCATGGAATATAAGCAGAAACTTCTCATAGTGCAACCCATTTAATTAAAATTGGCAATTAAAACAAAACAGCCAAATGGCTTCTTACATTATCCTGTGCCTCTCCCGGCACTGGGGCTGCACACTTGTAATGGATACTCCAAGCTTGAGCCACCTCCGCAGCGGTGTGCGTTCCAATGCAGCGGACTTAACGTCTTCAGGGGACGCCCCCTGAAGACGTTAATCCATACGAAACGTACGTCGGCGGCGAGCCTAGTCACGTGATTTATCTATCCACGCCCTACCCGGATATCCTGGTTGTCTACACGCTGCATTGGAACGCACACCGCTGCGGAGGTGGCTCAAGCTTGGAGTATCCATTACTACATACTACAGGAGATGGTCAGAGACTTCAGACATAGTACTAGAGATGGTCAAACACTGCAGATATACTACAGGAGATGGTCAGAGACTGCAGATATACTACAGGAGATGGTCAGAGACTGCAGATATACTACAGGAGATGGTCAGAGACTGCAGATATACTACAGGAGATGGTCAGAGACTGCAGACATACTACAGGAGATGGTCAGAGACTGCAGATATACTACAGGAGATGGTCAGAGACTGCAGACATACTACAGGAGATGGTCAGAGACTGCAGACATACTACAGGAGATGGTCAGAGACTGCAGATATACTACAGGAGATGGTCAGAGACTGCAGACATAGTACAGGAGATGGTCAGAGACTGCAGATATACTACAGGAGATGGTCAGAGACTGCAGACATAGTACAGGACGTTAGGGTTAGCAGTGATGCTGCTGTCACTACCCCTGGCAGCCTTGTAACAGAAGCAACTGGCACAGGGTGCCCCAAATCCCTGCAATAAACCATTGTGCCCAGGGCAGCCTCCCCTCCTGTCCCGGGCCCTGGTCTTACGCTGGTGCTGTGGATCTTCATCTTGAACTTCTCGAAGTAGAGCCAGTCTCGGGCCTCCTCGGGGTCCAGGTCGTGGTAGAAGTCTCTGGCCGTGTAGCCGAAGCTGTGGAAGGTCTTGTCGGGGGTCAGGAGCAGGCTGGTTGGAGTCTTCTGGTTGGCGACCCCGGGGTCACCTCCTTCCCATTTCCTAGAGATGAAGAAGACAAGGCTGGTCAGAGGCGGCTATGACTGCGAGCAAACGAGAGAAAGAATGGAGGAAGAAGAGAAGACCAACCCCGGGGGAACGACAGACACTTTTCTAACTGACTAAAAAACACAAAGCATATCGACACCCCCTTCACACTTAATGATCCCCGGTATTGCCGACATCTTATCAATTCTGCCTGCGATTCGGAAACGCTGCAAATCGCGGGATGCCCTTGCGATCCCCATTACTTTAAATGGCACCGAAATCGCTGCGCGATTTTGCCGCGATTGTCGCCCCTGACGAATATCATCATAATAAAAAATTATGATAATAATAAATAATGCTAATAATAATAATAATATTGATAATATGAAATACTACTACAACAACTACTACTAATAATAATAGCTTTATTTATTATCTTTATTTATTATTTTATTATTAGCATTATTTATTGTTAATGTTATTATTAGTAGTAGTAATAATAATAATAATAATAATAATAATAATAATAAAACTAATAATATTTCATATTATTATGCATTGTTATTAGTATTAGCATTATTTTTTATGAATAATAATATTATAATACCATTATTTATTAGTTTTTTTCGCATTATTTTTTATTATTAGCGATAATGACTAATTTTATGATAATAATAATGATAATAACAAATAATGATAATAATAAATAATGTTAACAATGCTAATAGTAGTAATAATGATAATATGAAATACTACTACTGCTACTACTACTAATAATAATAGCTATATTTATTATCTTTTTTTTATTATTAGCATAATTTATTTTTGCTGTTATTATGATTATTATTATTATTATTACTATTATTAGTAATAATAATAATAATAAAAATAATTGTAATATTTCTTATTATAATGCATTATTATTAGTATTATTTCTTATGAATAATAATAATATTATAATACCATTATTTAATAACTTTTTTCATATTATTTTTTATTATTAGCGATAATGATTATTATTATTATCATTATGATAATAATGATAATGATAATAGTAACACATAATGATAATAATAAATAATGCTGATAATAATAATAAGAATAAGAATAATAAGAAGAAGTACTAGTACTACTACTACTAGTAATATCATTTTTTATTATTGTTATTTTTTTTATTATTAGCATTATTTAGTGTTGTTGCTATTAATATTAGCATCATTATTATTAATATTATTTATATTATTATGTATTATTATTAGTATTAGCATTATTTTTTATGAATAATAATAATATTATAACACCAATATTGATAAGCTTTTTTTCACATAATTTTTTATTATTAGCGATAAGTATTATTATTATTATTATGATAGTAATAATAATGATAATAATAAAAAAAGAATGATAATAATAAAAAATTCTGATAATGCTATTAATAATAATAATAATAATAATAATAATAACAATAATAATATGAAATACTACTACTACTACTAATACCATTATTTATTATCGTTATTTATTATTTTATTATTAGCATTATTTATTGTTGTTGCTATTATTATTAGCATCGTTATTATTATTATTAATAATAATAATAATAATAATAATAATAATATTTCATATTATTAATTATTATTATTATTATTATTAGCATTAGTTTTTTTATGAATAATAATATAATAACATTATTTAGTAGCATCATTTTTTATTAGCATTATTTATTATTATTATTATTATTAATATTATTATTATGAATATTATTATTTTATATTATTGTGCATTACTATTAGCATTGTTTTTTTATGAATAATATTAATAATAATAATAATAATAATAACATTATTTATTAGCATCATTTTTTTATTAGCATTATTTATTAATTATTATTATTATTAATATTATTATTTCATATTATTGTGCATTATTATTAGCATTATTTTTCTATGAACAATAATAATAATAATAATAATAATATAACATTATTTATTAGCATCATTTTTTTATTAGCATTATTTATTATTATTATTAATATTATTGTAGCCACCCCCTCACCCCGTCTTCTTTAGCTAGGGGTATGTCACGCGACGGAGTGAGGTGCGCTACGGCCCATGTCCTCCCCACAACGGCGGGTGAGGTGAAGGCCGATACCTAATGTTTCCTCGGGTCGGTGTGTCCTGAGCATGTACCGAATCTGTCGTGCAGAAACCACCGAACCACCCTTTGCTCCCATTAACAGAGTCCATACACCGATCACAATCCAACTGTTGGTTTATTTCGTATCTCCACATACAGGCAATGCGATGGCATGATACGGTGGGATGAGCAGGTCGAGGCACTATACTGATCTGGGTCCCTACACCCCCTGTGCTATGACCAAGGGTTGTAGGAGTCTTGACATGAATACCTCCGTTGCGGCCTCTATCAGGGGAAGATGTCCTCCAAGGGAGTTACCGAAGGCCCATCCGTCACCGGGTTGACACTACACCGGGTCTTCGAACGGGTGACCCCCTCCCCAGCCTCCTCACCTCAGATGCGGGTCCCCTCGCAAGGGGCGCCCTGGAGCAACTTCACCCTCGCGGGACCCAGTCGGAGTCACCGGGTCCCAGGCCTCCTTAATAGTACCTCACCCCAGGCTGAAGGTGCCTGGGATGGACTCCATCTTCATTCCGGCCAGGCCTAGGGCGCCTAGGCCGGAACCTTGAACCGCACGCACCCAGGCCTAAGGTGCCTGGGTGCGTGACGAGATGATCCCTCGAAAAAGACGACGAACCTCGTGGCGAGGGCGTATCCCCCTTTTATCTCCTCCCGTCGATACCACGGCGGGTTCCCCGCCCCGGCCGTACCATCTCCAGAAAGGGACAAAGAAGGGTAGCACTCCGGTAGTGATTCTACCCCGAGCCAGTAGGTACACTGACACCCACTGGTCAAGGAGAATATTACACCACCCAATCCTCCACGAATAACAAAAAGGGGTCTGAACCCTACAATTACACACTTGGGTCACACTACCCCCAGGTGTATCCCACTAAATTGAGGACCCCGCTACATTATTATTTCATATTATTGTGCATTATTATTACCATTTTTTTTTTATGAACAATAATAATAATAATGATGATATAATAACATTATTTATTAGCATAATTTTTTTATTAGCATTATTTAATATTACTATTATTATTATTTTTATTATTAATATTATTATTTCATATTATTGTGCATTATTATTAGCATTATTTTTTTATGAACAATAATAATAATAATAATATAATAACATTATTTATTAGCATCATTTTTTTATTAGCATTATTTATTAATATTATTATTTCATATTATTATGCATTATTATTATTATTAGCATTATTTTTATTATTAGCATTTTTTTTATGAGCAATAATAGTAATAATATATTAATATTATTATTTCATATTATTATGCATTATTATTATTATTATTATTGGCATTATTTTTATTATTAGCATTATTTGTTATGAGCAATAATAATAATAATAATCTAATAACATTATTTATTAGCCTCATTTTTTTATTATTAGCATTATTTATAATTATTATTTATAATCATCCCTGGTGTTTCAGCCATGAAGGTGACAACACTCCATTCCAGTCTCCCAGTGGTGCTCCTGCATTGTCACCCTCTACTGTTGTCACCACCAGGAAACTTGCCCTGGAAACGCCATGCAGCCACCTCTGGAGTGCATGCAGACATGAAGTGGCTGCAAAGAGCCCGCAGGAGATTAGCAACATTAAAATGCACAAATAAAAAATAAAAAAAGAGATGAAAACAATATTTTATTCAAAAACTGGGAATAGTTTTGGATACACGTTAGCACCCGTAATATCATTCTGTTAGGGTTTCCTTAAAGGGGGCTGGGTAGCCCATGTGGCTATAAAGATAAGTCACTGGGGTGAGCGCCGGGACCCCCTCACCCGCCCAGCCGAATGTGAAAAACTCCAGCTAGCTCCTCCACGTCTCGGATACACGAGATCCTTCCCAGACCTCTACACTGAGAGGTTTCCGGTCATGACTCCATCCCTCTCCTCCACGGGTCTAATGAAACCTGTCTGGATGATGATGATGATGGGATCTGTGTAATCGGAGTGGCCGATGTGAAGCAGGGAACGCGTTTCGTACTCCATGGCCGTCCTCCCAGACCCCATCTACTAGAAGAAGGACGGGTCTACAGCAATCCACAGGCCTGGCTGGATAAGATCTACGAATGGCTGGAAACCCAATCCACACAGGAAGGGGGTCCCCATTCCACACACATGATAAGCGCGGCTCCCCGCCGCTGGGCGGTGTCAGGACCTCCTGCGGAGTGATGAAGAGGATGGAGAGATGGCCAACTCACATTCCAACATTCCCCAAGCTGCTACCAGACGCCTCAACCTGGAGGACTCCACTCCAGACCTTGGAAAGCAGATGGAGAATGAATAATATTTTGTTTCCAGCAATTCTTCTTTCCGTCCGCTAAGCCAGGAACAGTCCAGCAGCACCGGCCCGTGTTCTGAGAGAGGATGCATTTCTTTGGGGGCTTTTCCCCTTCCAATGCAAACCGATATTCACATGGGTGTCGATTTATTTCAAAAAAAAATTTGCTATGCGAATGTGTCATTCGTTACGAATTCTCACCATAATTTTCCTGATTTCCTAGGATCATCAGCTCCATCTAGTGGCCACAATGTGATTTTTTTCCCCCTGAAACACCTCAAATAAGGTAATACTGCATTATGACCAGTAGATGGCGGTATTGATGTTAGAAAGCAAACGAATTAGGCAAATGATGGTGAAGATTTGCAATGACATAAGGCTCCTATCATTCATCTGCACATACTAGGTCCCTCCAAGCATGTTAGAGGGTTCAAGTGTACCTGTTTTTCTCCCCATGCTGTGGGTATTCTTTCTGCTAATGGTCAACAATGTAAGGAGACATTTTTCCTCCCACTGACCACCAATGTAAAGGAGCATTCCCCCACAGTGACCAGCCTATTAAGGGACACTCTTCCCCTAACTGACCACCAATGTAAAAAGACACTTTACCCCCCCCCCCCACAACTTATGTCCAATGAAAGAGGGCATTTTTTTCTTGCCTCATTGATCACCAATGTAAGAGGAATTCTTCCCATTGACCACCAATGTAAGGAGCATTCTTCCCACTGACCACCAATGTGAAGGGAATTCTTCATCCCACTGACCACCAACGTAAGGGACATTCTTCATCTCACTGACCACCAATGTAGGGGATATTCTTCCTCCGACTGACCACCAACATATGGGACATTCTTCATTCCACTGACCACCAATGTAAGGGGCATTTTTTCTCCCACTGACCACCAAACTAAGGAGTATTCTTCATCCCACTGACCACCAATGTAAGGGGCATTCTTCCCACTGACCACCAATGTAAGGAGCATTCTTCCCACTGATCACCAATGTAAGGAGCATTCTTCTCACTGACCACCAATGTAAGGAGCATTCTTCCCACTGACCACCAATGTGAAGGGAATTCTTCATCCCACTGACCACCAACGTAAGGGACATTCTTCATCTCACTGACCACCAATGTAGGGGATATTCTTCCTCCGACTGACCACCAACATATGGGACATTCTTCATTCCACTGACCACCAATGTAAGGGGCATTTTTTCTCCCACTGACCACCAAACTAAGGAGTATTCTTCATCCCACTGACCACCAATGTAAGGAGCATTCTTCCCACTGACCACCAATGTAAGGAGCATTCTTCCCACTGATCATCAATGTAAGAGACATTCTCCCCACTGACCACCAATGTAAGGGGTATTCTTTTTCCCATTGACCAAACTAAGGAACATTCTTCCTCCCACTGACCACCAATGTGAGGAGTATTCTTTCTCCCACTGTCCACCAACATAAGGGACTTTCTTTCTCCCATTGACCACCAATGTGAAGGGTATTCTCCATCCCACTGACCACCAATGTAAGGGGCATTCTTCCTCCCACTGACCACCAATGTAAACTCCAAAATGTTACCACTGAGCCCTGTAACTTCTATTGATGCCCCTAAACATAAGATTACAATCTGTTTCACGGGAAAACCTGCTCAGCTGGTGAAATTCTCCAGAAAATTTGGGAAATGGTTTAACAGTCAACATCTGTGCTGCACTTGTGGAAGTCTTGGGGTTCAGCCCAGGATACATACAGTCTATGTGAGAGCACAGGGAGATTTGTGGAAGGCGCACCCTCCTATGTCCTCAGTGGTCACCTAGAGGCCACAAAGAGGGGACACATGATCAGCAACAATGGTCGGGGACGATGTCCCATCACATTGCATTTGGTGTTATAGGGCCTAATGTGAGTTTATAATGCACACTAGGGATGAGCTTCGAGTTCGACTCGAACATGGGCCGTTCGACCGTTCGTCGAATTTTGAACTTTATGGGCCGTTCGCGCCAAATTCGAGTTGCGCGTCACGGCCCATAATTCACTGCGGCATCGCAGTGCATTGCTGGCTGATGATTGGCCAAGCATGCACTATGACCCGCATGGTTTGGCCAATCACAGCGCGGTAAGAAAGGAGAGCCATAATTGGCCAAAGGCAGGGTGGCTTTGGCCAATCATGGCTCAGAGGAGTAGGTACACGCCCCACACTATATAAGGCCGCCTGGAAGTCGGCCTTGTGTAGTGTGTTCCGGCGTGCTGAGAGAGAGAGAGAGAGAGAGAGTCATTTCATTTGAGTTAGATAGAGCAGGCAGGCGAGTCAGTTAGCTGCAGTTAGTGTATTTAGTATATATATGCATCCCAGGTGTTGTATATATATTTATATATACACTGTATTCAGTTTAGCTAGATCCATTCCTGTTATTCTCTTCCTAATATACTGACAGGCAGGCAGTTGATTGTGGTAGCTGCAGTATTTTCAGTCAGTGTCCTGTGTACAGTGAGCACCTAAAGCTACCTGAATACAATTCCCGGTGTTCTCTTCCTAATAAGACCAATTGCTGGCAGAGCTTTCTTGCCGAGAAAACCGGCTGTGTGTACGAGGCTTTCAGGTTTCTCGTCAAGAAAACTGGCCAGAATCTCGACGAGAAAAATAGAGAACCTGCTCTCTATTTTCTCGTCGGGATTCTCGTCGGCCTGTTTCCCGACGAGAAACCCGATAGTGTGTATGCTTACCTGTCGCCGTGGAAACCCGCGCATGCTCGAAATCCGCGCATGCGTGGTAGCTTCCTAGGCATAGGTAGGGTGTAGCAAGATGGCGGCGACGGCATCGAATGTGACGAGCGCAAGCTCGTCGTAGTCGATGACGTCACCGTGTTCATGCCATTCAAAAGAACGGCGGTTCTTTTGAATCGTACGTGTGTACACTCGGCCGGGACAAGATTCTTGTTCAAGAATCTCGTCAGGAAAAACGACGTGTTTTTTCCTGACGAGATTCTCGGTCGTGTGTACGAGGCTTTAGTCTTTGGCCATCTCATGTTCCTTGTCTGCAGTCTATGAACATCTCTTGTTGCTGTCCCTTAAGCCTAAAGCCCCGTACACACGGTCGGACTTTTGGCCAACAAACTTCGTTTTGAGCAAGTTGGACCAACAATCCGACCGTGTGTACGCTCCATCAGACAAACTTTTTTTGTTTTTTTCTTGTTTTCATCGAACAAAAGTTGGGTCTGCAAACGGACAAACTTTTGCCCAACAAAAGTCCGATGGAGCAAAGTCCGACCGTGTGTACAGAAAACCATCGGACTTTTGTCCGATGGACAAAACAAATCATGTTAAAATCAACCAACAATAGCAGAAGTTGACCAAAGGGTGGCGGTAAAGAGCAGAAAAGAGCAGAAAAACCACGCGATGTTGTAAGAAGTTTTGGGAAAGTTTGCAGAAAAGTCCGAGCGTGTGTATGCTATGGGTGTTCCCGACCAACTCCGTTCGGACAAAAAACCACGGAAAAGTCAGATGGAAGTCCGACCGTGTGTACGAGGCTTAATACACACGCCCGAGAATCTCGTCAGGAAAAAACCTGTCGTTTTTCCTGACGAGATTCTTCACAAGAATCTTGTCCCGGCCGAGTGTACACACGTACGATTCAAAAGAACCGCCGTTCTTTTGAATGGCATGAACGCGGTGACGTCATCAACTAGGACGAGCGTGCGCTTGTCACATTCAATGGCGTCGCCGCCATCTTGCTACACCCTACCTATGCCTAGGAAGCTACCACGCTCGCGTCAAAGTCATTTCGAGCATGCGCGGGTTTCCACGGCAGGTAAGCATACACACTATCGGGTTTGTCGTCGGGAAACAGGCCGACGAGAATCCCAACGAGAAAATAGAGAGCAGGTTCTCTATTTTTCTCGTCGAGATTCTGGCCAGTTTTGACGAGAAACCTGAAAGCCTCGTACACACGCACGGTTTACTCGGCAAGAAAGCTCTGCCAGCAATTTTCTTGCTGGTTCTTGCAGAGAAAACCGGTCGTGTGTACGAGGCTTGAGTCTTTATCCATCTTATGTTGCTTGTCTGCAGTCCATGAACATCTCTTGTTGCTGTCTCATAGTCTATGACCATCTCTTGTTGCTATCCCATAGTCTTTGACCATCTCTTGTTGCTGTCCCATAGTCTTTGACCATCTCTTGTTGCTGTCCCATAGTCTTTGACCACCTCTTATTGCTGTCCCATAGTCTTTGACCATCTCTTGTTGCTGTCCCATAGTCTTTGACCACCTTTTATTGCTGTCCCATAGTCTTTGAGTACCTTTTGTTGCTATCCCATAGTCTTTGACCATCTCTTGTTGCTATCCCATAGTCTTTGACCATCTCTTGTTGCTATCCCATAGTCTTTGACCACCTCTTGTTGCTGTCCCATAGTCTTTGACCACCTCTTGTTGCTGTCCCATAGTCTTTGACCACCTCTTATTGCTGTCCCATAGTCTTTGACCATCTCTTGTTGCTGTCCCATAGTCTTTGACCATCTCTTGTTGCTGTCCCATAGTCTTTGACCATCTCTTGTTGCTATCCCATAGTCTTTGACCATCTCTTGTTGCTGTCCCATAGTCTTTGACCATCTCTTGTTGCTGTCCCTTAGTCTTTGACCATCTCTTGTTGCTGTCCCTTAGTCTTCGACCATCTCTTGTTGCTGTCCCATAGTCTTTGGCCATCTCTTGTTGCTGTCCCATAGTCTTTGACCACCTCTTTTTGCTGTCCCATAGTCTTTGACCACCTCTTGTTGCTGTCCCATAGTCTTTGACCACCTCTTGTTGTTATCCCATAGTCTTTGACCATCTCTTGTTGCTGTCCCATAGTCTTTGACCATCTCTTGTTGCTGTCCCATAGTCTTTGGCCATCTCTTGTTGCTGTCCCATAGTCTTTGACCACCTCTTTTTGCTGTCCCATAGTCTTTGACCACCTCTTGTTGCTGTCCCATAGTCTTTGACCACCTCTTGTTGCTATCCCATAGTCTTTGACCATCTCTTGTTGCTATCCCATAGTCTTTGACCATCTCTTGTTGCTGTCCCATAGTCTTTGACCATCTCTTGTTGCTGTCCCTTAGTCTTTGACCATCTCTTGTTGCTGTCCCATAGTCTTTGACCCTCTCTTGTTGCTGTCCCATAGTCTTTGACCCTCTCTTGTTGCTGTCCCATAGTCTTTGACCATCTCTTGTTGCTGTCCCATAGTCTTTGACCATCTCTTGTTGCTGGTTTAAAGTCTATGACCATCTCTTGTTGCTGTCCCATAGTCTTTGACCATCTCTTGTTGCTGGTTTAAAGTCTATGACCATCTCTTGTTGCTAGCTCATAGTCTTTGACTTTCTTCTGTCCCTTTTCTGCAGTTTCTGACCATCTTTAGTAGAATGCCTGTAGTCTCGGCCATCTCACGTTGCACTTCTGCAGTCTTTCACAGCTTTCTGTATTATTACAATTGCTGAACATTTTGCATGACCCTTTGGCAATGTCAGGAGCCACACTTGAGGTCTCCTAGATCAAGAAAGTTGACCAATACTACTCTAGTGTGTGATGTATTAATACATCCTTACTATTGTTTCTAGGTGTAATTTTATCCTCGGTAGCTCATAAACTCTACATTAGATTCACATTCAGACTTCTGTACAAGCTGCAGTGACTCACAGCATCCAATCTATATTTTAGCTTATTGTGCTCAGATCTGTAAATGATTATTCCCGATTGGTTGCTGTGGGTTATTACACTTCAAATATGGATGTCGCTATTTTGTAGAACGTCTCAGAGCTTACCTCATCATGTGAATGGCTTCCGGGTCTTTGCAAAAGCTGAAGGCATAGCCGCTGGATGTTGTGCCAAAGTCAATGGCCACCACCACGTAGAACTGAGGGGCTCGTATACTCCGGCGCTCGCTCCTCTGAAAGAGAAATCAAACCAGCTGACTTTATTGGAGGATTTTTTTAAGAGCATTTTTACTATAGCATTAAACATCTGCCCCGCTGTGAGAGAAGCCACGCGGATCTATGACTCTGTAAAAGCAGTTACGGTCTTTCGTAAGTTGCAGTGGATCTCTCCTTAATCAATCTTATGCCCTGTACACACGATCGGATTGTCCGTCGGAATAAAGTCCGATGGTTTGTCCGATGGAGCTCCGACGGAGTTCCGCTCAAGCTGTCTTGCATACACACGGTCACACTAAAATCCGACCGTCAAGAACGCGGTGACGTACAACACTACGACGAGCCGAGAAAAATTAAGTTCAATGCTTCCGAGCATGCGTCGACTTGATTCTGAGCATGCATGGTTTTTAGCCCGTCGGAATTGCATCCAGACAAACGGATTTTCTGATAGAAATTTTTGTCCGTTGGAAAAATAGAGAACATGTTCTCTATCTAAGTCCGTCGGAATTTCCGAAGGAAAAAGTCCGATAGGGCATACACACGGTCGGAATATCCGATGAAAAGAGCCCGTAAAACTTTTTCCATCGGAAAATCCGGTCGTCTGTACAAGGCATTACTCTTACCCCTCTGATAGTGGTTTAAAAAAACCTTGATTGGTGGGCAATCATTCCCCTTACAATATCCAGCAGGAGCTTCTATTTAGCTCCTTCACGACACTTTGTAGCAAGAAGATTCTTTGAAGGCCCAGCTACCCCCAGATATCTACTCCAGCAGGTGGCTGAATTCCATGTTTCTGGTCACTTTAAATCAGGGGTCTCAAACTGGTGGCCCTCCAGCCGTTGCGAAACTACAAGTCCCATCATGCCTCTGCCTGTGGGAGTCATGCTTGTAACTGTCAGCCTTGCAATGCCTCATGGGACTTGTAGTTTCACAACAGCTGGAGGGCCACCAGTTTGAGACCTCTGCTTTAAATAGTTGGTTTGGGCCAAGCTGGCACAATTCTTAAGTCCCTGGGCCTTTGGCACATACCCTAGGCTGAGGCAAGGCCCAAGTGGGGAGACACTCCAAACACACATCCTCTCCAGGAGGCCCCGGAGGTAGAGAGAACTCCAGAAAGGTGACCCAAATATTTGTCATCTCCCGAACCACACTTCTGAACAAGGACCTCAGGGAATGGTTAAATCTAATATATTCATAACTCATGGATCTTTGACCCTGTATGAGCAGTCACAGTCTTTCTTAAGCTCTCTAATAAATAGGACTCTTGGCACTCTGGTAGTGGTAAAAAAAAACCTTGATTGGTGGACGATTGTTCCTCTTACAATGTCCAGCAGTAGCTTCTATCCAGTCCTCTGCAGCATTCTTCAGCAAGAAGATTCTTGAAGGCCCAGCTACCCCCAGAAATTCACGCTAGAAGGTAGCTTAAAGCTAAATTCCATGTTTCCTGTCACTTTAAGAAGTTTGTTTGAGCCAAGCTGCCACGTATTCTAGGCTAAGGCAAGGCCCAAGAGGAGAGACACTCTAAACAAGTGTTTCTCAACCAGGGTTTAACGTGTAGCGCCCTGCCCCCGATGATTGGGGCGCTATTGTAAATTTAGGGGGTGTCTGAGCCAATAGTTGGGCTCAGACTTATGTAATTATATACAAATTGCTTCTGTTCTGGCTAAGGTGGTGCCTGGTAGTATTTTCCCTTGTCGCCTGAAGGTGGCGGTACCACCTCAGGTCCATGTTGGAACGCAGGCAGACCATGGTGTATTGGGTGTCCCTTCTCGGCAGCGGTACAGTGGGAGTGGTGCCCCGCAGTGCATGCTGGGGAGGGATACTTAAGGGGCAGACGCCATTGTGCGGGGCTCTTCTTCGCCTCGTGGCCCTCTTGGCGCGAGGTATGTGTGTGTGTTCTTGGCCCAGGGCCATGTTGGCCCGAGGCTGCATCTCTAGCGAGTAGGCCCAGTTATGATGACTGGGGCCTACAATCCTAAAGGGGATCCCAAGCTGTCCACCAAGAGGGAGGAAGCTGCTTAATGAAGGAAACCGGGGGAGGACTGCCCTGGAGGAGACCAGAAAAGTGCTAATGTCTCGGGGTAGGCCTGGGGACCTCGTTAAGAAGGGATCCACTACTTTAAAAGCCCAGCAGTTCGCCGGATCGGCTTGAAGGTTCTTTTACTACACGGCTGGAAGTTCGGCACTGAAATCCTGTGGCAGAGGATTCCTGGCTATCCATATTTGTTCTCAAACGGTCTGTGGCAGAGACTATTCTCATACTGGTTCATGCGTCATCCCGGCTGCTAGGCCAGGTGAGAGGGGTCTATCCGGGTGAGCAATACCCACTCAAAAGGGCGAGTGGTGGATGACTTTAGACATTTTTGTGTGCTCTGCAACGTGTACCCGAACCTTCCCCTCTCTTCTCATACCTTCTACTTTCTCTACAAGTTACTGCAGCAAAAATAAAACCCAACAGTTGAAGGTTTAACATCTTGTGTGGACATTGCAGTTCCTACAGACTTTCTTCCCCTGACAACGAACCTAGAGGTAACGTGCAAAGCCCAAAATCTAAACCAGCAGCTCCTACGGGGGTATTGCTACACATGGAACCCTGGGGTTCCTCCAAAGGTTTCTAGGGGTTCCTGGAGCAATGAGCAATTTCTTCTTGTCAGATAAGTTCCCACTGACACTAATGATCTGTAAGGAGGTAATTCTTCCCAATGACCACAAGTGTAAGTAGCAATCTTCCCACTGACCATCACACCAATGTATCATGACTTAGATATAATCGTTATTAGCAGGGGTTCCCTGAGACCGGAATGTTGTTTCAATGGTTCCTCTGTGTGTAAAAGGGTGAGAAAAGCTGCTTTAAACAGACATCTTCTCCCGGGAAAAGCCCAAGAGATAGAGAACGCTCTGGAAAGGGGACCCAGATATTTATAATCTCCCAGACCATACTTCTGACCTCAGGGACAAGATAAATCAGATATATACTCATAACTCATTGATCTATAACTCTTTCTTAGGTTTCAGCAGACCTCCATCTATTAAATCTGACTCTTGACCAATAAATATTTGTCTTGATTGGCAGTCACAAAGCTCTGATTGATGGGCAATCAATCCTCTTAAAATGTCCAGCAGGACCTTCCCCTCCCGACCCCTCCCGGGTTCCCTTTCCCTGTTTTGGGTCTTTTGTTGTTAAATGGAGGCATTACTGTTAGTAGGGGCCCACGGCCCTACAGGGTTGCTTAGAGGGGTACTAGTTGATTGATGTACAATACGTTCTTTGAGACTGTGCAAGGCCCCTGCCTTGTTCCTCCCTACCTGTGATATTGCTGATGATGTCCCCCCCCCCCCCCCCTGTTTCTTCTCTAGGTAATTTGTCTCTTAAATGTCCATTTGTATATGTCTGTACCAACTTGTCTTAGCCCATGTTGGGCATTAATAAAAAATCATATATTTGAAAAAAAAAAATGTCCAGCAGTAACTTCTACCCAGCTCTTTTGCAACACCCTTTGACGAGAAAATTCTATTATCCCCAGTTATCCACTCCAGTAGGTACCCCTGGCTCAGGAAAGGCGCCCATATAGAGAGACATTGTAAATACACATCCTTGTGCCTGTCATCTCTGACAAAATGTGTCGGGCGGAGCTACATGGTGACGTCATCACGTTACCCGGAATTGGAGCTAAGCTTTTTTACTGCACAGTGACCATTCTCTTACATGCAAGTGCATTGTATGTGCTTAATAAAACTACCCATTGGGTTTTAACACTATTTAGAGCACTTCTTTTACCGCTTCTTACCTAACATGTACTGACATGGTGGCGTTTGACAGAGGATACCTGTGAGCAATTCTGCTTCTTGTTAGTGGTGGATCCTGCCGAGTAGAGCCAGGAACCATACCTTTGGGTGACCAATATTTCCCCATGCTATATATGACTTCTCTATAATATGAGAGTCATACATTTTTGGTAAGCCTTCATTCATGAACATATGTGGTGCCGGAGATCTGTTTTGGAGTGGGATACACTATTCAAACGTTTTCAGACACTTTGAATTTGAATGAGTCACAGTGTGGACTATTTTCACCTGTGGATTGGACTAATATTCAGTTTTTTTAGGGACTTTTCATCTTTTCTAGATATTTACGCATCTTATGCCGTGTACACACGATCGGATTTTCCGTCGGAAAAACCTTGGATGGCTTTTCCAACGGAATTCCGCTCAAGCTTGGCAAGCATACACACGGTCACACAAAAGTACTCTGAAATTTTGACCGTCAAGAATGCGGTGACGTACAACACTACAACGAGCCGAGAAAATGCGTAGGAATTTTGCGTTTCCGAATTGCTACAGACGATCGGATTTGGAATTTTTTCCGTCGGAAATATAGAGAACCTGCTCTCAATCTTTTGCTGGCGGAAATTTCGAGAGCAAAAGTCCGATGGAGCCTACACACGTTGGGAATTTCCGACCAAAAGCTCACATCGGACTTTTGCTGGCGGAATTTCCGACCGTGTGTACGCGGCATTAGCACAACGCAATATACACATCCCTCCAGGCAAAAGCCCAGCAGGTAGAGAACAACCCGGAAAGGTGACCTAAATATTTATAATATTCCAGACTATACTTCTGAACAAGGACCTTTAGACCCCTTTTACACTGAGGCGCCCATAGCGTTGGCGGTAAAACGCCGCTATTTTTACCGCCGATGCTATGGGTGGATTTGCGGCACATTTCGGCCGCTAGCGGGGGGGGGTTTACCCCCCCCCCCCCGCTAGCTAGCAGCCAAGAAAGGTATAGCCGCGCTGTCCCATTGATTTCAATAGACAGCAGCGGTGGAGGAGCGGTAAACACACCGCTCCTTCAACGCACCAAAGATGCGGCTAGCAGGACTTTTTTTTACCGTCCTGCTAGCGCAACGCTCCAGTGTGAAAGCCCTCGGGCTTTCACACTGGAGTGAATGTAACAGCAGTTTAAGGGCGGATTGCAGGCGCTATTTTTAACGCTATACGCCTGCAATACGCTCCAGTGTGAAAGGGATCTTAGGGAATGGTTGGGTCAAACACATAGTCATAACTGAGTGATTGTCCTCCCCATGCTAAGTAATGGGACCTCCTTAATAACAGGCAGAAGCAATCCACTGAGCTTAGGAAAGACCTGCAGAGCCCAAAGAGGTAAACCGATGCTGGGGCTGGTCACAGCCTAGCAACAAACATAATACATTTAATGAGGGACACCCCAACATAGGGCAGGGTCCCTACATGTTAATGTCAGTATAATGTGTATAAGTGTGCAGTAAAAATTTTGCGTCAACTTACCGGAGACTGTGATGGGGTGAGCGGGGCAATATTACAGCTGTCATTGTGGAGGCTCGGTGAATTTGGTGGCGATGGCGTGTAGGAGCGATCCATGTCAGGCTCTGCAAGGGAAGAGGTCGGACAAAGTCAAGATTTGCTAACAATTGTTTTTGAGAGCAGTTTCAGGAAAAACGGAAAAGCAGTCAAGAAATGAATCACGGTATCCAGCAAAAGACAGCAACTCAACTCAATTCATTGACATTCATTTCTCTGTAGTATCCTGCAACCAGGATCCAGAGCACACCTTGCAGGGTCAGTGGGAGTGTTCTTCCCTAAAGTTGGGATTGTGCAGCTTCCTCTCTCTGTACCCGCCACATCTCCAGTCATATTCAACTTCTAGGACAAGTCAGATTTTTTTCTGGTGGCTATGAATATTTTAGTAGAGACATTTTCATTTTTTTTTTGGTCTAGTAGTATTCCTCTACTGCACCACAAACCAGGGTTCCCAGATCACCGGATTAGACATAATGGAGTGGGGTGACTGGGGGGTTCCTGAATCTCCAGATTAGATTTAATGAAGTAGGGGGTTCCCAGATTAGACATAAAAGAAGTGGGGTGACTGAGGGTTCCCAGATCCCCAGATTATACATAACGGAGTGAGGTGATTGAGGCTTCCCAGATTAGACATAATGGATTAGGGTGACATGGGGTTCTTAGATCCCCAGATTAAACATAATGGTGTAGGGTTACTGGGGCTTCCCAGATTAGACATAATGGAGTGGGGTGACTGGGGCTTTCTAGATTAGACATACTGTAATAGAGTAGGGTGACATGGGATTCTTAGATTACCAGATCAGACAATATGGAGGTAACTGAGGCTTCCCAGATTAGACATAATGGAGTAAGCTGACTGGGGGTTCTTGGATCACCAGATAAGACATAATAAAGTGGGGTGACTGGGGGTTACTGGGGCTTCCTCTATTAGACATAATAGAGTAGTCAGATATGGGGTTCTTAGATCACCAGATTAGACATAATGGGGTAGGATGACTGGAGGTTCCCAGATTAGACATAATAGTGTATGGCGACTGGAGGTTCCCAGATTAGATTTAATAGTGTAGGGTGACATGGGATTCTTAGATCACCAGATTAGACATAATGAAGTAGGGAGACTGGGCGTTACTGGGGCTTCCCAGATTAGACATAATGGAGTGGGTTGACTTTGGCTTCCCAGATCCCCAGATTGGATATAATGGAGTAGGGTGACTGGGGGGTCTCAGATACTCTGATTAGAAGTAATGGAGTGAGGTGACTGGGGGTTCCCAGATCCCCAAATTAGACATAATAGAGTAGGGTGACTGGGGGTTCTTAGATCACCAGATTAGACATAATGGATTAGGGTGACTTGGGGTTCTTAGATTAACAGATTAGACATAATGGAGTGGGGTGACTGGGGCTTCCCAGATTAGACATAATGGAGTAAGGAGTCATTGGATTCTTAGATCACCACTGCCAGATTAGACATAATAGTAGGGTTACTGGGGGATCCCAGATCCCCAGATTAGACATAATAGAGTGGGGTGACTGGGGGTTCCCTGAACCCCAGAATGGACATAATGGAGTGGGAAGACTGGGGATTCTAAGATCTTCTGATTAAAAGTAACGGAATGAGGTGACTGAGGGCTCCCAGATACCCAAATTAGACGTAATGGAGTAGAGTGACTGGGGGTTCTTAGATCACCAGATTAGATATAATAGAGTAGGGTAACTGGGGGTTCCCAGATTAGACATAATGGCATGTGGGTGACTGGGGGTTCTTAGATCAACAGATTAGACATAATGGAGTGGGGAGACTGGGGCTTCCCAGATTAGACATAATGGAGTAGGGTGACTGGTGGTTCGGAGATTAGACATAATAGAGTAGGGTGACATGGGATTCTTAGATGACCAGATAAGACATCATGGAGTCGTGTGACTGGGGGTTACTGGGGCTTCCGACATTAGACATAATGGAGTAGGGTGACTGGGGGTTTCCAGATCCCCAGGTTAAATATAATAGTGTAGGGTGACTGGGGGTTTCCAGATCCCCAGATTAGACATAATGGTATGTGGGTAACTAGGGGTTTCTGGATCACCAGATTAGACAAAAAAGTGTGGTGATTGGGGGTTCCCAGATCTCCCGATTAGGCATAATGGCATGGGGGTGACTGGGGGTGCTTAGATCCCCAGATTAGGCATAATGGCATGGGGGTGACTGGGGGTGCTTAGATCCCCAGATTAGGCATAATGGCATGGGGGTGACTGGGGGTTCTTAGATCCTCAGATTAGGCATAATGGCGTGTGGGTGACCGGGGGTTCCCAGATCCCCAGATTAGCTTTAAACAGAGCAGGATGACTGGTGGTACCTTCAAGAGTCATTGAATTATTTATCAGTTCAGTAATTCCCTGAAATCTGTTTTTGCACACACGCCAACTAAAAACTGAAAGCGGACTTGCGCTGTAAGTGGCCAGCTCTATTAGTTGATGAGCAGTAGGAGGTGGAAGCACTTGGATGGGTTTACAGCAGGGAAACAGCTCAGGTTGGGAATTTAGATGTCACCATTGTGGTGGTTTTAGTAGAAGTCTAAAGAGTAAGAAGGGGGAGGGGCAGTGGCACAAAATCTGCAGAAGTGCAGGATCTGCGATGTGCAGGATCAGTTCTCTTGTGCTATACAGTGTAAAGTATAGGGAGGGGGGGGGGGGGGGGTTTAACATCTGACAACAAACATCAGATAACAGTTATTACTCAGGTTCATGACTAGGGTATTAAAGATGACCTGTCCCAGGAACTACCTGACCTCCAATCAAATACCCTCCAATTACACATAATAACCCACACAAGACACCAATTTGGAGATGAATGGCCAGATTTATGTGGCTCTAACTGTAAAGTATCCCCCCAATTATGACCATACATGATGATCTGATGGGAGCCCAACTTTAACAGAACAAAAAAAGGAGCAAATAAGAGAAGTGGATAGTCGGGGTGTACATACCCTTTAAATCCTCTTTAGTCTTCAGCTCCCTGACGAAGGTTCCTTTTCCTACTTCAAGGTCAAACAACGCTCAGCCTCAAACCCTGAACCTCCCGACAAGTTCAATCAGCGTCAAACGGCGACTGTTTTCATTTTGCCGCACAAAGGACTCAGAGACGCAGAGCGTGGTGCCATGATTTCAGAAATCCCCCCCCCCCCTGATTAATACCACATGTGCGCAAAGACTCCGAATCCTGCCATGAAAGGCGGCCAGAACCTTCCCCGAGGACTTAGCAGACGTCCTCTCCGTTCCCGGGCCCCTTCTCCTATAAACTGTTCCATGCCCACCCTGGAGGCAGCCCCCCGATATCAGTCATCAGACGAGGGGGCCCCCCCCGTAAACAGAGCCGTTCAAGTATCAAGCTGTTGTTGAAGACGACGTGCGTACAACGCGCCCCCCAGGAAGGGGTTAACCGCCGTCTGCCTCCCGTAAGAGGCTTAATTTTCAGAAATCGGGCTTCCGTCTGGCTCAGCATGAAAGTTCCAAATTTTATTTACATTTCACCATTATAAACAAAAAGAAAAAGGGATTATTCCCGAGTTCAAAGCGGAATTTTTAACAATGAAAAAGGAGGCTCGTTTAATTAGGAAATAGGAGGTTGTGTTATAAAGCCGAAGCGCCTAAAATCCCAGAATAAAGCCAATTACTGGAGAGACGCGAGATAAATTGGATTCAGATAAATGAATATTTTGACCCGATAATAAAAATGGAAATATTTCCTAAACATAGAATAAATGGAGATCATATGATTGGATGGAGAAGAAAAAAGTATTTGAAAGTGAGGAGATACACTATATTACCAAAAGTATTGGGACACCTGCCTTTACACGCCCATGAACTTTAACCACTTCAACACCAGGCTTTTTTTACCACCTCAATACTGGGCCTATTCTGGCACTTCTCTCCTACATGTACAAATCATCAATCTTTTGCTCAGAACCCCCAAACATTATATATGTTTTTTTAGCAGACACCCTAGGGAATAAAATGACGGTCATTGCAACTTTCTTTCTTGCACGGTATTTGCGCAATAATTTTTCAAACGCCTTTTAAAAAAAAAAAAAAATGGTTTCATGAATTAAAAAATAACAAAATAGTAAAGTTAACCCAATTTTTTTGTAAAATATCAAAGATGATGTTACGCCGAGTAAATAGATACCTAACATGTCACGCTTTAAAATTGCGCACACTCATGGAATGGCGCCAAACTTCGGTACTAAATAATCTCCATAGGCAACGCTTTAATTTTTTTTACAGGTTACCAGGTTAGAGTTACAGAGGAGGTCTAGTGCTAGAATTGTTGCACGCGCTCTAACGCACGCGGCGATACCTCACATATGTGGTTTGAATGGCGTTTACATATGTGGGCGGGACTTACGTGTGCGTTCGCTTCTGATCGCGAGCTACCGGGGACAGGGGCGTTTTAATTTTTTTTTTATTTTACTTTTTTTTTTTTTTTTTACACTGTTTACATTTTTTTTTTTTTTTAGCACTTTTATTTCTATCACAAGGAATGTAAACATCCCTTGTAATAGGAATGTGTGTGACAGGTCCTCTTTATGGAGAGATGCAGGGTCAATAAGACCCCACATCTCTCCTCCAGGCTGGAAAGCATGAGACCGTGAATTTTTTTTCACCAATCTCATGCTTACTAGCCGCAATGGCGGCTTTGTTTACATCTGAGAACCCGGGCGTGACGTCATCACATCGCGCCCGGGCCTCTGACGGTCATAGAGATGACTGGTGACGATTCATTCTCCGGGCCCCCGATGGCAGGGGAGAGCCCGGAGAAGCACCGGATGGTGGCGGGAGGGGGGATGTCCTCTCCCGCCGCCTATAAGAACGATCAAGCGGTGGAACCGCTGCTATGATCATTCTTATGGCGCACAGAATCGCCGGCAGAACAAAAGGATATCTGAATGATGCCTCTAGCTGCACCCATCATTCAGATATCCCCCCACAAAGCCCAGGACGTCATATGACGCCCACCCAGGATGGGAGATCCCATCTGTGGACGTCATATGACTATGGCTGGGTAGGGAAGTGGTTAATGGCATCCCAGTCTTATGCCGCGTACACACGGTTTGGAATTTCCGACAAGAAATGTCCGATGTGAGCTTTCGGTTGGAAATTCCGACCGTGTGTAGGCTCCATCGCACTTTTTCTGTCTGAATTTCCGACAACAAAAATTTGAGAGCAGGTTCTCAAATTTTCAGACGGAAAAAGTTCCTATCGGAAATTCCGATCGTCTGTATGCAATTCCGATGCGGACAAAAACACGCATGCTCAGAATCAAGCAGAACTGCCTATTGAACTTCAGTGATCTCGGCTTGTTGTACGTCTTGTACGTCACCGCTATCTTAACCTTTGGAATTTCCGACAAGATTTGTGTGACCGCGTGTATGCAACACAAGTCTGAGCCGAAATTCCGTCGGAAAAAAATCCACGGTTTTCTTGTTGGAATTTCCGGTCGTGTGTACGCGGCATTAGTCTGTAGGGTTCAATATTGGGTTGGCCCACCCTTTGCAGCTATAACAGCTTCAACTCTTCTGGGAAGGCTGTCCACAAGGTTTAGGAGTGTGTCTATGGGAATGTTTGACCATTCTTCCAGAAGCGCATTTGTGAGGCCAGGCACTGATGTTGGATGAGAAGCAAGGTCCATAAAGGCATCGATGAGCGAGTTTTTGGGTGGAGGAACTTGACTGGCCTGCACAGAGTCCTGACCTCAACCCAATAGAACACCTTTGGGATGAATTAGAGCAGAGACTGTGAGCCAGGCCTTCTCATCCAACATCAGTGCCTGACCTCACAAATGTTCTTCTGGAAGAATTGTCAAACATTCCCATAGACACACTCCTAAACCTTGTGGACAGCCTTCCCAGAAGAGTTGAAGCTGTTATAGCTGCAAAGGGCGGGGCCAACTCAATATTGAACCCTACGGACTTACAGACACACGGTCTGACTTTTTGACAACAAACTTCAAAATGAGCAAGTTTTCAAAAAAATCCTACCGTGTGTACGCTCCATCGGACAAACTTTTTGGGTTTTCATCGGACAAAAGTTCGCTCTGCAAACGGACAAACTTTTCGGCAACAAATGTCCGATGGTGCAAAGTCCTATCGTGTGTACAGAAATCCATCGGACTGTGTTTGTCACGTGACCAAATGCGCTACTAAGGCCTCGTACACACGGCCGATTTTCTCGGCAAGAACCAGCAAGAAACTTGCTGGCAGAGAGGTCTTGCCGAGTAAATCGGTCGTGTGTACGCTGCTATCGGGTTTCTCGTCGAGAAAACCGACACGAAACCTCGACGAGAAAATAGAGAACCTGCTCTCTATTTTCTCGTCGAGATTCTCCTCGGCATGTTTCTCGACGAGAAAAGTGAGTGTGTGTGCACTTACCTGTCCTCCAGGAAGCCCGCGCATGTTCGAAATGAATTTGACGCATGCGCGGTAGCTTCCTAGGCATACGTAGGGTATACCAAGATGGCGGCGACGGCATCGAATGTGACGAGCGCATGCTCGTCGTAGTCGATGACGTCACCGCGTACGCTCCATTCAAAGAACCGTGGGTTCTTTGAATCGAGCGTGTGTACACTCGGCCGGGACAAGTTTCTTGTCCAAGAATCTCGTCAAAAAAAACGACATGTTTTTTTCAACGAGAATCTCGGCCGTGTGTACGAGGGCTCAGAGCCAAAACTTGCGGTGAAAAAACACGTGACATCCATGACATGAAAAGTTCTGGGGCTACTTTGGGGTGTTTGTCATGTGTAGGGCGGCCGGGCTGTTTAAGTAAATGGGCTGCCCTACGCACAACGGGTACAAAAAAAATGCAACTAGGAAAACAAAGCGATCTCAAGCTTTTTTTTTCCTTGTCTGCCAAGGGACGTTTATAAACGGAATGGTATTCAAGGGGTTAAAACAAGCTCAGAGTTGTTGCTGCTGCTTTGTTATCTTGCCACTGATTTGATGCCTTTTATGTAAAAGTGATCCAGGTGGCTCTAAAGCCACCTGATCACTTTCATGGGACTTTGCCGCCATTGCCACTGCCCGCTGTGGTTTTTAGGCTTGCCCATTCCTCTGGAGAACCTGGGACAAGCAGATGAGTGTTTATTTTTTATTTTTTTTTCGGCGTCTGCATTTTGCTGCAAATTCAATGCTCAAAACGGCGCCTGAGCTACTTTGCTACATTTGTTGCATGCAGTGCAGCCCACTCATTTTAATGCATGTAGCACAACATAGTGTGATTGGGGGTCTTACTACAGCTCTGGGCTCTCCAGAGGGATGGGCCAGCCTGAAAACGACCACGGGTGGCAGCTAGGGTGACCACGTGTCCCGGATTGCCCGGGACAGTCCCGCATTTTGCAGGTCTGTCCAGGGCACATTAATTCCAGGACAATACAGTGTCCCGGAATGAAACTGACACAGCCACCCCCCCCCCCGGGCCAATCTGATGCCCCCAAAAAAGGCCACCACATCACTGCTTTACTCACTGACAGTACTTGTCCTGGCCGGGAAAGCCTAGAGGAGCACAATCCCCGCCCCCTGCTTGTGATTGGAGAAATCCTAAATCCCGCCTCTTGTGTCCAATCACTGTGCTGTGATTCGTTACAGCACAAGCTGATTTTTGGGAAGGGGGGGGTGTCCCTGAATGGTAGTTTGGAAATTTGGTCACCCTAGTGGCAGCACCAGGGCCGCTGATAGGGGGGGACCACCAGCCCTCCTGTAGGGGGCCCGGACAGCAGAGGGAATCATTGTGGTCGGATGGAGGGGCAATTACAGAATTACTTCCCACGCACCGATCCCCCTCCCTGTTCTGCCTGCTTCTGATCCCCCTCTGTGCCTTTCTGTCCCTGTGCTGCCCCCCCCCCCCCCCCCACGGAACTGCTGGCCTACCTGTCTCTTAAAAAAATAACAAATTGTAAAATAAAACATTTGTCCGATGAAAACCAAAAAAGTTTGTCCGATGGAGCGTACACACGGTCAGATTTTTTGTCAAACTTGCTCAAAATGAAGTTTGTTGGCAAAAAGTCAGACCGTGTGTACGGGGCTTTAGTGTTTTGAATTTTATTCGTTGGGCAATGGGAAGCCAGTGGAGGGATTGGCAGAGAGGGCTGAGGGCCCTTGGGAGGAGTACCAAGGCAGGGTGCTGTGATGTTTAACCACTTAAGGACCGGAAGGATTTGCCCCTTAATGACTAGGTCAGTTTTTGCGATACGGCGCTGCGTCGCTTTAACTGACAATTGCGTGGTCGTGCGGCGCTGTACCCAAACAAAATTGACGTCCTTTTTTTCCCACAAATAGAGCTTTCTTTTGGTGGTATTTGATCACCTCTATGGTTTTTATTTTTTGCGCTATAAACAAAAAAAGACCAACAATTTTGAAAAAAATATATATATATTTTTTACTTTTTGCTATAATAAATATAAAAAAAAAAAAAAAACTAATTTCTTCATCAGTTTTGGCCGATATGAATTCTTCTACATATTTTTGCTATAAAAATCAAAAAAAAAAAAAACGCAATAAGCGTATATAGATTAGTTTGCGCAAAAGTTATAGCGTCTACAAAATAGGGGAAAGATTTATGGCATTTTTATTATTATTATTTTTTTTTTTACTAGTTATGGCGGAGATCAGCGATTTTTAGCGGGACTGCGACATTGCAGCAAACAGATCGGACACTTTTGTCACATTTTTGGGACCATTGACAGCGATCAGTGCTATATAAATGCACTGATTACTGTGTAAATGTGACTGGCAGGGAAGGGGTTAACACTAGGGGGCGATCAAATGGTTAAATGTGTTCCCTGGGAGGTGTTTCTAACTGTGGGGGGGGGGGGGACTGACTGGAGGAGGAGAAGAGAGATCGCTGTTCCTGATCACTAGGGACAGCAGATCTCTCTCTACTTCCCTGTCAGAACGGGGATCTGTTTGTTTACATTGACAGATCCCCGTTCTGCCTCTCTGTGGAGGGATCGCGGGTGACCTGTGGACATCCCGGCCGTTGGCCACGCGCATCCCTCTAAAACCGCATCCCTATAAAACCGAACACATATTAATTACACAGGTCCTGTGGCTGGTTAAGGTGGTAATTAAACTCACTTGGTGCCTTTTCTGCATTAAATTAGCCTCAGAACCTGTGTAATTTATATGTGTTCGGGTTTAAAGTGATGAGGTGGCAACTCTAGCTTTGCAGCGGGTGTGCGCGTGCCCGCTACAGCTGTTTTAAGGGCCGACGTACAATTTCGGCGATTTGCGGGAATAAGCCAACCTGCCGCAGTATAATGACGTCAGCTGGTCGGCAAGTGGTTAAAGGAAGCTGTGTACAATCCCCTCCCACCAGTCATGATCTGCCTGCATTGCATAGAGAAGCACCAATACCCAGTTGTGACATCATTGGCTCTATAATAAGGTACACAGCAACAAAAAAAAGCATGTTGATGGGGGGGAGAGGGACCAGAGAAGGTAAAACTTCAGCTTTAATGGTTTTTGAGACTGGAAAGTAGCAGGCAGACAGCTTTAGAAAGTCTCCTCTCCCTCCCTCCTCCTGACTTTAAAGGGTTCAGGTCAATTTCACATTATTTGCACCAGATAATATAGAGTGATAGATCACTGCATTGTGACAAATGGGATTATTTATAGGGAGACGTGTAAAGATGTCAGAGAAACCACTAATGGATTCCTTCTGCGCGGCGCTCCTCTCACAAACCGCAGCCGTGTAGACCGGGCCGGGGAAGACGTGTGCCAGGATCATGGTGGAAGGCTCTGACTCCGTTCAATGGAAGGGTGCAGGAAAAAAAATCTACTGCAGGACTTTATATATATTATCAGTTACAAAGTTATACAATAAATAAAAGTTACATCCGTTACAAATCTAGGAAACATCTTCTGAACACTTGTATGTATGTCATTTGTAACATTTTCATCGCCACTAAAGCCCCGTACACACGGTGGGGTAAAGCCCCGTACACACGGTGGGGTAAAGCCCCGTACACACGGTGGGGTAAAGCCCCGTACACACGGTGGAGTAAAGCCCCGTACACACGGTGGGGTAAAGCCCCGTACACACGGTGGGGTAAAGCCCCGTACACACGGGGGGTAAAGCCCCGTACACACGGTGGGGTAAAGCCCCGTACACACGGTGGGGTAAAGCCCCGTACACACGGTGGGGTAAAGCCCCGTACACACGGTGGGGTAAAGCCCCGTACACACGGTGGAGTAAAGCTCCGTACACACGGTGGGGTAAAGCCCCGTACACACGGTGGGGTAAAGCCCCGTACACACGGTGGGGTAAAGCCCCGTACACACGGTGGGGTAAAGCCCCGTACACACGGTGGGGTTAAGCCCCGTACACACGGTGGGGTAAAGCCCCGTACACACGGTGGGGTAAAGCCCCGTACACACGGTGGAGTAAAGCCCCGTACACACGGTGGAGTAAAGCCCCGTACACACGGTGGGGTAAAGCCCCGTACACACGGTGGAGTAAAGCCCCGTACACACGGTGGAGTAAAGCCCCGTACACACGGTGGAGTAAAGCCCCGTACACACGGTGGAGTAAAGCCCCGTACACACGGTGGGGTAAAGCCCCGTACACACGGTGGAGTAAAGCCCCGTACACACGGTGGGGTAAAGCCCCGTACACACGGTGGGGTAAAGCCCCGTACACACGGTGGAGTAAAGCCCCGTACACACGGTGGGGTAAAGCCCCGTACACACGGTGGGGTAAAGCCCCGTACACACGGTGGGGTAAAGCCCCGTACACACGGTTGGACTTTTGGCCAACAAACTTCATTTTGAGCAAGTTGGACCAACAATCCCACCGTGTGTACGCTCCATCGGACAAACTTTTTTTGCTTTTTTCTTGTTTTCATCGGACAAAAGTTGGGTCTGCAAACGGACAAACTTTTGCCCAACAAAAGTCCGATGGAGCAAAGTCTGACCGTGTGTACAGAAAACCATCGGACTTTTGTCCGATGGACAAAACAACTAATGTTAAAATCAACCAACAATAGCAGAAGTTGACCAAAGGTTGGCGGTAAAGAGCAGAAAAGAGCAGAAAAACCACGTGATGTTGCAAAAAGTTTTGGGAAAGTTTGCAGAAAAGCCCGAACGTGTGTATGCTATGGGTGTTCCCGACCAACTCCGTTCGGACCAAAAACCACGGAAAAGTCTGATGGAAGTCCGACCGTGTGTACGGGGCTTTAGGCTCCATGCACACTGGATGCTAAAATAATGCTATAAAAACGCCAGTAGCTTTGCAGTGAGTCTTTCAACGTTTTTTTATGTTTTTGCAATAGCGTTTATTATACGGTTTTCCGCGTTAGCTTTTTTTAAGCGTTTTTTTTTTTTTTAATGGATCAAAAACGTTAAAAAACGCTGGTGAGCCACGTTTTTGAGGGTTTAGCGACGTTTATCAGCGTCTATGAGCGTTTGGCGTTTTTTGCGGTCAGAAAAACGACTACTTATGCCCTGTACACACGATCAGATTTTCCGATGAAATAAAATCCGATGGAATTTCCGATGAAGCTGACTTCCATCAGTCTTGCATACACACTGTCAGACTAAATTCCGACCGTCCAAAACGCGGTGACGTAAAAGACTACGACGAGCCGAGAAAAATGAAGTTCAATGCTTCCGAGCATGTGTCGTCTTGATTCTGAGCATGCGTGGATTTTTCTCCACACAGACGATCGGAATTTCCTATCGGATTTTTTTCCATCGGAAAAATCGAAAACATGTTCTATTTTTTTACTCCGAATGAAAAAAGTCTGATGGGGCCCACACACGATCGGAATTTCCGATGAAACAAGTCCATCGGATTTAAGGCCCCTTTCACACTGAGGCGTTGCGATTTTACCGCGTTTTACCGCGTTTTTACAGCGATTTTACCACAATAGCGTTACAAATACCGCTAACGCCTATGCGTTTTTACCGCGGTTTTACCGCGGTTCTCATTCATTTCAATGGGGATAGGCGTTTTTACAGCGTTATTTTTAGCGCCCTAAAGATGCTGTTTGCAGGATTTTTTCCAACGCACAGCCAGCAAAACGCCTCAGTGTGAAAGCCCTCAGGGCTTTCACATTGAGAATGCTGGGGCAGGATTATTTCAGGCGTTTTTACAGCGCTATTTTTACCGCGAAAACGCTGTAAAAACGCCTCAGTGTGAAAGGGGCCTTATTCCATCGGAAATCAGATCGTGTGTACAAGGCATAAATAAGAGGCAGGAAAAAAAACCTGCTCATTCGCGTTTTTGATTGGAGCTCACTGGCAGAAAAAAACGTAAAACTCTCCTAAACTCGTCTAAACTTTGTACAAAAAATGCTCTATATGAACGTTTTTTTACACCAAAGAGAACAGACGTTTTTTTTAAGCCCAGTGTGGATGGAGCCTAAACGCGATTTTAGGGCGTTCAGAAAACAGCCCATAAACTCCACTGCTGATAAACATCCAAAAACTTCCCTGTGTGCATGGACACATAGGATACCATAGAGAGGAGTTTATGGGCTTTTAAAAAAAATGCCCAAACTCCAAAAAACGGCCGTTTATGAGCTCCAGTGTGCATGGAGCCTTAAGCTGCAGGAAACTATGACCCTTCTTAAGGCACTCATGTGATGTCAGATATCGAATGTGATTCGCACATCACATACGATGTCTATGCGATGCAAATTCAGACATACAGTTTGTATGGCTGAAATTGCATCTCCTTCGCACCAAAATGGCGCATTAGCCTTTTTTTGTCCACACTGGAATCAGGTTGTATGGGTGTTCAGATTAGGGTGACCACATGTCCCGGATTGCCTGGGACAGTCCCGCATTTTGCAGGTCTGTCCCGGGCACATTCATTCCAGGACAATACAGTGTCCCGGAATGAAACTGATGCAGACACCCCCCCCCCCCCGGGCCAATTTGATGTCCCCAAATAATGCCGCCACATCACTGCTTTACTCACTGACAGTACTTGTCCTGGCCGGGAATGCCTGGAGGAGCACAATCCCCGCCCCCTGCTTGTGATTGGAGAAGTCATAAATCCCGCCTCTTGTGTCCAATCACTGTGCTGTGATTCGTTACAGCACAAGCTGATTTTTGGGAAGGGAGGGTGTCCCTGAATGGTAGTTTGGAAATGTGGTCACCCTAGATCGGACCCCTGCGATCCGATTCCACAGTTCACACTGCATTCTCCAAACCAATTTGGGGGGGCGTCATTAACTTTATATTGACACCCACAGCGGTTCGCAGATGTCAGTGCGAACTACCTGCGATTTTTATGCAATGTGGGAACCGGCAAAGGGATTGCGGTGGTTCCTGCACCAGTGGGAACCGAGCCTTAGGGAACCCCCCCATCCCTTTGCAGGTTCCCGCATTGCATCAGACCCCAAAACTTACAATTACAGTTGAAGAGTTGAGTAGAGCAATAGCAGCCTTGCCGATAGGGAAAAGCCCTGGCCCAGATGGCTTGACAAATACTTACTATAAAAAATTCTCCTCTGAGTTGATAAGACCGTTATGTAATTACTTTAATACAATTAATGTGGCTAATCTGTTGCCTTCAGAAGCCCTTTTGGCGTACATTACTGTACTACCAAAGGAAGGGAAAGATCCGCAGTTCTGTGCCAATTACAGGCCTGTTTCTCTGCTCAACTCGGATACTAAACTGTTGGCCAAAATCCTAGCGCTGCGAATGCAAGAACATATCGGGGGGCTAGTGCATCCAGACCCGACAGGTTTTATGAAAGGACGCAAGGCAAGGGATAACCCTATCAGGGCACTTCACCTTCTTCATTGGATGGAATATGGCCCAGAGAAAGCCCCAAAGATCGTTCTATCAATGGATGCTGAGAAAGCTTTTGAATAGGGTGAACTGGGACTTTATGAGTGAAGTCTTGAGAGGGGTGGGCCTGGGTGACCGCATGATGGGATGGGTAATGGCCCTTTATGCAAACCCAAGAGCAAGGGTCAAAGTAAACGGTACAGTATCAGACTATCTTAACATACGAAACGGGACAAGACAGGGGTGCCCACTTTCACCATTAATATTTGCTATAATATTAGAACTAGGGCTGTTACTGATTAAAAAATTTGTGTTCGATTAATCGATTTTTTTAAATCGATTAATCGACTAATTTCGATTAATTATAACGCACATACAGATCCAACTGCTTTTAGCTGATCTCCTTGCAGGCCGATTCCCAGTGCAGCTACCAACCACTGGAAAAATGGATAGCAGGATACAAAAAACACACAAAGGCAGCGCTCGATGGGAATAGCATTAAAACTTTTATAGTCTTAAAGTAGATAAAAAAATAAATATTGCACTGGAGATAGAATGGATGTAGCTACATAAACTGTAAAAATGGTGCGAGGAATACCAAACGGTAGCAAAAGCAGTCATAAAAACATGTAGCCAAGTATGATACTGGTATAAAAATGTGTACAACGATACCACTGCTGAATCCAGATGAGGAGGGGTTAACATCAGTCTGTCGGCATGTAGATGTTCCGTGAAGGGAACTATCACAACTCCCAGTGGATGGCTGTAGAATCCCAGGTTGATAGAGGGAAGTGTAACAGCCCTTGCGTGTGGCAGATAGTAGGGATGGGCCCGATGCTCGATTCGAACCCATGTTCGAATCGAGCATCGGGCGTTCGCTCGCTCGTCGAGCCCAGAACTATTTGGGCCGTTCGCATCACATTCGTGTGATGCGAGCGGCCCCGCAATGCATTGCGGCCGGCGCGGCCGGCGCAGTGCATTGCTGGCTGATGATTGGCCAAGCATGCACTGTGACCCCGCATGCTTGGCCAATCACAGCGCCCGAAACTCGGAGAGCAATAATTGGCTACAGGCAGGACGCCTGTAGCCAATTACAGCTCAGGGGCTTTAGTACATGCCCCACCATTTAAAAGGCCGCCACGCCATCGGCCCCGGTCACATGAGTTCCGGCTTTAGGAGAGATCAGTCTGCTGATTCTGTCTTTGCTTGATACTGAAAGATTTGCTCTTCTTTGCTAAACCATTGGCTATTTCTTTGCTAAACCATTGCTACCTAAGTCATTGATCGTTCATTGCTGCTGATTGCACAGTTAGCGTGTTATTAGCTGCTGCTGGGGATTAGTCTGGTGCGTGCTTACTGTTAGTACAGTATTGCAGTAGTACCAACCGCAGTGCTGTTAGCACAGCATTGCACCCCAACAGCACCCATAGGACTTCTAGTGTGTTAGTGGCAGCAAACAGAGCTCCTATATTTTCTTCTCAGCAGCACCCATAGGACTTCTAGTGTGTTAGTGGCAGCAAACAGAGCTCCTATATTTTCTTCTCAGCAGCACCCATAGGACTTCTAATGTGTTAGTGGCATCACACAGAGCTCCTATATTTTCTTCTCAGCAGC